>CM075938.1:7811261-8457585 GCA_038030265.1 Corythucha ciliata
ACCCTGGGTTCATAACTCTGGAGCAGGTTGAGAACGAGCTTCTCAGTAGTCCTAAGCCTGCTCAGCCCGGCACCGCGGGAATGACGGGGGAGACCACCTCAATGGAGGTGGTTGAGCCCGGAACCTCCGGTGGTGTCGCTGAGGGAGTAGTCTCCCTCTCGGGTTCGCCGGTATCCGGCGTACCCGAATTACGAGCGGGTCAGGGAACGGTATCCGAACCCGTCGATCCCGCAACAGCGGCGCCTGGAGACCAGGAGATCGCTGATTTTGACAAATACGTCTCTGGCCTGAACAGGGATCAGAGGCGACGCTTTTTGTGGCTGGTTCGGAAGAAGGGGGAGGAACCAGAAGCCGCCAGGGCGAGTGCTCTGCAGATGGTGGAGAAGAGGAAGAAGGGGAGAGCCTCTGCAGAGACGACTCCGGAGGGAGCCGTGAAAAAGAAGCGAAGGACGACCGCACAGGGTCCTTCGTACACCGGAGCGCTCAAGGGAAGGAAGCTTGGTGTGGTTCATAGAGACTACCCAGCAGTCCTCCTCTTGGACGACCAGCTTCAGGCCCTGGAAAGGAGCATTGAAGCTGCTATTGTTGCGCTGGAACCTAAAGCTGGGGAGGTGGTGCCCCAGTTTGATGGTCTGGTGCGAAGTAGGGGATGGCTATCCATCACCTGCGAGGACGACGGGACGGCTGTTTGGTTAAAGTCGCTCGTTGAAAGTATCGTACCCTGGGAGGGGGGGGGCAAGGTTGAAGGTGGTTGAGGGGAGTGACCTGCCCAAGCCCAGGGTGGCGGTTGCATTTCTCCCGAAGTGCGCGGATCTGGGGAATGAGCAGGTCCTTCAGTTCCTCGTGCGCCAAAATCGGGGGTTAAATGTGGGACAGTGGAAGGTACTGTCCAGGAGTGTGCCTCAGGGCACGCCGGCTTTGATGATGACCCTGCTCATCGATGAAGAGTCGGCGAAGATCCTGGAAAGGAACAATGTAGTCCACATCAGATTCGGCAAGGGGACCATCCGGCCTAAGGCTCGGAAGGGGGAAGGATCATCCTCCGGCCCCCGGCAGCAGCCGATGGATGTGGATCAGGTAGCCGCTGCTGTGCGGGGTCCCACCCCCGCACCGCGGCAGGAAGAGTTATCTATGGGAACAGCGGTTGGCGCCACGGCATCCGGGCAGACAACGCAGGTAGCTCCCTCATATGCTAGGCCATCGACTAGCAAGGCGGGGGAGAGAGGTGATAGTGTCGGACCAGCGGGGGGTGAAAGAGTCTCGAAGGCGGCAGGTCGGGCACGGAAACCCCACCCTACTCCGAGTAAGGCGATGCTGAAGAAGCAATCGCGGAGTGGGGTACATAAGAGGAATAAGTGACCGCTACGGGGTTGCGCTTCCTCCAGGTGAATCTGCATCGTGCGGCAGCGGCATCGGCCGTCTTGAGCAGGGTGTTCACTGGGGGAAGCTATGACGTCGCCATGGTTCAGGAGCCATGGGCATGGGAGAGGCAGGTCAAGGGCCTCTCTGCGACAGCAGGTAAGCTGGTTTACTGTAGGGATGAGGAGCGGCCACGAACTGCGCTGCTTCTAAGTCCCGCAGTGAATTTTTTAACTATGCCAGAATTTCTGTGCAGAGATTTGACAGCAGTCATCCTGGAAGCCAAGGACGAGGACCGGACCCGGAGGTGTGTGGTAGCTTCCGCGTACTTCCCGGGGGACGCTGAGGTGACGCCGCCGGAGGAGCTTCAGCGTTTGGTCCTGTACTGCAGCGCGAGGAACCTGCAGCTGATTGTGGGTTGTGATGCGAATGCTCACCATACCATCTGGGGAAGTACAGATGTCAACGCCAGGGGTGAGTCACTCTTTCAATTTTTGATGACGCATGACCTGGTGGTGGTAAATCAGGGCTCGATCCCTACTTTCGTGACAAGTGCGAGGAGTGAGGTCCTGGATGTTACTCTGGCTAGCCAGTTTTTGGCCAATAGTGTCAGAGATTGGAAAGTCATGTCAGAAACATCAATGTCTGACCATAGGCTGATTTTGTTTGAGGTCGAGTTTCCTAGGGTTAGAAGTACAGAGTATCGGAATCCCAAGAACGCGGATTGGGAGGTCTTTAAGGGGCATCTTGAACAGGAGTTGTCTGAAATGGACCTGGACATTCAGTGCCACGCCGATCTCGATAGGGCGGTGGAGGCGATAAATTCAGCGGTCCTCAGTGCGTATGAGGAAAGCTGTCCTGTTAAGGTGAAGAAGGGGAACAGGGAAGTCCCTTGGTGGAACAACGAGCTGGAGATGCTCAGAAGAGAAACGAGGAGGCTTTACAATAGGGCCAGATCACGTGGGGAGTGGGAGGCTTATAGGCACTCCCTCACGGAGTATAACAAGGCCCTTAGGAAAGCAAAGCGGGCCACGTGGAGGACCTTCTGTGAGGGGATGGAGAATGTGTCCGTTATGGGCAGACTACAGAGGGTCCTGTCCAAAGAGAGCCCGGGCCAAATTGGTCTAATAAAAAAGGCAGATGGGGCGTATACCGAGAGCGCTAAAGAGACCCTGGAGGTCCTCCTGCGAAGTCATTTTCCTGATTCCAGGGAGGCAGGGGCCTCAGATGTTCAGGGCGAAGTGGTGGCTGACTGCCAGCCAGCAAATAATGCAATATGGAGCGCATCGGGGAAATTGTTTACGCCCGCGAAAATTAAATGGGCAATCGGCTCATTTAAGCCCTATAAATCCCCTGGGCCGGACGGGATATTCCCGGTCATGTTTCAGCGTGGCCTGGAGGTCCTGGAGCCGCGTCTCAGAAGGATATTTAGGGCGAGCTATGCATTATCGTATATACCGAAGGCATGGAGAGAGGTCAGGGTTGTGTTCATTCCTAAGTCGGGAGCAAACTCCTCGGCCAAGGCAAAGGCGTACCGACCCATAAGCCTCATGTCCTTCCTCCTTAAAACAATGGAAAAGGTAATTGGCCTGGATATCAAGGACGGTTGCCTTAAAATTAAACCAATCCAGAGGGGGCAGCATGCCTACCAGGCGGGCAAGTCTACTGAGACCGCCCTAAACGAACTGGTGGGTAAGGTTGAGAAATCTCTGGAGGCGAAAGAAACTGCGCTGGGCTGCTTCCTGGACATAGGTGGTGCTTTTGATAACACCACCTATGACTCTATGGAGGCTGCAGTAAGGAGCAGAAGTGTTGATCCATCTTCAGTGAAATGGATCAAGGGGATGCTGGAATGCCGCGTCGTGACTTCGGAGCTGGGAGGGGAGACTGTTTCCGTGTTGCCCTCAAGGGGGTGTCCCCAGGGGGGTGTGCTCTCTCCTTTGCTCTGGTTGCTCGTGGTGGACGAGCTTCTCGCTATCCTAAAGGAGCAGGGTTATGAGGTAGTTGGTTACGCGGATGACCTTGCGATTCTAGTTAGGGGCAAATTTGATGATACCATATCCAGTAGGATGCAGGGTGCCCTTGACATAGTGCAGCGATGGTGCAGCAGGCATGGTCTCAGGGTTAACCCTGAGAAGACCACCCTTGTTGCGTTTACCAGGCGGAGGAAGCTGGCATTAAAGGTAGTTCGACTGAATGGAGAAGTGTTGAAAGTAGGAAAAGAAGTCAAGTACCTTGGAGTTACCCTGGATCAGGGGCTCAAATGGACCTCGCATATCAAGAGGGTGCTGAATAAGGCCACGTTCGCATTGTGGGCTGGTCGGAAAATGTTTGGCAAAACATGGGGTCTAAAGCCAAAAATGGTGTTGTGGCTGTATACAGCCGTTGTTAGGCCTATCGTCACCTATGGCTCACTCCTAGGGTGGCAGAAGACGAAACAAGGGACAGTCCAGGCCTTGCTGAGTAAGTTGCAGCGCCAGGCCTGTCTTGGAGTAACGGGTGCTATGCATTCGTGCCCGACGGCAGCCATGGAGGTGTTACTGGATATGCCTCCCCTGCACTTTCATGTGCAGGCGACCGCATATATGGCGGCGGTGAGACTGCTGCGGGCGGAGTACGTGAAGCGGGGTGTCCAGGTTGGGTACTTGCGTGTTCTGGAGGAAGTTGCATGTAGTGAGGCGGCTGAAGTCGTTACGGATCTCATGCATGTGAGGATGGATTTTGAGAAACCCTTTAAGGTCGACATAGGCAACCGCGACCTTTGGGATAAGGGTTTGCCGAGGTTTAAGCCCGGCACGCAAGTATGGTATACTGATGGATCTGTGAAGGATGGGGGTGCTGGTATTGGGGTCTTTGGCCCCAGGCTTCAGCATTGGGAGTCCCTTGGGACGACCGCCACCATCTTTCAGGCGGAGATCTATGCTATAGAAGCCTGTGCGCGGAAGATTAGTGAGAGGGGTCTCCGGAAAGCGAAGATCTTTATCCTGTCTGACAGCCAGGCAGCTCTTAAGGCCCTAGGCTCAAGCGTCGTGAATTCGAAGCTAGTTTGGGGATGTCTTGAAGCCCTCAGGCCTGTGGCAACGGCAAACAGCCTTACTTTGATGTTGGTGCCGGGTCACAAGGGGTTTGAGGGGAATGAAATGGCTGATCAACTCGCGAAGAGAGGATCAGAGATGCCTTACGTGGGCCCGGAGCCAAGTCTCGGGGTCACGAAGTCCTTCACGAAGAGGCAGGTGCAGGCGTGGTTGGACGAGAGGCATCGTGAACACTGGGTTAGACAACCAGGTCTCAGGCAGGCCAAGCTCTTTGTCACTCCAAAGGGACGATCGGAGAAGGGCCTGATCTCTCTGAGCCGAGGAGACCTTAGAATCTTGGTGGGACTGCTAACGGGACATTGTGCCCTTCGATATACACTCAGACTAATGGAGAAGTCTGACACGGACATTTGCAGATTTTGCGACCTGGCCGTGGAAACAGCAGAGCACGTACTGTGTGAGTGCCAGGCTCTGGGGCGGTTACGCTTTCTACATCTTGGAAATGATGTGCTTCAACCGGAGGACATCTCCAGGATGGCTACGGGAAATATCCTCAACTTCGTTAAGGAGTGGTGGTGGAGGACGCTTGAAAGCTAGCGTCTTTCTTGGCAGGGCAACCTGAGGGGACACCACAATAGATCTTATAGGTCGAGTTTGGTAGGAGATAGTTTCTTCTGGGCTTCCCTCCCCGTTTAATGATTAAAAAAAAAAAAAAAAAAAAAAAAAAAAAAAAAAAAAAAAACCTACAAAATAACGATTATTTGCATCTACTTGTCAGCCCTTTATACCTTTCACTTATTATTTTATTCTTTGCCTGCATCTCTCGCTATTTTTATGTCCACATTTACCCTTTGTTTAAATGTAAATCCCAACAAAATTGTTCCTCAGGAGAATCTGTAAACCACAGCATTCCTTTAACCTTTGTTGTGCCTACCGAACAGCACGGCGTTCGTTCTTAAGGAGGGAGGAGTTAAGTCCGCTTAACCATTAGATCTAGTTTCCCCCTAAACAATAGTAGACACGTAAGCACCTTCTTAGTTGTAAGATATCTTTTACTATGTAAACAACAACAACCCCTACCTTCCTTTTCTAGAAAATAAAACTCCCTGCAACCCATTCGGAAGCGTCACTTTTTGATGAGTATTTCGGAGTGTAATTACTGTATAATTGGTTCGCGCATTTAAATAAAAGTTGTTTTTTAAAAAACGAAATATCCGTTGCCTAAACTTATTTTTTATTTATAATTATTTCGATAACCACGAACATTTTTCATGATTCAGGGAAAAGTAGGGAATTGTCGGGGAATTTTGTTCTGGGGAAGCTGTAGACACCCTGAAAGTGAATATTGTTTGATTTGTGGTTGGAGAGGGTGATTTGCAGGTGCATGCAGTTGCCCTCCCCTGGGTATCACTGAAAGCTGAATATTTCACGGGGTTTAAGACAGCAATTTCACACGTTTGTGGTCTTCATAGAACAAATTCGCAGATTCGGCACTAAGGGAACCCAATTTTGCTGTTTTGGAAAAATTCGAGAACCAATTCCACGTTTGGCTCCATAAAAACAAGCAACTCCGGTGGTTATATTTGGTTCTTTCAAATCCCAAAGTTTGCAGATCTGGCTGGTAAACCCGTATCATGTTGTGGAAGGTGCGAACGATAATTTTTAGGAGGCAAATTCAACGCGAAGTCATTTTTATCTAGATTCCTCAAACATCGGGTTAACCAGACCATTGGGGGAGCCTTCATTGACCCTGAACCCCACTTCGGCCGCCACTGAATGGGGAAAGGGGTGCAGGCCAGAGACAATCACGAAAATTAAACAAAAATAAAAAGCTTTGACTAACCTGAAAGCGTCACCGACTGGACTCATGCAAATCACCAAGTGTAATTTGCTTTTAACCCTTTGAATGAAATAATCGAATATCGTGTCTCGATTATTGTCATTGAGGCCTGCCTGTTTTGTTGGTCCTCGACAGGCGATTATCACTTTCTCGTACTCGTCGCCTTCGAATAGATTTGGAACTTCACCTGCGCGTTGTGAATTCGCAAACAATTAGAATGATGAGACAAAATGTCAATAAATTAGGGGCGTTTTTACCAGAATTTAAAATATTGTTGATGTCTTCTAAAAATTCTTCTTGAACTATTTGAGTGTCAGTGAACAAAAATACGGAATCTTCGTTTTTAGCTCCGGCGTTAAAATAAATTTTTCTTAAATCCTCGTGGAAGGAATTATAATCGTAATTTAATGAAATTTCAATTTGATAGTCCCTGCGTAATTAAAATCAGTTAATTAGGAACTAGTTTCCGATAAGTATAGAATTTAACTTAACCTGCAAGAATTTATGTGCGAACCGAGCCTCGTCAAAGACTGTTTGCCCATACCGCCCACGCCCACGAGAAGACCATTACCCCGTTCGGCCCGAAGTATTCGAGCCAGTCGGCAAACATGCTCCATGGCGTCCATGAAGAAAATGAGTTTCATGTCTTTGCCACGCATCAAATTGTAATCGGTCAGAAACTCGGCCAGGACATTTTTCAATTTGTCAATATTGGTGATCTCTTCGTAGATTCGATTCTCTTTCGGCTGATTCAACAGGAAATCCCCGAAGAGGAGTGTTGGTGGCTCTTGAATAATGCCCTCCGAGGGTAAATCCAGGACTGGGTCTTGGAGCGTTGTTCGACAGACTTTTTGGACGAGGCGATAAAAGTAACTTTTGTCCTGGGCGTCGACGAGACGATCGTGATAAACTCGGAGATTTTCGTGAAAGAAAAGCCTGTTAAAAAAAACAATCACCAATTTACCGTTTTTCCGTGTGTTTTTAAGATTATACCTGTGCATGTCGCTAGCTTGACGCAATGTTCCTGAGTCGGCCTGAAGTACTCCCTGGATGCACTTGCTCAAATCTCTCAAATTGAAAACGTAGTGAGACTTTGAAGGCGTGGGCAATAAGTCTTCCGCTATTTTATTGTAAATCTGTACAGAGGCTCTGACAAGTTTTTCACCAATTGAGACGACCGGCTCAGCGAAATCTTCAAAAAAGCCTTTGATGATCGACTTAAATAAAAAGTACGAGGTCAAACGAGAAGTTTTAATCCTCAACGGTTGGGACACTCACGTGAAAAATAACTTGAAGCGTAGGATCATCCGGAAATGGAATAAAGAGCAGACCGAAGTGCCTCATAAAGCGTGGTGTCAACGGATTTCTACCCCCTCCGGGGGGTGCACAGGCGGCACATAAGACGACGCTTGTGATCTCTTTCCAGAATAATTTTTCTCTATCGTAAACGCCTTTGAAATCAAGGAATTGCCTGTAAATCGGTAGAAACAAAAGAATTTCACGTCGTGCAAAAATTACTCTATTACTCCGATCGACTACCTTAATAATTCAATAGGCGGCTGAGCGCCGTATGTTTCCAATTTAGGCATATTGACGTCATCGACAAAAATAACGACTCGTTTACCGATCGGCGCTCCCAAAATGTGTTTTCTCTTCCTTTCAAGTTTCGACTCGATTATTTCCTGAGTTCGAGAGGACGACGTCTGAGCCGAAAAGTTGAGAGTCGCCGGATTCCACAGACCGGTCTTTGAGAGGCTTCCGAGGACTTCACGGGCGATTATCGACTTTCCAACGCCTGATTGATTGGAATTTGAACGTTTTTATGGCGGCGGAGAGGGGAGGGGGGGTTGGTACATAAGAGCGTGTTACCAGTTTTTCCGGTGAACAACACCGGGTGGTCCATGTCGATGAGTAGGGACATGATTGTACCAAAACGGACGGTATCAATAGTGGGGACGATCATGTTGGAGAATTCTTCCTCTTTTCTGTACGCAAAAGTGGGTGTTATTTTCAGCCACGGTTCAAGCTCGCAGGAGGTGACGTCGAAAAATATTTCCCACAGGTTTGTGTCAGCGGGTAATCTGTTGAATTTTAAACATTTATTACTGCGTTCTACTTGAAATCACAGGGGCACCGAGTATTAGAAATGAAAATCACGTGAAAGCCCTCGAATTTCTGCCGTTTTCCAGGGAGTGATTATGAGGAGTCGATCATTGAGACAGGACTTTCTTCTCTAGTGTTACGATCTAGGATTTTACCTTGGGAGCAGCGCCGCCGAAACGGTTCCATTAAGGTGTAGCAGAACCCTTCCCAATCACAGCAAATCGCATAGCCATCTCCCAGCTAGGCTCTAGGAGCATGGCGGGAGGTGATTTATGGAGAAAAAATCCAATTCACAGTAAAATTGAGAAAAATCTCTATTTTAGTGGGCTCAGATTGGGGGAAAGCGGTAATTCGTGGCTGAAATGGAAATAAATCACCAAGAAAAAGGGCTAATTCGTTCACTAATTCTCGGTTAAAATTAGGAAAAACGCTATTTCACGACTAAAATGTAGAAAAATTGCTAATTCGTGGTCAGTGGCGTGCCCACGACTTTTTCTTGGGAGGGGATTTCAAATTACAAAATTATTGGTTAACTTTATAATACATAAATACAATGCAATAATTTTGAAAAATGAATACGGTTCGGCTTAGCTTATTCCTCGGAGTACGACTCCCAAAGGCGTCTCAGTGGCGCAATTGGCAGCGTGCTGGACTGGTAATCCAGAGGTTGCGGGTTCAAATCCCGCCGGGGAGCCATTTTTTTCTCGAAACTCGAATCGTGTTTGGCTATGCCCTTCCATCGTCGTCCGGATAACATCAGTTTAATTAATTTATTAATTAAAAATACCGGCGACAGAATTATTCATTATATCCATCTACCTAATAAATAAGGAGGGGCATTTTCTTTCAAGATACAAAAATATTCAAGGGATTCATACGTGTCCAGTGGCGTAGGTAGTAATTTGTCCTATGGCGAGGGGGGATCAGATTGAAATCTCGTTAGAGCTGAGGGGAAGGAGGTAATTTCACATTTTAGCCATCATTTCACCCAGCTTGCACACTCTTGAATCTAACGGACATCTTGCTGGTCTCATCATAGCCTTGCCCGAGAACAAAATTACTATTAATCCCTAACTCATTCTGACATTCCAAAAATTTTCCCAATTTGAGCTGAAAACTAGAGATTTTCTTTATCTGTGCCTAGCTATAGCTGCGTTTTGTTTGTATTTTAGTCCCACTTTGGCATTTTTTACCTTCAATTCTGGCCATTTGTTTAGTTTTAACCTCGAATGGAAGCAGCGAAATTTGCATTTTTTTTTTTTTCAATTTTTAGCCGCGAGTTATTGATTTTTCTCCATTTCAGCCGCGGGTTAGCGATTTTTCTCAATCTTAGCAGCGTGCAGTAGCGTTTCTATCGCTTGCATTAGAGATTTTCCTCCATTTTAGCCACGAATTGGCATTCTTCTCATTTTTAGCTGCGGATTAGCCATTTTTCCATTTTTTTTTTTTTAAAGCAGCAAATTAGCACTTTTTCTCAATTTGAGCTGAAAATTAGTGTTTCTCTTAATTTTATCCGCTAATTAGCAATTTTTTTCAATTTCAGCTGTGAAATAGAGTTTTTTGCTTATTTTTCACAGCGAATTAGCATCTATTCTGTTTTTTAGACACGAATCAGTGGCGTAGGTAGGATTTTTATCCTTGTGGGCGATCAGATTGAAATCACGTTAAAGAGAGGGCAGCGGATAATTTCACTCTTAAGTCTCTATATAAACAAGAAATATAATTTTTACTTAGCGTTTTCCTTATTTTAGCGACGAATTACCGCTATTTCGCTTGTTCTATCCGCCAATTAGCGCTTTTGACCAGTTCAAGCCACGAATTTCTCAATTCTAGCCATGAATGAGTGATTTTTGTCAACTTTACCCACAAATTTGCGCTTTTCTCAATTTTAGCCGCGTGTTATCGTTCTTCTTAATTTCAGCCGCGGATTAGCAATTTTGCCCTCTCCTCCCCAACCACGAACTTGCGCATTTTATCAACTTTAGCAGCAAAGTAGCGTTTTTATCCCGTGAGTGATGTTTCTTTTTTTACGAGTTTTGGCACTTTCCTCAATGTTAGCTGCAAATTAGCGATTTTTTCAATTTTTTTTAGCAGGGGATTTGCACTTTTCTCAGTTTTAGCTGTAAATTAACGTTTTTCTCAAGTATTATCCGCGAGAAGGAGGGCGTTTCACAAATTAGAATTTTTTTGGTTCGCTTAATTTACGCCATGGTTGAGCAATTTTTAGCCGCGATAATTAGTGATTTTTCAATTTTAGCCGCGAGTTATTAATTTTCTTCATTTGTATCCAGGAATTAACGTTTCCCCTCAACTTTATATCCGTAACTTGCAAATAAGCGATTTACCCTCAACTTTACCCACAAATTAGCTCATTTTTTTCAATTTTGGCCGCTTGTATCGTTCTTCTCAATTTCAGCCGCAAATTAACAATTTTGCCACCCCCCCCTCCACCACGAACTTGCGCATTTTATCAATGTTAGCAGCAAAGTAGCGTTGTTATCCCGGGAGCGATGTTTCTTAATTATCCACGAGTTTTGGCGCGAATTTTTGCAGGGTATTAGCACTTTTTTCAATTTTAGCTGAAACTTGGCGTTTTTCTTAAGTGTTTTCCTCAATATTAGCCGCGAAAAAGAGGGCGCTTCACAAATTAGGATTTTTTTGGTTCACCTTACGATGCATGGGAAATTTTTAGCCGCGCTAATTAGTGATTTTTCAATTTTAGTCGTGAATTAGTAATTTTCTTCATTTGTATCTGGCAATGAACGTTTTTCCTCATCTTAAAATTGTAAATTAGCGATTTTTCTCAATTTCAGCAGTGAATTTGCGCGTTTTCTGCTGATTTTGCGGCGAATTAGCATCTATATCTCATTTTTTTACGCTAATGGGCGACTTTTCCCAATTTCAGTTGTGAATTTGCCATTTTTGCTCAATTTTAGCCTAAAGGGGTCCATAGACGTACAATAATTATTGCGCAATAAATTTGTACATTTTGTTTCCAGATGCTTACGGATAAAAAATGGGTTGTTCATTGTGCAACCCATCAGTACAACCCACAAATGTTTAATTTTATTGAACAAGCCTTAGTTTGCGCAATATTTACGTGTATGGGCCGTTTGAAAGCGTCTTTTTTTGTCAATATTATAGTGGGTTTTTTTCAGTTTTAACCGCGGGGTTGGTCCAAAAACAATACTTTTGCGTTGATTTCCACAATTTATTTGTAGAATGGCCTGCATGCACCGCGAATCAGCGATTTTCTCTCAAATTATTTAGTCTGGAAGTTGCAACGCGAGACTAACATTTCACAGTTATAGCCGCAAATATTAGCGATTTTTTCAATATTTTGCCGCATCAGCAAGTTACAAATTGCTGCTCAGCACTTTACTGGGCTTATGGACCTGACGAAACGTAGAAAGTAGCAAAATCGCTGTCCGAACGTCCGACCTCTTCACATACCTACATCCATGGATAACCTAGAAATCCTCATTTTTTCGTATTTAAGCTTTTCGGGGGGGGGGGGACTCGTCTGATAGAAGGCCTGGGGCGGTCCCGCCCCTCGGTAAGGTACTAAATGGGGTCCACGTGGACGCACGCAGGCCTTTTCGGGCTGCTTGAAGTCGAGAAAATCTGCTAAGCCTAACTTCAACGAGAAACGCTCATTTTTGGAGATTTTATGGAGCTCTTTGGAGCGTTGGTACTGGTGCCCATTCATTTATATAGCTCTGGGGGGGGGGGGATCTGTCCTCCATATCCTTCCCGTACCTACACCCCTGCTGGTAGGAGATAGATTTTCCTGCCCCCCCCCCCCCATGAAGACCCCAAACTTAATGTAAAACATTTGGACAGCTCCCGTGAACAGCACGAGGCGATTAATTCGAGTGTTTTCACGTGGAATAAATCTTTTTTCCTGCCACTCGCGTTAAAAAATTAATCATTTTACTCACTCTGCAAGGTCCTTCAAACTCTCTTTAGCATATTTTTCAAACGGCTCTCGAGAATTTTCCGCTAGATTTCCTCCCAAAGACCATAAGAACGCGAATAAAAATACTTTGTTGCTTATATCCTTTGCCAATTTGGTGTCGTTCAATTTATCCCGGATGGCATCATTTGTCAGAATACTTTTTAAAAGAGTGCAAAGCATGGCCACTTTGCTTATTTCTACCTAAAATGTGAAGTTAGCGTCCACCGGTCAATTTTATTTTCGTGAAACTTTTATGATGAAAAATAACGAAACTAACTTGACTCATTCCTATCTGGCAGCTCGTTTCAATAAAAGTGAACGCACTCTCTACGTAGCCTCGAAACAAAGAAATAACGTGATCGTAAACCAATTGATTCAATTTGCCCTCTTCTTTTAGTTTTTGTCCCCAACTTAAGACGTAAGGTAGCCATTTCAAATCGTTAGGGTCAACGTACACCATACCGCAGCGAGACACAGTGGCGGGCGACGCTTGAGACAAATCTTGCACTTCAAAAACCATGTGAACCTGGGTGGTGACCAAGAGTTTTTTAACGAGGATCGTCAGGCGATTTAAAAACAAAGAAAAAACGTACCCAAGCTGTGAGTTTTATTCTTTCTGAATTCGCCAAGCATAACATTTTGTTGTCATCAAGAACCGTGTTCATATTTTCTATCCAAACGGCGTCCACCGGCCCATCGCACACAATCCACTGATGACGCTCTTCTGTACACTGTGAACAAACTTTTATTTCTTAGCCCCCCCGCCTCCCTTCCTCCAGAGGCTATTTCTTTACGTTCACAGCCGTTCTGGTGAAAATGCCCAAAAGTCCGTCTCTCCATTCCATGGTGGTGAGATTCACTTCACCGTACAGTTCGCCCATTGTAACCGATTTTGGGTTTAACGTGTAGGTTGTAACGGGTCGATAGTAAGGATGGTTCACTCCAGTTTCGGCCAGTTTAATTAGCGTATTTTTTAGAACCTGAAAATGTTAATTTTATTCGTTATTAGCTGTGGTTGCGCTGTTGAGAGATGGATTGCGCATTTTGGTTCAAACTCACGTGCCTAAATGTGAAAAAATCGCAATGTTCGTTTAGAAAACGCTGATCGCGGATAAAAATGAGTAAAATAGCTAATTCGCGGCTGAATTTGAAAAAACAACGCTAGTTCAATGCTAAAAAAGGGGAAATCGTCTAGTTCACGGCAGGGGCGTAGCCAGCCTTGGGCTGCTTAACGTGCTGCGAATGCCTAAATTGCAGGCTTATATTCGGGGACGTGTCCCCATAAAGAGAATTCGGTAGCTCATCAATATAACGCTCGAAATCGTCAATTTCACCCCAGAAACTGAATTATTACCTATTTCATTAACAGAACAAACGCGACATTGGATTTTCTGCGAGCCAGAACCGCGAAAATGGGGTTTTAGCGAGAAACCCCCGCGAAATGGTTTTTATAGAGTGCGAAATCAGCGAACATGTTTTCTTTTTGTGAGTCAGGCTTGCAAAAATGGATTTTTAGTGCGCAAAACCCGTGAAATTAAGTAATAATAGATACAAAATTTATTTTAGTGAGCGAAATTGGGTAAAAAAGGGAGCTCTAATGTCCAGCACACCAACTTTCCCACGGAGCACTCTGACATTGACTTTTCTTGGTCAGTCGCCTCCTCCCCGACCTCTCGTCGAGAGACCGGACTTTCCTCGCGCTCGCTGGCCAGCCTTCCTCTCGATTGTTACCGAAGCGCTCACGTCCTCCCAAGAATGCGACAAGATCGTCTCTCCCCCCCCCCCCTAATGACGTCAGGACCCTCGAACGAGCAAGAACGATTCTCTCAGCTGTCATCGCCGAGTCCACGGAGGCCTCGGTCCCACGGAAGCAACCCCAGCATCCCACCTCTACACCACTGGTGGACCCCCCCCCCGCCCTTGGTGAACTGCGGAGAGAGGTGCAGCGCCGTCAGCGTGCGCGGTAACCCGCGCTCGTCTCCCTCTGACCGCGACCTCTTACGGGAACGTTACGTTCGTTCGCGCCGTGCCCTCAAAGCTGAAATTCAACGTGCGAAACGCTCCGCGTGGCGCCTCTACGCCGCCAACGGCCTCGACATATCTCCCTCTGGGGAGCACCGTACAAGGTAATATCCGCCTGAAAATGGTATCATTGTCTCTCACGGTCTCCCCATCCCTTACCGCAAGTAATACGTCCATTCGCGAGCATAATGCGGCCCTACTACGGTTTTTCTTTCGGGAAGACGTTGCAGCCTCCGACTCGCCTGCCGACCGTATCCTCCGTCATGTGTCTCTCGCCAACCTCTCGACACACCCCCTGCGCCCACCTGGACTGACGAAGATATCCGCGCTGCCATCGCAAGTGCTGCGTCCGGCAAAGCTTCCAGACCCTCTGGACTCTACGCCGCTCTTGGTCCGGCTCTACAACTTATGCCTATCGTTAGGTCATTTTTCACAGCTTGGAAAATAGTCCGCGTTGTCTTCATTCCAAAAGGAGGGTCCCGCGCATCTCTCCTTCTCCTGAGCCCTCTTTTCTTCAACCCCTCAGTATTGACACTAAGGGCAATACTTTAGAGTATATGATACTCCAGACTCTTCGTCCAATCATCCTTCCGACGCTTCACCACCATCAATTCAGGAGTGTACCAGAGATAGGACCCTTCTTCACTCCGTCCTCTCCGCGACGGGAAACATTGTAATATCCCTGATTTACGACATCAAAGGCGCGTTCGACGCCGTAATGGTGGCTTCGGGTATCGGGTACTCTCCTCCCTACGGGACCTTCGCCCACCATCCAACATTTATTTCAACTGGTGGCGAGCTACTTTGACGGCCGACAGGCCACCCTCGGAAGCGGATGCCAACGAGCTACAGCTCCTGTCACCGCAGGCTACCCGCAAGGGTCTCCCAAGGCACCCCTGCTGTGGGCCCTCCCCATCGACACCTTTATTGCACTTCTTGCAGCGCGAGGGATTCACGCCCATTTGCTACGTCGATGACCTGGCGGTTGTCATCTCGGCTCGCTACCACCGGCGACGTTCGCCGTCACGTCAATCATCGTGCGCACTGGTGCCAACTTAACCGGCTCTCCTTAGCACCTCAAAAAACTCAGATGCTACTCTGGCGCGCCTCCACCACCATCCGCTCACGGGGCTTCCGGCTCTTTGACAACCGAGACGTTACACCCTTCTCGTCAACCGTCAAATACACCTCGGCGTCCACCTCACAACGTGCCTTAAACCCGGTCCGCACATCGACGCTCTACGCCCCAAAGTTCAGAAACTGTTCGCCCAACTTCGTGGTCTCGCCGGTCGTCAGTGGGGCGCCTCGTTCTATACACGGCGCCTATACTATCAATCTATCTTTCTGGCTATCATGGCTGCTCTACATCTCAACACTATCTCTCACCTCGTTGTCCCCCTATCGATCTGGACCTCGACCACGTCGTTCTTCGTCACTTTTTCATGACCGGCCAACTCGCGGTTATATGATGGTCCCCTTACTGAGCTTCGCGATCCTCCGCGGTCGACCTTACCGATCCCGCCACGTTGGATCCTCTTAATCTTGAGTCCTCCCCCCTGGACCAGTAGCAACAGCGCTGGGACGCGGGCCCCACCGTGCAGCATGCCCTCCGTCACCGTACTTGCAAAAAGATGTCGTGGTGGAGTCCTTCCTTCTCAGTAACTCAATTGGTTTCCGACCATGGCGCTTTCAACTTTCGGCTTCACTTCTTTCGGCGACAAGAATCCGCTCTCTGCCCTTGTGGAGCCCCCGTCGAGGAAACTGCCGCTCACGTACCTACTATATGGGACTGCTCATCATACGCGGATGCTCGCTCCTCATTTTCCATCCCGAGCAGAGGCGCCTGGACTCTGTCTTCCCGTCAGGACGCCCGCCGCCTCAACCTCTTTGCGCAAGCCTGGGCCAATCGACGTCGTCACCTTGAGACCATGTGGGTTCCTCCACCCAGCGCTTCTACTGTCGACTCTAGCGACTCTGAGGAAGAGAGCACCCTCGCACCCTTTCTTTCTTTCTTCTCCTCCACTCTCGACCCTATTCCGTGACCCGCCACCACGAGTAGCGATGATCCTCGCGCCGAGTGGGGGTGGGGGGGGGGTTCGAGTTGAATTTGCCTAGAAGAATCTGTCCATTTATTTGTGAAATCTTTTGTTCTGGGTGGGGGGAGGGATTAAAAAATGTTTATTTTGACACAGAAGCTCACAAGGCACGCAAAATACAACCGAATCCGTAATTATTACAGCCGAAACTACCGCTCTTTGACTCTTTCAAAGGGTCTGAAACGTCAGAAACCAATTTCGTGGGTTTGGGACGGGAGCCATAACCGGACCTTGTCTATTTGACAAGTCAAATAGTCGAAGTCAATTTGACTGATTTCACACGCCTTTAAAATCAAAATATCGAGGGGAGAAATTTTGAGGCTCCGGCTTCTTTTAAAAACGAAATGTTGCAGGTTTGGCCCATTCAAACCCGATTCCGTGGTATTGGCTCCATCCCCCGCTTCAAACAGTTTTCCGAAAAAATCCCACCCCCGAAAAGTCAATTTGGTGGACCCAGTCTTTACAAAAATGGAATTTCGTGGTGTTCATTTGTTAAAAAACCAATTTTACTGTGTTTTTTTAAATTCAAAAACGTATTTTTTTTCAAATTCAGTTCTGTTCCATCTGTCCTGGTTCGTCTGTCCCTGACTTTCACTGATCTGGGACATTCAGTTTTTAGGCGCAGATCAGTTAGTGAATCGTAAATTACGCCATCTGTGGATTCCCAAATTGACACTTGCACGTGTGTTAATTAACAGTTTGACCAATTTAAGGGCGCATATAATCAGTTTTGCCCATTTTAGTTTGGCTTCTTCGATTCGCGAATGGTCGGCACTGCCATTTTTGGGGCACAGATCGTCAGTTTGAACAGTTACAAGGTGTACATCATCCGTTTAGCCATTTTAATGGCGCGTAGAGATTTTTTTTTTTTCCATTTTTTAGGGTGTAAAAAGACAGTTTGCCTATTAAAGGACGCAAATGATCCGTTTTTGGAATTTTATTAGGGCGCGAAATGGTCCGTTTGGCTATTTTTGATTCGCGCATGGTCGGCTTTGCCATTTTTAGGGACACGGATCGTCAATTTTCAACATTTCCAAGGTGCTTAGATGGCGCAAAGAGTATTTTGTATATAAAATATAAAAAAGTCCATTTCGGGGTACTAATCGTCAGTTTTTTTTTTTACCAGATTTACCATATTTTGGATGCAAATTTTAGGGTGAAACTTTAGTTTAGCAATTTTTACTCCTTAAATTATCCGTTTTGTCATTCTAGGGTACGAATGGAGCCCTAAATGGCCCCGTTTGACCATTTTTCGAGCGTTAACTGCTATTTTTTGGGTTTGAATCGTCAGTTTAGCCATTTTAAGGGTGCATTGAGTCCTTTTTGCCATTTTCCGGGCGATAACGGCCAGTTCGCACATATTGTGCTAATTGGCTTGGATAGTTATTTGGCCTATTTTTAGGGAACTAATCGTCAGTTTAATGATGATTAGGGTGCTAACGGTTAGTTTAGCCATTTATAAGGCGTGAATCGTAAGGCACGAATTCAGTTGGGTCATTTTTTCAGCGTAAATTGCAATAGTTGGCTATATTTTTAGAGCGTGAATTGCAAGTTTGGCTATTGTTAGGCCACGAATTGTCAGACTAGCCATTTTCAAGGCGCGAATGATAATTTTGCCCATGTTTGAAGCACGGATGGTTGATTTTGCCATTTGCAGGGCACAGGTCATTAGTCAGAGGAGTTTCCAGGAGGCTATGATGTCAGTTTAGAAATTTCAAGGGTGGATAGAATTATTTTCACCACTTTTAGGGCCCAAATTGTGATTACGGTCTTTTCTAGTGCTTGGCTATTCACAGGGGATGATTCTTTAGAATCAGTATTTCTATAATGAGGGGCGCGAGCCCTCTATTGGCACCCTCTTGAGATTCTAGGAACTCTATTGGGCCTTCAAAGCAATTTTTGATTAGAACGATCTGTGATCTGAGCATTTTACTACTGTTCGAGCATTGTGTGGTTCAAGCGTTTCGTGGTTCGAGCAATTTGTGGGTTAGAACGTTTTGTCGTTCAAGCACTGCGTGCATACTGACGTGACGTAGCACGGCTAGAGGGGACGAATCAACGCTTTGAAACCTAAAAATCCCTATTTTCTCATCTTTAAGCTTTCAGGAGCCCCCCCCTCCCTCCCCCTGTTAACGGTGGCGAGAGTGACGACAGCCGGATTGTCCTGTAGGCCACCACGATTCAAAGAGGGGCACCCAAAAGCTTAAAAGATGAAAAAATATGGATTTTTAGGGTTACAAGCGTTGATTCGTCGCTAATATTGAGGGCAAGTGCTCATTTTCCGCTAAAATTAACAAAAAAATACACCAACTTGAAGTTTTATCTGAAACGCCAACTCCAAATTTTTAACGGTCCGTAAATAGACGGCTAAAATTGAGAAGACGCGCTAATGTGCTAAGTCCTGGTGTGAATGCGCGCTAAAACTAAGAAAAACAACGCTAATTCGCGGATATGTTTGTGAAAATCCCCTGACATGCGGCCGAAACTTCGAAAACCCGCCAAGTTCCAGTTAAAATTGAGATCAAACGATAATTCGTAGCTAAACTTCAGAAAAAGACGCTAATTCTGAGCTAGACGCTAAAATTGAGAAAAGCGCTATTTCGCATAGCTAAGAAGTGAATAAAAACTAAAAAACAAAAACGCTAACTAACACCTATAATTCGAGGAAAAGCGCTGATTCGCAGCTTAATTTGAGAAGAAGCGTTGACTCACTGAAACGCTCATTCGCGAAAAAAGGTAATTCGTAGATTAATTTGCGGCAAAAATTGAGTAAGCCTGCTGATTCGCGGCTAAAATCGTGTAAATGCGGTAATTTGTGGCTGAAATTAAGAAATTGTTCGGGACAAAAACTGATAGAAAAGCGCTAATTTACGGCTGACACTAAGGAAACGCCAATTTGCCGTGAATACGCAATTTCTAGCTAATATCGCAGCTGCGAATTAGCAATTAGCAATTTATCTAATACATTTTGTAGTGAATTCGTGTTTTTCCTTATTTCATCCGCTAATGAATTAGCAACTTTTCTTACTTTTAGCTGCGCGAATTAGCTATTTGTTTCGCTTTTAGCTATGAATTAGCGTTTTTTCGCAGTTTCAGCCACGAACTTGCCTTCAGAAGCTGAAAATTGTCGTTTCTACACTTTTAGCCTCCAAGTAGTGCTTTTATTTTTTGAAAAAATGTATTCTCCATTTTAGCCGTGAATACGTGTTTTTAGCCGCTGAAGAGCGATTTTCCCCGAGAATTAGCACTTTTTCTTATTTTTCCCCGCGAATTAGCGTTTTTTTTTCACTTTTAGCCATGAATTAGCGCTTTTTTTCATATTGAACCACAAACTTGCGTTCTGAATAAGCCGGGCATTCGTGTTTTCATAATTTTAGGCGTGAATTAGCGCTTTTTCTCAAAACCATTGGTGAATTATCGATTTTTCACTATATTACCGGTGGATTAGCGTGTTTTGTAATTTTGACTTACGGTTTTTTACACTTTATCCACGATTTTAGAGCTTTTTTCCAATTTTACCCGTGAAGTAACGTTTTACTTCGCGTATTAGCTGTGAATTTTTCTTAATTTTATCCGTGATTTAGCACTTATTCTCACTTCTTTCCGTGAACCTGTTATTTTTCTCAATAATTTCCGCCGTGAATCGGCTATTTATCTCAATTTCAGCCCAAAATTAGCGTTATTTTCAATTTTAGCCTGGATTAAGTGGACACTTAGCGGGGGATTAGCCGACCACGAGGAGGCACGAATTGTAGCGTTTTCCATTTGCTCAAAAATTCGTAGGGCGCCAAAACCAAACATTAAAAATGATAATTTACCATGTATAGGCCACGGGCGGGCCAATTGTGAAAGGCTCAGCAGGCCCTGATGGGTTTGACCACCACTCCGTAAAACAATGTCATCAACATCATCTGCATCTTTTCGCCCCCCCCCTCCTCACCATGAAACCGTCCCTACTTGAACCAGATCAGGCTCGTGTGCTGCTGCGGTTAGTAGTTGGTTGGTTGGTTCGGGGTGAAATGAGGGGGGGGGGGGTCATTTTTCATAAAAATTAAATCTCTAAACTAGTCTCACGTGTAAAATTGTCGTTTTGCCTCCTCCCGTTGGACCAACCGTCATAACTCCGTGTCTCACGACCATCGTCTCGTACAGTTGAATCGTTTTCAAATATGTGCACTGCTCGGGTTGAAGTTTCATATCAGTCAACACAAGTTCCATGGTCGATTGAAAAATGCCGTAATCGTGCGATGGAATTTCCACGTTGGGGAAAAGATCGTTTAAAATTCCCTGAAAAAAAAAAAAAACGAGGCACTTAGTAATTCATAACTGTCGTCGTCTTGTTCGATTAGTGTGTACACCAAATAAAACTGCGTCATCCGCCAAAAATTTCGGTAAATTCGAATCTCTTAATGCTCGAATAAGTACGACGTTTTCCTCTTTGTCAGGATTTTGTCTTTTGAGGGATCCAGCCATTACTAGGACACTTTTGACGGCTCTTTGAAACAACAACAACAAAAAAAGGTTAACTGACGAGTCCCGACTACTTGTGTGAGATACTCCATAATCGATTGATATTATATTGTATATCAAGGCGATTTTGGAGCGCCTCATAGAATAACATTTTTTTTTTACCTCATACCAAAATCGTAATGATCTTGGTGTGACAGCTGCTCGCTGCACAGTTTGTACATGTTGACCATTTTCTGAGCGAGCATTTTAGACGACTCAAATCCTTCTGAATAGAGAATGACTTCGGCAATGAGTCCATAGTCGGGCACCATCATGGCCATCGGTCGAAAAAGTGATTTCAAATTGTCGGGGAGCTCAGTTCGACCGGCGTAGCCGGGATTCATTGTAATAAATGCGGCGCACTGCGGTACCAGTTTGATCTCTCTTCCTTCGAACATGAATCTGAAAAAATCGTTTAAAAAAAAAAGACGTTTTTTACAATTTTTTTTCGATAAAAAGTATTTTGGGCCTTAATTTCGTGTTGGAAGGCTGAAAATTTAAATTCCGATACATAATATGACAATCGCTTAAGGGCCTAAACGCAGTGGTCCGCAACCGTGGCTCTCTTGTGTGCCGCGAGATTTTGAGGTCATCTCGTGAAATTTTCCCTTTAATTGTTAAGGGGGAGGGGGTGTGTTGTTGTGAATTCTCCATTTTAGCATGTGAGTGAGCGCTAGTCAGGAATCAGTGGTTTTTTTTTTCAGTTTCAGCCAGGTTCAGCAGCGTTTTTCTCGATTTTAGCCGCGAATGATATCCTACTTTCAGCCGCAAAGTACCACATTTACTCAAGTTTGCCCCTCAAATGATTCCCCCGGCGGATCAGCAGAGTTTATTTTATTTTTTTATTTTGTATTTTAACTGCGAACAAGTGCTTTTTGTCAACTTCAGCCGCGAATTTACGCGCTGTTCTCCATTTAGCTGTGAATTACCGGGTTTTCTCAAATGTATCTGCGAATTATCGTATTTTCTAAATTTCAGCCGTGAATTTGCGCTTTTCTTCAATTTTTAGCCACGCATTAGCGCCTTTCCTCAATTCTCTTTAGCGATTTTTGTCTCATTTATCGCAAACGAAGTAACGCTTTTTCTCAATTTTAGTGACGAAGTTGCCTTGAGTTACCACGAATTGGCGTTTCCTTTTCTTCAATATTGGCTGAGCCTGCTGAGCTATTAGTCGCTCATTTTTCTCAACTTTATAGCCAAGAGTTCACGATTTTCTCATTTTTAGCCGCGAATTAGTGATTTTTTTTTTTTTTAGCTTTTTTACTCAAAATCAACGCTTTTCCACTAGCGCAATTTTTAAACTTTTTGTCACGTCACGCTTATGCCCCAAAATTAGACCATTTCCATACCTTCTCTCAATGTCGGCCACCCAATTAAAGAACTGGCGTCAGCGCTCAGCGCATTTGTCGTGCTGGTTGCATTAAAAATTGGTGTATTTTTCTCAATGTTACCGTCAAAGTTGCCTTCAGAAGCCGTCAATTAGAGTTATCTACATTTTATGCTCGATTTGCGGCGTCTTCTCAATTTTAGCAGTTTATTTGCGGTTTTCTCATCATCAGCAATCAGTGTTTTTTCTTCATTTATCCGCAAATTAGCGATTTTTCTCTGCCTAAATATGTGTTTTAGCCGTCGATTTGCACTTTATGTTAATTTTGGACGCGTCTCCAAAGCCATGAGTCAGCGTTTTTCTCTGTTTTAGCCGCCGATTAGAACTTTCTCTCAATATTAGCGGCGAATTGATGTTTTTCCAAAATATTAACCGCGAATTTAGTGGTTTGTCTCAATGTTACACATGAATTAGCAATATTTGTCAATTTGTGCCAAGGATAAGCGATTTTTCTCCATTTTAGCCTCAAAGGTACCTTCAGAAGTCGCAAATTGGAGTTTTTTTCAATTTTAGCCGTGAATAATTAGTGATTCTTATAAATTTTAGCAGTGTTTTTGCGTTTTTCTGCACTTTATCCGTGAATCATCCTTTTTTCTCAATTCATCCACGAATTAATCGATTTTTCTCTATTTTAACCGTTAATTTGTTTGTTTTTCTTTGTTCTAACCCACCGATATTAGCACCGTCCATCAGTTTTAACCGCTAATTAACGATTTCCCAAAGCCACGAATTGATTTGTTTCTCAATTTTACCAGAGAACTAGCTATTTAAATTCAATTTGTTCCATTAATTAGCGCTTTTCCTTGATCTTAGCTATAAAGTCACCTCCAGGAGCAGCGAATTGGTGTTGACATTTTGAATTTGATTTGTCAATTGAAATTGACAATTTGAGGACTAAATTGACAATTTCCTCATGTAACGTACAATTTACAAATAAAATTCACGATTTCCTTGAAAAATTGACATTTTCCTCATAAAATTGACACTTTTCCCATAGAATTATAGATTTTTCCATAAAATTGATTGTATCCTCGTGAAATTGACAATTTCCTCAAAAAATATATAATTTCCTCATAAAGGAACTTGACAACTTCCTTATAAAACTGACAATTTCCCCATAAAATCGACAATTTCCTCATAAAATTGAAAATTTCCTCAGAAAATTGATTGTTTTCTCGTGAATTTGACAATTTTCTCGTAAAACATGAAATTTCCTCGTGAAATTGACAATTTTCTTATAAAACTCACAATTTTCTTATAAAATTGACAATTTCCCTATAAAATCAACAATTTCCTCATAAATTGAAAATTTCCTCATAAAAGTGAATGCATTCTCGTGAAATTGACTATTTCCTTACAAAATATATAAATTTCCTCGCAAAAGTGACAATTACCTTAAAAAATTGTCAATTTTCTCATAAAATGGACAATTTCCCTTTAAAAATTCATGATTTCCTCATAAAATTGACAATTCCTCATAAAATTGACAATTTCCTCATAAAATTTACAATTTTCCTATAAAATGTACAAATCGAAACGATCACCAATTACTGTAGTACCAATTATCACCGAAAGGGCAATTTCCCATCGAGTCATGGGGCAAAATTAATAAGTGTTAAGGTTCAAAAGTAAAACTATCGAGGATAAGTAACAATTCCCTAGTGAAATTGACAATTTCCACGTAAAATTGACTAGTTTTTAATTAAATTGTCAATGCGCTTATAAAAATGTCAATTTGCTAATAAAAATGACAATTTTCTCGTGAAACTGACAATTTCCTCATAAAATTCAAAATTTCCTTACTTAATTGACAACTTCCTCATAAAATTGAAAATTTCCTGATAACATTGACAATTTTCTCTTAAAATTTGCAATTTCGTTATAAAATTTAAAATTATCTCGTAAAATTGATTGTTTTCTCGTGAAATTGACAATTCCCTCATAAAATATATAATTTCCCGAAAAAATTGACAATTTTCTCACAAAATTGACGATTCCCTTATAAAATTGTCAATTTTCTCATAAAACAGACAATTTCCTAATAAAATTCTCGATTTCCTTATAAAATTTAAATTTCCTCATAAAATTGAAAATTTCCTCAGAAAATTGATTGTTTTCTCGAGAATTTGACAATTTTCTCGTAAAACATGAAATTTCCTCGTGAAATTGACAATTTCCTTATAAAACTAACAATTTTCTTATAAAATTGACAATTTCCCTATAAAATCAACAATTTCCTCATAAAATTGGCAGTTTCCTCATAAATAGAAAATTTCCTCATAAAAGTGAATGTATTCTCGTGAAATTGACTATTTCCTTACAAAATATATAATTTCCTCGCAAAAGTGACAATTACCTTAAAAAATTGTCAATTTTCTCATAAAATGGACAATTTCCTAAAAAAAATTCATGATTTCCTCATAAAATTGACAATTTCCTCATAAAATTGGCAGTTTCCTCATAAATTGAAAAATTTCCTCATAAAAGTGAATGTATTCTCGTAAAATTGACTATTTCCTCACAAAATATATAATTTCCTCGCAAAAGTGACAATTACCTTAAAGAATTGTCAATTTTCTCATAAAATAGACAATTTCCTTTAAAAAATTCACGATTTCCTCATAAAATTGACAATTTCCTCACAAAATTTACAATTTCCCTATAAAATGTACAAAATCGAAACGATCACCAATTACTGTAGTACCAATTATCATTGAAAGGGCAATTTCCCATCGAGTCATGGGGTAAAATTAATAAGTTCCAAGGTTCAAAAATAAAACTATCGAGGATAAGTAACAATTCCCTAGTAAAATTGACAATTTCCACGTAAATTGGCTAGTTTTTAATTAAATTGTCAATGCGCTTATAAAAATGTCAATTTGCTAATAAAAATGACAATTTTCTCGTGAAACTGACAATTTCCTCATAAAATTCAAAATTTCCTTACTTAATTGACAACTTCCTCATAAAATTGAAAATTTCCTGATAACATTGACAATTTTCTCTTAAAATTTGCAATTTCGTTATAAAATTTAAAATTATCTCATAAAATTGATTGTTTTCTCGTGAAATTGACAATTCCCTCATAAAATATATAATTTCCCGAAAAAATTGACAATTTTCTCACAAAATTGACGATTCCCTTATAAAATTGTCAATTTTCTCATAAAACAGACAATTTCCTAATAAAATTCTCGATTTCCTTATAAAATTTAAATTTCCTCATAAAATTGAAATTTTCCTCATAAAATTGATTGTTTCCTCGTGAAATTGACAATTTTCTCGTAAAATATATAATTTCCTCGTGAAATTGACAATTTCCTTATAAAACTCACAATTTTCTTATAAAATTGACAATTTCCCTATAAAATCAACAATTTCCTCATAAAATTGGCAGTTTCCTCATAAATTGAAAATTTCCTCATAAAAGTGAATGTATTCTCGTGAAATTGACTATTTCCTTACAAAATATATAATTTCCTCGCAAAAGTGACAATTACCTTAAAAAATTGTCAATTTTCTCATAAAATGGACAATTTCCTAAAAAAAATTCATGATTTCCTCATAAAATTGACAATTTCCTCATAAAATTTACAATTTTCCTATAAAATGTACAAAATCGAAACGATCACCAATTACTGTAGTACCAATTATCACCGAAAGGGCAATTTCCCATCGAGTCATGGGGCAAAATTAATAAGTGTTAAGGTTCAAAAGTAAAACTATCGAGATAAGTAACAATTCCCTAGTGAAATTGACAATTTCCACGTAAAATTGACTAGTTTTTAATTAAATTGTCAATGCGCTTATAAAAATGTCAATTTGCTAATAAAAATGACAATTTTCTCGTGAAACTGACAAATTTCCTCATAAAATTCACAATTTCCTTACTTAATTGACAACTTCCTCATAAAATTGAAAATTTCCTGATAACATTGACAATTTTCTCTTAAAATTTGCAATTTCGTTATAAAATTTAAAATTATCTCATAAAATTGATTGTTTTCTCGTGAAATTGACAATTCCCTCATAAAATGTATAATTTCCCGAAAAAATTGACAATTTTCCCACAAAATTGACGATTCCCTTATAAAATTGTCAATTTTCTCATAAAACAGACAATTTCCTAATAAAATTCTCGATTTCCTTATAAAATTTAAATTTCCTCATAAAATTGAAATTCTCCTCATAAAATTGATTGTTTCCTCGTGAAATTGACAATTTTCTCGTAAAATGTATAATTTCCTCGTGAAATTGACAATTTCCTTATAAAACTCACAATTTTCTTATAAAATTGACAATTTCCCCATAAAATCAACAATTTCCTCATAAAATTGGCAGTTTCCTCATAAATTGAAAATTTCCTCATAAAAGTGAATGTATTCTCGTGAATTTGACTATTTCCTTACAAAATATATAATTTCCTCGCAAAAGTGACAATTACCTTAAAAAATTGTCAATTTTCTCATAAAATGGACAATTTCCTTAAAAAAATTCATGATTTTCTCATAAAATTGACAATTTCCTCATAAAATTTACAATTTTCCTATAAAATGTACAAAATCGAAACGATCACCAATTACTGTAGTACCAATTATCACCGAAAGGGCAATTTCCCATCGAGTCATGGGGTAAAATTAATAAGTTCCAAGGTTCAAAAATAAAACTATCGAGGATAAGTAACAATTCCCTAGTAAAATTGACAATTTCCACGTAAAATTGACTAGTTTTTAATTAAATTGTCAATACGCTTATAAAAATGTCAATTGGCTAATAAAAATGTCAATTTTCTCGTGAAACTGACAATTTCCTCATAAAATTCAAAATTTCCTTACTTAATTGACAATTTCTTCATAAATTGACAGTTTCCTCATAAAATTGAAAATTTCCTGATAACACTGACAATTTTCTCTTAAAATTTACAATTTCATTATAAAATTTAAAATTATCTTATAAAATTGATTGTTTTCTCGTGAAATTGACAATTCCCTCATAAAATATATAATTTCCCGAAAAAATTGACAATTTTCTCACAAAATTGACGATTCCCTTATAAAATTGTCAATTTTCTCATAAAACAGACAATTTCCTAATAAAATTCTCGATTTCCTTATAAAATTTACAATTTCTCCATAAAACTGACAATTTCCTCATTAAATCGTTCATTATGCTCATAAGCTTCAGACGTGTTATAAAATTGATACTTTTCTCACAAAACAGACAATTTCGTTATGAAATTGACAATTTTTTTCGAGAAACCGACGAGTTTTTTTCATAAAATGGTCAATATGTCACCTTGACATTGCTCTTGTTTTGTTGCCCTTGACGCTGTATTTCAGCGTAAATTTTGCCTCGAGTGTGACAATTCGCGTGAAGGGTTTCCCGAATGTTGCGTTTTGGCCGCCGCGCCGTGGGGGCATTTTGCGTAAGTTTACTCGTTGTGCCGCGGCCTTTCGAAACGAGTTCTTTTTTCCTCACAATGTGACGTTTTTTACTTTAAAGTTTGCCTTTGGAGCGGATCTTTTCGCACAAGTTTTGCCCTAGACGTGGCAGAGTTCTCAACCGTTCAACGTCAATTTTCCCCTCAATGAGGTTATTTGCGATGGTTTTTCCCTTTAATTATTCAACCTCTGGCGTCTCTCGAGAACCTCCGACCGTCAAGTCGGGCCTCTGAGAAAATGACTCTAAAATTAGAGGTGATCACCCCTTTCTCGATGAGGTTTCGATGATTTTTTGCGCAAGTGACCTCGACTCCAAGGGAGGGGCCATGCCCCCTGTGGCCTCTCATTTAGAACCGCCTCTGGCGCCTCATTGAAACCGATTCGGCGCGACGGGGGTGACGTAGAGTTAAGACTACAACGCAAAAGGGTGCCGTGGCTTTGAAAAGGTTGCGGATCACTGGGACTAAAAGCTGAAATTCTCCTTCTATAACTTGATTAATTAATAATAAATTTAACCTCTTGAGTTTTGCGGCTTTTGCTTTTCGAATCGTGATCAGTTGTTGAGCAATGACTGAAAGTACTTCGATGTCAATTCGATTGAACTCATCAAAACAACACCAGGCACCTGATTGAGCCAGCCCGGAAAAGAATCTGCCCATCATCTGTAATTGTCAATAAAAATTAAAAACTCGTTCAAGTTTTGAGTAAAACATTTTTTCAGGGCCGTGACCTTGTAATCCAGCCCTTCGGAGCAATTGAACACAACGCACTGTATCGCCAGTGACTTTGCCAAATCTTTTGTCGTCTCCGTTTTCCCAGTGCCTGCCGGCCCAGCCGGTGCACCTCCTGAAAACAATGTTTTTAAATAGCGTCAAACCCCCCCCCTTCCTCTTCACCTCTCCACCCCCTTCCAATCCACTCATAATATACCCAAATCCAGTTGAAGAGCACCCATAAGACACAAATAACACTTGTCAGTCAGAGGTGTGATGACCAACTTGCCAGACGCGCCAAGGTATTCGTAGCCGTAGACGTGACGCGCGCTTGCCATACAGGCGACGCAATTGTCAATTTTTTTCTCCCAATAGTACCTCAATTGTTTTATCCATTCAAAATTTTGCCTGGAAATGAATTCGTTTTTTTTTTTTTTTTTTTTCGCCTCAGAAAATTAAATTAAATCCGTCCGTCTTACACTGATTGCACTTTTTTATGGACCATAGTGGTTATGATGTCTCTAGCGTGAACATCGATAGTAATCAGAGCTCCTAAAACGTTTCTTTGAAGCTTTAATAAATCCCCTCTGACCATGGCGGCAAGGTCGTTCAAATCTGAAAAGCATTTGTCTTCGAATTTTTGTAAAGCGGATGAACGATGTTCCATGTGTCCCCCGATGGCAGCGTGTACATCTCTCACCCACATGATTTGTGAAACGGTTAAAATGAGCTAAAAATTGGGTTCTCGTTAATATTTTTCGATACTATAAAGATTCGAATTTGTGGTTTTTTTCACCTGAGAGGCGTGATTGAGTACCCATTCAGTGCGTTTCTTAAAAAGATAGTCTTTGATACACGTTTTCATAAGGCTCCACAGTGAAAAAAACATGGACTCCTCAACTTTTCCTAGCCAGTCTTCGACGTTTCCGCGAGCTTTTAGTCCCTATAAAACCGTAAACATTTACTGATTGAAAATAATTGCCCCTAAAAACACTCACTTTTCCTAATTCAACCCGCTCTCCTTCAGGCGACAGCATCGCTTTAATATCGTTCGTCGGTTGCCACGTTTCCTCCCCTTTGTCGTCGTCAGTTACAACTCTTCGTTTATCGAATTCAAGGCGATTTATCGCGTCGAAACATTTCCTCAAGTGCGGTTGAACGGCGTGCGGATTTCTCGTCTATTCAGACAGTTTATTTAAAAATCAATGTCATTTCTCCGTCGCTACAATGGTTACCTGAGCGAGAATTTCAAGTAGCTCCTCGTTGGACAAGAAGTAAAATCTCGGGAATACAACTCGTTTAGACTCGAGATACGCTTCCAAACATTTCAATATTTGAGCTAGTAGGGAATTGTTTTTCTTGAAAGTGTGATACAGGTTCGGAGCTGTACACGCGGGCATTGCCAAAGGGTTCTATGTGTTACACAAGGGTGGGGGAGTGGGAGGAAAGTTTAATTTTTTGAAGGCGAAATTAATATTATAAAATCATACTTTAGCCACGTCTTTCATAATGTCTTTCCAAGATCTGTCTACTTGAAAGAATAGCTTGGCCTCAACCGGCAGTTGCCGTTGAATGTCAGGCGCCGAAAAAATTGGCTCTAAATAGAGCCAATTCGTTTGACAGTTCATCCATTCTTCCTATAACGTGCAAACGGAAGATTGTGTGTTGTTTTTAACAAGATTTGAAAACCGAAAAAGGTTTACACTTTAAAAAAATTACGAGAGTTTTCGAAAAAAGGTCAACTTGTCTGATCCAATCTTCTACGCGTCCCTTGATGGGACCCACGTGCCGTGAGCTGATTATCGTGGTCAGATTTATGTTCGTTTCGTCTAGAATCGTTTGAATTTCCTCGATGCCAGCCAGAATGTAAACGTCTTTCATGTATTTGTAGGGAAGAACTACGAATTCCAACGATTTCCATGTGTCCTCTACCTACGAGGAAGAAACACGAGGTGGGAGACAGTTTTTTTTTATTTATCAATACCTAAAAGTTATTCTATTATTTTTTTCTCTCTTTGAAACGATGAGATTCCAAGTTCCAAGCTTAGACGGGGGGGGGGGGGCTCTCGGAGTGAACGTTGACACAGTAGCGTACCAAGGTAGGGGCTGAGGGGGACGGACCGCCCCCGCGGGCCAACTATCAGGCGGGGACCCCGAAAAGCTTACAAATACAGGAAAATGAGGCGTTTTAGGATCTACAACCTATTCATGGATGTAGGTGTGTGAAAAGTTTGGACACTGGGACAGCGATTTGGCTCCTTCCTCAACGAATTTCAGTCCATCCGATCTGGAGAATTACAACGGTGGAAGTGATGGCAGCAAAGAGTGTGGGCTGAATATTCGATTGAAGAGCTCTGAACGGGAAAATTCGCGCCTTCTAGAGGAAAATTTGCCGCTAAAATAGAGAAAATACACCGTACCCACTTTCGTTATAGTGCGCGTTTAACAGCGCTGATTCGTGGTCCGACGGTGCAACTTCCGGACAAAAATTGAGAAAAAAACGCTGATTCGCGGTGTATGCAGGCCATTCCACAGCGAAAATGTTGCAAAAACGCGAAAGTGTTATTTTTGGGCCAAGCAGAAAACGCTATTTCACACAACAAATCGCTAATTCGCGGCTTAAAACGCAAATCTGTACTGTAACCCAAATCAGCACTCAAAGTGAAAAACAGCGCTAATCCACTAAAACTGATGCTTATGCGGCGCGCGACTAAAATTGAAAAAACAGATTAGCGAGGCTAAAATTAAGGATAACGCTAATTTTCCACTCAAATTTATAAAAAGAGCCGCTAAAAATGGAAAAATTGCTAAACCTACTGTTAAAACTGAGAAAAATCGCTAATGCAAGGGATAGAAACGCTAATACCCTGCTAAAATTGAGAAAAAGCGCTAAAGCCGTGGCTAAAATTGAGGAAAATCACTAGATCGCGGCTAAAATTGGAAAACAAAAACAAGCAAACAAACAAAAGCTAATCCATAACAAAAATTCAAGAAAAAAAGCTAATGCGGGACTAAAATGTTAGAAAAACGCGGCTAATTCTAAAAAATTCACTAATTGGCGCAGCATACGGCTAATTCGCAGCTAATTTTGAGGAAAATTCCAATTCGTGGCAGAAATTGAGAACATTTGCTAATTCAGAGGTTAAAAACGCTACCACGCTGCTGAAATTGAGAAAAAACGCTAATTCGCGGATAAAGTGTGGTGAAATTTCAAATTGAAATACGCCGTTACAAATGGAAAAAAATTGCTAAACTACAGCTGAAATTGAGAAAAATCGCTAATGCAGGGGATAGAAACGCTAATGCACAGCTAAAATTGAGAAAAAGTGCTAATCCGCTAAAAGCGCTAATTGAGGAAAATCAATAAGTCGCGGCTAAAATTTGAAAGCAAAAAGAAACAAAAAAACGCTAATCCATAGCAAAAAATCGAGAAAAAATGCCATTGCGGGACAAAATGTTGGAAAAACGCGGCTAATTCTAAAAAATTCACTAATTAGCGCAGCATAAATTTAAAAAACGGTTAAATCGCAGCTAATGTTGAGAAAAATTCCAAAAATTGAGAAAATTTGCTAATTCAAAGGTTAAAAACGCTACTACGTTGCTGAAATTGAGAAAAAACGCTAATTCACTGCTAAAATTGTGGCAAATTACTTATTCGTGGATAAAGTGTGGTGAAATTTCAAATTTGAATACGCGCCTTCGCGCCTTCTGAAGGCAAAATTTGGGGCGAAAATGGAATAAAATGGCTATTATAAGTATGAAACACAGCAGAAGCCCTGTAAGTGGGGAGAAAAACGCGGCTAATATTGACCAAATAAAAATTCGGGTTATTAATTGGGCAAAACTGGCAAATTAATAACTAAAATTGCGAAAAATTGCCGATTGGCACATAAAAATGATGACACGTAGATTCTTTTTCCCTGCAAAATTAACAGAAAACGCTATTTCACACAACAAAGCGCTAATTCGCGGCTTAAATTAGGAATCCCCGTACTGTATCCGCACTGAAACTAAAAACAGCGCTAATCCATAGTGGAAAGTAATAAAACTGCTTATGTGGGGCTAAAATCTAAATAACAACGCTACTGAAATTGAAACAAGTAATTAGCGCGGCTAAAATTAAGAATAACGTTAATTTTTCGCTTAAATTGTGAAAAAGATCCGTTACAAATGAAAGAAATAGCTAATCTACAGCTTAAATTGAGAAAAATCGCTAACCAGTGGCTGAAATTGAGGAAAATTCCTAAATCGCGGCAAAAATTAGAAAACGAAAACAAACAAATAAAAGCTAATACTTAACAAAAATTCAAGAAAAAAAGCCATTGCTGGACTAAAATGTTGGGAAAACGCGGCTAATTCTGAAAAAAAATCACTAATTAGCGCCGCATAAATTTGAAAAAAACGGCTAATTCGCAGCTAATTTAGAGGAAAATTCCAATTCGTGGCAAAAATTGAGAATATTTGCTAGTTCAATGGTTAAAAACGCTACTACTAGGCAAATTACTAATTATTCGATAAAGTGTACTAAAATACGCGTCTTAGCGCCTTCTGAAGGCAAATTTGGGGCTAAAATGGAATAAAACGGCTAATTTCATGGCTATAAGTATGAAAAACGGCTGATTGGCGGCTCGAACTGAGAAAATTAATTTCACTGTAAAAAATTAAGAAAAACGCTAATTCGTGGCTACTACGCTGCTTAAATTGAGAAATAACGCTAATTCGTGGATAAAATTGAGGAAAATTACTAATTCGTGGATAAAGTGTGGTAACACGTGTCTTTGCGCCTTTCGAAGGCAAATTTGGGGCTAAACTAGAATAAAACGGCTGATTTCATGGCTATAAGTATGAAAAACCGCTGACTGGCGGCTAGAACTGAGAAGAAGCGATATCTATAGCTAAAAGTAAAGCAAAATTGCTAATTTGGTGCTAAAGTTCGAAAAAAACAGCGCTAATTTGCACTTAATATTGAGAAAAAAATGAAGAAAAACTCCAATTCGTGGCTAAAATTGAGAAAACTCTCTCATTCACAGCTAAAACTGAGAAAACGCCAATTTGCGGTTAAAATTAAGAAAACGCTAATTCGAGCTTTCTGGAGGCAACATCGTGGCTAGCGTAGAAAAAAAAAATCATACTAAATCATGGCCAAGTGAGGAAAAAAAACGCTGATTCGCGGCTGAAATTGAGAAAAACGCTAGTGTGCTGCTCTTGGGTCGAATCCACGGCTACATGTATGTGAAAAAATCGCTAATTTGCGGATTAAATTGAGAAAAAGCGCTAATTCAAAGCTAAAATTGAGGAAAAATTTTCAATTTGCAGGTAAAATTGAGAGAAATAGCCGCCGTATTACATAATTTGGAGGTAAATATTTGCAAAATTGTAAGTTTCTTGGGTCTAAATATTGTGCAAATTGCAAGTTTTTTGGTCTAAATCTCCGTGAAATTACAAATTTCGGGGCTTTTTGTTTTTTTAGTGGCCTTGGACCTAGCCAACCACGACAAAATTGAGAAAACACACCTACTAATTCCAGGCTATACAATTTTTAAAAAATCGCGCCTGATATTGACAAAAACACCGCTAATTCAGGTAAAAATAGCAAATTCGCGCCTAAAATTGCGAAACATTGCCCATTCGCATACACAAAAGAGAAAAGATGCTAATTTGCTGTGAAAAATTAACAAATAACGCTATTTCACAGCTGAAATTGATGAAAATCGCTAATTGGCGGATAAAGTTCAGGAAAAACGTTAAATTCGCGGATACAAATTAAGAAAATCACTAATTCGCGGCTGAAATTGAGAAAACTCGAATCCGTATCTTTGGAAAGATTCAAAATTCAAACTGATAAACAGCGCTAGGTAATCTATAGGAGAATGTATTCAAAAAATTGCTTGTGCGGAGCTAAAATCTAAGAAACAACGCGGCTAAAATGGAAAAAAACTACTAATTAGCGCGGCTAAAACTAAGAAAAACACTAATTTTCAGCTCAAATTGAGAAAAAGTGCTGATTTGCTGCTTAAGAAAAAAAATGGAAAAATGGCTAATTCGCAGCTAAAAATGATGAGAATGCCAATTCGTGGATAAAATGGAGGAAAATCGATAATGCAACCTATAGAAACGCTACTGCGCGCTGCTAAGATTGAGAAAAAGCGCTAAGCCGCGGCTAAAATTGAGGAAAATCACTAACTCGCAGCTAAAAATTGAAAAAACGCAAATTTCGTAGCTTCCATTCGAGGCTAAAACTAAACAAATAGCTAATGTGGGACTAAAATACAAAAAAACGCAGCTAATTAGCTCGGCATAATTAAAGAGAAACTCTTTTCAGCGGCGAATTGGGAAAAAATGCTATTCCCTGCTAAAAATGGAAACAACGGATAATTTACACGCTAAAATAGAGGAAAACGCTAAAATTGAGGTCAATCACTAACTCACGGCTAAAATTAATAAAAATTTCAATTTGAGTCGAAAATTGAAAATACGCCAAAATACACAGGCAACCTTGAGCCTAAAATTGAGAAAATGCGCCAATTTATGGCTAAAAACTCGCGAGTTTACGGCTAAAACTGAGCGTACGGTGAAAAAAAAAACGCTGATTCGAGGCAAAATTTTAGAGAAAAAACCTCTATTTCGCGGCTAATATTGAGCAAAACGCTAATTTTTAGCTCCAATTGAGTGAAGTGATAATTCCCTGCGGTCCCTGCTAAACAAAATCGGAAAAAAACGCTAATTTCTAGGTAAAATTTAGGAAAAACGCCAACTCGAAGAAGATTATGAAACATCGCTAACTCACGGGATAAAAACGCTACTTTTGCTGCTGAAGTTGGGAAAAAGCGCAAAACTGATTGGGGGGGGCAGTGCACCCCTAATCCGATGCTAAAATTGAGATAAGCGCTAATTTGCTGGTAAAGTTGACAAAAAGCGCTTATTCTTGAGAAATTCGCGGCTTAAAATAGGCATAAGCGCTAATTGCCGGATAGAGTGTGAGCTCAGGGGCGCGAATTATTTTGGGGGGTGTAAGAGTTAATTTACCACGTGGCTAGCCACGATATACAGAGCATTTCAGCGAATTGGTGATTTTCCTCAATTTAGCCGCTTTGAATCGAAGATTTCCTCGATTTTTGCAGTAAATTTATACCTTTCGCTGCAAGTAATGATTTTGCTCAATATTGAACGGAAATGAACGGTGTATCAACTATTTTTGCCCCGCATTAACAATTTTTCTTCAATTTTTAGCTATGGACTAGCGCTTTATCTCAGTTTTAAGCCTGAAGTTGCCTTCAGAAGCCTGAATTTTAGCCGCGAGTCTGCGTTATTACTAAAATTTAATCGTGAATTAGCGTTTTTCTCAATTTTAACTGTGAATTAGCCAATTTTATTCACATATATCCGCAAATTAAGGTTTTTTTTTAGACTTTAACAGCAAATTATCGAATTTCTCACAATTTTAGTGATTCTTTTCAGTTGTGTCGGCGTAACAGGATTCTTCTCAAGGTTAACCTCTAATTAGCGCTTTTTGTCAATTTCATTAGCAAATTAGCTATTTTTCTCAATTTTTGCAGTGGGTTTTGCCCTTTCCAGTTTTTTTCCAGTTTATTAGCCATTCTTCTTTATTTCGGTCGTGAATTAGCATTTTTCGAAAAAAAAAAAATAGCAGCGAATTCACTATTTTATTCGCGAATGGGCGATTTTTTGCGAATTTGTCATCTATTATAGGGGGCCCCCTCGCCCCTCTCTCGGTACGCTACTGATTCACGGACAGAAGTGAGAAAAAGCACTTAATGACGGTTAAAAAACTAAGAAAAATACTTAGCTAATTCACGGCAAAAGTTTCCTTAAAGCTTCCGCGGATAAATTACAGAAAAAGCTCTAATTAGAGGCTAGTTGCATGGAAACGACCATTTTCGCAAGTTCGTGGCTCAAACTGAGAAAAAGAACTAGCTCATAGCTAATAAAAGCTTTGAAAAATCGATCAATTCGAAGCTAAAATTAAGAAAAAGGGTTAATTCGTGGATGAAATTCAGAAAAATTACTCGATAGCGTTAAGAAAAACACGAATTTACCGCACAAATTCAGAAAAATCGCTAATTCACGGCTAAAATGGTGAAAAATTGCAAATTAGTGGCTGATTCATCAATAAAATTGAGAAGAAGCGCTAATTCTCTGCTTCTTTCAGTTGTGTCGGCGTAACAGGATTCTTCTCAAGGTTAACCGCTAATTAGCGCTTTTTGTCAATTTCATTAGCAAATTGGCTATTTTTCTCAATTTTTGCAGTGGGTTTTGCCCTTTACAGTTTTTTTCCAGTTTATTAGCCATTCTTCTTTATTTCGGTCGTGAATTAGCATTTTTCGAAAAAAAAAAATAGCAGCGAATTCACTATTTTATTCGCGAATGGGCGATTTTTTGCGAATTTGTCATTTTTATCCATTATAGGGGGCTAAAATTAAGAAAAAGGGTTAATTCTTGGGTGAAATTCAGAAAAATTACTCGATAGCGTTAGGAAAAACACGAATTTACCGCACAAATTCAGAAAAATCGCTAATTCACGGCTAAAATGGTGAAAAATTGCAAATTAGTGGCTGATTCATCAATAAAATTGAGAAGAAGCGCTAATTCTCTGCTTAGAGAAAACGTCAAAGGTAACTTTGTGCCAGAATGTTGGGGGGGGGGGGATCGCTAACCCACGGCCAATTTCAGAAGAAAAAAATTTAGGTAATTCGCGGCGAAAGTTGGGGGCTGAAGAGTAGGAAAATCTGTAATTTTAGCGGCTAAAATTATTAAAAACGCTAATGTGTGGTTGTAACCAAGATAAATGGCTAATTGAGGGTTAAATTGAGAAAATTTGCTAATTCAATGAAAATTAAGAAAAGTGCAAGCTGTGGTTTTCAGAAGCAAATTTGCGGCCAATTAATTAGCAAAAAGCGTTAATTTAGAACAATGGTTGTAAAAAATCGAAAATTCGCGGCTAAATTGAGAAAAATCGCTAACGCTCAGCAAAAAATTGAGAAAAATTGCAAAATTCGCGTCTAAATTGAAAAAAATTGCTAACGCGCGGCAAAAATTGAGAAAAATAGCAAATTTACGGCTAAAATTTATAAAAATCGCTAACGCGCGGCAAAAGTTGAGCAAACTCGCGGCTTAGTTGAGAAAAATCGTGAATCGCTTATTCACGGCGGAGAAAATGTCAAAATTCGCGTCTCAATCTGAACGGTGACTTGCGTGGGGCGCTGATGGTGAAATATTCGCCCGGCGGGGAGCCGCATAATGTCTAAAATTGTAAGGTTGGCACTGCTCCTGCTCGATTAGGCTCAGAATAATCAATCTGGTGGTGGTGGTGGGTGGGGCGATTAAATTGGATCAGAAGAAGGTCACAGTAGAAAAGGTGGATCGTTCACTCTTTTCAATGTTCCTGTATCACTTGGCTTTTTACCGTAACTATCTTGGGGAGAGGGGAGACTTCACGCAATATTTGGGACCCTTAGTATAAATCTATAGCAAAAAATGTTGGAGGGAGGGAAAATACGTGAATTGCGCAAACCATTCTCCATTTTTTTTTTTAGTTTTAAAGTCACCAAAGTTCGGTACCTTTTTCAAAAGCCTCTCAAGGGCGGCTTCCGATGTTGCAGCTCCACAGATTTCAGCCAACTCCTTCTCATACTTGTAAATATTCAAACTATCGAGGAGTTTAAGAGTCAGAACTTTGTCGGGTGAAAATTTGTGTCCTAGCAACTGCTCGATTTTCTGCCAGTGTCGCGGTTTTAAAGCTGGATTTCTCAATGTGACGATCGCGGGCAACTAAAAACATCAACAAAAAATCGTAGGCCAACTCCCCGGTTTTTTATTTCTCGCCTTTTTCTTAATTACTTTCTCGGTCATGGCCTCAATTTTAGCTTTGAGAGCGGCGATTATTTCATTCATTTCCAAGCTTTTTAAAATGGCGGTGACGTTTTTCATAAATGACGCCGTGGTTTGCTGCATATCATCAGTGTCCAGTGTATTGAAATTACAAGTCATCCAGTCGTCTTCAATTTCGTCCCATCTGCTGAAACTTTCCCAGAGGAGGTGCCGCACTTTTACTTCATTAATTACGTCGAACAGACCTTCGAATCTGGTGACTTCAACCTTTAAATAAAACGTTGTTAAATATCGTTCGTTACACGGATTTTATTTAACGATTTTTTTTTTTACCTTCGCCCCTCTTTGATAATTGTTGAACTGTTCCGCTTGACTCAAATGCTGTTGTAATTGTTTCATGTATCCTTCAAGCGCTTCCAAAACGTCTCCTCGGTCCGAATTGACGTCAACGAGCCAACTTTGCTAAAAAAAATTAATAAACGTGACGGTAGGATGAGCAAAATAAAGAAAATCGCTAGCACCTTTGCATCGTTGTTAATGGTCGTCACTTCCTGCATAAGGGACTCAATTTCACTTGAGACTTGATCTTTAAACTTCGACAGAGTTTCTGGTTTGTTACTTATCGCTTTTTCCAGGTAGTTTTCAATTATCTTGAGGGATTCTGTAAATCTCTGGAAAATTTTGTCGATTGATTCATGAAAACAAGCGTTTTTAGAGATGACAATGAGTTGGAGTGCCACGGTTGGGGGCGTAAAAGTAGAAAATAACGAAGCGACTATTTTTTTCTGGATTTTGAGACTGGCCAAATGCAACTGCCCATCCCAGCCTTTTTAAATTAATTTATTGTAAGAAAATAATTGAAAAAATTCAGCAAATTCCCAATCAACGTGGCAACCCTGACTCAAAAACGATTTTTTTTTTTTTTTTTTTGCTCACTCTGTACGTATCTAGATCCTCAAAGTTCACCGGTATGTGGAAGTTTTCCAGAAGACTGTACAGGTTCGTCAAGTATTCTTTCTCCGACTGCAATTCTTCCACCTACGACAAATTTTTTAAATAATTTAAACTGTCTACTCTCAGATTGGATGTGAATCTGACCCTAGGGCCTAATTTGTCGACGTAAGCCATATATTCTACGTAGTTTGCTGCCGTTACAGGCGCCAGCTTCAGGTACGCTAGGGAATCTTGAGTTTCCGCTATAAGAGCGTTGACTTTATCACGGCCCAGTCTAGAGAAGAAAAAAAACCGTTTTTTTTTTATTGTTTTTTGTTTATAAATAATTTGACCGAAACCTTGGAATGGCAGCCTTTATCATTGTCAAAATTTGGGCCACAAGTGGTACCGTTTGAAATCTGAAAGGCATCATATTAATCAAAAAGGCACCCAACGATTGTTCAAACGTGATGCTGTCGACTAGAGAGTGTTCGTTGTTATAGCTAATGAGAAGTTCCCTAAATCTGTCCAATGCTGCACACACAAACATGCGATGTGAATTGGCACAAAGCAAAAAAAAAAAAAAAAAAAAAGGAAAATTACAAGTTTCTCCTGCGATTTCTTCCGGGTCCAAGTGGTTGTTCCTCATGGTCATTCGAGAAATCTCGTCGAATCTGTCCGCATAGATTTTCATGGCGTCGAAATTAATATGAAATTTTCCCACCAAGGCTTTTTTCTTTTTGTCGTAATCAACGTCACCCTCTATGACAGGGCTGAGTCTTGGGCCGTAGCCGCAGAGACGCTCTTCTTGAAATCCGGCAATATAAGGGCTAAAAAAAAAATTCACTCGTGCGGTGTAATTCTGAGGCGTTTAAAAAAAAAAAAAAATGAGAGAAAACAAAATTGTTACTGAGTGAAAGGTCGAAAATCGTCGAGACCTTGAAGCGGTTGAATTTTCATGGCGGCCTCTTCCCAACCTTTGAATGTGGCGTCGACAGCGCTGTACCATTCCTCAAACGGTGGCTCATAGGCGGGCTGATCTGAGTTCAGTTGAAATTCTATGGCGAACATTGGGTACTGTGTTTTTTTTGCGAAGGTGGGTGGGGGTTGATGAGCGTTAATTAGCAAATTAAAATTCCTCGGACCTGCTGGGGATACCTTTGCTTTGGAATCACGGGATCCTTCGACTTTCTCACTGACAGACGTCGACTCGGCCATGTCGTCCAAATTTGGCAAGTACGTCAAATGTTTTTCGAGTGCTCGATTTAAAACGTCGATTGAATTGTGAAGCAGAGCCACCATCAAGGTTTGCACAAGATAGTCCGCTAAGCAAATTGTCCTGTTGAAGAAGGACTCACCATCACTATATTGCTCGCAATCTTGTATGGCTTATCAATCAGAAGGGGAACAGACTTTCCTGGGGAACTGGACATTTTACCTTCACAAACAAAAATGACTATTTTCCCACCAAGGCCCGGAATCTGACCAGTTTGACTTTAATTATTGGTACTAGTATTGGTATTGGTATTAGCATTCGGGCACAACTGCTATGGCACCTCTCTCTCTGCGGGGATCTCCTTAAGATGAGGCCAGTACCTAGGCCGTCACCGGCCCTTACCTGGCCTGAACCCAATCTTTGGCCCGGATTCCCCAGCAGAGTCGGTCCCATCGCTCAGCTCGACCCGTTAGTCGCGACTAGTGGCCAGTCAGTCGCGTCCGAGAGACACCGCGTGGAGGTGGGCCTTATGAGCTGAGGATGATGGGCAGGGAAGGAGTCCCTGTCCGGGGTGCCTGAGCAGGGTCGGAGTTCCTATTCAGGCATGGCTGGTCCCCAGTCCTCTACGCCCCAGCCAGGAGCGCGAGAAGACCAGGAGTCGGCCATACGCCCGCCGGTCTCGGACAAAAGCCTAGTCTTCTGGCGGACCCCCCCTCCCCCACACCACCCACATACTGCCCGCCACAGATCCCCATGAAGGCTGCAGCAACGAAGCACGTGGTCGACGGTTTCCTCCTCGACGCCACAAGGGCATGTTGGAGAGTAAGGATAGACGTTGTGGCATGCTCAAGGGTGAACCACTTGGCCGCCGCCAGTCTCATCCGAACATCGGGCACGAACCCGAACAAGCGCCTACCCATTGGACTGTTAGTCCAACGCGCCTGCCAAGCCTCGACGACGAGGTCATCAAGAAGGCGGAGGCCCCAAGCGGTCCCCCACTCTTCGGCTAGAAGACTGTTCCCCTGGACGAGGCGGCGCTGGTGGCCCCATGCGCGTCGAGCAGGAGGTCCAATGGAGGCGTCCTCGCCAGCACCTGGAGCACGTCGGAGTTAACGGTCCGGTACGCCATGGCTACCCGTACCAAGGCCTGTCGCTGCAGGCTGAGGACCTTTGCCCTCTGTGCCTTAGTGGGCCGGTGCCACCACCACGTTGCACCGTACAACAGGTTGGGTCTAAACACTGCCCTGAAGTAACGGGCACGGCAGTGGTAGTCCGCGCCCCACACATTTCCCACCACTGCCGTATAGGGAGCGAAAGTCCTCTCTAGCTTCCCCGCAACTACTTCGAGCTACGGGGTAGCTGTCCTCCCCGGATTGATCTCGACCCCAAGATAGTGGCCCTGCCTCTCCCCCACGAGGCGTGGCCCCCGGTAGCGAGCGACCATGGGGCTACCCCAAGAGAGTTGGCCCCGCATGAGGACCACAACAGGAGGAGTTTTCGACACCGCGAGAGCATCCGAGGACGAAGTACTACTGACACTATACTGGCGCTCCAAGCATAGGCCGACGCGGAACCATCACCACTGACCATCGTGGTACTCTATGACATAAAGGGAGCGTTTGTTGCGGTCTGGTGGCCAGCAGTCTTCCACTCCCTTCGTCGCTTCACTCCCCAAAGCAACATATACGCCATGCTATCCAGCTACCTTTCGGACCGCACCGCCAGCTATGGCACAGGCAGGGGAAGAGTTGAGGTCTCGATCACGTCCCGATGCCCGCAGGGTTCATCTCCACACGCACATAACGGCTCTCGAACCACGCATCCTCGCCCACATAGGAGCTCTGACTGGCCCGTCTTGGGAGCATCGTGGCACGCGCGCCAGCGCTACTCCTTGTGCGTGTTCCTGGCAATGTTAACGTATGACGCTCCGGCCTGGTGGGTGCGCCTCAGTGAGCGCGACCACCGCAAGGTACGCACGCTGCAACCCCGGATCCTAATAGTGATCCTTCCCGCATTATCGTACAGTGTCACACGCAGCGGCTCACATACTGGCTGGGTTCCCACCAGCCAGCACCACCATATACGCCAAGGAACGCTAGACCCACACCAGGGCCCTCTTGCAGGACGTCGTTCCGGCCTTGCTACAACTTGTCACAGCGGGGGAACAACGAAAAATGGCAACGCACTACATAAATGACATTTGGCAGCGACGCCGGTAGGAGTCTGATCCAACCGCCCGCCACACTCACTTCAACCTGCCCTCGATGTCAGCGAGACTCTCAGCCAAAGCGGTGGCTCCCATATGGTTTACCTGCTCACCGGCCACGGGCCGTTCAACAAACGCTTGAACTTCTTCAAGCGGCGTGACTTTGCAGAATGCCCATGTGGAAGCGGATATGACGAAAATGTGGCCCACATCTCTTTTACAGCGCTGGCTCTCTTTTACAGCGACCTTCGAACATGCCTACAGATTCCAGCCCACACTGCTCCCACAACGCTCACTTCAGAGGCCGGGCCCACTTCTCCCGGCTCAAGGTCTTCGCCCCTCGCCTGGGCCCACCGACGCGACGTAAGGGCGCTTGAATCATGGGAGCCACGTTCACTACAACCCAACGACAGCAACAATAGCGATGTCGGCACAAATAGGAGCCGCGATACCGAGACCTCTCAACCCCCCCCCCCTGCCGTGAGGCTGGAAAACGGAAGGGCCGGAATTCGCCCTTTTCAAGGTGCCCATCTCCCAGGTCAATTTTAATGCCAAATACGAGACTTCCGGTTCCGGTGACAGGTTAAGCCAGCGATCATTGTCAAAGCGATACATCTTCTAGCATTCGTTTTATACCAAATTGTTTTCCTAGCGGTCATTTTCCCTACGATATTTTTTCCTAGCGTACTTATTTTCTCTAGCGAAGTTTTTCCCTGGGGATCTTTTCCCTTCGATTTTCTACCAAGAGATCTTTTTCCCTAGTGATGTTTTCCCCAACGACTTTCTTCCATGCGATCATTTTCCTAGCAATATTTCTTCCCAGCTCTTTAATACCTTACAATATTTCTCCTGGCGATCGGTTTCCTAGCCATATTTTTCCTGGCGATATTTCCTCTGGTGATCTTTTTCCTAGCGATCTTTTTTTCTAGTGATATTTTTACCTAGATTTTTCCTGATGTCCTTTTTCCTAAAAACATTTTTCCCATCGGTTGTTTTCTTAGCGATATTTCTCCCAGAGAACTTCTTCTTGGCGATATTTTTCCCAACTATCTTTTTCTTGGCAAAATTTTCCCTAGCTATCTTTTTCCTAACCTTTTTTTTCCTAGCGATGTTTTTCTTAGTGATGTTTTTTCTGGCGATCTTTTTTCTAGCAACATTTTTCCTGGTAATCGTTTTCCAAGCCAACTTTCGCCTAGCGATGTTTTTCCTGATCATTTTCCTAACGCCATTTTCTCCTAGGTTTCTTTTTCCTAGCGACCTTTTTCCTCTCTTAGATCTCTTAACTAGCGGCATGTTTTTCCTAGCGATCTTTTTCCCAGTTTTAGGGGGAAGTTTTCCAAGAAAACTTTCCCCTATTTACCTTTTTTCCTGTGATTATTATTGCCAAATACGAGGCTTCCTGCCTCAGGTTAAGCCAGCAATATTTTCACTAGTGGTCATTTTCGTAACGATATTTTTCCTTGTTACATATTGTCGAGCTAAGTTTCCCTTGGTAAACATTTTCACGATGACAATTTTTCCTGGCGTTATTTTCCCTAGCGACGGTTTTTGCGAGCAACCTTTTTCCTAGCCATATTTTTCTTAGCGAAATTTCTCTTGGGGATCTTTTCCCTTCGATTTTATACCAAGCGATCTTTTTCCCTGCCATCTTTTCCCCTAGTGGTCTTTTCTCCAACTATTTTCTCTCTAGCGTTTATTTTCCAAGCAGAAGTTTTCCTGTGATATTTCCCATGGCGATATTCTTCCTAAAGATCTTTTTTTTTAGTGATCTTCTAACTAGCTATTTTTTCCTGGCGACCTCTCTCATAACAATATTTTTCCCAGCGATTGTTTTTTTTAGCGATATTTCTCCTACCGATCTTTTTCTTCGTGTTATTTTTCCCAACGATAATATTCCTAACCATCTTTTTCATTGCCAAATTCTCCCTAGCCACCTTTTTCCTAGCGATGTTTTTCCTAGCATCATTTTATTATTATTATTATTTATTACTATTATTACTAATTACTTATTATTATTTATTACTATTATTAGTATTTATTTTTATTTATTTTCCTGGCAATATTTTTCCTAGTCATCGTTTTCCAATCTAAACTTCTCCTAGCGATATTTTTCCTAAGGATCATTTCCCTAACGATATTTTTTCCTGGCTATCTTTTCCTAGCGATCTTTTTTTCAGCGAGCTTTTTCCTAGCGATGTTTTCTTAGCGATCTCTTGCCCAGTGATATGTTTTTCCTAGCGATCTTTTTCCCAGCACTAGTTTTCCGAGTCAACTTTTCCCTAGTTACTTTTTTCCAGCGATTTTTACGTCAAATACGAGGCTTTCTGCCTCAGCTTAAGCCAGCGATATTATTCCTAGCGATCATTTTCGTAACGATATTTTTCCTTGTTACATATTTTCGAGCTAAGTTTCCCTTGGTGATCATTTCCACAATGATAATTTTTCCTGGCGTTATTTTTCTTAGCGATCCTTTGCCCAGCGATAGTTTTCCCATCGTTCTTCTTCTTAGTGGCCTTTTTGCAAGCTAACTTTTGCCTGCCGGTATTTTTCATAGCTATATTTTTCCTAGCAATATTTGTCCATATTATCTTTTTCCTAGCGGTACTTTTCCAAGTCAATTTTTCCGTAGTTATCTTTCATCTAACGACCTTTTTCTGCCCATCTTTTCCGAGAAATATTTTTCATGGCGATGATTTTCATATTGACATTCTTCCTAGTGACTTTTTTCTATCGATTTTTTTTGCTAGCGATCATTTTCCTAACGATATTTTTCCTAGCAATGCTTTGCCTAGCAACAGTGTTCCTATCATTCTCTAGCTAAATTTTTCCTGGCTATCTTTTTCTTAGTTATTTTTTTCCTGACGACCTTTTTCCTATCGATCTTTTCCCAGAAATATTTTTCATAGCGACCATTTTCATACCGACGTTCTTCCTAGCGACCTTTTTCTTTAGATATTTTTCGTTGTGATCGTTTTTCAAGTGAACTTTTCCCTAAAATGATTTGTCCGTCGATCATTTTCCTATAGATGTTTTTCTTAGTGGTCTTTAGCCTGGCGATATTTTTCCTACCGTTATTTTCCCTAGCCGTCTAATTCCAAGTCAACATTTCCTATAGTTATCTTCCCTCCATCGACCCTTTTCTGCCGCTCTTTTTTAATGGCTTAGTAATCTTTGTTCAAACTAACATCCCCGAGTATCATTTTCCTACCATTATTTTTTCCTGGCGATATTTTTCCTAGTGATGTTTTTCCTAGCGATATTTTGCCTAGCCTAGCAATAGTTTTCCTATCGATCTTCTTCATAGTGGGCTTTTCCATAGCAATATTTGTCCAATCGATCATTTTTTCCAACCATCTTTTCAAAGAGATATTTTTCATGGCGATGATTTTTATATCGACATTCTTCCTGGCGACCTTTTTCTATCGATCTTTTTGCTATCGATCATTTTCCTAACGATAGTTGTCCGATGTTTGTCCTATCGATCGTTTTCTCAGCGGCTTTTTTCCAAGTTTATATTTTTCCTGGCTATCTTTTTCCTAGCGATATTTTTCCTGGCTATATTTTTCCTTGTTATATTTTGCCTGGTGATATTTTTCCTGGCGATCTTTTTCCGAGACCGTCTTCTTACAAGTCAACTTTTCCCTAGTTATCTTCCATTTAATGTCCTTTTTCTGTCTCTCTTTTTCACTGGCGGTTAATTTCTTATCGCTATTGTTCCCAGTAGTCTTCTTCTAAGGTAATATCTCCCCGAGCGATCATTTTCCTAACGTTATTTTTTCCTTACGATATTTTTTCTAGCGACGTTTTTCCTAGCAATTCTTCGCCTAAATATTTTTCCTATCGTTTTTTTTCCTTATCGGCCTCTTTCCAATCCATCTTTTCCTCAAGTATATTCTTCCCCGGCGATCTTTTCCCAGCGATATTATTCCTAGCAATCGTTTTCGTATCGATATTCTTCCAATCCAATATCCTTCTATCGAACTTTTTCATGACGGTCGTTTCCCTTGGAATTGTTTTCCTAGTTATATTTTTCCAAGCTAAATTCCCCCTATCGATCTTTTTCCTAACGCTATTTTTTCCTAGCGATCTTTTTTCTGCAATTGTCTTCCTAGCGATATTTTCCTCATCGATTTTCTTCCTTGGGATCTTTTCCCTAGCTATTTTTTTTCCTAGTGATATTCAATTGAGTCCTCATCGGCAATCTTTTTTTTTTTTCTTATCTTTTTATCATTAGGGCGGCTATCCTGACGTTGAATCGATTAATTTCATGCTGTAATCCCCCACGCCCGTGGCTACCACGTTGGCAAAAATACCCAAGGACCGAGGGTGGAAAAAGAGATACTAGTGGGAAGAGATCAGTGCCCCCCCCCCCTCTGTGCCATTCCTTACGGGAATCTAGCTCTTCAATTCAACAAAAGAACAGTCTAGATGAAAGATTGACTGCGCTGGCCCCTGCGAGTATTAATCAAATGGCAGGGGTTGGGCTGAAAAAGACGGGACCGGCCCTGCTACAGGTATTCTGGCATAAAATGAATTGCTACGCCCTTGATCACTCGAGAGAACGACCCTTACTGTAATACCTACCTCGTTATTTTGATGCACTCAATTTTCTTGGATCGTTGCTCGGCAAAAGTCATTTTATACTTGACCTCTTTGTCAGAAACGTCCAGCATAGCCAGATCGATTGACACAGCTTTTCCTGTGTTGAAACGCCGCCTTTGAACGTCCGTGCCAAGTTTAAAATTCAATTTAAACGCATCGTCTTTTATACCTTCGACGACAATTTTATTGCTATCGTCCGTCGTGAAACCGGCAGCCATGAGATCACTGTGAGCAGCCCCGTCCAAAAGTTCTTTGATCAGTTGAATGCCCTCTTGAACGAGTTTTAGAGTTTTTTCGAGTTTAACCGCCTTTTGAAGACAAAAAAATTCTTATTTACTCGTCCCGTCAACCCCCTCCCCCCCTCCCCTACTCGCTGCCATCACCCGAGCTTTTATCTCACCTGATATTTCACGTAATTATCCAGAGTCGATCGGTCGCACGCTTCAACGTCGAAAAATGCCGTCGCGGAAAGGGCGTAACAAATGACTTGAATTCTTTGTAGAACACCGCGAAGCTTCGGCCTTGAATACAAAAGTTTCGAATCGAGAGCAGCGCGTCTTCTATGGAATTTCTTTTTCGTTATTTTCCTTCGCCAAATCAAAAAATATTTGTACATTTGAAACTCCTTGAAAGTTTTCATCTGAAAAAAAAAAAAAAATGCAATCCTTTTTTAGATCAAAACGAATATCTTTAAAGAGCAGTTACATTGCTCAGGGCTAGCCATTTCTCATAGTCTCTTTCCCAGTCGTCCATGGCGAAAAATTCGGACTGCCCCCCTGTGTGAAAAGTCACTCCTCGTTTGCTCATCGTTAAAAAATTATTTCTGTCGACTTCGTTTAGTCGGCCGACCCTTGACATACAGTTTTTTATTCGGCAGGGGGGAGGGGGGTTTCTAGTTATTGAGAATGATTTATTACTTGTAGCAATAGGGATGAAAGTTGATGTGACGTTTTTCCAACGCCAAAGTCAGATAAATAAATTTGTCGTCCTTGGTAGATTTCATAGTGTTGATGAAGTCCCCCATACATGTACTACCGGTCAATATATCCACCAGAGATTTTTTCAAAGTTGTTTTAGGTTTTGACCCGATTTTTTTCTCCGGTTCCGGTAGTTTATGGTAATACACTAAACAGTAACAAAACGCCTAGACATAATGTCCATTTCAAGTAAGGACAGCGGAGAATTACCAGCCGTATTGGGATCATCCTTCTCAGCCGACTCGTCACTGCTTTCAAATTCAGTTTCAGACTCCACTGAAGACGACGAATCCGAAGTGTCCGAGTCTGTGCTTAACTCGCGGTTTAAAATCTCTCCTTTTTCTTCCAAAAGCTGTCTTTTTAGGCTTTTCTTCACGAAGGAGCTGAGCCCGGACTGGAATAATAATTACGAACGATGAATTACGATGGTTGAGTGTTTTAAAGCTTGTAGTCGTACAAGCGGTTCGTCCCTCTTTGACTTTTCATCGCCTCCAGCTCTCCAAACAATGGGATGGGGAATTTCAAATGAAATAGCTTGCCGCCGACGTTTCCTATAAAGAAACACGCGTAAATTCAATAAATTTAAGCTCCAGACACGCGTTTACAACCTTTTATGTCTAGAAGAAGTTTCAAACGCTTGACTCAGTATTTTCGCTTTTATTTTCTTGGCTATCTTGGGGCTGAAGTTGGACTCGTCCATTTTTCCTGTCTTAAAAAACCAACTATCGGGAACACAAATTGTCTCGCTCGCTGGTTGATCACTTTAAAAAACGGGTTTGGTATAAATAAACGGAGTGTACAATCCGACGTGAATGTAAATAATGTGGTTATTAAAAAAAAAAATTGAGGATGGACTAACACCTTGACGACCGTGGTAATAAACAGCAGTCTAGCAACGGAATAACGATATTCCGTTCTATTTCGATTCGTTGAATCTCTTCAGGGGTGGCAGTGCACGTTAGGAGAGGACAATGAGAATTGTGCGGGCAAAAAAAGATGAAACGCTCATTTTGGGCCACTTTGACGCAGTGACGGAACAACACCTATCGGGGCCCGGGGCGGAAACCTCTAGGAGGTTCTTTAGTCTCTGATTAAACTAGGAATATACTTTTTAGTAGCGTTGAAGTACATATTTTTCTCAATTTTAGCCACGAAATTGACTCCGAATACTGTGTACGTGCGTTTTCTCAATTTTAACTGCGAATGAGCGTTTTTTCTCAATTCTACTAGCACATTTTAGCTGCGAATTGTCGCTTTTTTCTCAATTTTATCCGCGAATTAGCTCATTTTCTCATTTTTAGCTGTGAATCAGCGCTTTTTTATAAGTTCTTAGCCGTGAATTTGCCTCAAAAATCCGCAAATTAGATAGCGTTTGAGTGCTCTTTCCCAATGCTATACGTAAATTAGCAATTTTTCTAAATTTAAGCCATGAATTGGTGCTTTTCTCCATTTTAAACAACAGTTCGTGTTTTTCTCTATATTACCCATGCGCATTCACGTTTTTCTTTATTTTACCCACGAGTTAGCTCTTTTGCACAGTTTTAGCCGCTTCATCTAGCGCTTTTTCTCCAATTCCCGAAGTTCCCCAAGAATCTGCGAGTGGGCGTTCTCTGTTTCAGCAGTGAATTAGCCTTTTTTATCCTCAATTTTAGCAGTAAATGAGCATATTTTTTAATTTTAGCTGCGAATTATAGCGCCTTTTCTCGATTTCATCCGTGAAATCGCAATTGTCCATACCTTAGCTGTGAAATTGGTGTTTTCCTCCATTTTTAGACGCGAATTTGCTTTTTTCTCGGTTTCACGCAATTCGCGCTTTTTCTCAATTTTCAAAGCTGCCAAATAGTAACACTTAATCACAATTTTAGCCGTGAATAGCGTGTTTCTCTATTTTTAGACTCGAATTAGCGTGTCCCTCTTTTTTACCCGTGAATGAGTGTTTTTCTCAGTTTTAGCTTTTAGCCGCGTGAATTATGGCTTTTTCTCAATTTCAGTCCCAATGTTGACCTGAAAATCCATGAGCTGGCGTTTCTCCCTTTTAGCTGGGAATTCGCGCTTTTTCTCAATTTTTTAAAGCTGCTAATAGAAGCACTTTTTCACAATTTTAGCCGTGAATTAGCGTGTTTCTATTTTTAAGACGCTAATTCACGTTTTTCTCTTTCTTCGTCCTTGAATTAGCGCTTTTCTCAGTTCTAGCCCCGTGAATTAGCGCTTTTTCCCAATTTCAGTCTCGATTTTGCCCCAAGAATTCATGATTTTGCGTTGTCTCAATGTCATCTGCCAACTAGGACTTTTTCTTAAGTTTTAATGCCGCATATTGTTGCTTTTAATCACAATTCTAGCCGCGAATTAGCGATTTTCTCCATTTTTGGGCCGAAAGAACTCGTTTTGCTCAATTTTAGCGTTTCTCCCCTTCAATTTTAGCTGCAAATTAGCACTTTTTGTGTATTCTTTCCGCAATGTGGCGTTTCTCAACTAATTTCTCTCTCATTTGTCTCATTGCATTGCGAAGTTACTAGTCGATAAAACTAGTCGGCAAAAGAAATAAAATTGAAAAGAATGTTCAACTCAACAAAACCATTTAAATTTATCTTAACATTCAATTAAAAAATTAAGTTATCCGCAAAGTTACCCCAAGAATCCGTCAACACGCGTTTTCTCAATTTCATCTGTGAATTAGCGCTTTTTCTCAATAATAACAGCCGCAATTTTTATCAATTTCAGCCGCGAATCAGCGTTTTTCTCAATTTTACAGGCGAGTTAAGCCATTCGTTCTGCTTAAAAATCCCGATTTTTTCATCTTTAATCTTTTCAGTGGCCACATCCGTGAACGGTGGCCCGGGGCGGTCCTCCTCCCTCGCCCCTGCCACGGTACGCTAGAGCTTTGACGGGCGCTGACGGCCCCGTGCTGGGCGGGGGGAATGGTCCAGGTTGCCGTCTCCTGGAGGCGAGAAAAAAGATGAAAGAGGTAAGCGAACGTAGGAATTAAGAACGAAGAATATAGGCGATAGTGGTGAAAATGAGAAATTTGAAGCGATAAAAGAAGAAAAGGGGGAATTGCCTATATTTTTTATAAGACGTTGGGGAATAAACGCGCTCATTGACAGTGGTGCCGATGGTTCGATAGTAAGTGATTAAGTGACTCGTAAAATAGAAACGACCGGGAACGTGCGGAGATGTCGGTGCTACTTACTTACTTTGAGCGGAAAAAAACCTGTAGTAGTGGAATCTGTTATTAAATTAAAAACGTTAACTGGGTCGGACGATTTACACAGAATACACGTAGCAAAAATTAAAAGTAAACAGTATGACATGATTATCGGATGTGAGATTTTGAATAAAGCCGGATTTCAGCAGAAATTCGGTAGAAACAAGTGGCAGATTAGACTCTGGACGGAAAGGTATGAATCCACAGATCGTACACAGAAGGGGAACTATCTCTTCGCGGGTAGCACAGTTGTCAGTCAATGTAAGAAACTGGGAAAACAAATTCTTGACAGGTTTGATGACACTATTTACCGAGAAGGAGAACCTCTGTCAATAACAGGGAGGGTCAGACACCACATTGACCTTGTCACTGAGACACCGGTGTATGTAAAACCGAGGCGATATCCACACGCCATGAGAGCAGTTATTAGACAAGAAATAGCTGAAATGCTGAAACAAGGTATAGTCAGGAAGTCCACGTCTGAGTACTGCAGCCCACTATGGGCAGTGCCGAAGAAAACCACTGAAGGAAAGGACATAAATTACCGCGTAGTGGTCGACTACAGGGGTCTCAATGAAAAGACCCTGACCGAAAAATATCCGATACCTCGGTTAGAAGATATGCTCGATCGTGTGCACGGTGCCAAATACTTTAGCACGCTGGACCTGAAGGCTGGGTACCACCAAATAGGAATGCACCCCAGGGACACCAAGAAAACAGCCTTCAGCTTCGAAAGAGGGCTTTACGAGTTCGTTAGAATGCCCTTTGGACTGAAGAACGCCCCGATTACCTTCCAGCGGTTGATTAACGAGTTCCAGAGGACCAGAACATCCAAGTCCGTCAGACCCCACCGTTGAGAATTTCAGCCAATCAGAAAGAAGGAGGGAAAATCGACTTAAGCGGTGCCTGGTTCGAAGAGTCAGAACGAAGTCATGAACCAAAAACCTGTTAGAAAAAAATTCCCCCAAGGGTCTCTACCACCCAGCCCATCGGTCAGACAGGGGTGGTTTGTGCCCTCTCTTTCGCTTACATAGTACGAAGCTTAGGGCTCAAACACACTTGCATTTTTTAAACGCGGCGATTAAAAAAGCGCGCCCGCCCGTCACCAAAACCGTCTCAACACACTTGCGTTCTAAGTATCTCGTGTCCAGTCTCCAGTAGTGAAACGGGTCTCGTCAAGACAGCTTGATCCCACATTTTGTCTTTCAAATTTCTATAATGTTCATCTTTTCTGTTGAAGAGAGCAGGCAGTGGCGGATTTACGGGGTGGGTTTTGGGGGTTCAACCCCCCCCCCCTAAGAAGATGGTCTCTGCTATAATTTGTTGATCGCCGTACCAATAAGAGATTTATTTAACTTTTCTCGCACCAAAATACTGTAAAAGGGGGAGCTGTAAAGATGACACCCCTCTATCTACCCTCGTTCACAATGTAACAGCCAGTGCCACAGTGCATCGATGATGATGGTGAGGACACCACTTAGTGAGGGGGGGGGGCACTGAAATGTTTTAAGAACATGAAAAACATGGATTTTTAGATTTTAAAGCGTTCATTAACGGTAAATATTGAGAACAAGCGCTCATTTGCCAATTAAAGTAAGAAAAATACAGAAATTCGAGATATCTGAAGACAACGTCGCCGACAAAACAGAGAAAATACGCTAATCCCAAGTTTCTATAGGCCTTTAAACGACGGAAAACATTTAGAAGGCGTTCTAATGTGCTAGTCTTGGGGCAAGTATGCGGGGAAAAGCACTAAAATTTGTGGCTGAAATAGCGAAAAAGCGCTTGCTCATAGTATAAAACTAATTAAATCACTAATTCATGGCTAAAAATGGAAAAAAAACTAATGTCCGGCGATAATTGAGTAAAGGCGCTAATTCGCCGCTATAAAATTGAGAAAAAGCTGTAGTCGTCCATTGCTCAGCAGGCTCAAAAACGCTAATTCGTGATTTCTCGATGCAACAACGGGACTGAAATTGAGAAAAATCGCTTATTCACAGCTAAAATTGAGAAAAACACATAATTCGCTGCTAAAACTGAGAAAATCTGCTAAATTTCCGACTAGAATTAAAGTGAACCGCTCATTCGCAGCTAAAATAAAGAAATACGCCAATTCGCGGATCAATTTGAGAAAATCCTCTAATTCCCGGCTAAAATTAAGGAAACGCGATAATTAGCAGGTGACTTGAGAAATAATTATCGACTAAAACTGGGATAAAGCGCTTGTATTGCGGCAAAAATTAAGAAAAAAGCTAATTCACGGACACAATGTCATCAAAAACCCGCTTATTCACTGATAAAACTGAGACAAACCGCTAATTCCCGCCTGAAATTGATGTAGAACGCTCATTTGCAGCTAAAATAATGATAATGATAATGAAATTTTAAACTCCTGTCTAATTTTGGCAAAAAGCGCTCATCATCAGCTTGAACGGAGAAAGATGCTAATTCGCGGACCAATTCGAGAAAATGCGCTAATTTACAGCTAAGATTGAGGAATGCGGTGATTCGCGGTTGAAATTAAGAAATAATCCAACGCTAACATTGGGAATATAATTCGCGGCTAAAATGAGATATAGCGCTAATTCACGACATGTGAAGCTAAAATTGAAAAAAAACGCTAATTCACATGTATTCGGACATCCCGCTTGTTCACGACTAAAACTGATCCTCTGACTGATTCTCGGCTGAAATTAAGAAAATGCGTTAATTCGCGGCTAATATTACAATAAAGCGCTCATTCGGAGCTAAATGGAGAAAAACGCCAATTCACGGATTATGTGGAAATTCCTCCAACTTGAAGCTGAAATTGATTAAAAGCGGTGGTTCAGGGGTGGAATAATTCACAGCTAAAATTCAGAAATAATTTTCAGCAAAAATAAAAAACGCTAGTTCGGATGACTAAGAAGTGAAGAAAAACGCTAGAATATTGAGGGGGGAACTTTAAATCTTTGCTAAAACTGAGGCAAACCGCTAATTTCCGTCTAAAATTTAGGTAAAGAGCTCATTCGCTGCTTAAAAAAGGGAAAATGCCGTGGTGGGCGTGGGTATAAGAAGCGCTTATTCGCTGCTGAAATAGAGAAAAACGATAAATCGCGGATGAAGTTGAAAAAAATCCTCTCAAAACTGAATGAAACAATCCACAGGGGAAAGACTTTCTTCATGTACTGCGGAGATCCGACATTATTTGAGAAAGTATCAACCATTCACCGGTGTGGAAGGTTTAACCGAGGGTACGCGGATATAATCACTTGCACACAGAGAGTGGAAACGATAGAGGAAACGGATCGTCAGGAACAGATTGTCAGAGACTATCATACTGAACTGACGAACCATCGAGGGATCACGGAAACTGTCCACCAATTGCGGAAGAAATACTATTGGTCTGGCATGGACCGGACCGTCACTAAAATTCTGAAGGAATGCTGCGTATGCGGCAAGGTAAAATACGACCGAAACCCTTCACCGCCTCAAATGATTACTCCAACGCCCACTACGAACAACAAGACAATCGAAATCGACATATTCACATACGACGGCGCTCAATACCTCACAACCGTAGACAGACTGTCGCGGCGCGCCACGGCAGGACCACTCGAGAACGCAAGACAGCTGTGGAGATGAAGAACAAACTATTATCATTGTTCAGCGTAACAGGGTGTCCTGAGGAAGTCGTGATGGACAAAGGAAGAGAATTTCACAATAGAATTATTCAGGGCCTCTTCAATGAACTCGGGATATCGTATCAATTTACTACCCCGGGGGATCCACAGTCACATGGAATGATTGAACGATTTCACAATACCATCACAGAACACCTACATTAGCTGGACGTCAGTAGAGGAATTCGGGGCTCAGAGGCTGTTGCCCGTGCAGTGCTAGCTTACAACAATTCAGTTCACTCTGCAACAGGAGCAACTCCTCTGGAGCTAACAATGGATCTAAATCTTCAGGAAAAGACTGCAGAGGACACGCACCGTGAGAAAACAACCCGGACAGAGGAGGTACAATGTACGGAAAAGTGAAAACCTGGCGCGCAAAATCCAACGCGGTGACCGAGTGTTCATCAAAAATCATTACAAGCGCAGAAAAACCATACACGGTAACAGCGATCATAAGTTAGTCGCAACAGGATAAAGGTCGTGAACCCCCCAAAGTCGGACTGTGCACATGGACCAGTGAAGTTCGTTTCTTCTGTTGAATTACTTTGTAATTGAGAATTTTTTTTTGTTCTTGTTCAGCAGCTCTGCGGCTGCAATAATCGGAGATGGTAAAGACTGGAAGGGGGGGAGTTATAAAAGGGTACAATGGACTATGGACTGTTCGATAGTCTTTATACCTTCTCCTTCTTTTGTATAAAAACAGATAAGGTTTTATTTTATTTTAAATTGTAGAAAGAAGAGAAGAAAATGAGTGAGTTCGTTGTTGGAAACCGTGAGTACAACTTATTCTCTTCCCCCCTCCCCTGTTCCGTCTCTATTTAACTTATAGAAAGAGCCTCATACAGAGATTTCCGCCCCGGGCCCCCATAGGACTGTCGGTCCCGCCAGTGAGTACATTAGCTCATTTGAGAAGTAAACGAATTGTTTGCTACGCAATTGCCGTTTACTCAAGGCCTCTTGGACTTGTTTTCAAAACCTTAAAATGTTCACACAGTACGACAATGGAAGCACTAAACTTATCCCAGCTCATTAGCTCACTTAGTAAAGAAGATATTTCGTCAGATAAATGCTATACTTTTTCCCGCAAATCACTCACACGAAACCCTTTTGTTACACAAGCTATATGTACCTATTATAGTACACATAATAGTCCTTCGCCTACGAATGTAAAAAGTGCAGAATAGTGCAAACTGGGAAAGTTTGCGGGAGTTGTGAAAAAATCGTTAGAAAAAGTGGGACTGAGCGTCTGCTCAATAAAAGAATTTAGGGACTAAAGTTTTAAAGTTTCTTTTAAACACACGGGGCATTTGTGTTTATTTATTTATCTATTTATTTATTCTTATTCAATAGGGGATTTTGCCGGGGCAAACGTAAAGAAGCAGGGGCGTAGCCTGCTCCTGCCTGGGTCTATAGGGATGGGCAGAAGATGTCAGATGCACCTGAGAACTGGTAGTCCGTCTATTTAGATATAGGCTTTTTTAAATCGTCAAATTGTTCCCCAGTAACTGAATTTTCACAAAAAGGGTCAGAATCCGTCACAAATTAACATTTCCTATCGTAAAATATCGTTATAGCGGAATAATCAGACCGTGGTCTCAGATTGACAGATTATGGGCGTGGAAATGTTTTCAGTGGTAAAATCAGCAGTTTCCTAGTCCTTATGAACTAGATATTCTGTAACTGAGCGAAATGTGATGTCCGATCAAAGATGGGTGGAGGGGGTGTTCCGAAGAGAACTAACTTAACGAGAATGGCTCTTCAAGAACCGATTTCGTGGGGGTTAATCGTTAAAATAAAAAAAATGAAAAAATATCTTGAGGCTCTGCTTTGCTGGTTCGGCTTTTTACAAACCGCACTCACGGGTTTGACTCCTGACAACCCAATTTTTCCGGATTGAACCAACTTCACGAGTTTGGCACATCAATAAACCAATCTCAAGGGCTTTAGTCGTTCAAAAAACCAATCTTGAGGGTTTGTATCTTAAAGCAACAGAATTCGCGGAACATGGCATCTACTTAAAATACCAATTTTGCGCGTTATTTGACTCAATAAACAACAATGTTAATGGGTTTGTCTCTTCGACAGTTCCAAGGGTGAAATCGGCTGTTCCCTGAGCGAAATTGACAGATTATGCGATGAAATTTACAGTTTCAAGGACGAAATTGACAGTTGTAACTTACTAGGACGAAATTGACAGTTTCTCGAACGAAATGTACAGGGCGAAATTGACAGTTTCCAAGACAACATTGATAGTTTGTAGGACAAAATGCTACATGCTCAATGTCAACTTTTTCACTGGAATAATCAGTTTCCAGGGCACTACGGAGAAATAAAAGAAGAAATAAAATTGTAGGAGAGAATTGATAGACTGACAGTTTTGAACGTCAAAATTGACCGTTTCAAGGGTGAAATCGGCTGTTTCCAGGACGAAATTATAACAATTTTATAAGATGAAATTGAAAGCTTCCAGGACGAAATTTACAGTTTCTCGAACGAAATTGACAGTTTATAGAACAAAATTGACAGTCTCCAGGACGAAATTGGCAGTTTACAGGACAAAATTGACAGTTTTGAACGACAACATGTCCAGTTTTGCATGATGACAACATGCACAGTTTTGAATGATGAAAATGACATTTCCCTCGTGAAATTGACAGTTTCAAGGACGATTTTGGCAGTTCAGAGGTATAAATTGGCAGTTTTGGATGACGAAATTGACATTTACAAGGACAACATTTACACAGTTGTGAATTACGAAATTTCTATTTCCAGGACGAAATTGACAGTTCCATGAAGCTTTCGGTCGAATTCATTGTAGTTTTTAACATCCTCCCACCAGCAAGGGACAGTCGTTACACTGCTACGGATAGCTCATGGGGTGCTCTAGTCTGCAATTGACCATTTTGTGTGGTTTTGGTGCTTCTTCAAGCCGCGATTTATTTCAGGGAGCGCACCTGGCAGCTATTAGCGGTTGAAGAGATGTGGAGTATTTTCTAATGGTGGTGGGCAAACGGGCGGTATATTTATCTCTTACCGGACTCGGTTACCGGGGCGGGCCGCCCCACGCAAGAGACTTCCCTTCCCACACGCGACGAGGCAGAGGTGCACAATCCCCCCATCAAATATCAGACCCTCCTTCTCAGGCTTCAACTGGCAATGTTAGTTTAAGAAAAAAAAAATGAAAGCGGTGTCGAGTTTGATGATAGCGGCCCAAGGAAGTTTCAAACACAAAATTAGGGTTCGCTTGCACTAAGCAGCCTGGCCGCAGCAGCCAGTTGGCTGCTGTGCAGTTGGGCTTGTTCTAGTGTCTGCCCCAGCCTGGAAATCTTTGCTGCCTCGTGCGCGGGCACCCATGGGTTGCAATGTATTTCACCGGCCCCCCGGGAACCCTAACCCTTTTTTTTATTACGATACGTAAGCATTAAGGAGCTTTTAACGAACGAGTCACGATGTTTGTGACACGAGACGAAGTCGAGTGCCATCATCGGTAGAGTTTGTAGTGCGATTATACGCCTTAGGATCGAACGCTTTTTTTTTTTTTTTTTTTACCTTCGATCGTACAAAGCCTTTTAAAGCCAATTAGGTTCATAATTATTTAATTTAACGGTTCCACACAGCCTCCCATTTGCCACACAACTTCATTTCAGAGAAATAAAAAAGAAGAAACAAAAGAAGCGCGTAAGATGAAAGCGGGCTTCCCTGCCTCAATTCTTCTACCAACTCACCAACATATTCAACTGACTTCGACCTTTTTGGGATATAATTTCCACGGTTCCACTCACCCTTCACCCATCGTTCATCGTGCTTGATGAAGACCTACTTTACACACGCCGTGCGGTAAAGAGTGAACTATTTTACCGTGAACCAGTGGCGAAGCGTGCCTTATTTGTATGTGTAAGCAATCCCCCCCCCCCATCATGTATGGTTGGAGAAGGCCTATTAGGGCCCGGGGGTACCGAACATTATCTGTTTGCTGCAAATATTAGGTATATAACTCATCCCCACAGAGATCATTAGTTACATTCGACGTCAGATTTCACGAGATTAGCGTGAGACTTCGCATATAGGTAGTCGAGAACCATCCGATGAATTTGATCATTTTCGGCCTAATATAACCGTTTTTCGCTTACATACCTGCCGAGTGAAGCAAAACTCGATCAATTGGGTCTAAACTGTACCCGACCCAGTGGCGGATCCAAGGGAGGGGCCACCGGGGCCATGGTCCCTCCCTTGGAGTCGAGGTCACTTGCGCAAAAAAAAAAAAAAAAAATCACCAAAATCTCCTACAAAATCCTATCGAGGAGGGGTGATTACCTCTAATTTTAGGGTCATTTTGTCATAGACTCGACACGTCAAGGGAAAAATGAATGCGAAAAGGTCTCGCTAAGGGCAAACTTTAAGCGAAACGTCACATTGTGGGGGAAAAAAACTTTTTCGAAAGGCCGCGGCACAACGAGTAAACTATACGCAAAATGCCCCACTGCGGGCAAAACGCAACAATCGGGAAAACACTCACGTGAATCGTTCATCTTTGTTTTGTTGGTTTTCTTAGTTTTGCCTTAGTGGCGATAAGATTGCTGATGAGGGGCACCGGGATTGGGCCCGAAATGCATACTGTCAAAAACTACGCGGCTGTAATTGTTCAAATTTAAATAACCAACTTTCCATTTAACACTCACGTGAATCGCCACATTCAATGCGACATTTACGTGAAATGCAGCGTTAAGGGAAACAAATAATGCGAAACGCTTCTCCAAGAGCAATGTTAAGGTGACATTATTGTCTATTTTATGAAAAAACTCGTCGGTTTCACGAAAAAATGGTCAATTTCATAACGAAATTGTCTGTTTTATGAGAAAAAGGAGAAAACGTTCAATTTTGTAAGGCATCTTAAGCCTATGAGCATAATGGTTGATTTTATGAGGAAATGTACACTCTAAAAGGTGTCAATTCGATGAGTAAATCGTCAGTTTCGTAAGATAATAGTCAATTTTATGAAGAAAATGACAATTGTAAAAGGAATTGTCAATATAATGAGAAAATTGCCTTTTTTGAATGAATTTGCAGAAATGATCAATGTAAGAGTGAATTGTCAATTTTATCAGGAAATTATTAATTTTATTGGGTAATTGTCTATTTTATGAGGAAATTATCAATTTTATGAGGAAATTGTCCATTTTATGAGAAAATTGTCAATTTTATATGGAAATCGTGAATTTTTTGAGGAAAGTGTATGCTTTATAAGGAAATTGTCAATTTTATGAGGAAATTGTCCATTCTACGAGGAAATGTATATGTTATAGGAAATGGTAAATTTCATGAAGAAATAGTCAATTTTGTAGGCAAAATAGTCTATGCTATGATGAAATTGTCAATTTTATGAGGAAATTGTCCATTTTATGAGGAAATTGTCAATTTTATAAGGAAATCGTGAATTTCACGAGGAAATTGTATGCTTTATAAGGAAATTGTCAATTTTATGAGGAAATTATCCATTTTATGAGAAAATTGTCAATTTCATATGGAAATCGTGAATTTTATGAGGAAAGTGTATGCTTTATAAGGAAATTGTCAATTTTATGAGGAAATTGTCCATTCTACGCGGAAATGTATATGTTATAGGAAATGGTAAATTTCATGAAGAAATAGTCAATTTTGTAGGCAAAATAGTCTATGCTATGATGAAATTGTCAATTTGATGAAGAAATTGTCAATTTGATGAAGTAATTGTCAATTTTATGAGGAAATTGTCACTTTTATGCGGAAATAGTATGCTTTATACGGAAATGGTCACTCTCATTAGGAAATGGTAAATTTTATGGGGAATTGTTAATTACATGAGGAATTGTCAATTTTTAGAGTAAATTGTCTCTTTTACCAGGAAATTTTCACTTTTATGGGGAAATTGTCAATTTTATGGAGAAATAATAATTTTTGTGTGGAAATTGTCTAGTTCATGAGGAAATTGACAAGTTTATGAGGAAATTGTCTATTTTGTGGTGAGATTGTCAATTTTTTGAGGAAATTGTCAATTCTATCAGGAAATTGTATTATGTTATAAGGAAATTTGTCAATTTTATGAAGAAATACTCAATTTTATAGGGGAATTACCAATTTTATGAGGAAATCGTGAATTTTATGAGAAAATTGTATGCTTTACAAGGAAATGTCAATTTCACGAAGAGACTGTCAATTTTATGAGAAAAGTGTCAATTATATGAGAAATTGTCCCTTTTATGAGGAAATTGTCAATTATATTGGGAAATTTCCAATTTTACGAGGAAAGTGTTAATTTCATGAGGAGACTGTCAATTTTATCAACAGCCAATTTTGGTAAATTTGATTGCCAGTAAACCAACTTGACTGAGTGGCCTATTTCAGTGACCGATTGCGCCGATTTTGCGCACTAAGAACAGTTTTTCGATGGTTTCACTCGATAAACAGTAATTTCGCTCACTAAAAAAACCCAATTTTGAGGGTTAAAATTACAGTGCTAGCCGTGAGACATAAGAGCTTCCCCTCCACCACGGCGCTGAGTTTACTTCATTCGGCGGGAGGCGTATTTTTGCCAAACTAATAGTTCACGTTACGATGAATGTTTTTTTTTTTTTTTTTTTTTTTTTTTTTTTTTTTTTTCATGTTTTCGACCTTTGGGTTTCCTTAATTTTCCGATTTTTCAATCATCAGAGATTGAGACCATTGACAACGGTGTCTGTCTGGATAACTGTGTGACGTGTGGTATATTTCTAGGGCAGGGGGCCGGATGGTGTCATATAATATGGCCCCCTCCTTAAGCTGACTTTGGATCCGCGCCTGACCCGACCCAACAATTTCAACAAAAACGGTCGAGTATTTTCACATCAGAAATCGACAGACCGACATTCTGCTAAAATAATCTAAATCCATAGTTTTAGGGTAGAACTATTACTAGAAGTTAGGCTTTTGGACGTACGGACTAACCATGAGTCCAAGACTATCTCATTGTTAAATGTCGAGGAAATAAAACGGTACAATTTACCACGAAGTGTGAAATATTGTTCAAAACTAATAAAATGAATTGAAAAATATTGAAAAATTGCAGGCCAGTAATGGTTTCTTTCACCCGAAAAGTTTCTACAACGGGCTCGTTCATTATCGGCTTTCTCCGGGACTTGTATGTGTTTTCAAAGTTGCTTACTGGAGAGGTTTGAAGCGCGGCGCGATGGATGGTAGTGGGAAGGCAGGTGGGGTGGGAAAGATATGGAGCGGGTAACCCCCCAACCTGTCTTCGTTTCTAGGATTGCTTACAAGCCTACCGTTTCGTTGGGACTTGGGAGGCTCTTAGGGCTGGGGGTCAACCATGAGCTAGCGTTAAAAAATTAACGCAAGCGGTAACTGAGGACGCTCTATCACAAATAATGTTATAACGCCATAGATACCGCGTTTTGACGGTATTTTTACGCTAGCTCATGGTTGACCCTCTGGAGTTACTGAAGAACAGTGAAGCCCGCACGCTCTTCTGAACAAATGCATGAGGCGATATTTGTTCGCTATCGCTAATTGCTATTGACAAAAACTACCTCATAATAATAATAGTTTTTGTCAATTACAGCCATAACTACTGATCTATTAATTTATATTTAGTTCATGCTTTTAAAGAGAATGCCAAAACTGTAAGCAATGCTTACACTGCTTACATTTGTATTCCGCGTTTCAGTACAGAGACACTGCTAGGTTCTCTTTTGGTTATCTCTAAGTACATTGCTTGCTGTGACGTCATGATTTATACAACACCTCCCCTCTTGGAAATAACTAGATTACAAGTTTACAATAACAATAATGAAACTAAAACTACAAACATGTAGGGTTTTGACAATCAACCTCAATCAATCAATCATCAGCACCAATCATTAACAGTAGCACCTTAACTAAAACATTAATCAACGAATATCAATGGCATTTTTATTGTTCTACCCACCCTACTGACACCTCTCACTCTAGCATTCGTTTCGGCGAGCGGCGCGTGACTGCCTGCCTCGTTTCGAGTTGTTTGGGCTGTCGAATCATTTCCTACTTGCCTCTCTTCTGCAGATGGGGTCCTCGCCCTCGCTGGGATAATGTGGAACTCGTTGTGCCTGTATTCTCCTTGATGATCTCCTTTAACCATGTAGGAATTGATGCCCGCTGTACCAGTGATTTGACCTTTGGTCCAAGTAGCATTGGGGAGCTTTTTGAACATTACTTCCTGGCCTGTCTTGAACGGTTGGCGAAAACGGGCTGCTCGATCGTGGAGAGTCTTTGTCTTTTCTTTCTGCGACCTTAACAATTTCCTGTCCTCTTTGTACGTTATTCGAGGGATCAAGTTCTTGAACGTACATGGTATATTCGTTCGCGAATTTCTTCCCATTAGATTGCTCGCAGGTGAATGAATTTTCCCTCGAGGTGTATTACGATGGTTGAGTAGCGCTAGGTAAGGATCTTCGTGTGAATCTAGGGCCTTTAGGAATATTTTCTTCACAGTCTTTACCGCACTTTCAGCCAACCCATTGGATCGTGGATAGTGTGGACTCGACTTCACATGCTTAAACCCCCACTCCATTGAAAACTGGAGTCTTGGATGGAAAATTGTCTGCAGAACTTGTGACAACGTTGTCTTCAATTGTTGCTCACTTTCAGCCCAGATAATAATATCATCTTGGAAGGATTCCACATTTCTGATGTGAGCAAATGTTTCAGCTATTACTCTATGAAAAATCTCCGGTGCTGAGCGGACCCCGAATGGAAGTCTTAAAAACGAAAATCTGCCCCAGGGAGTTTGGAACGTGCACAATTTTGAGCTCTCCTCGTTCAGTGGTAGCATCCAAAATCCAGACTGAGCATCCAACTTACAAAAGTACTTGGCATTCTTGAATTTAACTGCAAAATACTCGACCGTCGGGAAAGGATAATGAGCTCTTTTTATAGCTTCATTGAGCGGTCCAGGGTCCAAACAAATTCTTAGTGAACCGTCTTTTTTCACAACCACCACCATTTGGCTGACCCAATCCGTTGGCTGTGTTGCCGCTTTTATAATCCCCTTATCAACCATGGATTCCAGTTCTTTTTTAACTTTAGGTAACAGAGAATGAGGCATGCGTCGGCAGGGTAAAACGACTGGTTTGACATTAGGGTCTGTTTCAATATGGATTGTTTCAGGAATACAGCCAATTTGACCATTAAAAAGCCCGTGATATTTTTCAGGAATGTAATTCGGTAATTTTTTCGTCATTGAATCAACCCTTTGAACTAGCCCCAATTTTTCAGACGATGCTAGCCCTAAAATATTAACACTGTCGTCTTTGACTACAAAAAATTCCAATACATGAACTACTGATTTGAACTTACATTTAATAATACATTTTCCAAGAACCGGTACGACGTCCTTGGAGTATGTTGTGATGACCACCTCTGTATTCAGAAGATTGTGTAGGTCGTAGCCCAGGTCCTTGTATTGTCTTAGGCTATAATGACGTTGCCTTGGGCCCCGGTGTCCACTTTGGCGACTAGAGATCCGCCTTCGACGAGTAATTCTACCGTATACCAATCCTTTCGAGATGTTGCCGAATTTTCACTTATTGAGAACATTTCAGCGACTAACAAGTTAATTTCAAAGCTTGAGTTACTATCCCAGTCACTCTGACTTCGGTCCTTTGAATGCAGTTCGTCAAGGTTTCTCTTCGTAGCTTTACAAACACTCGCAAAGTGATTTTTTCTGGAGCACTTGGCGCACTTCTTACCATATGCTGGGCAGCGTCCGTAAACATGCGTGTATCCACAGTACTTGCAATCACTTGATTTACCTTTATCTTTGGCACTGTCATAATTTCCCTCGAAAGTTCTCCGTGGCCGACGTTTCTGACGAATGACATCTAGCGCGACTGGTTCAGCCGGCTCTTCCTTGAGATCACGAGTTATTCCTTCCACTTGCTGACTAACTACCGCTCGAGCACGGCAAAGCTGAAGAGCCTTGTTCACATCTAAATCTGACATGCAGAGCAGATCTTTTTGCAATCTTCTGTCCGCAATGCCACACACGAACAAGTCTCGAACGAGTGAGTCACGTAAGTCACCGAATTGACAAGACTTACTGAGATTCCATAAGACCGACGCGTACTGTTCATAAGACTCCTGTTCCGTTTGTTTCCGCGTAAAGAACAGGAAACGCTCGTACGTAACATTCGTTTGCGGGACAAAGTGGTCGTCAAATTTTTCCAAGACAAAATCAAAATTCTTCTGCTCTTCCTCGGAGAGGAGCAATGAGTCAAATATGTCCTGCAGCTCCGGACCACCTTCGTGAAGGAGCATAGCTGTTTTTTTCGCGGCTGTGGCTTTTTCATGATATCCCGCGATAAATGTAAGGAAAGAACGTTTGAATTTTTTTCCAGTTTTTTGACATTTCGCCGTCGAATTGCAAGGGTTGCAAGCCCCTGGTTAACTCCATGGCCCCGTTTCAAATTTCACTCAGTCTGAATTCGAAAGCGTCTGAACACACTTACTGAACTTTAAGGCACTTCTTACTAACAAACGCGATCCATAAAAATCATTTCCGCTGCCACCATGTTATGTTTTTGTGAAATAAAACAACATAATGAACAGTGAATATAACGACGTTGGTGGTGGCAGGTAGACCCACTACTTGTTTAAATGAGATATTGCCGACGCTTATTAACAGCGTCAAGGACAGATAGAAACAACTGGAAATGAGTCAGAGTGATGTATAAACGATATCGTATCGCCATAGTGTGAACGCCGCCTGAGAGGGAGATGATCTCAAGCTATGAATAAGAGGAAATAGTACCACGTAATAGCATGATTAGAGGGGGGGGGCAATACCTCAGCTCCTGAAGGCAACCCAACCAAAACGTTCAAACTGATGATGGCGGTAAAAACACTTGCAATGGAGTCATTATGAGCAAATAAGGAAAGCTGGAGTTAGCTGCCAAAATTTCTAGGTTCAAAATGATGAAAATGCGCAAAAGCGAGCAATAAATATTAACCAATGGCAATAATTATGTTCTACTCACAAAGTACATTCAGCATCGCCTCTTCACTGATTTTTTTTTTTTTTTTTTTTTTTTTTTTTTTTTTTGCGTCAGCAACGTGGCCATTTTGCGCAGCTACTTGTACGATTAACTATATATACTCGAAATATTCCATCCCCAGTCTGGAGTGGGATTATAACCTACGTGACTGAGCCGGTACTAGAGATATTCCCAGCCCGTTCAAAACACATTGCTAAAACTAAACACAAATATCACAGTACGTCCGCCGGGTTGGTACTAGGATATTCCCAACCCAGCATTGAAGAAACTAGCCTAAGACAGCCACACCAATTCTCGCTAATAAATACACTCTCGCCAATAAATACTTCCACGCCCTTTCACGCAAATAAATACATTTACTAAATACTAACATAAACTTTCATATAAAACGTACTTACAATACATATAAACATAGATATAAAGGGGCCTAAAGAGGACATAGGAGATATAATACTGCCGTGGCTAAATATCTAAGTACAGGTTGGCCTCGCGGAGAAACTGGAGTATTGGCTGAGTCGGGGAGTGAACCGAGAGCAGTTCTTCAATTTTCAATGTCTGCCTTTCGCCCAGGACCCTGCATCAGATGTCGTGCAGGGCGCGGCAATCTATCAGTAAATGCTCAAGAGATAACTCCCCTCCACACGCAGCACACCGCTGGGGCTCCCTGCCTTCAAGCAGGTGACGGTGCGTCAGGCGTGTGTGGCCAATACGGAGCCTAGTAATCACTACCCCATCGCGCCTGGAGCAGTTCCCAACTGACAAGCCTCTCACGTTTGGTTTAAAACGCTTCAGTCCCCCACCACTGGCTGTCCACCTCCTCTGCCAAAGGCGACGGAGGTGTGCCTTGGTGGCCGCTTTGGCGTCTCTGGCGGGGACGGCCATCGTTTGGTCCGGGTTCCCGGACGCGGCTTGCTTCGCAGCAGCGTCTGCTTTATCATTTCCGGTGAGCCCGATATGGCTTGGGATCCATACGAAAACAACGTCCCCACCAGTCGAACGTATTCTCTCGAGTTGGGCAAGCATATCCAATATCTGTGGGTCCGTCGAGAACTGATCCAGGCCCTTCAGAGCACTCTGGGAGTCCGTACATATTAGAATGTGTGAGCCATCAGGACATATGTCAAGTGCCCGGCATATAGCATATAATTCCGCCGTATAAATACTTGCGTGAGGAGCAAGTGTCCATGAATGGACAGCGTCCCCCAGCACGACTGCACATCCCACACCCAAGTCCAACCGTGACCCGTCGGTGTACACGGGTGTGAAGTCCACGAAACGCTTAAGCAATTCGCGAAACCCCACCCGGTAGACGACGGGCGGGGTGTTTTCTTTTAGGTGTCGGGCTAGTTCAAGACATATTCGAGGAGCTGGCATGGTCCAAGGAGGGGTTGGCAAGGCCTTGATAGGCATCACCCCGACAAGCGGGATGTCGTTGCGCGAGCGCTCCTTCTCGGTCCTGATGGCTAGCAGTCGAGTTCGGGTGGGCAATAAACCATAATTTGTACGGTACGGATCCTCAGTAATCATGCCATGAGTGAAGTGAGATGGGGTAGCCCGTACTCCAGCCGCATAGTTCAGGGTTAATTGCACCCTGCGTAACGTAAGGGGCATCTCCCCGGCGGCGCAGTACAGACTTTGGACGGGGCTAGTCCTAAATGCCCCTGTCACCACTCGGAGGCCTGCGTTAAACACTTTATCCAGAGCCGCAAGGCAAGTTCTCCGAGCCGATCCGTAGATCGGGGCTCCATAATCCAGTTTCGATCTGACCAGGGCATCGAAGAGTTTAATGAGTACTCTCTGTTCAACGCCCCAGTTCAGATTTGCCAACGTCTTGACGGCATTTAATGATTTTTTACTTCTCGCGCTCAGGTCGGCAATATGAGGCTGCCATCGTAGTGCCCTGTCGAAAATCAAGCCGAGAAATCTGGTGCTATCTTGGAAAACTAGAGGTACACCATTCATGCGGAGAGTGGGATCATAATGGGGCCTCCGTCTCCTGCAGAAGTGGACGCAAGTGGTCTTTTCTGTGTTAAATTTGAAACCATGTCTCTCGGCCTGAGGGACGAGGGTGTTTATTGCCGATTGCGCTGCCGATTCTACCTCACTTAGGTCTCTTCCGGAGAGGAAGATACCTAAGTCGTCAACATATATAGAATATTTTATATTTTCAGGAACGCACTCGGCAATTATGTTGACGGCAATAAGAAAGAGTGTGCAGCTGAGAACGGATCCTTGAGGGATACCGTTCTCGAGCACATGTTGTGCCGTCAACACCGACCCCAGTCTAACACGGAATCTTCTGCTACTCAAAAAGCTGGAAATAAACTTGAGAAGTTTTCCGCAGAAGCCCCACTGATGGAATTTCCTCAAGACGCCAAATCTCCACGTCGTGTCATAAGCCCGTTCGAGGTCGAAGAACACGCCTATAGTGCAGTGATGGTGCAGAAAGGCGTGCTGAATTTCGGCCTCTACTAGGGCCAGCTGGTCTAACGTTGAGCGGTTCTTTCGGAAACCCCCCTGGTATTGGCTCAGGAGACCACGGGACTCCAGCTCATAAACAAGCCGGTAGTTTACCATGGACTCCATCACCTTTCCCAGGCAACTTGTTAGTGATATAGGGCGGTAACTATCTACTAGACTGGGATCTTTTCCTCTTTTAAGGATGGGTACAATGACAGCCTCACGCCATGCTTCAGGATACTCGCCGGTATCCCAAATTTCATTATATACAGCCAGTAAATTTGTCTGCATGGGATTGCTTAAATTTTTCAACATTATATTTGGGATACCATCGAGGCCTGGACTAGAGTTACGGGAACTCCGAAGAGCTCTGGCAAGCTCACTGGGAGTGAACGGTAGGTTGTACCGTTCATAATCGACTTGGGAGTCGAAGACAGTCAGTTCCTGTTCCTCCGCTTCTTTAATTGTCTGGAATTCCTGTGTATAGGCAGCTGAACTAGATGCACACTCGAAGTGAATCGCAAGTAGCTCCGCCACCACACCAGGCTCCCTCTCATAATCATTGTTGTTACAGAGGATTGGAACTTGTGGGCGAGGATAGCGGCCAGTAAAGGCCCGAACGCGTTCCCACACCTCCCTCACCGATGTGCTCGCCGATATTTTCCCGGCATAGTCAGCGAGAGAGGCGCGGCGTGCTTCTTTAATTCTTCTTCTTTCATGGGCCCGGGAAAGTCGAAATCTGGCCAAGCTATCCTCGTCAGGATGTCTTCGGAGCTCCCTTAGGGCTCTTTTTTTCTGGCGGTTAGCTGCCGCACACTCAGGCGTCCACCAGGGTACCGGCCGCTTGACCGGTTTTCCACCCCGGCGTCGCATCGAGGCCGCAGCTGCCTTCAGAATAGCCGAGGTAAAAGATTCAGCGTCGTCAGCAGGGTCCCCTGTTAGGGAAACTGTCTGAAGCTGGTCACTGAAAAGAGTCCAGTCCGCTGACCTTGTCTCCCAGGATGGTGGTGACACGTAGTTTACGGAAGGCACATCGGAAGTCAAGAATATCGGCAGATGGTCGCTTCCAAGCAGCTCACCACCCGCAGACCACTGTATCCTCGTCGCTAAAACTGGGGACGCAAAGGCAAGGTCAATGCAGCTGAAGCGGCCCGACCTGGCCTCAAATCGCGTCCCTTCTGTGCCATTCAAGAGAACCAATCGGGAGTCGCCTATTACGTCCTCCAGGCGGTCACCTGATGGAGATGTCCAAGTGGATCCCCACCAGACATTGTGGGCGTTAAAGTCGCCCAACAACAGCACCGGTGGAGGTAATTGGTCGATTAGCTCCGCCAAGGCCACAGGGTCCCAGTAGACGTCAGGTAAGTACACGTTGCAAATGGTTCCATTGAATGGCGCTTCAGCATTTACAGCAATGGCCTGTAGGGGCGTTGTTAGGCTTATCCTGGATGATGGAATATTTGTTTTTACGTATATAGCCACGCCTCCGTGGGCTCTGCCACCAGGTGCTATTGGTACGGCTGCGTGGAAGGACCGATACCCTCTCAGTTCAAATTGCCTTCCTTCGGGTAGTTTTGTCTCCTGCAAACAGACACAAAAGGGGTTTCTTTCCGAAATTAGACGACTGAGGTCCAGATAATTAGTCGATAATCCCCTAATGTTCCACTGCAGGAGCGACTCCATTACAAGTTAAGGTAGATGGAGTGCCCCCATGTCTTGCAAGAGGCAATCGTCAAAATTTTACTACTACTCAGTACGTCACTGACATCAGTAATTCGTGGCGGTAGAAAAAGTGGTCCGTGAACTGTCATTTCGCGGCAGGCTTCCGGGGTTTTCCTGTGGATAACCCCTTCCGTCTACGTCCCTTTGTCCTACGGCCAGTCTTTGGGCTGGGCGTCTGCGAGGAGGACGCATCCGAGTCCACGAAGGAATCATCAGTCGTGGACTCGTTCACGTCTGTCCTACAAAGCGTTACCTCCTCCTCTCTTGGTGGAGAGTTGGAGGCACCTCTCTTTGCAGGCCTCCCGGCGGACGCAGGTCCTACGGGAGGCACGTCCCGCATGGCCGTTGGCCCCGCGGAACTGATGTTCCATGAACTAAAAAGAGTAGACACCTCTCCCGAATCCATGGTGTTGAAACGCTGAACCCAGAAACGAAGAATTTGATCGAACAAAAGAAATTGAATTGAAACAAAAACCCAGCACTCAACTGCTCACTAACACTGAACGGCTAGAATGGAATTCACTAGGAGGCTAATGGCTTGAAAGTCGAAACGCACATTCTAAGTAGCGGGGAACACGATTAACATGGCTTTTCATGTCCGATCTTACCGTGCTTACACGACTTCTCTTGCGACGTAAGTACAACCATCTGAACCTACACGACGCGGCAGCTTTATGAAGGTTCTTTTTTTCATGTACAACTGTCCCCCTTCTTTTCTTTTTTCTTTTTACCAAATGATACATACGGCTATGTTGAACGAGCCGACACGGCTAGTAATGACGTGGAGTGCGGCGCGCGGCGACGTACCGATGCAGTTCCCGTATGAGCAAAGCAGCGCAGACGGAACCCAATTAATATTCACGAATATCAAATAATTATTAGGCCAGCCATTTTAAAAACGCCAAGCATTGAGAAAAAATACAGTAAACTTGCTATTTTTTATTGTGTTATTGTTAGGGTCCACCTCACTGTTGCAATGGTTTTGCGAAAAACTGAAAAAATTGCAACAAGTTGGCAGTTCTTCAATACTACAACTCGACTGCAAGTTCACCTTTCCCAGGGTTGCAAAACTGGATTTCATTAGACCCTAATGCAACACACATGCGGTACTCACCAAACAACGAGCAAAATATTTTTCAATTTTCAGGTGGTCAGTTTCCAGGCAATTGCTAGAAATTGATTGATATTTTGCTCGTTACTTGGCAAAAACATATTTAAATAAGGAAGTTAACCTTTTGCGAAGCTTGGCAAAAGAAATTAAGTGTCTACGGTGACTGGTCCTGACGAATTTGTTGAAGAAGCTGAAATACGATTACAAGATATTTTTAAAATAAAACGCGGCTACATTGGCTAAGAACGACCTAAAAATCTTGTGTGCTTGAACAAATTGTTGTCTGCGTCGTGTTGAACAGCTAACCCAAACGTGTGCTTACACATTTTGTCCACGGCTAGCAAATTTTACACGTCATGGTACGCCTTGGAAATTTCTTGGCCATGTATGATTTACACGACTCTCTATTTCACACGGCAAATCGCTCAAGGCACATGGCGTGGCTTGCTAATAATTTCCTCTAGCGGAGTCATATTTTAGTAAGCCACGACTTCGTGAGCCATGTACATTTTCATAGCCGCGTAGACGGCCGCTCACAAGGCAAAAATAAGGGGCTTCGCCAGCCAAATACAAGGCTGTCGGGCGGCCAGCCATGTTCTCAAGCCGTGTATTTTTCTCAGTGAGGTTCTCTTTTGGTTATCTCTAAGTACATTGCTTGCTGTGACGTCATGATTTATACAACAGTATATTTCACTAAAAGTGAGGGAAGTGGAGTTTTACCTGCGAGTTGTGTTTGGCTCACGAGGCGGGGCCGAGTGAGCTAAAAACAATGAGCAGAGTGAGAGCTTCTTCCTCACGAGTTGTGGATATTATTTTACGCACGACCAACAGGTGTAATTGTCTTTCCTGCAAGTGTTCGGAGGCAAGGGTACGCTAATTGAATACAGAACTTTTTTTCACTTTCCTTCACTAGTGAGTGAAAACCTTCAAATTTCCTTCGTTTGCAAGGGAAAATGTGAAATTATTGGCATTCTGCCTTACTTTTCTTCACTAGTGAGTTCACCTTGCTTATCTTCTCAAGTAAAAATCAACTTTCCTGTTGAGGTACCTGCACGGAAGGGGAAGTATCACTTCCCTCCCTCATCGTGCGAAAACCATCATTTAGAATTGGTGAAAGAAGAAGAAATGTGCGTGTTTCCTATGATGATTTCACAAAAAGTAAATATTTTCCCATTATTTTATGTCATTTTGTGCGTTGGAGGGGGGATATGTCCACCCTTGGATCCACCACAGCCCGGAGGCCCATAACACAAGGCACCGTCTCGGCATGAAACAAAGTCATTTCATTGTTAAAATGAGCCATCATTTTTTCATTCTTCTAATTCAGAGACCGAGACCAGTCTCGGTCTCGTCTCGAAAATAGCGGTCTCGGTCTCCCTCCAGAAATGATGGTCTCGGTCTCCCTCCAGAAATGATGGTCTCGTCTCGGTCTCGTGCATTACTAGCCATATTACCTAAACTGTCGGTTTTAAACCCAAAACTAACGATTTCATTATAAAAAAAAACTCGTGTTACATGTATCGCTTAACTAACAATTTCCCCACAAAAGGCCCTTGAGCAGCATACTGGTGCGCCTTCTCAACTATTTATCGGCTCAATAACCTGGAGAATCTTTTGTGCTCGGAGAATTTTCTTCATTTTAACCGCGAAGCTATCACAGGGCGCGATTTCTCACAATTTTTAGGCTTCAAAATATCGCTTTCGTGGGCTAAAATCGAATATCCAGCCACACTCTTTGCTGATCACCTACAATGTTCCATTCTCCATAGGGACTTGTACTAACTTTTTGTCTACCGCCATTTTATGAGCGTAGAAAACAAAGCGGATTTTTTAAAAAAAAATCCTTTTCCTCATTATTAAATTAGCATCTAGATAACATCCAGTGCCCCACGTGTCAGAATGATTTGCAGCCTTTTTTTAAACTTTATATTAATGTTACATCATACCAGAAATAATTTAGCGAGTGATTATGCTGATTTTATTGATTATTTCTCAATCGTCCACACATATCTATTGTTAAATGTTACTACGTAGGAATCGCAAGTGGAGCCCCACTCATTTCAACTGTCTTAAGTAGGAGATGGAACAAAGAAATAGGAAATTGTGCAACGAGTGCTTGCCAAAGAAGTTTGTCTCGTTAGTTCCTGCTCTGCTTTTGTTTAGTGAAGCATTTTAGACTGTTTTATTTCCTCGAATTTTACAGTTTTCATGGGCCGTTAAATAAAAACCCGTTAAATATTTCGTGAACAAAATACTCCCCCTCTCGCCAGCAGGATGTGTGTACAAGGACAAGGACGACAGGAACAAAGAAAGATGGAACATTTATTTTAGTTTGACTATATGCGCTTTGCTGCTGATGCTAATATACAACTGAACCATGTACGGCTTTTCTGAAATTGCTCTAGTGATCGTCTTCTGTGTTGTTGTCGTTTGCATCTGGCGACGATGTCGACCCGACAAACATACGGAGTTCTTCGGAAATCAAATCCCAGGGCCCAAGCCTTGGCCCCTAGTCGGCAACGCGTTGTCCATGGCTAAAAACGGGCGAGGTTAGTGTTGTTGTTTTAAAAATAATATACTAGGTGAAATTGAAGGGCGTTTCGAATGTTCACAGATGAACTTGACTTTCAAAAGAGAATGAAAGATAAATACGGTCATATTCACAGGCACTGGGTCGGGAATGTTGTGTTTGTTGCACTCTCTGACCCGAAAGACGTTGAAGTAAAATTCATTTTTTTCTCTCTCTCTCTCTCTCTCTCATTTTAGGGCTTCATTAACCTTTAAGCTTCATTTGTTTCATTCGTTTTAGGTGATTTTGAAACACCCGAAAGAAATTAAAAAATCCATAGTTTACCGTTTCACAGAAGCTTGGCTTGGTACCGGCCTATTGGGCAGCTGGGGGGACAAATGGACGCAACGAAGAAAAGTGCTCACTCCCGCTTTTCATTTTCAAATTTTGGAACAATTCATGGAAGTGTTCAACCGGAAAGGCTCGCTGTTGTCACGAAATCTTCACTCGGACGTGAATCGAGTCGTCGACATGATGGACCATGTGGTTAAAACAACGATTCACACGATTTGTGGTAGATATTAAATAGCGGGGGGGGGGAGACAGTTCGTCACCTTTTTTTTATGTCATTAAACCGTAGAAACGGCAATGGGAATCCAGACTGACTACATTAGCGACGATGTCTCAACCTATATTCACTCAGTCAGGAAGTATAAAAAAATGACCCAGACAAATTCCTAAAACATTAATTTGATTTGATTTTCACTGGATAAAAGCATAAGCCACTTGATTGCGGATAGAATCTCCAAGCCTGTGTTGTACTCAGACATCATGTGGCGCTTATTCGGGAAAAAGAAACAAGAAGAAGAAAATGCAAAAATTTTGGAAAATATATCAAACAAGGTAGGATCCCTCTCAAAAATTGTCATAAATACCAGACGCCTTTATTTTTATTTTTATTTGTTTCGGCAGATAATAAAAGAAAAGGAAGAGCAAATTTTGAGGGAAAGGCATGGCGAAAAATACTTGGAAATGACCAATCAAGGATCCATTCGTAAGTAAAAAGATTGCGTAAACGTTTTTACTTTCAGAGAGCGGCCCTTACCACCCTAAGCCCTCCCTAAGCGGCCCTTCAAGTGATTGACATTAAAAGTTACAATTGCAGGCTTAAAAAAGAAAATGGGCTTCCTTGAAATGATGCTCAGAATGAAATTAGACGGAAGTCCCGTTTTTCAAAAAAACGACGACATTCGTGAAGAGACGGCCACGATATTTTTTGCGGTATTAATGCGCATCTGATCGACGGCTTACAAGGACGATTCTATATTTCAAATTTCTAGGGTCACGACACCGTCGCGGCAGCAGTTTGCTTTACTTTGGAATCTCTGGCGAGGCATACATCGATTCAGGTGCTCTTTCTGGGCTATTTTTGCGTAGGCAGATAATACTGTTTTCTTCTTGTAGGACGAGCTTCATGACGAGTTAAGAGCAAACATCGAAGATATTGACCAAATTAAAGCTTCAGAACTTCAAAGTATGCCGTTGTTGGATAGGGTCCTGAAAGAGTCGCTACGCCTCTACCCTTCAGCTCCCATCATTGCCAGACAACTTGTCAACGATCTCGAGCTACCAAGTGCCTTCATATCCGCGTCATTTCTTTTTTTTTTTAAATATTCCTCTTAACAATTATTTTACTTACAACTCCACAGGTGGTTACACGATTCCTGGCGGTTCCCTCGTAGCCATAATAATCTATCTAGTTCACAGACACCCGGAACATTATGATAATCCCGAGGAATTCAACCCTGACAATTTCTTACCCGAGCAGGCCTCGCAAAGGCATCCGTTTGCTTTCATTCCATTCAGTGCGGGTCCTAGGAATTGCATCGGTATTCTCCCCCCCCTCCAACCATCATTACTTCACAGTCTTCTTCACGGATTCCATTCTTAACTACATTTTTCTTTTTTTATTATTCCACAGGACAAAGATTTGCTATGCTCGAGTTTAAAACGATAATATCGAAAATTGTTTACAATTTCCGTGTCGAGCTCCCCGATGGCGTTGACCGTCCACTAACTCCGTACGGGGACATAGTTCTGAGAACTCAGGAAGGCCATAAATTTGTTTTGAGGCCACGACAGTGAAAAGTGAGATGATCTTGTATTTCGTATGAAAAGAGTTTTTTGTGAACAGAGCAGTGAACAAAAAAATTCGGTAAATGACGGAACTGTATTATTCAAAATTTAATAAATACATGATAATAATAAATATCACGCTCGAAATTTTCAAATTTATCCGGCTCGCATGGTTTCTTGATCACTAAAGACACGCACAACACCATTGCAAGGCCGGTCGACCTCCCTCGGCGTGGCTCGTGAAGTCGTGACAGCACGAGAAGCTCCGTGTAGCAGAGGAATGGGCCAATCAACGCAAAGAGGTGGGGAGTCGATTTGACGTTTTTAGGCGGTTCAAACCGCATAACCTCGAAATGGAAATTTTCGGATTTCCTGCGACGTGAAACTTCAAGGATACGCAGTATCGCGAAATTTTACTTTGTCAATTTAGAAAAGTCGCTTTTTGGCATATTTCTACGATTTTAGGCTATTTTCTTTCAAGGCGTTTCCGGTCAGAGCCGCAGGCGCAGTTTTTACGACTTGCGAAACGTGTTCGGTCCCGCCCCCAAAAGCCACCTGGCGAGAGCAAACATTAACGCGTTTGCGTGTGATATCGTTGGATTCTGCCAATGTTCTCGTGACTCCGGAGCGAAACAGTGAGAAATACCTGCGTCGAGGCTCTTCTTGAGCCTTCAGGACTGCCGATTGAAAAGGCCGAAAGTCCACGAAAACACTTGTCTTGACTTGAGAGTCGATCGGAAAAATTCAATGAGATCACATGGGTTTTCTGCACCAATTTAGCACTAGATATACAATGGAACGGACCTAATGTTAACAGTCAATATAGCTGCGGCTACAGGCAACGGTTGCCACATGTGTAACCATAGCAAATAATAGCGTGACAACGATTACAACAGCCACAGCTACCATGGAAAGCGTTGCTATGGTAACCGTTACCTCAGCAACAGTTGCCTTCGTAAAGTTGCCATGTTACTATGATAACAGTCACCATAGAAACGGTTGCCATGGTAGTTGTTGACGCTGTGATCGTTACCATGACAACAAATGGCGTGGCGACGATGACAATTTCTACTATATATGGTAACCATTATCATGACAATCGTGGCTATGGTAACCGTTACTATGTGAACCGTTGCTATGGTAACCATTTTCATGGCAACTGTTGCTATGGTAACCGTTACCAAGGCAAACGTTGCACTATTGCAGAAAACCGTGTGATCTCTATGACTAATATTGAAAAAGTCAATGAAATCAGGGCCTACTATGTAACAAAAAAGCAATGAGCTTTTCGTAGCAATATGTCTATTTCAATAATTTTTTTGAGCATATGAACGAAATTTACGTATTGCTACGAAAAACATTTTGCTTTTTGTTAGACAATAGGCCCCCAGATGATTTTCTTCAAAGTGTAGCATTCACGAAACAATGGAACAGGTCTTGTGCCAACAACGGCACGGCAAACGTTGCTATGGTAACCGTTACCAAGGGAACTTTTTCGAAAATCATCTGATTGGATAGAATTTGTCAAAATTAGGCAATGAGATCACATGGTTTTCTGCACTAGCGCAATGTTACCTCTTAGCCAGACCTGTTACCTAAGTCAGACGCCGTCCGTAGCCTGGAAAACCCAGGCATCCCGAAGAACATGGAAGGTGACCCGCGCCACAACTGGAGCTACCTCACTGGCTGCCACCAGCGAAAGCGTTCCCCACGCTCGCCCACCCCCTCCAACCACGCAAACAGTACAGTCCACGACAGCGGAAATCAAACAACGTCTGGCCCAAGTTGGCGGCCCTATTATAATGTTTTTGCCCTCTGCCTTGTCACCACTCGTCGAGCGCGCTCTGGCCTGGCCTTGGACGTACGATCGGGACCCGATGCCACCAGCACAGCTGAAAGGCTGAGCTCTACACCGGGCGTCAAGGTTATAGTCTCCCACAGCGCATCAGACCACGTATCATCATCCGAGGTACAACCTCGGACATGACGGCTGAGGACGTCATGCTTGACGCCGTCAAGTATAACGAAACCATCGCTTCCCACAAACAGGACTTTCTCTCGTTATACAAAACCGGCCCACAAGGGGGACCTGAATCATCGTGGGTATTCGAGGTCTCTCCGGCCCTTTCGCAAAGCCGTCTTGGTAACCGGCAAGGTTATTCGTCTTGGCTGGGAAGGCTGCGGTTGCTTCTCCGAGTATCACGTATCACCATGTATCATTGACTCGCTGTGGCAAATACTTCACATATACGGTCATCCACCTCACAAATGCTCGGCCTCGTCTCCCGTGTGTGCATGGTGCGCTGAACGGGGACACGGCATCGATGCCTGCCCCAATAAATCCAAAGGACCACGAGTGCGTCGCTTGCATTCGCGCAAAACGCACCGAAGCAGCCCACACACAGCTCATTCCGACAGCTGTCCCACGTAATTACGAGTCCTTCACAACGTAGCTCACCAGGTGGACTACGGACACGAGCCATCGGGAATCCCAGACGCAGCCGACGAGCATCTCTCTATCGACTGTCTCACCCCACAGCCATGGATCCCACAACGACCCCGATCGCACCGATCCGACAGAAAAAGACGATTGGAAACGGTATTCAAGCCGAGGAGGCGGCTAACATGGAAATTCTGTCATGAATAACCCCGTCAGATGTGCACAATTCAATGAGGGACGGCATACACTCGCACGAGGCCTGCTAGTTCAACATGCCATCGATTCTGCTATCAGCGTTTTATTCGTCCAGGAACCATGTGGAACAGTCACAGGTAAAACAGGTATCCTCTACGGATACCATACGTACCCTACCCCTCGAAGCTCGTCTCCCCAATTCGCCGTTCTCCACGTCGCCCGGCATATACCGTCTGTCTTTCTTCCGGAGTTATCGACTATAGAACTCCCCCAACCCTCTCTACATCATCTCACTGTACCTCCCCCCCCCCATACCCATAGGACATTCGCTCCCACCTAGATCACCTAAATAGCGTGCTGGGTCACCTACACCCTCTCCCAATGCTACTGGCCGGTAACGTCAACCCACAACACGCTGCCTGGAACTCACGCACCACCACACGGCGCGCAACGTCTCTCCACCCCCTTGTCCAATCGTGATGGGACCTTACTATCGTCGGACAGCGACACCGCCCCACTTTTGTCGGCCCGCAAGGGACGTCGTCCATGGATATTGCGGCCGTAACACATCGTCACCTTCGGAGGATCACCGATTTCCACCAACGTCGCCATTTTCCCACCGAGCACACTCTTTTCACCTGGAGCGTAAAAGCGGTACCCGGACAACTCGAACCCGGAGCTCGACCCGTCCTGATTTTCCCCGCGCTTGCTGGAACGCATATCGCGCTCTTGTCAAGTAATACGTTGCGACGACCTCTCGCCACCTGACGCCAGCCCCACTGTTGACAATCGAGGTGACCCGCTCGACACCTGTGTCAGTCCTGAATCTAGGGTCTGCTCACACCATACCGATGACCACCTTGGGGGCTCGCATGACTCCGTATCATGGTGGACCCCTGAACTCGCAGAGCTATACGTCCCAGTACACGTCGATCCCTCAAGTCCCTATTACGTTCATCAGAAGACGCTCGCCCTGCATTGCAGTCAACGTATGCCGCGGCCTAAAGGCCACAATGCAGAAAGCCAGCGAAGATTCTCCACCAAACCCTGGGAAGTCCCGTATAAGATTATTAGGGAGAAAATTACCACCCGCTCCCCCTCGAATTTCCCGACACTCAGCCAAAACACGGATTCCATTCGAACCCACAACCTCGCTGTGCTGAAACAAACGTGTCTTCCATGAAGATGACCATTTGAAGGACTCCTCAATGGACCGATCCATATACGTCGCTGTCCGCCAAACAATGGACAACTGATGACGTACGAGCAGCCATCGAGGCGCTCCGTGTAAATAAAGCAGCTGGCGCCGTCCGGCGTGTACGCAAAACATTTTCCACCAGCCTGGAAGAGCAGCCGCGTAGCCCTTCTACCTAAAGCTGGGCGAGACCCCCTGGACCCCTCTTATTCCTTACGCTTCATCTGCATCGGTGACGTGGAGGTTCATGTTCTGGAGAATCTCATACTCCGCACCATTCGTCCACCGGTGCTGCCTGCTATATACACCGCTACCAGTTTGGAAGCGCCCCTTCGACGAAACTCCACCCAGGTTATCGACAGCCTCACCTCCTCAGCCTGTAGCTCTTCAGCTAACGTGGTCCTCGCCCTTCTTCGACGTTCAAGAGCTGTTTTGGCTTCTTTAAGGGCACTCCGTCTTCCCTCTGACATATATGGCCTTCTCTTCTAGCCAGCTACTTTCCACCAACGAACTGTCTACACAGGTATAACGGTCCACAGCGGGCCACCCTCAACGTCACCTCCCGATGCCTCCAGGGCTCTCCTTATAAAGACGGACTCATTGCGGCACCTTGAGGAGGAAGGCCTAACACCATTCTGCTAACGTAGACGACTTTGCCATACTCGTCGACGCTCCCACCCCAATCACAGCCCGCTAGGAGGCCGTTAGAGCATATTCGGGACTCCTCTCCGGAACTGCTGGAGACCATCGCCCGGCTTCAGGATCCTCAAACCATGGCTGGACGCGTAATCAAAGATGGCCTACAACGACTATATGATGGCAACACCGCTAGGACGCGGGCACTACAGTTCGTCGACACACGCCCACAGCCTTCTCCCGACTGTGGCAGGGCGACTCCAGATGAGGTGGTGGCGGCCTCTTCCTTCGCGGCATCCCAAATCGTTACTGGCCATGGTGCCTTCAACAGTCGCTTACACTTTTTCCGCCGACGCGTCTCCCCCTGTGCCCCGGAGGAAACATATCTAGAATCCTGGCGTCCCACACATGCCCCTGCTCACGTATACGGTCACGAGCCTCCTCGAGACTCGTAGTGAAAGCCCCCCCCCCTCTTCCTTCATGCCAACCTCCCCCGATGGAGCAGGATGATTCGTCCTGCTCCATCACAACGGAGCGGGCAAAACCGCTCTTCTCATAGCGCCATCCGACCGCCTACTTGCACCTTTGTAAAACACCCACCTTCACGGGTTCCACGGCGCTGAGTGTTGTCAGAGTGGCTGTCTGACAACAACCAATGGACAGAGGGGGGGGGGGTTCGAAAACCCGGTCTTGCACGTGTCGGGCCATCCTATATCATACCTGCAATTATCGCCTTCTCACAATGGGAACGGGTCACATTAATGACCTAACCCATTTAGTCCCGGGGACAAGACAGAAACGAACGATTGCCACACGAATTTTCTTTTGGGCCGCAGCTACGACGACATCGTCAGCCCGGAAGTCCTAGGAAAAGACTCGACGCAGGAGGACCTCATCTGGTTCAGTCAGCCAGACCTGCGCAGAAGGTTTTTTAGTTGCTAAAATCGACGAAACTGGGTTTTTATAAACAGCAAAATCGGAGTAATTTGTTAATACAGGAGCCAGACCTACAAAAATTGATTTTTAGAGTACAAAATCTGCGAAATTTGTTCTTTAAATGAGGCAACCCAACAGAACTGGTTTTTCAGCGTCGACAATCCGCGCATATGATTTTTTTTTTAGGTCGTGGGACGGGAAGTCGACCTCGGCAAAACCAGAGGGCGACGCTTATGTTATGTATAATAAATAAATAAATAATATTGAGCTTCTATCTACCCCAACGCTAATTTATTTACAAAATATGGCACTTAAAGTCTATCAGTCTGCGCATTTCAGGTAACTCAGTCCTCCATGATCGGGGAAAAGGGATATTATACATTATACGTATAAACAAAATGAACGTGATGTTACGACAGGTAAAAAAAAAAACGCTAAACAAACATCACAGACAATGAAAACCAAACCAGTGCCAATAGCAGCGAGCAGTGCTCGCTGGTATAATAGGTGATGTCTTTGAGAAGGAAACAAATAAAATTTAAGATCCTCCATTTTGAAATTGGATTTATAGGGACACAATGGGGTGGCGGCGGGGGGGGGGAAGGGATGGAGTTGTTAAGTATACGATGTTCCGTTCAAATTTCGGCGTAGTGACCGATCAGGGCTTCGCCGAAATGAGTGATGACGTAGTCGTGGTAGTACATCATAATGCACAGAGGCTGTCCCAGTATGAGCGATGACCATACGATTAAATTGCCGAAACGAGGCCCGAATTGTTTTTCGACGAAACGACTCAGAAAAGAAAGTGGAATCTGTGGAAATTTTGGGTTAATTTGATTGAGAGCTTTACGCGTACTATTTCAAATTATTTGGTCGTTATTTCTAGAACTATAAGGAAGATTATTGCTCGACTATCGATTTACCAGATTTTGAACCGATTAATTCGATTCAGTGGCTAAATTTTCGATGTCCAAGTCCAAATACTTTCTGGAGGGGGAGGGGGGGGGCTTAATTTAAGATTTTTACCAGATCTTACCTGCATCATCATTCCGGTGAAAGCCCAAATTTTGAACGTTCTCAACGGAACGCTGACCAAGTACTCGTGAAAGAAAGCGCTTGTGAAGAAAACCATCGTGCTAGCAAACGTCCGACTGTAGCCTAGCTCGATCAAAGGAATGTACAAATGCCTAAAAATCCAAATCATCATCATCATCACCACGAAAAATCACGTAAAACCCCTCGCCTCCTCCCTATATAATTTACCTAACGGCCCATCGATGAACCGGCATGTTCCAAGACCTCCAAAATATGTCGATATTAGTGGCGTTCCACCAATCGCAGTAGAAATTTCGATCGGCGAAATGTAGAAGCTCGCCGACAAGATTGAGAAAGGAGTGAAAAAGGACGTAAAAGAAAATGAGCCATACGAGATGATTGGGCATCTGTGGGAATATTAGACAGTGGAATATCAATATCGGGGCATCGCTTACCCACGGGTGAGGACAACTTTACCGATAATTTGAGTAGACGCTCCGTCGCTTTCATAACGTCCATGTTCTAAATTGACGAAAAAGTGATTAAAAAAAGGTTAAATTTCCCCAAAAATAAATATTTTTCTCACAGAAAACGGTATCAAAGAATTTTTCACGGACGGTATAATCCATTGCTGAAAGAGGCTCAACATTAGCTGCAATAATAGGACCACTTCAAGTACCCTTTTCAGTAAGAACCTACACGGAATAACGCCGTTAATAGAGAAAAGCGTCGGTAACGTAGTTTTGAAACAAACCTTTTTCTTATTCTATCAGTCCTTGGGAAATTCAATTCATAACAAAGCGTTGGAGCGGCGACAAAAAACATAAGGTCTTTCACGGTCAAATTATTCGGATAAACGACCAAGTGATGTTCGACTTTTGGCACGCCGTTCTCTTTATTATTGTTACCTTCAAATTATTGTTTAAAGTGTTTGAACGAAAATTAATTAGTAGGTTTAAAAATTATTTTCAATTAGGTCATTTACTTATTTTTTTACTGAATGAAATGCTTTGCCGTCGACTGTGACCTTTGTTCGAAGCGTTCACGGCATATCGACACCAATTGTTGACTTGAACGTACGACCAAAGTTTTAAAAATAGGACGCAGTATAAAAAGCACACGACGGTTGCACCCACTGTGTTTCAAATAAAATTGTTAGAGAGAGAGAGGCAGATGGGGGGGGGGGAGAATCATCAAGATTGCACTCACTTAAGCTGAACAATTTGGATTTAACGGTTATGACCACTATTGGAATGATGACTAGAACGCTTATGTTGATCGTTTGAGCGATGGTTCCCACGGTATTGCTCAGAACGTGCTGAAAAAATAAATAAATAAATGAAATAACGGGGCTTTTTTTGCCCGTCGACAATTTTAACGATACAAGTACCTCAGCCAGGCCCTTTTCTAAGAGCAGGCACAGAGCGCAAGGAACGACGGAATCTGAAAAATGCATAAGTGTTTGTAGGGGTGGCTTTAATTTACGGGTGGGGGGTGGGGGTAATCGGCTTACATGCAACCAAGTACAACGAAGGATGCCCTGGACCACCTTCATGAGACCCAGTCAATACAACGAGCCATTGCTGAGGGTCGACGCGAATTCCGTATCTTTTGATGAAAAACAAAAGGAGGGGGGGGGGGTAAATGTGTTAGTGCACGACTTTTATGGAGGCTTTTCCGTACTTTATAAAGTTTTCCAGTAGGAGCCTGATTCCTCCAACGGTGAAAAGGAGAAAGCCCCAGTTGACAATACCGGTGAAATCGCTGAAACCCGAGGACCAGGAGAAAAGCGAGTCTCTGGGTCGATGGCATCTGAGAAAACGAAACAAAATAAATGGGAATTAATTATAAAAAAAATAAAGCAAAAGAAATATTCATATTCTAAAAAATGAATAAAGATAAATATGTACCTAAATCTTGGAATATTTTACACAGAAAAAAACCATCATTTTCAACAAAGGGACCGCTCTACGGCTGAAATTGAGGAAAATCACCCACTCACAGGTGAAATTGAGACAACAACAATTCGCGGATAAAATTGAGAAAATGCTAATTCATTGCTAAAAGTGAAACAAATCGCTAATTCGCTGCAAAAATCCTGAAAATCGCGGATAAAATTGAGACGTAGCTTAATTTGAGGAAAAACGCTCATTCGCGGCTAAAATTGAGAGAAATAACATCATTTGAAGCTGAATATCCGTGAAATTGTGAGTTTCGGGTCTAAATTCATACAAAATTGCTTGTTTTGAATCTATACTTATCCAATAAAGGTATCCAATATTTATTTTCACGACATTGCATGTTCTGTGCTGGCGGACAGTGGCGTAGGTAGGAATTTGTCCTCGGTAGGTATGAATTTGTTCTTGGGGGGGGGGGGGGTCAGATTGAAATCTTGTAAGGGTGAGGGGAGGGGGGTAATTTAGCATATTCATTATTCCACCCAACCAGCACACTCTTGAATCTGGACATCTTGCTGGCCTCACCATAACCTCAATCTGTCATGTCTGTCAATCGATGTCTGTTTCGGAATTAGAGTATTCATATTCAGAATAAAATCTTCATTTTTGGGTTTAAAAATGTCAGTTTTTTCACGTCTCTCAGGCAAGACGTTAAAAAGTTGGACACTGTATTGGAGGGCTAAAGCCCTTCTTACAAGCAGGGGTGGGCAAATTACAGCTTTTTGGGTAAATAATTACAAATTACAATTACTGTAATTGAATTACTTTTTCTATTACCAATTACCCAAGAGCTGGATTTGTGGAACACGCAAGCGTCTTGCTCTTGCTCACTGTCATTTTTTTAGTGCGCCCAGCCAACAATCGAACGTCAGAGCAGATCTTTGAGATAGGAAGCAGGAACAGCGCATCGCATGAGTAGGGTTGCGAAATGTCCGGGGTCAAATTTGCTAATTTGGCTAATTTTGCCCCACATCCCGGCCTGCGAACTGTCACGGGGAATCCCGGATAGTCATAGTTTGATCATTGGCTAATATTGTCCGGCGTCTCAGCCAAGGACGTCCTGGGACGCAATATGTCCCGGATTCTTTACATATTTATTTGAAATTGTGCATGCGACACCTAACTCTCAGAGAGCTTTGCAATGGCAGCTTTATGTGGTTAAATATTTTTGTGCTTTGAGAATTTTGTGGTTAGAGCTATTTGGATTGGAGTATCTTGTGGCTCGAGCTTTTTGTGTTTGGGGCAGGGGTGTAGGTACAGGGGGCTATAAGGGATAGATCCCCCCCCCCCAGGGCCACAAGTATACGAACGAAGGAGCACTAGTACCATACCGAGGAGCCCCATAAAATCTTAAAGCAGATTTTCTTGACTTGAAGCTGCCCGAAAAGGTCCGAGTACGTCCAGCTTTATCCTTGGACTTCAGACCCAACGCAGTAGTGTACCCAGGTACAGGGGGGAGGGGGTTCACCCCGGACCATCTATCAGACAAAAATCGGTAATATTCGTGGCTATAGCTGCTAAAAAGCGCTGATTCGTGGTCTCGCGATGCAACTTCCAGACTAAAATTAAGAAAAAAATTGCTGATTCGCGGTACATGAAGGCCATTCTACGAATAAATTGTGGAAATCAACGCAAAAGTGTTGTATTTGGGTAAACCCCGCGGTTAAAGTTGAGAAAACACGCTATAATATTGACAAATAAAAGACGCTTTCAGGTTAAAATTGAACAAAAATGGCAAATTCACAACTGAAATGGCGTAAAATCACCCATTCGCGTATGAAAAAGGGAATAGGATGCTGAATGACCGCAAAATTAGCGCAAAACGCTATTTCACAGCTGAAATTGGGAAAAATCGCTAATTTGCAATTTGCAGATATATATAAAGTTATGAGAACGTTAATTCGCGGATACAATATGAAGAAAATCACTAATTCGCGGCAAAAATTGAAAAAATCACCAATTAGCGCAGCTAAAGCTAATTCTCAGTGAAAAATGGGAAAAATTGCTAATTTGCAGCTTAAATTCAGTCAAACGACAATTCTTGGCAAAAATTGACAAAAATCGGTAGGTAATGCACGGATTGGAGTCGCTACCACGCTGCTAAAATTTAGAAAAAGCGAAAATTCGCAGCTAAAATTGAGAAACATCACTAATTCTCGAATTAAGTGTCGTGAAATTTATAATTTAAAAATGAAGATTTTTTTACAGAAATAGATGGATAGATGTAAATGTTTTGGTTTGAAAAAAAAAAAAAACATTTGTAATTCAAATTCGCACCTTCTGAAGGCATTTTTGTGGCTAAAATTCAGAAAAATGGCAAATTCATGCATGGCTATAGTACAATGCTTTAAAATACGCTAATTCACGGCTAGAACTGAAAAGAAGCAATAATCTATACCTATAAAAGTTATATGAAATTGCTAATGCGGTGGTAAAATGTGAAAAACCGCTAATTGGCGGGTAATATTTAGAAAATAAAATAATCAGCCTGGTCAAAATTAAGAGAATGGTTAATTTTAAGCTTAGAAATTAAGAAAATTGCTAATTCGAGGCTAAAAATGGAAAAAATCGCCAATTTACAGCTAAAATTGCGCCAGACGCCAATTTGTGACTGAAACTGAGAAAATTCGCTAATTCACAGGTTTGAAACGCTACGACGCGTCGCCGCTACAATTTTAGAAAAGCGCTAATTCGCGGTTGAAATTGAGAAAAATTATTATTTGCACCAAAAACTGAATACACGCCAATTTGAGGATTCTGAAGGCAACTTTTCAGGCTGAAATTGAAAAAAAAAACGCCAATTTGTGGCAATAGGTGAAGAAACCGCTAATTTGCGAGTAAACAGAAAAATCGCTCATGCATATTGCGTATGGTGAACCAAAAAAATCCTAATTCGTGAAAAGCCCCTCTATTTTGCGGCTAATATTGAGGAAAACACTTAGGAAAAACGTTAGTTTCCATCTGAGACTGAGAAAAGTGCTAATCCCCTGGTAAAAAAATTAAAAAATCGGTAATATGCTGCTAAAAATTGAGGAAGCTGCCAAAACTCGTGGATGATTAAGAAACATCGCTCACTGGATAAAAACGTTACTTTGCTGCTAAAGTTGAGAAAATTCGCAAATTCATGGCTATTGGAGGAGGAGGGGCAAAACTGCTAATCTGCGGCTGAAATTGAGAAGAACGATACCCTCGGCCAAAATTAAGAAAATCGCTAATTTGTGGGTAGAGCCCAAAAATCGCTCTACTGAGAGATTGAGGCTATGATGAGGCCAGCAAGATGTCCAGATTCAAGAGGGTGCTGGCTGGTTGGAATGATGACTAAAATGTGAAATTACCCCCTCCTCTCACCCTTACGAGATTTCAATCTGATCTCCCCCCCCCCGCTCAGGACAAATTCCTACCTACGCCACTGGTTTGGGGCTTGAAACGTTTGTATACCGTTTTTCTCAAATTTCAAATTGGCAATCGAGGATATCGCTTGTGTCATAATTGCTTTGAAACTCTTATTTTTCAGAGAATTTCATGCAAAAACTCCTCCAAAAGCTCCAAGCAAGGCGCGAAATAGTACCCGCTGAGTTTTCAAAGTAATACTGACTCTGAAGATGGAAATGTAATTGGTAATAGTTAATTACAAATTACTTCGGAAAAGTGCTTTTAGTTACAAATTACCAATTACAATGGCGTGTTGTTATCAATTACAAATTACCAATTACTAATTGTAATTGAATTACATAATTCAATTACATGTAATTCAATTACTGCCCAGCCCTGCTTACAAGTAATCAATATTTCTGGGGGAAACATTGTCAATTTTCTCAAGATTTACGTGAACAAGTTCCTGTGAATTATTAGCTTTCATACAACTGAAGGCAGAAATATGCGGATTTGATTTATGTCTACACGTGCAAAATTACAATTTTCTGTCCCAAAAATCCGAATTATTCCTCAAATTTACAGTGTCTTCATGAAATTCCCTTCAGATGGCGGAATTAGAAATGCTTGAACACTTTATCCGAAATTTTTTCCCTCAATTTTAGCCTTTTCACTTTTAGCTGCGTAGAAGCGTTTTTAGCCAGTGAATTCGCGAATTTTATCAATTTTAGCCACGAGTTGGCGTTTTCCTCAATTTTTAGCCGGGAATAGCACTTTTTCCCTATTTGAGCTGAAAACTAGAGTTTTTATTTTATTTATGCCGGGCTAATTAGTGAATGTTTTCAATATCAGCTGCGTTTTTTGTTTTTGTTTTTTGTTGTTTTTGTTTTTTCACATTTCAGTCCCACATTGGCATTTTTTTCCTTTAATTTTTGCTATGGATTAGCGTTTATTGTTTAGTTTTGGCCTCGAACTTTTAGTGATTTTCCTCAATTTTAGCCACGAATTATCGTTTTCCTCATTTTCAGCCACAGATTTCATTTTTAGTAGCGAATTAGCACTTTTTCTCAGTTTGAGTTGAAAATTAGTGTTTTTCTTAATACTAGCCGCCCTAATTAATGTATTTTTTTTAATTTTAGCCGTGTTGTTTTTAGATTTTAGGCCCGCATAAGCAATTTTTGTTCTACTTTCTGCTTTGGCTTAGCGCTGGTTCTCAGTTTGAGCCTCGAATCTTCCAGAAGCTATACGGATTTGCGTTTTCTCAATTTCAGCCGGGAATTGGTGATATTCTTCATTTTCGTATCCACGAAATATCGTTTTTCCTCAACTTTATCCGCGAATTAGTGATTTTTCTCCATATCAGCTGTTAAATAGCGTTTTCTGATAGTTTTGCAGCGTATTAGCAAATCTTTTCGCTATTTCAGTTGTGAATTTGCCATTTTGGCCCAATTTTAATCCGAATTAGCGTTGTTTTTGTCGATATCAGCCGCGATGTTTTTTTTTTTTTACTTGTACAACCTTGAATTACTAGCGTGTATTCTCAATTGTAGCCGCGGGCTTGGCCCAAAAACAACACTTTTGCATTGATTTCTACATTTTATCCGCGGAATAGCCCTCATACACTGTGAATCGACGATTTTTTTTCTCAATCTCTGTCTGGAATTTGCATCGTGACACCACGAATCAGCGCTTTTTCGCAGTTATAGTAACGAATATTAGCGCATTTCCATAAGTTTTTGCCGCGTCAGCTAGTTCTAAATTGCCTATCAGTATATTAGTGCGCTTGTAAGGACCTAACGAAACTGGGGACGGTCTGTTTTCTCTATTTTATTCATGAATTTTCCTCAAGAAGGCGCAAATTTCTGTATTTCAGCCACCAGAATAGCACTCTCGGGGGCTCAATAGAATAGTCAGCTGCTGATATCACTTGTAACGTTATATTCTCCAGAGGTCGGATCGCTGTCCAACCTGTTCACGTGAATGAACCTAAAAATCCTCATTTTTCCTTATTTAAGCTGTCCGGGGGCCCCGCCTGTCAGGTGGCCCGGGACGGTCCGCCCCTCACCCCTTACCGCGGTACGCTACTGGGTGAGGCTAACTCACTGAGAACTGAGAAGGAAGGGGTTTCACTCATAGTTCCGCGCTAATTTATGCTCGCATCGCTGTGTGCTTGGTGATTCTCTTTTGTTCGTGTTTCGGAACAGCGAGGTTGGAATGCCTTGAACTGTACTGTCGGTATAATTATGCTATTGAAAGAAAACGTGATATTTTTCGTTTTGGTTTTAAAAGACGAATGAACGTTAGGGGTGTTTATGGTCAAAAGTTTAACCCTAATTTAATCCTCAGGGGGGGGGGGCATCAAAAAGAGACCCGCACCGGGCATCACTCGCCCTTTGCTACACCCCTGCAAAAACTTGCGCTAATATTCGTGACCATAACTGCGAGAAAAGCGCTAATTCGTGTGTTCACGATCCAACATCTAGGCCAAAATTGTGAAGAAATCGCTGATTCGCGGTATATGGAGGCCATTCTACGGCTAAAATGTAGAAATCAATGCAAAAGTTTTGTTTTTGGGCCTATAGTGTTCATTCGCTTCTAAAAATGGGAATATTGGCTAATCTGCGGCTAAAATTGCGGAAAACGCCAATTCATGGCTAAAATTGAAAAAATTCGTGAATTCACGGGTTAGAAGCACTACTGCGCTGCTACAGTTGAATAAAAACGCTAGTTCACGGCTAAACATGAGGAAAATCACCAATTCATGGACAAATATACACGTACAAATAAAACTTTACTCGCCTTCGCGCCTTCTGAAGGCAACTTTGTGGCTAAAACTGATAAAAAAGGCAAATACATGGCTATAAGTAAAAAAACCACCGCTGATTCACGGCTAGAACTGAGAAGAAGCGCTAATCTATAGGTAAAGGGGTCCATAGACGTACAATAAATATTGCGCAATAAATTTGTACAATATTTCGTTTCCAGATGTTTAGGGATAAAAAAAAAGGTTGTTCATTATAATGTGCAACCCATCAATACAACCCACAAACGTTCAATTTTATTGTACAACCCCTATTATTGCGCAATATTATTGTACGTCTATGGGCCGCTTAAAAGTAAAACAAAATTGCTAGTGCGATGCGAAAATGTAAAAATGCCACTTGGCGGCTTAAAGCCTAAAGGATAAAGGTTCATTTTCAGCCTAAATTGAGAAAAAAAAGCTAATTCGAAGCTAAAAATCGCCAATTTGCAGATAAAATTACGTAGTACGCCAATTCGTCGCTAAAATGAAGAAAGAGCGCTAGTTCGCGGGTAAAATTGAGGAAAATCCCTAATTCGCGGCCAAAATTGTGAATAATTTCAATTTGCATCAAACATTGAAAATACCCGAGTTCGCGGCTTCTCAAGGCAAATTGATAGCAAGCGGAAAAAACCGCTGATTTGCGGCTGAGAAAAATCGCTAAATTACCTTATAGTAAACATCGAATTGGCGCATTATCTCAATTTTATCTGCGAATTACTGTTTTTATCAACTAACTTTTTACCCACGCAGTAGCGTTTTACCCGCAAAGTTGCCTCTAGAATCGGCGAATTGAAGTTTTCTCAACTTCACCTGTCAATTAGTACTTTTCTGAACTTTTACAGCCGCAAATAGCAGCGCTTCATCTCAATTTAAGCTGGGAATTTGCGTTTTTCTCAACTTTAGCTACCGAAGACTAATTTTTCTCAATTTCAGGCGTCAGTTAGCGTTTGTTCTCAATTTCATCAGCGAATCAGCGCTTTTTTTGCAATTTTATTCGTGTATGAGCGGTTTTTCTCAAATTTCAGCCATGAATTAGCACATTTTCTCATTATTCAATCGCACATTAGAGCTTTATCTCAATTTTAGCCGCGAATTAACGTCTTTTTTAATTTTGCCCCAACAAAGAACGCTTTTTTGTGAATGCAGATCTCACAATACCAAATTTCGCTGGTTTCGCTTATTACCCAAAATCCAATTTTACATGACTGCGTCAATTTCGAGGGTACGACCTTTTGAAGTTTTGTGAACTTGGCATTGAAAAACCCCAATTTAACAGTTTTTGAACATGCAAAAAAATTAAGTTTCGCATGTTTTTTAGAGTTGGTCCGGAAAAACAATTTTGTAGGTTTGGCCCAATCAAATCAGTTTTTACAGGGTTCAAGGCCATTTCACCTTTTTGGGGACTTCATGAAACAATTCATGGGTTTGGCTCTTTCGAGGATCAAGTTTCATGGATTCGTTAACCCAATTTCTCTCGTTTTGAAGGGCAATGTCAGTTATTGTGCCACGACGGCTCTGGGAATTTTCGCACGGTTGGCCGGTTTAAAACCTATTCCGAGGGATTGGCTTGCAAAAAACAAAAAATTTCGTGGGTTTGGCCCACACAAAGAGTCAATTTAAAAGTTCCAGCTTCTTCATAAATGAAATTATTTTCACCGAGCTGGTTCATTCACAAAACTAATCTCTAATCGTCGCTCTAGCTCTAGCCTCACTGTGCGAAGGAAGTCTGCCAGAAAAAAGAGGAAGTTGTATACACTCTTATAATTAATTGGTTGTGGATCGATTATTTTTTAGAGAAGCGACTTTAAAGTGAACCCATTCTTTTTTGCGATTCAGGGGGAGCACCGCTCCCCGCAACCCCACTTCCGCCGCCACTGACAGCTAGCTAGAAGGTACATTTACTGTGAAGGGACTCACAAGGACATCGAACGTCTGGTAAAAAGCTGTGACACATGCGCAAAACTTCAACACAATCCTCCCATTGTCACAGTCCAACCATGGAATGATCCAGAAGCAAATTGGGAACGCTTACACGAAGATTTTGCGGGCCCAATCGAAGGAAACTATTTTTTTATTTGCGTTGATGCAAAATCAAAATGGCTTGAAGTTCAAATGTTGAGGGGACCACCTACAAGCATTTCACGGCTAGCCAAACATTCTTGTCTCCGATAACGCGTCAGTTTTCACAAGTGAAGAATTCCGGACATACTGTACTCAAAAAGGTATTTTCCAGAAATTTATTGCTCCGTGTCATCGTACCACAAATGGTTTAGCAGAGAGAAATATCCAAACTTTCAAGCACCGACTGAAAGCATCTTCCAACGAACCGGGACCGCTTAACAGAGAAAATTCAAAAAATTATTTTGCGTCATCGTACGACACCTCTTGCTTGAGGTAAATTCACCTTCAGAACTGTACTCAGGGCGGAGAATAAGATTTGAATTAGACGTTATTTTCCCAAATCGTTCCCGGAACGCGACTGTTCCACAATCTTGTCCGGGAAGTGATCGAACCATGTCAGTGGGGGAGAGAGCTCAAATCCGAATCTATAAAACACAATCAGGTATCATGGAAATTCGGCGAAGTTATACGAAAGCTTGGAATCCGTCACTACCTGGTGAAACTGGATTCGGGAATAGTCGTGAAGCGACATATATATTAATTAATTGCTATCGACACAAGTACAAAAGCCTAAAGGCCCGTTCTCAAGCTCTATGTTCGTGTTGTGTGGTGTCTTTGCAACTGTGGTACATTAGTACCTTCTGCTCCGTTTTACTCTCTTTTGACTCGGGGTACGTTAAGCGAGAGGAGGAAAACTGGGGAAAAATAAATAAATCGAAAAATTGAAACGCAAAATTTATTCCTATAAATATATTAAAAGAACTTAGAAAACTATCGGGGATGAGGACGGAAACTCAGCGGGAAGGGAGGGTTTAAAGACAAAAGAAGAGGGGGGGGGGGTAACTGTTCGCATCAAGTACTCACGCCGGGTCGACGTGTAGAGGGCGCCGGGTCAACAGGCCGTGATGTCGTTTGTCGGAAACGTGCCAACGAGCCGAGACGGGGTGACGGGAGGCGAAGACGGGAAGGCGGTTGACGTGAAGACGGTGGACGAGTCAACGTGAAGACGAGTCGACGAGAGTACGAATCGATATGAAGACGAGTTGACGTGAAGGCGGTTGACGTGAAGACGAGTCAACGTGAAGACGAGCCGACGAGAGTACGAATCGATATGAAGACGAGTTGACGTGAAGGCGGTTGACGTGGAGACGGTGGACGAGAAGACGAGTCAACGTGAAGACGAGTCGACGAGAGTACGAATCGATATGAAGACGTGTTGACGCGAAAACGGTTGAAGTGAAGACGAGTCAACGTGAAGACGAGCCGACGAGAGTACGAATCGATATGAAGACGAGTTGACGTGAAAGCGGTTGACGTGAAGACGGTGGACGAGAAGACGAGTCAACGTGAAGACGAGTCGACGAGAGTACGAATCGATATGAAGACGAGTTGACGTGAAACGAGTGACGTGAAGACTAGTAGACGTAAAGACGGGGAGGCTTAACCACGAGAAGCCTCGACGACGAGGAGTCACCACACTGATGCGAATGGGCCGCGGAGGCCGTGCTCAACTGACTGTTTAACGTAAACTTTCGACGGGCCGCGGGGCTACACAGCACTGACGTAACAATAACCTTTGACGGGCCGCGGAGGCAATACTGTGCTGACGTAACGTGAACTTTTGACGTACCGCGCTGGAAACTGCCGCGGAGGCAACGATTCTCTCTTGACTGACTTGCCGACAATGGCCTTCTTTCTCGCCTCTACTACTGTTCCCTTCTCTCTTCTCTCGCCTGAGCCCGGCTACCGTCGCTTTTCTTTAAGAGGGGGAAGTTGAGAGAAAGGGTATGGGACGGGGCGCAGGCGCCGGACGTTGGGGAGGATCAAGGAGAGAGAGAAAATAAAAACTAAATTCTAATTACAAAAAATTATAGAAACGCGTATGGAGGTACAAAAGGGTATTTTATCTTGTTACACAATTATTATTACTAAATCCTAATTACAAAAATTATAAAACTCGTATGGAGGTACAAAAGGGTATTTTATCTTTATTCGGGGTCACAATTTCCCCCCTTGTTACTAAGAGGAAAAAGTACTGCTTTTTCCTCACCATTGCCTTTAAATCTTATGATCCGGTGAACGATACATGCTTTACATTTTATCGGGGCGTCATTCTTATCGTTATTATTAACCGTGTCACAATCCTGGAGGTGTACCAAATTTGAATTTCGTCGTTTATAGATATTTTCACATCTAAAACACTTAGTAGAAAGACGGGTAGACCGAGTTTCCCGACAGATGGGGCACTCCATTATCCAGGTTTTCGGATTCCGTTGTTTTTCTGTCTCGAAACATTTTTTTGGAACTTGACTGCTCCTAATTTGGTCGAGGTGCCTTTTAATTATATGACCATTGTCAAGTTCAATGCTGTAGTGAAGATGTCCCAATTTCGCTACCACTATTCCAAATCTCCATGTGTTCTGTTTATCCGAGTACCACCTAGCTTGAATTCTATCTCCTACTTGAAACTGACGGACTCCAGGTAGTCTTAGAGGCTTCGAATCCTCTTTGTGAGGTAATATCGCATCCAGTTTCAAACGTACTTTCCGCCCAAGGTAGGCTTCGGCAGGGCTTATACCGTCTGCTAGTGGGGTTGCTCGGAGCTTCAGCATGATTTCTCTGACTTTGGATCGCAATGGTAGAGTAGAAGTCTTCATTGCATTGAGTTTATTTTTGATTGTTTGGATCTGACGCTCAACAAGCCCATTCGTGGCAGGATGACCTGGAGCGGTAAACTTTTGAAGAATCCCGTGTGCCAAGCAGAACTCTGAGAAAAGCTCGCTTTTGAAGATCGATGCATTATCGGATACGAGAACTCGGGGAAAACCATGAAACGCAAAAATATCTGAAAGCAGCTGTATAGTGGAATGAGACGATGGATAATCTTGACACATTCGAATTTCAGGCCATTTTGATTTAGCATCGACTAGAACAAGAAGATGGCAACCGTCGACAGGACCAGCGTAGTCAACATGGACTCGATCGAAATTCTCGTTGGGATCTTCCCAATGGTGCCGAGGTGCCTTAGCCGGATTTTTTTTAATGAGTGCACAGTCTGCGCACGAACTAACTAGTTTTTTGATGTCCTTGCATGTTTTTCCAGTGACAATACCGTCTGGCTAATTGTTTCATTTTCACGATCCCAACGTGTGTGTGATGTAATTCATTGAGAACCGCCGTGTGTAATTTTTCGGGGATAACAATGCGATTGTACCAGAAAATAACACCGTCTTGAAGAGAGTAAGCGGGATCTCTATTCTTCCCAGTCAATAAATCATTTTTGAGCCGAATGAGTAAAGCGTCGTTCGAAGTTTCACTTTTCAGAGAATCGAAAGTAAGAGAGGGAGTTGAAATTTGATGTACGACTTGATTATTCAAATCGCGTAGTTCCATGTCCATAGCCATTTCAGCAGTGAAAGAGTCTGTGCGTGACGTTGAGCGAGACAGGAAATCGGCGTTTGAATGTTCTTCTCCCTTCCTATGCTGGATTGTATAGTCGAAATTTTGGAGGAATGTCGCATACCGTAGAAGTCTTGTGCTCGTGATCGCTGGTAATTTTGAATTTTGGTGGAAAATACGGGTGAGAGCGGCGTTATCCGTAATGAGGGTGAACGATCGACCATAGAGGTAGTGAAAAAATTTGGTAATCGAGAATATTATATTATCGGTCGTTCCGTGCCATCTATGATGTGGGATAAGACGCCTGCGACGCCTGTCGGACTAGCATCACAAGCCAATGTAATCGGTAGTTCTGGATCGAACGGAACGAGAACTCTTTCGCGAGAAATTTCGTCTTTTAATGTTTGGAAGGCGAAGTCACATGCGCTAGTCCACGTGAAGCGCTGATGTTTCTTCAGAAGACATCGCAATGGAAACGTATTGAAGAAACGTTCGGAATGAATTTAGAATAATATGTTATCATTCCCAGAAATCTTTTTGCCTCTTCGGCGTTTTGAGGACGCGCAATTTGAGTAATTGCTTCTACTTTTTTGGACACTTGAGATGCTATTATGTTTGATTATGTAGCCTAAATAAGATATTTCTGTCTTAAAGAAATGGCATTTTCGACGATTCAAGTGCATATTATTCTGTTTCAGACGTTTGTAAAACTTTCAACAGGTTGGAACGACATTCTTGAAAGGTTTTTCCAAAAACTGTAAGGTCATCGAAGTACCATGTGATACCTTCCAGACCTCGGAGTACTTGGGAAAGTATCCTGTGAAATTCACTTGGCGCATTTTTGATACCGAAATTGAGGAGACTCAATTCTCCTCACCCTACTGTAAGTGCCTCGATGGGAAGAAATAGTCTGTACTTCACTTGTGTTGTCGTCAACTTGAACGTGCAGATAGGCTTTATAAAGATCGAGCGTGCAAAAAAAAAAAAAGGCATTTCTTAGTTTATGCAACGTGTCATCTATTCTGGGAATAGGGTAGTGGGAAGCCTGTAACTGAGGGTTAACGGCTACTTTATAGTCGACACATAACCTTACATTTTTGTCTGGCTTTGGTATTACGACGAGCGGGGACCCCCAATCGCTATGTTCAGTTTGTTGTATGATACCATCCCGTTCCAGATCGTCAAGTTCTTTTTCAACCTTCTGTTTTAGTGCATAAGGGACTGGTCGTTCTTTGACGAAAACTGGTTTTGCATTTTCTCGCAGTCGGAGTGAGCAAGTGAAATTTGGGATGCATCCTACTTTAGGCTCAAAAATATCTGCAAAAGAACGTTCAATTTCTTTAATAGTTGAAGAAATGTCAACAGAGTTAACAGTTTGACAAGAATTTTTATCGATTTGGTTCAACTCAATGCCAAATTTACGAATCCAAGCCCTTCCTATAAGAGCGGGGTGAAACGATCGGGAACGATGAAAAGCGGCTCCCTGGATTTTTTATTATTAAATTCGGCCGTGACGAAGCAGACTCCAAGTGGATCGAATGTTCCAGCCGTATAAGAACGGAAGCGGACGGACGATGTGTGCATTGGGCATTGGAGGTTGAGTCTTTCGTAGTCACATTTCGGTAGAAGGGTGAGTCCTGCGCCAGAATCGACTTCAAATATTTGTTCTTTTCCTTCAAGGTGAAAAGTTACCACGTACTTTTCAGTGTTTCCCGTGAATATGACATCATTATTGTAAACTTCATCGGTGCTGTTGAATTGGAAATATTCGGCGTCATCCTCTGTTGGAGGGGAACTATTAAATTCTATATCAGAGTTCTCAAGGTTTTTAACATTGTAGCGAGCGTGCTGTTTTCGAAGTGTCGTGAGGCACACTTTTTTAACGTGTCCGGAACGTTGGCATAAGGGACAGAACAGTTTTGATTTATCTGTGCGACACTCGACGGTAGAATGATTATCACGGCCACAACGAAGACAAGAATTTTGAAGACCGTGCTTCTCGAGATCCATTTTTCTGTTCCGGTTAGAAGCATTGTGAGAAATGGTTGACTTTCTGGAGCTCAGAGAAGGATGAGTGATCTTGTTGAGCGATTCAGTCGAGAAAATTGAGGATGGCGACATTTCTTTACTACCACGTTTTGACGCTTCAAGAACCAGGGCTTTGTCGACCATATCTTGGAACGAGGTTGTATTGTCTACGAGGAGAGCCTCCCGATTCCCGAATAGATGAGTTGTTGAGGCCTCTAATGAATTGGGACGTGAGAAAAAATTCCGAGACTGACTTGTTACATTCACAAAAAAAATCGCAAGATGGGATAAATTGTTTCAGGCGTGTGGTATAATCGGAAATAGACTGGTTTTCCGATTGGTTGCAATTGAGAAATTTGTGTCGTTGAAGTAGGACGTTTTTCTTGGGATTCAGGTGTTTTTGGAGGAGGGTAGTTATCTCATTGTACGCGAGGTTCGACGGAAGTGACGGGGCAGCTAGCGAAGCTAGTAGTGAATAAGTGGTGGGACCAATGCTGTTGAGTAGTATTCTCTTACAAATGACTTCGTTGTCCGACAAATTTTGCAACTGTAGGTAGTTTTGAAAACGATGAAAGTATTGACAGAAATCTTCCTTGTCGGAATCGAAGGTTTGGAACGAACTAGTCAGTGGCGGCGTCGATATGGGAGGAGGATTCCGGTCCGTGAGAAGCGAAATTGACCGAGCAATGCGTTCGTTATTCTGAGTGAAGGCGTCCATAAAAATCTGAAATTGTTCAGGGTCCATGTCGAGATGAAAGTTTCACCGCGTCACCAAGTTGTTATGTACTAAATACGCGCGTTGAGTTGAGTGATCTCAACTAACGCGCGTTAGTTGAGTGATCTGCACTGACAAATCTTTCTATATTTTATCGTATTTTTTAAAACCTTAATAATAAAATAAACATGTGTCGAAACAGATTCATAACAGTAGGATCCAAAGATTAGTGGGGGAGATTATTGTATCCCTTCATTAATAATTAATTCTCATGTGATCTTTTCAGTGGCATGCCCAGGACCGGCCCAGGACTTTTTCTTGTGAGGGGTTTTCAAATTACAAAAGTGTATGTATAAATAGATAATTTTATAATACATAAGTTCAATTCAATAATTGCAAAAAATGAATACCCATAAGGAGGTGAATTTTATGTCAAGATACGCAATATTCAAGGAATTCATTTGTCCCTGAGGCTCAGGTGGGGACCCGCACGCATTGTCATTGGCGTACGCGTTTACCGCCCAGCCATGCCCGGGTGCGCTTCACTGGGTCCGCAAAAAACTCAACACATTCGGGCTCCACACCATAAAACTTCCTTGCGAATGTCAAGCCACGTTATAGAGCGAGCAGCATGGCACGATTCGTCATTCAAGCCGTCTGCAATGACAAATTTCGCCGTTTTCAAGGTGCGGAGGATCAGTTTTTTGGGGGACGCGAATCATCTGTAGCCTCAGTATGGCACAAATGATCAGTCTGGCCAATTTTCGGACAGTGAATTTCTGGTACGAGTATGCCATTTTTAGGACTGAAATATTCAGTTTTGCTATTTTTAGTGTACGAATCGTAAGTTTAGACATTTTCCTGTCACAGAAATCTCAGTTTGGCCAACGACATGTCTCAGTTTGGTATTGACGTGCGATAATGGTCGATTTTGCCATTTTAAGGACACGATTAATCCGTTTAGGGCCTTTTAAAGCGCGAATTGTCAGTTCAACCATTAATGAACCGCTGTAGAGTTGGTTTTACTAATTTTAGGGCATGAATAGCCAGTTTGGCCATTTTGATTACGTCAACTGTTAGTACGGTCATTTCTAAGGCATCAATAGTCAGCGTGATATTTTCCGTGCTCGAATCATCAGTTTTACCAGTCGAAATGATCAGTTTTGCTGTTTTTAGAGCGATAAATAAAGTCAGTTAAGCTATTTCTTGGGCGCATAGAGTCAGTTTTGCCAATTGCAATGCTTGGATTTCCAGTTTGGTCAATTTTAGGGCACTTATCATGGGGTATGAAATTTATAGGACGCGAATAGGACGTCAAACCAAGGCGAAAATTTTTGTCGCGCGACTGGTAGATTTTGCCATTTTCAGGGCGTGATTCGTCAAGGTGCAATTCTAGCCAATTATAGGCACGAATTTTGACCATTCTTGGCGCGCAAATGGTCAATTTGGACGGGAATAATCTGTTGAGGCATTTCCAGGCCGCCTAAGAGTCATTTTGGGCATTATAAGAGCGGGAATCCGCCAGTTTGGCTATTTTTAGGGCGCGCGAAGTCATTTCGACTATTTTATAGAGTGGTAAATGTCAATTTTTAAGGCGCAAATAGTCATTTTCAATGCACGAATAGTCAGTTTTGCCTTTTTGGGCGCTATTATAGTCAGTTCAGCTATTTTTAGGAAGTGAATTACTGTCAGCCCATCACTTGAGCAAATCCTGGATCCGCGTCTGAGTACGAGTTTGCCATTTTTAGGGTGTGTATAGCCAGTTGTTTATTTATTTATTTAGCGCACGAGTTAGACTTTTTTAAGACGTGAAGGCTCAGTTTGTCTACTTTTGAAGCGCGAATGTTCGTTTTTGCCATTATCAGGGCAGGAATAATCTGTTCAACGCTTTTCAAGGCGGACTATTTTTAAATAGACCACACAATAAAGTCATTTTTGTCAATTTTATGGCGTGAATAGCCAGTTAGGGAATTTTTAAGGCGCAAATTGTCGGTTCGCCTTTTTAGGGATTGAATGCCCATTCAGGCCATTTTTAGGGCACGTAGGGTCCGTTTTGCCATTTACAGGGCGTGAATAGTACGCAAAGGCGCGAGAACCGTCAGTTTTGGCCAATTTTGGCGCGAGTGTGGTTGATTTTGCCATTTTTAGAGGGGGAATCATTTATTAAGGCATTTTCAGTGGCCAAATTGATCCATTTTTAGGACTTTTGAAGTCAGCTTGGGCATTTTCAGAGCGAGAATCGCCAATTTCGCTATTTTTAGCGCACAAATAATCAGTTTAGCGTTTTTCAAGGCGGAATTCGTCAGTGTTGCCATTTTTAAGGCGTGAATGGTCAGTTTAGCCATTCATGGTGCGCGTATGGTCGATTTTGCTATTCACAGGTCAGGTATCATCTGTTTAGGCTATTTCCCTGGGCGCGCATAGTCAGTTTAACCGTTCTTAGCGCGCAAATAGTTCTCAATCCGAGGCGCGAATTGTCAGTTTGGTTATTTTTACCACGCGAATGGTCGATTTGACCATTTTCATGGCTTTTCAGGGCCATACGAACCGTTGGTTTAGCCATTTTCAGAGCGCGGGAAGTCAGTTTGGGCTATTTTTATGGCACAAATAGTTGGTTTTGCCACTTTGGAGTGCGATTATGGTCAGCCTAGGATTCTTTATGGTGGTAATAGCTAATTTAGCTATTTTTAGGTCAAGTCATTTTTTGTAGAATTTCTCAAGTCCCTCTATCTCGAACAAATCCTGAATCCATGCTTGTACAGTGGTATGAATAGCATTGATGGCATGGATAGTTACTTAGCGGGGCTAAATTGCTAAATAACGAAATTTTAGGGTCAAGCATAAATCAGGTTATCGTTGCTTCGTTGGTTTTGTTTGTTTGTTTGTTCGTTTGTTTGTTTTTGTTCCTTTACTTTTTGTACTTATTCATTTTATTTTATTTATTTATTTCTTATTTTTATTTCTCAACTATGATGGACTGAAGTACTCTGGGAGGGGTTCTGACCCCCCAAACCCTCTACATGGGCACGCCACTGGATCTTATTATCCTCACTTTTTACTGTATCCCAAAAAAAAAACAAAAAACAAGGATTCAGATTTCGTTGCTTCATAGAAAATACAACACCACCCCTAGAGCTTGGACTACGCCCCTGCAAAGCGATAAAAAATTCGGATTTACTGACGCTTGAAAGTTCCCCCCCTCCCTCACTCAAATTCCCTGAAATGAACGATTAACCGTGTGTTATGTATCTACAGACTAGTGAAAACACATGCCTTTTAATTATTAAAATAAATAAAGATTTTTCATTCGGTCATTGAACGGAATAAAATACACATCAAATCTGTCGACGAGGATGGCAGCGAACGACCTCATCCAATCGCTCATTTGGACGCTGCAAACGTTCTCGCAACAGCAGCAACAAATTCTTTCCTCCACGTTATCGTTAGGAGCAGAGTGGCTTGCTGGCTGAATGGATTTATTTCATAAGTTACAGAATGGAAAATATTTTTGTACGCTCGATCTTCACAAAGCGTACCTCCACGTTCCAGTCGATGAGGAAAGTGCTCTTCTCCAATCGCTATCGACACACTTGGGCACGTACAAGGTGAACAAGTTAGCTTTCGGAGTGAAGACCGCTCCCAATGAGTTTCAACGCATCATGGATGAAGCCTTGCTCTGTATTCCGGGTACAGCCGTCTATTTCGACGATATAATCGTCCAAGGTTCAACATTGCTCGAATGCTACGAACGCCTCGTGATGTGCTTCGACAAACTGCGTTCATTAAACCTTCACGTCAACCTCGAAAAATGTCAATTTTTCAAAACCTCGGTCAAATATCTCGGTCATCAAATAACGGCCGAAGGACTACAAAAATGCGATGACAAAATAGACGCCATTCTGAAGGTTACACGTCCAAAGAACGCAGATCAAGTACGATCCTTCCTCGGTCTGGTTCTTTATTATTCAAAGTTCATCCCTAAAGTTTCAACTTTAACAGCACCCCTTCGAGACCTTCTTCGTAATAACGTCGAATTCAATTGAACTCCCAAATGCGAAAACGCCTTCACCTTGTTAAAAAAAGAAATAGTCGGCCCTAGAAATTTGGTTCCTTTTAACAATTCCTATCCCGTCATTTTAGCGACCGACGCTAGTCCCGTTGGAATCGCAGCCGTGCTTTCTCACAGAATCGACGGGGAAGAAAAACCGGTAATTTTAATCTCGAGATCTTTGTCAAAAGCTGAACAAGCCTACTCCCAGCTTGACTGTGAAGCTCTCGCCGTTTATTGGGCCGTCAGGAGACTTTACCATTATTTATTCGGTCGTAAATTCACCTTAATTTGCGACAATAAACCATTAGCCCACATCTTCGCCCCTTCCACGAAAATTCCAGTAATATCAGCTGCTCGCCTCCTTCGTTACGCCACTTTTCTCGGCGGATTTTCGTACAACGTTGAACATAGACGCTCTGGCCTGAACTGCAACGCTGCCTATTTATCCCGGTTTCCTTTACCCCTGGATTCAGAACACGCTACGATGCTGAATATGACGTATCCGCTACCACAATAAAGCAGATTACATCTTCAAATTTAGTCTACGCGGACATTTTAGCAGCAACAGCCGTTGACCCCGACCTGAAAATCTTAAAAGATCGGTTGATGTCAGGCGCCGAAAGAAATGTTGAATTTGCGCTTCATGACGGCATTGTATTTCGAGGAAGCCGCGTGTACATTCCAACTTCCTGTCGCGAAAAAATCCTGGAAGACCTTCACTCTACGCACACCGGAATCGTCAAAATGAAAGCTTTAGCTCGTCAATACGTCTATTGGCCATCCATTGATAAAGACATTGAACGTCCGTCAAGTCTTGTGCGGTATGTGCGAACCAACTATCATCTCCCTCGAAGGCCCCTCCACACATTTGGGAACAACCATCAACCCCCTGGTTCCGAATCCATATCGACTATGCCGGTCCAAAAAATGGATTTTATTACTTTGTCGTCGTAGATTCTTTCTCGAAGTGGATAGAAGTCGTTGCCCTCTCATATCCACCCTCAACGGCCTCCACGATTCGCCACCTTGAAAACATGTTTTCTAGATACGGCTTACCGTATACTCTCGTCTCGGACAACGCGTCAATTTTTACTTCCGACGCTTTCAAAACTTTCTGCCGAAACTACGGCATTCGTCACTGTTCATCAGCACCCAACCACCCTGCTACAAATGGACAGGCTGAAATCGCAGTCAAATCTTTGAAAAGAAAGCTCGAATCTGAAAACGTATCTTCAGGCAATATAATGAACTCCCTCGATAAAATTATTTTCAAGATGAGAACGACTCCTCTGATAGACGGTAAAACACCATCCGAACTGTTTCTTGGCCGGAAAATCCGTACATCTCTCGACATCCTACGTCCCCCTCGAGAGTCTAGAAAGGACATAGTTTCGATCTATCATAACTCCAAATCGTTGAGAACCCTTCGTCTTGGTGAAAGAGTGCTTTCAAGAAATTATAGCGGTCCATGTCAATGGAAATTAGGAGAAATCGTCCAGAAACTTGGCAAATTGCACTACATCGTGAAAGCTCGACAACGGTCACACGATAAAACGGCACATCGATCAGTTAAGAGCCACGTTAGTAACAAAGGGAGACGATCCTGTTGCGCCTCGGAAATCAACCAATCAAAAGAAAGTGCCATTCGAAAAACGTCTAGCTTGTTTTTACCAAGTTCCTACCATTCGCAAACAGAATAACAACACCAGCGAACAATACCCTGGGAATTCTGAAGAAACCGTCCGATCTTCATCACCTGCGACGGAACCCCTACCGCTTCGTCGCTCGATCAGGAAAAGAATTCCTAGAAGATTTTTAGATCTGTGAAACTTCGCCACAAACTTCAAAATACAAGGGGAGACTGTTATGTATCTACAGACTAGTGAAAACACATGCCTTTTAATTATTAAAATAAATAAAGATTTTTCATTCGGTCATTGAACGGAATAAAATACACATAAACTATTCAAAATCTTCAAAATCAAAGGTTTTATATTGACTCAAAGTGGAGATTTCCGATGGCGAAAGGGGGGATACACGTTTTTTCGAAGACAGTAAAAATCGGGATTTCTGAGTGCCTCATTACAGCGAGCATAATGCAAGGACTGAAAAAACGTTGAGTTTTGGGGTCTCTAAGTCATAATTTTGGGAAGTTCAAGAAGAAGGGGGGGGGGGCTTAACTCTCATAACTGTTGGGAACGTACACATCAAATAGCAGGTTGTCACAGTCCCCCTTCTCATTCTTGATAAAACAAATTGTTTCCTAATTTGACGAATTCACGATGACGGGGTGTGGGATGATTAGGTAGATGGCGGGAGGGTGGGTGGGTCGGGGGGGGGGGGGTTGTAACCAACCGGCCTTGATTCCTGTAATTACGGGCGCTCGAATCATCTCCTCATTGAAAAGATAAGGCTACAGGCTACAGGCAACTCAATTATCGCCGATATAATACGGTTTTAGATTATATTTTATGAGACAGAAAGTCGAATTAACACAAAATAGCTGGCAAGTTGTATACGGCGAAGAGAGAGAGAGAGAGAGAGAGAGAGAGAGAGAGAGAGAGAGAGAGAGTTATCTATCACTTTTCACTTCAACATATCCATGGGGTTCAGACCCGCATTATGCAATCTAAACGCCGACGGCGGGTATAATAAAGGCTTCCTTGTTCTAGTTATTGAATGTTGGGGGGAGGGGAGGGGGGTATCTTGAAAAACCACTCGACCAACTTGATATTTTTTCAATCAAATCGTTTCGCTAGAAACTGTATGGACGCCGTAAAAAACGCTTGTCACTTCGTCATTATCTAGCATTCTACATTTATCGACTCATTTTTTTGATTTTTTGGATCCGTTCGGAATAATTTAGTCGCGCGGCGTCCAAAAGATAAAGCTTATTAACTTTTTTTTTTGTAGTACATCATCAAACAAAATAAGTTCGTTATTTTACATCTATTTTTTATTCTGAAATCGTGAAGCTCATAATAATGAACTCAAAGTCCAAAAGTGTTGATTTTTTTTTTTTACGAAGTTGAAAACTGGAAGATTTTACGCTCGGTATTATGCAAATATGACAAGACTACGGCCGTAATTGCTGTTAGTTATGCAACTTTTCGCGTTTCGCAAATACGGCAAGGTAAAGGTAATGACCCCCTCCCCCCTCTCTAACCATTAAGGCGCATTCGATTCGGTGTTTAAATGGCGTATTTCAGCATACCATTCAATAAATAAACAAAAAAAATAAAAAAATAAAAAAAATAAAAGAAGAAACTTACGGTTTGTCCGGTTGGGATTTCCTGACGCGTTTTTCCTCTTCTTGAATTTCTTCGGCTCGCGTGACGCTTTTAGTGCGTCTGAGTCGCAGCCCTTCGTTGTCAGAAGACATTATTTTTTATTTTCCATCGAAAATACACAAACAACTCCGCGTACTCACTAAAAAAAAAAAAAATAATAATAAATAAACTTATCTCACTCTCGTCACAAGTTTCAACGACGCGTACTAATTTATTTTATCCTTTTAGTTGTTGAGAACCGGGGTGAAGGGGGGGAGAGGAGAGTCTTCGAAATGAACTCCGTCCACTACTGCCGAGACACTTGCGAGATTTCTTCTCTTAAACAACCATATAACCACGTGTTTCAGCAGCAACGACCAATACCCCAGCGTGTAGCCGCCTAATTAAAGATAATCCCTCTTCTGTCACTCCCACTTTTAGTTCTCTTACTCCGAGAAGATCCACGACGTCTAAACTTGTAAAAGGAACTGATTTAAAGATTTGAAAGGATAAAAACAGTCTCGAGATGGGAGGAGTTAACGAATGGGCTAAAGGGGATGCGAGGGGGATGAGTCAGGTACATTCCATTTTTTTTTTTCTTCTTTTTTTTTGTAGTTTCTACGCTTTTCTTTTAATTCCATGAAATTTGACATGAGTTCTCCTGTTTACCTTCATTAGAATCTTTTAAGACGTTTATCTAAAAAATAAATTAATTTATAATAAAAAGATCAAAATACAAAAAATCACAATTATGGCCATTTTTTTAAGTACTCCATAAGTAACCAATTAGCTTCCCACAAAAAACGAAACTAAATAATTGTAACAAAACAATAGGCCCAAAACCGAACAAAAAAAAACTATAAAATACACAAATCAGGTACGCAATACTGATCAATTTCGTTGTCTGGCATTGAAAAAACGACTTACACCCACCGTCTTCACAAAAAACCAACGCTACAATTTAAGACTTTTTTTTTTTTTTTTTAAATACTGACGTTGAGCTTCAGCTCCTATCGAGCATGGTCGACTTTCTATCAATTATTCTTTATCTTTTGATATGTTTTTTGTTGTTTTTTTTTTTTTTTAAGAGCAAAGGAAGAGATTCAATTTTTAGGACTTATCTTTTCATACATAAACTGCTGTCCTCGGTCAATGATCCGACCGTCACCGGCGCGAGAAATCTTTTTTTTCAAATAATGAAATTGACTCAACGCAAAATCGTACAGTTCCATTTCCATTTTCCAAACGGTCGATTTTTTAATTTCGGCCAGGGTTTCATTCGAGGGTTCGATTTTTTGATTGGTCCGACGAAGATGAGCCTTTTTACCTGCGGAGAACACCCAATTCGTATATAAATTGGGACTGGTGTAAGTGGAAGTGAGGGGGCGGTGAGGAGCAAGGCGTTTTTTTTTGTTTTTTTTACTTGATTTGAAATGTTGAACGGCTCCCTTGAAAAATGACGGTAGAGTCGCTTCAAGTATCGCTATAAAGTCCGCGAGTTCCTCCGTGACGCCGACGACCAAATAACGTGAGAGTATATTTCTTTTGGCCTCTTCTAGTGCCCATTCGCTTCCAGGCTCCCTGAAACAAAAAAAAATAATAATAAAAATAACTGAAAGCAATAGCGGTTGGTCGGGGGAGGGGGTGGGGGTGGGGTGTCATACCAGCATTCGGGCGCGTGACCGCATAAGAAAGGTATTTGAAGCCACATGTTGTCGGGATTACAATCGGGTTGTTTTCTTTGAACGCACTCATCAAACGTCTGAAATTAGGCGTGAATAAGAGAGAGAGAGAGAGAGAGATTGAGAGAGAGGTAGAGTGAGGCCGGAGAAGGAAAGTGAGAGAGAGCGAGTTCAGTGCAATTTTTTTTTTTTTTTTTACCATTTTATCGCCGTGTTTCCTTCGAATCAAATGAGGACGGTAGTTGTCGCCGTATCTCATGAAATAATAGTAGGAGACGAATCGATCCAACGGTTTTCTAAGCAAGTTGATGTATATAGGATTCTGAACTGTGCCGAACCTGTCGGAAATGGTCAAAATTTAAGAGCGAGTAACGGCACTGTAGGTAAACAAAGGGATTTATTCCATTGGGACTGAGTTTTAAGACACCCTACAGACTTTATAAGGGTTGAGGGGGTGGGGAGAAGGTTGAAGAATCAGAGAAAGATGTACTGATGGGTCTATAGTCACTTTCGGAACATGGAAGCAACCAGCAGAGCCCCTCAATGGCAATTAATGGAAACCATAAATCATGAGCCATAAACGCGACATATCTTCGAGGCAATAACAAGAGTATAAAAGGCGCCACAACATTGACGAGTCAAGACACCCCGAGGTTTCGTTAAATTTAGATTATTGAAGAGATCGCTTCTTGACAAGCCAGAGCGTGAAATCTCCGTAAAAGCCACAACCACCGCAAAGCACCAAACCACAGCAAATTAGGTACCAAGCCAAGCGGAAGATCTAAACCACGTACAATACAGCTCCAAACGAAAAGAAGGCCCAACCACAGCAAAGCTCCAACAACAAATAGCCCTAAACATAGTGATGACCAACCACAGCAGAGCTCCCATCCACAAAAAGCTATAACCACAAAACGTTTTAACCACTTAGAAGCGCCAACCACAATAAAGCTCCAGACCACAGCGAAGCTTCGAAACACCAAACAACAGTAAAGTAACAACCACAAAAAAAATCCAACCAGCAAAGGTCCAACCACAGCAAAGGTAAAACCACAGCAAAGATCCAATCACAGCAGTGGTCCAACCACAGCAATGGTCCAACCACAGCAATGGTCCAACCACAGCAATGGTCCAACCACAGCAAAAGTCCAACCTCACGAAAGGCCGAAAACCGCAAAGATTGATACAAAATGCTCATTGACAGATGGTCCATCTACTGCAAAGGTCCAACCACAGCAAAGGTCCAACCACAGCACAGCAAATGTGTAACCACAGAAATGGTCCAACCACAGCCAACGTAAAACCACTGCAATGGTCCGACCACAGCAATGGTCCAACCACAGCAAAAGTCCAACCTCACGAAAGGCCGAAAACCGCAAAGACCCAACCACAGCAAAACACCAACCATAGCGAATGTCAGACCAAAGCAATGGTCCAACCACAGTAATGGTCCAACCACAGTAATGGTCCAACCACAGTAATGGTCCAACCACAGCAAAACACCGACCACAACAAATGTCCGGCCAAAGCAAAGCTCCAACTAAAAAAAGCTCTAACCACAGTAAAGCCCCAACCATAGCAAAGGCTCAAACCACAGCAACACTCCAAATCACAGCAAAGCTCCAATCCACGGCAGAGCCCCCCCCCTCCCACTAAAAATAACCAAATTGGCGATCTACGCCTTAAAAATTGCTAACTGATCTCTTGCGATATATAAATTACTTTACAGACCTATTTGCATATCAAAATGGGTAAACATACTATTCACGCCTTCAAAATAATAGCAAAACCGATCTTTTGAATAGTTAAACGGAAAATTTAAGCCCTTTCAAGAACTAAAAATGGCCAAACTATGGCCATTCGCGCCCTAAAATGGTAAAACTAACGGCTCGCGTCTTGAATGCTGGGGAAAACTGGCAATTTGCGCCCCAAGATCAGCCAAACTGACGATTCTCGCTTCACATTTAACTGGCAAAACTGACGGTTCGCGCCAAAAAAATGGTAAAAACTGAATATTTGCGCCCATGGCAAAACACACAATACGCGCCTTGGAAATGGCTAAACCTGACTAGTTGAGCCATTGTTGACTAGTTGGAATGACCAATAAGACGATTCATGCACAGAAAATGGCTCAACTGGCAATTTCTGCCCTACTGGTCATTCTACGATAGCACTAAAAATGGCTAAATTGAACCCCCCCCCCTCACACTAAAATGCCCTAAAAAGGCAAACTAACCATTTGTGGCCTAAAAATAGCAATTCACGCCCTAAAAATAACCAGTTGTATTCCCCCCTCCCAGAAATTCAAACCCTAAAAGTGATAAGGCTGACCCACTCTCACCCTAGAAATGACTTGAAGGACTAAACGCATCCTGGTAATGGAAAAACTGACCATTTTGCGTCCTAAAATGATTAAAATTGACGATTCACGCCTCAAAATGACAAACCAGAAGATTCGAGCCTTCGAAATGGCTAGACTTGACTATTTGCACACATAAAATACCCAAACTGCCAAATCACACACGAAAAATGGCTAAACTGGTCACTCGGGCCCTAAAAATGGCAAAACTGAGCATTCGCGTTAAAAAAAAAAGTTTAAAACGACCGTTTCCGCCTTAAAATGGCTCAACTGACGAATCATACATTGGGAATGGCCAAACTGCCAATTTGCGCGGATTAAATAGCCAAACGGGTCCATCACGCATTGAAAATTGTCACACTGTCGACCATTTTTTGTGCACCAAAATAGCAGGACTGACGATTTAAGCCTTGAGAAACTGTTGAGTTTTCTGTGGTTTGAGAGTGTTTCGTGATTGAAGCAATCCGTGGTGAGGTCATTTTGAGGTTAGAGCGTCCTGTAACCTGTAATCTGAGTGTTTTTGTGATTAGGGCTATTTGAGGTTTGAAAATTGATAAAAAGCGCTAATTCGCGACTAACATTTGAGAAAAAGTGTTAATCCATGGCCACGTTAGAGAAAAACCACTTGATTCCTGGAGCTGACATATTAGTTTTTTTTCGCAAATGCGGCTAAAATGCTCATTTTGCATGCTCGAATTGGTATTTTAGAATAAAAAAATGATGTCAAGTACGGCTAGCTACCTGCAGCTAACACATTCCATCGTGTGGATCAATCCTGCGCACTTACACTTAGCTGGATCTAAACCAAGCTAATTCAGCGGCAACCGGCCAATCCAAATGGCTAAACTATAACCGTTCACACCTTAAACACGACTAAACCGACTATTTTGTCCCTTGAGAATTTGACAAGAGACAAATAACGCCCTACAATTCGCAATAATAACTCTACGCTCCATCAAAATGGCGCTGAAAATGGCAAAGCTGTCGGCTCGCGATCCAAAAATGGCAAAACCGCCCAATCACTATTCGGGACACACAAAGAAAATAGCCCAAAACTGGCTATTCACTCCTTGAAAACAGCTAACTAGCAGTTCACACTCTAAAAAGGGCAAAACGACCGATTCAAGCCTTGAAAATGGCAAGATCCACCCTAAAAATGGCAAATTATGGCCCTTGGCACCCTGGAAATGGCTTGACGGACTATTATCGCCTTAAAAATGGCAAAACTTATAATTTACAACACTTAAATATCCTAAAAACTGACGCGCTTACTTATATCCGCAAGCACTTACTTCACGCACTTAAACGTGGTAAACTGACAATCCTAAAAATGGCTAAAATGATAATTGGCGCCCCAAAAATGCCGATTTTTTTGGCATGGGTTTGGCAAATGGGTGTTTTCCACCCAGAGAGAGCGATTTTTTCTCAATTTTAGCCGCGAATTACCGTGTTTTCTCAATTTTAGACGCGAATTACCGTGTTTTCTCAATTTTAGACGCGAATTAGCGGTTTTTCTCAATTTTAGCATGGGCGTTGCATCGCGAAAACCGTGAATGTGCGCTATTTCTCGATTTAGTCGGCGAATATGCGTTTTTAAATCAGTTTTAGCCGCGAATTGGAGTGTTCGAAATTAATTTTAGCCGCGGACTTGCCCGAAAAACAGCAAATTAGCGCGTCATGTTCTCAATTTTTTTTACGGACGTTAGCTTCGAGACAACGCGAATTGGCTCTTATTATACATTTTCTAGCCGCGCATTAAGGTAAACGTTCCCGTGAACAGCGCACACGCGAATTCGCGGTTGGGGTGACCAATGGTCAGTCCATCGATTTTAGGACGTGAATAATCAATCAATCATTTTTTTTTAACAACAAGTCAGATTAGGCATTTTAATGGCATAATGGTCGGTTACATCATCAGCAAGGCACAACAAATGATCAGTTTGGCTAATTGTATGAGAACGTACCATCGTAAGTTCAGACATTTTCATGGCGTGAAGGCTCAGTTTGGCCATTTTTGATCCGCGAATAGTCGATTTGGCCAGTTTCAGGACGGGAAAAGTCTGTTTAGGCCTTTTCAAAGCTCGAATTGTCAGTTTAACCATTAATAGGCCGGCAGAATAGAATCAGTTTTAAAAATTTTAGGCCGTGAATACCCAGTTTGGGAATTTTTACGGCGCAAAACTGTCAGTATGGCCATTTCGGTTGGCACGAATGAGTCACAGGGTGATATTTTCAAGGCACGAAGCGCCTGGTAACAATTATTGGACTATTCGCGTACTGATAACAGCCAAACTGGCGATTCCCGCCGCTCAAAAAATAGACAAAATGACTGCACACACCCAAAAAATGGATCAACTGACAATTCATGCAGCCCTGGAACGCCTGAATCGACCATTCGTGCACCGGAAATGGCCAAACTGACCATTCGCGCCATAGTGTTGACGGACTCTATTCGCGTCCTGACAGACTGTTCGGGCTCTGAAAACTGGTAAACTGAGTTTGAAAATGCTTGAAAAGGAGTTTCCTGCCTTAAAAATGGTCAAATCGACCATGCGCGCGCCAAAAATTACCGAACTGGCTATTCGAGTCAAACAAATTGGCAAAACAGACTCTATGCGGTGTAATGAGCCCTGAAAATAGCTATACAGACGATTTGCACCTTGAAAAATGTCTAAAAAGACGACTTCTGTCCTGAAAATACGATGCGCGATTGGGAAATTCGCGTCCGAACGGACTATTCGCTTCCTGAAGGACTCCATTCGCGCCCTGACGTACTATTCACCTCCTGACGAACTATTCGCGTCCTGACGGACTATATTCACGTTCTAACGGAATATTCGCGTCCTGAAAACGGGTAAACTGAGTTTGAAAATACCTGAACAGGTATTTCATGATTGTCAAATCGACAATTCGTGTGGCAAAAATTGCCGAACCAGCTATTCGCGCCAAAAAATCGGCAACACTGTTTCTATGCGCCCTGAAAATAACCGTACAGGCGATTCGCACCTTGACAATGTTTAAACAGACGATTTCTTTCCTGAAAATGGCCAAACTTACCATGCGCAATTGCCAAAATTGCGAAACTGGTAATTCCCGCTCTAAAAACGGCAAAAATGACCTTTCAGGCCCTAAAATGACAAAAATAAAGATACGCGACCAGAAAATATCACGCTGGCGATTCACTATATTTATGATCATACTGAAAATATGCGGCATAGATATCGCAAACCAACTGTTCTACCCTAAAAATGACTTGACGGACTGATCGCGCCGTAAAAATGGCCAAACTGACTACTTGCCGTCCACAAAAATGGTTAAACTATAACGATTCTTGCTTTGAAAGTTGCTAAAAGGAGTTCCTAGAATCCTCTAATTGGCTAAAATCTAAGGTTACCTAAGACGTCCTACTTTCCCCGGACTTGTCCTACTTTTTAGAGCGTCCGGGGCTCATTGTTTACGAGCCCGGGGAGACATGACAAGTGTCCTCTTTTTTGTTCTATTTTTTTCGGCTCAGCTTCTAACGTATTTAAGAGTCTGTAACTTCGAACATCTTTCACTGCTTTTTTTCATACTTGAAAAAAAGCAGTGGGGCTTTAGCCGAACCTTCCCCTGTCCACTTTTCACCATCACGGTTCTCAGGAAGATCTTCATCCAAATGTTAAAATTTGGCACCAATGTCACGGATTTTTTATTAAATTTGCTATCCCAATTTCACGGATTTTCAAGCTTTTAAAGACTGAATTTCGTGGGGTCCACCATTGAAAAAAACAATTTTCGTAAGTTTTGCTCTTCCATGAACCATTTTTACGGACTTTCGCTCTTTCACAAGCACAATTTCGTGGGCTTGGCTCGTTTAGAACCAAATTCCAAAAACAATTTTTTTTGACTGATCCGAACCCAAATTTCGTGGCTTCAGTTATTTAGACCAGTTTTGCAGGTTCGTTTGATTTAGAACTATTTTACAACTAATTGTCTTCCAAGTATTTTAGACTTGGAACTTTAAAAATACAGTTTAACGGATTTTTGTTATTTCCTACCCCAATTTTCACGCTTTTTAAAACCAAATTTTGGGGGGTTTTGCTCTTAATAAAATCAGTTTTGCAGGTGAATTACCTAATTCGAAAAATTAATTCAACTCTTTCAAAAACCGAATTACCGAACTCGGTTTTATTATGCGAAAAAGAAAATTTCGTCATTTTGGTCCTTAGAAATCCCAAGTTTTGCGGATTTTCGCTCTTTCAAACCCCAATTTCGCGGATTTTCGCTCTTTCAAACCCCAATTTCGCGGATTTTGCACTTTCAAACCGAGTAAACAACGATTTTAACATTAAATTGAGTTTGTTAGGCGTCCTACTGTTGTGTCCTACATTCCGCCACAAGTGTCCTACTTTTGTCCTACCTTTTCGTGCCAGGCGTCCTCGGAAATGACTTTTACATCTGGTCACCCTACTAAAATCGCAAGTGATAATGTTGTTAATTGTACAGATCTGCAGATGTGCAGTGTTGATCAGACGCCGAATTGGGTTTCTGGATTGGCGTCGCCTCAGCAAAATCTCGAGCTTTTTGGGCAGATCGGCAAGACAAACGAACCGAGATGAGTTTAAACGCTTACTTGTTAAAATCGATAAAGGCGGCGTGTCCGTGATAAATTCCAGGTTTTTTACTCTCCCAACGAGTCACATTGTACACGAACTTGGCCTGTTAAACACAAAAAACAGGAAGACTTCAACCCAATTTGTTTTCGCTTGGGTGGTGTGGGGGGGTGGGTGTGCCAAACCTGGTCGGCGATTGACATAACGTGTAAATTCCCAGTAATGTTCAAATGAAGAACGTTGAAACCGTTCCTTTTGCAGAGGTCGTAGGCGACATTCACAAAACTGGTCGACGCTGTCTTGGGCACACGATTGTAAATGATGATGTTCTCGTCAAAGTTGCGGCGTTTTTGAAACATACGCTCGGCCAGGATGTTCTGAAGATTGTTGGCATTTCTGAGACGAGCGATTGATGCTTCTGATTGGGCGTAACGATAAATTAAAAATAGCGGTGAGCTCAATACAGGATTTATGGAGCAGAACACTACCAAGAGATATGTTGCTCTGTTCGAGCCGTAGGAATTTATACTGAATGAAACTTCCATATATGACTATTAAGATTATTAAAGCGAATATCCACAGTCGGTTGCCTTGATTAGTAAATCGAAAAAGCATAATTTCACTTGAAATGATAATATCAGAGGGTGACTCTCCATATCCCAAGACTTCAAGGGTGTGTGACGCCTCGCTCCTTCCTCTCTAGTCCAGTTACACGAATTCCACTCTTAAAATGACACATTTAAATCGAAACCGTAGCGCTTATATTTGTTTTTTTGTAGTATAAAAACCACTCGAGCACTTTCATTGCCATCGTAAACAAGTTTGATATGTCGGGGGGGTTCTTAAATCAAATAAAAAAAGTAAATATAACCAGGAAGGACTGCTGGTAAGGTTATCGAACTGTTATCTGCGTAGAAAAGGTGTTTTTGACAGTTTCAAGTTACATAATTACGGGATAAAAGAGAAAAAACACAGTGAGTAAATAACATTTATTGCGTTCGTAATAGATTGTAATTAAAACCGACCGTTTTCCTCCAGTCAATTCATTCCTGGAATGACAACTGGTCGTTATAAACGAAGAATCGCCGCTCTTTCATTTCTCACCAGCATCTCTCTGGATGGGTCCCCTCGTCTGGGCTATCCTCGACCTGACAGTCCTCGAACAGGTGCAGTTCACCGTCGTCGGGCCAACGGTGACGACGAGGAAATCGATCGATTCGACGACCATCCCCTGTTGTGTTTCAAGGAGAACTTGGATCCGGTCGCTTCGTCGTCAGGACGGGCCAGCAAGAACGTGTCGCCGACTTTCAAGACCGTCGGTCAGGCGGCTCTTGCCGCCAACATCAGCGGTGATTCGTCGAATTTGAACGTGTCCAGCGACAGTCACTCTATCGCTCTGTCGAAATTCCTCGAGTCTGACGGCTATGGCCAGTCGAACTTTTTCAATTTACCCTTTCGAGAAAGGTAAGAGCCCGATTCTCTCATTTCAGTATCCAGTAGTGTACCGAGGTAGGGGCGAGGGGGGCGGACCGCCCCGGGCCCCCGAAAAGCTTGAATAAGGAAAAATGAGGATTTTTAGGTTCATTCATGTGAAAAGGTTGGACAGCGATTTGGCTCCGTTCTACGAATTTCAGTCCATATCCGAATCCAGTCTATATCCGACCTGGAGAATACAACGTTACAAGTGATATCAGCAAAGAGTGTGGGCTGGCTATTCGATTGAGCCCCCGAGAGTGCTATTCTGCTGGCTGAAATACAGAAATTTGCGCCTTCTAATTCATGGATAAAATAGAGAAAACAGACCTTCGTTAGGTCCTTACAAGCGCACTAATGTACTTTTTTTTCTCTCTCTCATTTTTAGATATCTCTATTAATAGGTATCTGTATTATAACAACTGAGCCTGAGCCCATCAAGTTAATTTACTTATATACAATTTACAACATTATTGGAGTTCATGGCCCAGTGGCCTTCCTCACTGTCACTACCGCGACACCACAAGGTCCATGGGTTTTGTCCGCTGTAGCCGCCTGACGACTTCACCGTTGTCCAGGAGGCGATGTGCTTCCGGGTTCATAATTATGCTCCCGAAGACGGTGTTGGTGTTTGAGCGCATGCTGCTCAATTACTTCTTTTACGGTTTCCACCTTGAGGTCTCGGTGGTAGAGGTGAGGTGTGATTTCACTGTCGGTGATTTTGTCACTGTGACTACTCCGTCACTATTGGCTCCGGTGACGACCACATTGAAATCACCGATCCGACCCTCTAACGGTGACATTCCTTTTCACTTATAATCGCTTCTTCATTCGTCATTTCTATCGCTTCACTGCGCTAGAGTCTATTGAATTAAAATTGGAGTCGTCACCTAGCCATCCTCGCAGGTTACCACATAACACTTTCACTTTACCAGTTCCTCTATCACCCCAATCAGTGGCGGCGGAACCGGGGGGGCAGGGTGGGCGGCGGCCCCCCCGTTCGATGCCAATCTTCTGTCCCGAATACTGCACCCAAAGTTCTTATTCTATCCTTTTCGCTTCTTATTCGAGGACCAAGCGACCGTCACTCAGATCGAAAACCCTGGATCATTTGCGAGAAGATGAAAAATAGCAATGCCTAGAACATTCGCCCCCCCCCCATCTTTCACTTTTCTGCAGACTTTTTGTTAGGTATATTATTGATTCTTCTTCTACACTTTACCCCTGCCATCTGGCAAAGGAGGGCGATCCACCTATCGGCCACCCTCCCCGGAGAGGGTTTTAGCCCAAATTTAAGCAATATGAAGCACAGGCGTAGCAAGGGGCGTGCGGCGTGTGCGGTGCGCACCGGGCATCTCTACCCTGGGGGCATCAAACCCGCTGTTTTGTTATGCGATCACCGCTACCCAGTGGCGGAACAACACTTGTCCGGGGCCCGGGGCGGAAATCTCTAGGAGGCCCTTTAGTCTCTAATTAAACCGTAAATATACTTTTTGCAGCTTTGAAGTATATATTTTCCTCAATTTTAGCCACGAAATTGCCTCTAAAGTGCGTTTTCTCAATTTTTTCCGCGAATTAGCTCATTTTCTCATGTTTAGCTGCGAATCGGCGCTTTTTACAAGCTCTTACCGTGAAGTTGCCTTAAGAATCCGCAAATTAGGTAGCGTTTAAGTGCTCTTTCCCAATTTTATCCGCAAATTAGCAATTTTTCTAAATTTAAGCCGTAAATTCGCGCTTTTCTCCATTACAAAAAAAAACCATTCGTGTTTTTCTCTATTTATTACCCTCGAATTAGCGCTTTTTCACAGTTTTAGCCGCTTGAATTAGCGCTTTTTCTCAATTTTATTCCCAAAGTTCCCCAAGAATGTGCAAGTTGGGGTATTCTCAATTTCAGCTGTAAATTAGCCTTTTTACCCTCAATTTAGCAGTGCATGGGCACATTTTTTAATTTTAGCTGGAAATTATAGCACTTTTTCTCGATTTTATCTGCAAAATTGAAATGTTTTGTACCTTAGTTGTGAATTAAAGTTTTCCTCCACTTTTAGACGCAAATTCGCGTTTTTCTCTATTTCACGCCGTGAATCGCAGCGCTTTTTCTCAATTTCAGTCCCAGCCCCGAGAATCCGTGAGTTGGCTTTTTCTGTGAATTCGCGCTTTTTCCCAATGTTTAAAGCTGCCAAATTGTAACACTTTATCATAATAGCGTGTTTCTCTATTTTTAGACTCGAATTCGCGTTGTTCTCTTTTTTATCCTTGAATTAGCGTTGTTCTCATCTTTAGCGCGTGAATTAGCGCTTTTCAACTTCAGCCTTAAAGTTGCCCCTAAGAATTGGCGAATTGTTTTGTTTCTCAATTTTAGCAGTAAATTAGCACATTTTCTTAATTTTAGCTACGATTTTTAGCGTTTTTTCTCGATTTTATCCGTAAAATCGTAATTTTTCATACCTTAGCTGAGTTTTCCTCCACTTTTATCTAGACGCGAATTCGCGTTTTTGACTATTTCACCCGTGAATTAGCGCTTTTTCTAAATTTTAGTCCCAATGTTGCCCCGAGAATCCTTGAGTTGGCGTTTCTCCCTTTTAGCTGTGAATTTGCGCTTGTTCTAAATTTTGAAAGTTGCTAAATTGTAGCACTTTATCACAATTTTAGCTGTAAATTAGCGTGTTTTTTTTTTCAAGACGACGCGAATTTGCGTTTTTCTCTTTTTCATCCTTGAATTAGCGCTTTTCTCAGTTTTAGCTGCGTAAATTAGCGCTTTTTCCTAATTTCGCCCCAACAATTCGTGATTTTGCGTTATCTCAATGTCAGCTGTGAATTAGCTAGCGCTTTTTCTTAATATTAACAGCCATAAATTTCAGCAATTTTTCTCAATTTCAGCCGCGAATCAGCGTTTTACTCACTTTTACAAGCGAGTTTAGCCATTCGTTTTCATCTTATCTACTTGAAAATCCCGATTTTTCATCTTCAAGCTATTCAGGGGCCCCCATCCGAACCCCGGATCCGGATTTCTAGTTATGCCCCTACCTGCATTCCCACACTTTGCTGTTTTATTTGAGTACGAATGATTATCGTTTATTATTTAAAACGAATACTTGCCATATTCTTGTGGCAAAAAAACAACTAAGAAATCAATAATAGTATATGTATACGCAGGAGCTAAAGTCGTGGCTCTAAAACGCCGTAAAATTTGCCGCGGTACATTACATTACAAGCCCGGCGGGCGAGGCGAGGTAAATTCCCTTCCTACGAGTGATGTACGACTTTTTTCACGCGACAGCAAGGAAATGATAAAACTGACTTTGACAAATTGACTTCTCGTGTCTTTAGTTTAAGAAGACCTTAAACGAGGTTATAACTCGAGTTCATTTACTCTCCGTACTAGGACGGAAAATATTTTCTGGACTAGTACAGAAAATTTCTCGAATGTCACTGTGCGGTAATGGTCAATTTCCCAGACATTTTTGGCTACAGAAAATGACTACTTTCGGAGCATGTCGCTTGAAAAATACTTTAGTTCCTAGGCATGAAAAGAGACACTTTTGGGACTCATTTGCGGCCGTAAAATTCGGTTTTAGTATCATGTGGGATAAAAATAAAATATTATTAGTTCTAAAACCTATCAAGAATCAGGCCGTTGTATACCACATTCAAATCAGTCCCTAAATGCTGAAAATTCAAGACTATTGGGCACCTCCATACAATACCTTGCCTCCTCTATTTACTTAAAATTGAGAACTACACTACACTTCACCTTCTATTGATGAAAACTAAGGATGTGATGGTAGTGTTGGGTAAGGTGGGGAAGGGAAGGGGGGAAGCGCCTTAATTTTCGCCCCCCCTGAACCAAAATACTTCCGCCGCCACTGACCCCAATGAACTCAGTAGCATTCTCCCCAAGTCTATCCCACGTCTGTTGACTTTTTTTCTTGGACTTATCGTTAGTTTTGAACTTCCTTTTTCCAAGACCTGTGCTACAGTGATCTATGCTACAGTTTTTTAAAAACACCATCCTAGGCAGGGGCGTAGCCAGCCCTTGAACAAGGAGTGGGCAGAGTATGTCGGACGTTATGGAAACTAGAGACCCCAACAAAAGAACTGGTAGCGCAATGAATCGTCAAATTCTTCCCCGGAAACTGAGTTTTCACAAAAAAGGGTCGCAATCCATCAAAAACTAACATCTTCGTTCGGAAATTATCTGTTTTAGCCTTCTATTCCTGATTTTCTGTCCAAAAACTAACAATTCTATTCAGACTTTTTCTATTAACAGACAATTCGATTTCCCCGGAAATCGATACTTGGCATTCAAATATACAGGGTGACCGACTTTTCATCAACGTCTTTTCTGAGAGACGTAAAAATTAAACATTTTTGAACCAAACAATAACGGGTTTTAACTCAAAACTGTCGTTTTTTAACAAAAAAACTGAATATTTCACTCTAGAATAACTGAATATTTTACTTCAAAACTGACGTTTCTACGCCAAAGACGAAGTGTTTACGCCTAAACTAAAAATTTCACAGCACAACTTTTAAAATCCAAGTCTTTACCCCCAAAACTGGTGAATTCCGCCTAAAAATGGCGGGTTTAACCCAAAACGGATCAAAAACGAATGATCTTAATTACAATTAACAGACCACTCAGTACTAAAAACTGCCAATTTTTCCTTCAATTTATCCTTCAATTGGCGATTTTAGAAAACAAAAACAAAACAAAAAAAAACGTACAATTCAATGGAAGATGCTACCACAAAACTTGCGATTTTAACCTAAAACTAAACTTTACTGTTCCATTTCAAAAATGAATATTTTACACCCGGAACGACAATTTCCCCTCAAAATTAAATAATTTACTCCAAAACTGACAATGTCACACTTTAACTTAAGTTTTCCCCAAAACGGGTGATTTTAGGCCATTCTGCCTTGAAAACAGGTGATTTCACTAAAAAAAAATATCAAAAAAATGACAAATTCATCGCAAATAGGACGATATACTAATACAGACGATTTCACGCCAAAGCTGACGAGTTGCCTCATAACTGATGACGTTAATACAAAACTGGTCATTTTTATTGAATTTATTCTCACAATTTTGTAACACGCGCGGTAACTGTTCTTTTCGTTTCCACGGTAACGTTTTTGTTGTGTACTGGGGTCTCCGATTATAAAAAAAACACTCCTCTCGTTTTTGTTCCGTCGATTAAAAATAAAGTTCTTTCCATTAAATGAAATACATGTTTTTCGCGTTCTAAAGACAAAAATCAAAAGGTTATGGGTTCAAATCGCTTAAACTGCGCTATTCGGGGCCAGTTTTAGTGTTTTCATCGCGCGGACACCTAAAGTGGCGTTTTCTTTTTTCCCTTTCAAGTGATTAGTGTGCGAGTACATTTCATCACTTTTCCATCGGTCATGGAATTCGTCAAGGGAATAAAACCGCTAAAAGGAGCCGAGGATTGGCCTCAATGGAGAGACAAAGTAATGGACGTGCTGGAGTACTTCAACGCGATCGACATAATTGAAGGTAAATCTACCAAGCCTACCCATACAGAAACTCCGACGAAAGCTGAAAAAGAACAACTAGAATCTTGGATAAAACGCTCGGCCCAAGCTAAAATAGTTTTATCTCAATGCGTCAGCGACGAGCTTCACGAACGAATTTCGGGTCGTCTTTCTGCGAAGGAGGCTTGGGAAATTTTAACAAATGAATTCGATAATAAAGCGGAAGACCAGCTTTTTCGTCAGTGCCTCGATTTTTTTAGTGTCGAATGGTCTGAAAGCGAAGACGCTCCATCAGTTTTAGCTCGTATTAAAAATCAGCATCGCGATTTTTTTGCTGGTTTGAAGACACGTAAAATAGAAAGCGTTGAACGTCTTCTTGAGCTTCTCTTCGTCTCGAAAATCCTTCATATTCTGCCTAAACGGCTTGAAACCTTCAAATCGAGCTACCTATTAATGAAGGCAAACAACGACAAAACGATTGATGATCTCTCATCCGCGCTCATTCTTCACAAGAGAAACATCGCCCCCGTACCAACGTCAAACGCGTCAGGCGAAGTTTTAGAGGTACGCAGCGGTAACAAGGGTAAGTTTGTTCGGAAAACAAACAAGCCTCATTTTACGGACTGCAATAAATTTGAAAAATCTACGAACGTCGGAAACAAACCGGTTGACGTTATTTGCAAATACTGCAACGTGAAAGGTCATTGGCTAAAGCAATGCGATCGCTGGAAAGCCGATGGTCAACCACCGTACCCCGCTCGTGCTTGTGGAACCGGAACAAGTAAATATACGTCTCCAACAGTCAATAAAACCGAAACGAAAACGGCATTAATATCTGTCAGTAGTGACGTTTTGACAGTATCTACGAATGATCACTGGTGGGGTGACAACGGTGCAACTAAGCACATTACCCACAATTTCAATTGGTTCAAAAATTATGAGCCATTCTCTGGAGATTTTGTTGTAACCGCGGCAAACAACAAGAAATTGAAAGCATTCGGCAGCGGAACTATCGAAGTGACAAACTTTTCAAACGGTAAATTGAAAACTTGGACACTCAACGACGTGTGGTATGTTCCCGAAATTTCTCGGAATCTTTTCTCCGTTCTGGAAGCGCACGATCGAAATCCTACAGGTAAATTCGAATCGGATCCTTGTGAATGTAAATTCATCGTCGATGGAAAGGTTGTTTTCACCGGAACTAGACAACAGCACGGAACGCTGTATCGAGCATCATTTCATCCGGTTCAACCTGAAGAACCGTGTGTTAATCAAGTCGAAGGTACCGATACCTTGCAATTGTACCATGAGCGATGGGGACACCTGGACAAACAATATATTCGAGCCAAGCTGCAATCTGAGCTGGATATCGCGGTCAAACCTAGCAAAGAACTCTGTGGTCCTTGTCAATTCGGAAAGGCACACGGGCTGCCATTTGGCACCAGGGTTCGAACGACGAAACCAGGAGAGCTGATGTCAGGTGACGTCTGCGGTCCTTTCGATAAATCATTCAACGGGCGCAGGTATTTGATCGTGATCAAAGACCATTTTTCACATTTTTGTTTTTGTTTCGTCGTGCGGGAAAAATCGGCAGTGAAAGAAGCCATTCGAGAAGCTTTAACAAAGGCTCGAACACTTAGCCATCAGGTGAAGGAATTCCTTTCTGACAACGGAGGAGAATTTGACAACGAACAAGTTCGAGCCGTACTTCGTGAATTTGGGGTAACGCAACGACTAACGGCCCCATATACTCCTCAGCAGAATGGAGCGGTCGAAAGGGAGAATCGAACCATTGTCGAAATGGCTCGAACGTTCAAATACTCGAACTCGGAAGTCAAGTTTCCCACCGCCATCTGGGCAGAACTCGTGACTACTGCTGGCTACATCCTAAATCGAATAGGAAAGTCATCGGTCGAGAGCAAAAGTCCTCACGAAATTTGGTTTGGTAAAAAACCACGAATAAAACACTTGAGAATTGTAAGTTCCAAGTGCTACGTCCATATTCCTGCGCAGAAGAGAAGAAAAATGGATTCAAAAGCTGTAGTCGGATATCTCGTTGGGTATGACGGCGAAGAACGCTACCGGATATACGTTCCTGAAAAACGAGATGTAATATTGTCCCGAGACGTCATTTTTAACGAAAAAATTGGTGACTGTGACGAGCGCGTCTCCTTGCCTTTTGAAGATGAGGAAACAGTCATTCAAAAAGAAGATGAAACCGATCGTGAAAAATTAACAGAAACAACAACCGAAGACGTTCCTTTAGAATCATCTTCGTCGTCAGAAGATGAGGACGATCCTGCTTCAGGCATCATAACGATATCGCGGAAACGTGAAAAACCCCGTTATTTAAATGATTACGTCACGATAGCCGAAGCATTTATTGTAGAAGACGATCCTAAGTCGTTTTCTGAAGCGATGGGACGCGAAGATAAAGACGAATGGAAGAAAGCCATGGACGCGGAAATGGACTCTATGCGTTCGAACGACGCATGGGACCTGGTCGAGCTTCCTCCCGGAAAATTTGACATTGATAATAAATGGGTCTATCGTCTCAAACGCCACCCAGACGGCACTGTCGACAAATATCGAGCGAGAATGGTGATTAAAGGTTGCGCACAAAGACCCGGCATCGACTACGAAAACACCTTCAGTCCAGTCACGCGTTTAGACACAATTCGGACATTGTTGTCGGTAGCTGCTACAGAGAGGATGCAGATGATGCAGTTCGACGTATCTACTGCTTTTCTCAATGGCGATGTAGATGAAGAAATCTACATGAAACAGCCAATCGGCTATTCGGACGGCACAAATCGTGTTTGTCGTTTGAAAAGAAGCTTGTACGGGCTGAAGCAAGCTTCACGTTGCTGGAACCAGAAATTCGATGACTTTATGGTTCGACTCAAATTCAAGCAAAGTCAAGAGGATCCATGCGTTTATATCCGTCGGCAAAATTCGTGCAAGGTCATCGTCGCATTATACGTGGATGATGGTCTCGTCATTTCAACATCCAAACAGGAAATGAGAGTTTTTGTCCAAGAACTTCGTACAAAGTTCAAAATCGTCGTTAAAGAACTGTCATACTTCCTTGGACTTGAAATATCGCAAACCAACGGTGATATAGCTGTAAAACAGACAGCTTTCATCGAGAAAGTTCTTAAGCGATTCAATATGGCTGAATGTAACCCAACCAAAATACCTATCGACAAACTAGGGAGTTCAGCTTCAGGGAAAGCACCAGTTAATTTTCCCTATCGTTCGGCAGTGGGTGCATTACTGTACCTAGCTAGAGGTACTCGTTTCGACATTTCTTTCGCCGTCGGCGTTTTATCCCGTACACTAGAAAATCCAACAATGGAGGACGTAGGAAAAGTCAAAAAAGTTCTCCGATATCTCGCTGGTACCATGGATTTGAAACTGGTATATCGCTGTAAGCCAGAAAATCGTCTGCTCGGTTGTTACAGCGACGCCGACTTTGCTGGATGCCAATCCACCTACCGATCTACTGGTGCGGTAATAACTTACGCGGATGCAGCCATAAGTTGGTTCAGTCAGCGTCAACGTCTAGTCGCTGATTCCACTTGTGAAGCCGAATTGGTTGCTGCGAATGCTGCATCAAAAGAAGTCATTTGGATTTCGAGACTTCTGAATGAGCTAATTGGTCTAACATCGGTGCCAGTTCTGCTTGTCGACAACCAGGCAGCAAAACGTCTCTCGGAAAATCCGGAATTCCATTCAAGATCGAAGCACATTTTAAGAAAACATTTCTTCATTCGTGACCGTATCAAAGCCAAAATGTTGGAAGTATCACATATCGAGTCGGAATCTCAATTAGCAGATTTACTCACGAAACCTATGCCTTACGCTAGACTGTCGTATTTGCGTCAAAAGTTGGGGCTTACTACTGGTCAATTTTAAATTTTTTTGTACGTTTTTCCCCGCGTTTTTCATTCCCAAAATTACTCGAATAAGGGAAAGTATTGAATTTATTCTCACAATTTTGTAACACGCGCGGTAACTGTTCTTTTCGTTTCCACGGTAACGTTTTTGTTGTGTACTGGGGTCTCCGATTATAAAAAAACACTCCTCTCGTTTTTATTCCGTCGATTAAAAATAAAGTTCTTTCCATTAAATAAAATACATGTTTTTCGCGTTCTAAAGACAAAAATCAAAAATTTTACCCCAAAACTGACTGTTTTAATTCCAAAACTTACGATTTCATCCCAAAAACGTTCCTAAACTGACGATTTTACCCTGAAACTTGCGGTTCCACCCAAAAATATCACTTTACCTCAAAATTGAATATTTTACTTCAAAATTGACATTTTACTTTGTTGGGCACAGCTTTTCAGAGCACATAGAGTCAATTTTGACGATTTCAAGGCTTGAATAGCTATAATTGCCATTTTTAGGGCGCATAAAGTCGGTTTTTCTAGTTATAGGAGCGAATAGTACGTCCCAAGTCAAGGCGAGAACAGCCAAGTTGGCCATTTTCGGCGCTCCGAATGGTCTATTTTGCCATTTTCAGGGCAGTAGTCATTTGTGCAGAAATTTTTAGAGCTCGATTTGTCAGGTAATCCATTTCTAGAGCTCTTAAAGTAAATTTGGCAATTTCTAGGGTTCAAAAATAGTAATTTTAGCCATTTTAAAGGCACGAATCGTCAGTTTTGCCATTGTCAGGGCTCAAATACCTTGTCCATCAAGCCAAGGCCATGTTTGACCATTCGATTTTGCCATTTTCAGGGAAGGAATAATCTTGTTAGGCATTTCCAGGGCACGTAAAGCCATTTTGGCCGTTTTCAGGGCTTGATTAGTCCGTCAAGCCAAAAGCACGCATTATGGTCATATTTGGCTCAAGAATGGCCAGTCTGATCAATTTTAGCGCACGAATGGTCGATTTAGCTACTATCGAGGGGTAATATCATGATATCTTTTTTAGGCATTTTCTGAAGTTCACCAGTCGCCGCCAATTTTTATGGCGCGTGAAGTCCAGTTTCAGGGGCGTAGCCAGCCCGTGATCAAGGGGTGGGCAGTCAGCTAGGCACGGATTCACAGTGGAGGGGGGAGGGGGTGCGCACGTCATGAGAAAAAGTTCCCGTTCGCGGATGAAATGTAGAAAAGGACATTTTGCGGCTAAGGCTGAGGAAAAACACCCATTCACGGCTAAAATTGAGAAATAGCGCTGGTTCACGTTAAACTTGAGAAATAAATCTCGTTATTCGTGGTTTCGCGCTAATTCACAGTTTATAGAACTCTTTTCTCAGCTAAAGTTGACAAAATAAATTGCTCGTTCAATGTAGAATTGAGAAAAATCACTCATTTGAGGCTGGAATTGAGGAAAAGCGCCAATTCACGCCTAAAATTGAGAAATGGAGCTCATTCACGCAGGTAAAATTGAGAGAAGGCGCCAGTTCGTGGTTTCTCAAACATCGGTAAACATTGCGAGCAAGAGCTAATTGACCGTTTTTATACATATATATGGCAAGTTTGCGGGTGAAATTGAGAAAGAGCGTGACTTAGCGCATACATTTTTGAAAAAAGTGCTTATTCACGGCTAAAATTACAGAAAATTGTTCGTTCGCCCGTGAAATTGATGAAAATACCCATTTGAAAGTTTCGCGATGCCACGTCCGGGTCAAAATTAATTAAATTCGCTCTCACGCGAGTTATGTGAACCTTTTCACTGCTAAAATTTGAAGGGAGAAAAAATTGCTCGAGGCAGAATTAGGAAAAATCACTAATTTGCGGCTAGAATTCAGGGAAAACGAATTGGCGAAATTGTCACCGTTTGTTGTTGTTTGGTGGAATTCTCGTGGCTAAAATTGAGACATAGCGTTCATCCACATGTTAAATTGAGGAAAAACTTTTTTTTTTTGCGGCTGAAATTGACAGAGCGCATCAATTTGCAGTCAGGCGATGCCCAGTGCTGGCTGTAATTGAAATAGTAAATCAAAAATGCGTTATTTCACGGGTTTTTTGAGGCCTTTTCACGGCTAAAATGAAGAAAATGAGCTAGTTCGAGTTAGAATTGAGAAAAAACACTAGTTTCAGCTAAAATTAAGGAAAACGTCAATTCGAGGCTAAAAACAGTACTCATTCACGAGTAAAATCGGGGGGAAAAAAACTCTGTGCAACTACTCTTGAGAAAAACTGGATCCACGCCTGTGGGCCAGCTTCACTGGCGAAAATATCAGATGCACCATTGCCTTTTAGCAGGCTTATAACAGGATCTGGAGGTTAGAATAGCGTCAATTCGCGGTCAACGGAAACTAAATTTGCACAGAAACAAATATCTGCTGGAAAACTGTCGTTTGTAGCCTTCTATTTCGGATTTTATGTCGAAAACCTGAAACTCCCCCCCCCCCCCGGAAAGTGATACTTTTGGAGCTAAACTTTGAATTTTAGACCTGAGACGGTAAACAGAGCTGGCTTTTCTTCTCCCACCATAAGTCGGATGGCACAGGGGGGTAAACAAGATTTGAGCTAGCCAAAAACACACGAAAATTGCGCGACGAACCTGCGAAAATGAGATTTTAGTGTGAAAAATCGGTTTCCAAGCTAAGCCGACCCTTGAAATCGGTTTGTCAGCAACAAACAAAGGCGAATTTTTGATTTTTGGTGAAACCGATAAGCGAAAATGTGTTGTTTTTTTTAGTGAGAAAAATCCGCAAAATCGGTTTTATGGAGAGGAATACAAGAAAGCCAGATCAGGGATTTTTTGGGGGGTGGGCAGCTGCCCCATGAAATCTGCGCTTTTGATTCTAGGGGAGGGCAACTGCCCACCCCTGCCCCCCGCTGGCTACGCCCATGTCCAGTTTTAGCCATTTTCAAAACGCGAATCGACAGTTTTGTATTTTTGGGCGTGAGTTTAGTTACTTTAGCCGTTTTTATAGTGCAAATTACTAGTTTTAACTATTTTTAGGCAGTGAAAAGGCTGTCAAACCAGTTTTAGTAGAGCGAACCACACTATTTTTCTAGCACCTCTCTTGAGCAAATACTGAATCCGCGTCTGTCTGCGAAAATGGTATTCTAGGACGCAAAAACGGCGAATTTGGTCTTTGAATTATGTCACCCTTGCGATATCCGCTTTGTGAGCGACTAAACCCGCTGAAATTTATTTTTTTTTATTAGTGAAATCCGTGAAGTTATTTTTTTAGTGAGCGCCGACGAATGTGATTATCCTGAAAGATTTGTACTTTCAGAATGCATCTAGGGGTGGGCAACTGTCCCACTGAATCTGAATTTTTGAGTCTAGGGGAGGGCAGCTGCCTAGCCCTGCCCCCCTTTGGCTATGCCTATGTTCCTAGGTAAATTCGTGCATTGCAGTTTTTGATCCATGACTCACCTTCATTTTTGCATTTGAGGCTGTGGGTTCGCCGTTCATAGGAGTTTTCCACGGATAAAGTTAGAAAAAGAATTATATATTTTTTTATAACCGATGCAAACAAAATTGATTTGCGAAATCGTCTCTCATTTGCCCTATTAATAGGCTTTGATGGGTCTGGGAATGAAATTCACACAGATTCCGGCGAGTCGGTAACATTAGGCATTTGCTCAAACGAGCTGCTACAGGGGGCATGTCCTGTAAGATTTCAGGGTTCCTAGGAATATCCTTTTCCAACCGTCCGCCCCAAATTAAATCACATGTTGATGGGGAGGATGGGTGGAAACAAACAGTGATAGTGACATATAGCTTCTGAAAGATTCGAGGCTCAAACTGAGAACCAGCTGTAAACCATAGCAGAAAGGAGAAAAAAATTGCTTGTGCGGTGCTAAAATCTAAAAAACAACACGCCTAAATTTGAAGAAAAAAAATTAATTAGGGCGGCTAACATTAAGAAAAACACTAATTTTGAACTCAAACTGAGAAAAAAAAGTTCGAGGCTAAAACTAAACAATGCCAATGTGGGACTGAAATGTAAAAAAATAAAAAACGCACCTAATATTGAAAACATTCACGAACTAGCCCGGCATAAATAAAATAAAAACTCAAGTTTTCAGCTCAAACAGGGAAAAAGTGCTATTACCGGCTAAAAATTGAGGAAAACGCCAATTCGTGGCTAAAATTGAGAAAATTCGCGAATTCACAGGCTAAACCGCTTCTACGAAGCTAAAAGTAAAAAAAACGCTTATTCGCGGCTAAAATTGAGGAACAAAATTGGCGAATAACGTGTATAAGAATGTCTAATTCTGCCATCTCGCCTTACGAGGACAACTTTGTGACTGAAATTTTAGAAAAACGGCAAATTCATGGCTATAAGTTACAATGAAACACTGATTCACGGCTAGAACTGAGAAGAAGCGCTAATCCATAGTTAAAATTTGAAAATTGCTTATGCGGTGCTAAAATGGAGAAGAACCCTCTAATTTGCTGCTAATATTGAGAAAATCAGTAATTATTCTGGCGAGAATAATTACGTAATAATTAAGAGAAAGGTTAATTGTCAGTCTGAATTGAAAAAAAGTGCTAACACGCTGCCAAAAATGGAAAAATTGCCAATTTGCACTTAAAATATTGGAAAACGCCAATTCGTGGTTAAAATGAACAGAATTCGTTAACTTACGAGTTAGAAGCGCTAATTCGTGGCTGAAATATAGGGGAATCACTAATTCACGGCTAAAATTGAAAAAAATCGCGGCTTCCTCGGTCAACTTTGAGGCTAAAATTGAGAAAAAGCGCTAATTTATGGCTATGAGTGAAAACCCCGCAAATTCGCGGCTAAAACTGAGAAAAAACGCTGATCCGTAGCGTGTGGTTATGGTGAACAAGAAAATGCTAATTTGTTGTAAACATTTAGAAAAAAAACGCTATTTTGCGGCTAATATTGAGTAAAACGCTAATTTTCAGCTCAAACCGAGTAAAGTGCTAATTCTCTGGTCCCTGCTAGAAAAAATAGCTAATTTGTGAAAATTGTGAAAAACGCCAACTCGAGAAAAAGTTAAGAAACACCGCTGATTTACAGGATAAAAAAGCTACTTTGCTACTAAAGTTGAGAAAAAGTGCGTGTTTATGTCTATAAGGTGGGGGGGGGGAGACCCCACTAATCCGCGGCTAAATTGCGGCGAAAAGCGCTAATTTACTGGTAAAGTTGACAAAAAGCACACATTCGCGGCTAAAATGGAGAAATTCGCGGATTAAACTTGGCATAAGCGCTGTTTGGCGGATGGATTGGGGAAATAGCGGTGATTTGCCTAAAATAAGGAAAAGGCCTTAGCGGTTGAGTCGAAATTTCAGTACAAATAACGTAACAACCGTGCTGTTAAGCTATGAAATTTAAGGGGGAGTTGAACATGTTTTTCCTCGACCCCCCACCAGTCATACGTCGCCTACTCCGCGTTACGGAAATTACCGCCGTATTTCTGCACCAATCCTGGACTTCAAGGGCTCATTTAAATCTTCAGGAAATTCCGCACAACCGTACGATCTTGCTTTCCTAAATAAGTCGTCGAAAGAGTGTGAATTTTCAAGGTTTATGTGCGTTTTACAGTTATTTTAGTTATGAAAGCAAGATCCTTTGGTTGGTTTTGTGAAAGGTGGTGGGGGGGGGGGCCGGGACTTTTTTATGCGCCATCGCTTGAGCTGAACTCTGGAACAGCGCCTGGTTGAGTCTTGTGGTTCGAGCGTTTTGGTGTTCGGAGCTAATTCGTCCTCTATAATGTTAATATATCGTTGATTCGCTGCTAAAATCGATACAAGTGCTAATTCGCTGCAAAATTCTAGAGAAATCGTCAATTCGCAATTTCTGGGGGGCAACTTCATTGTCTGAAATTGAGAAAAAGCGCTAATTCATGGCTAAATGTAAAGACATCGCTGATTTTCTGCTGAAGTTGAGGGAAAGGGTTAATTCGTGGCTAAATGTGGGCGCTAATATTCACTGCTCAAATTGAGAAACATATCTAATTTGCTGTTAAAATAGAGAAAAAACGCAAACGCACTGCCAAAATAAAAAAAAACGCTAATTCGCTGCTAAGATTGAGAAAAAGCGATCAGTTAAAACTAAAATTGAGAAAACACCAAACCGCGATTTCTGGAGGCGCTTTCACGGCTAAAATTGAAAAACAAGGAGTTAATTCGCGGCTAAAGTGAAGATAAAGTACTAATTCGTTGCTATTTTGTGACTACATCATCGATTCTCTGCTAATATAGAAAAACAGCGATGTGTAATTCGCTGCTAAAATTGGGAAAAAACGCTAATTCGAGCCTAAATGTGAATACATCGCTAATAATTCATTGCTCAAATTGAGAAACGGGGCTCATTCGCTTTTAAAACGGAGAAAAATCACTAATTCATCGCTAAAATGGAGAAAAAGATACAAATCATCGATAAGTGTGAAGAAGTCGCTAATAGTCTGCTGAATTTTGTTCTCAATTTTAGCGTTTTTCGCAAATTGATCTACGAAACAGCGTTTTTTCTCAATTTTAGTCGCGAAATTGCATTTTTCTTAATTTTAGCTGCGAATTAGCGATTTTTTTTCACTCTTTAGTAGGTAGCAATGTTAGCACTTTTTCTCAATTTCAACTGAGAATTAGCTTCTTTTTTTAATTTGAGCTGCAAATTGGCGTTTTCTTAATTTTAGCCGCGCTAATGAGTGATTTCCTCAATATTGCCCGCAAATTAGCGTTTTTTTTTTTTTTTTTACATTTTAGCCCAGCATTAGCAGTTATTTTATCGCTTTCAACTGTTGATGAGCGATTTTTTTTTCGTTTTAGCCTAGAAGTGTCTTTCAAAAGCCTCCGGTTTGCGTTTTCTCAATTTTGGCTGCGAATCAGCGTTCTTTTTTTCTGCTTTTAGCAGTGATTGTTCCCTGTGCTGGCCGTGAATTAGTACGTTTTTCAAATGTAGCCACAAATTAGCTCATGTTTCTTGTAACCGGGAATGGGTGTATTTTCGCAATTTTAGCAGCAAATTGCTGATTCTTCCATTTTAGGCAGTGAATTAGCACTTTCTCTCTATTTCATCCACAAATAGGCGATTTTTCTCATTTTGACCGCTAATTATTAGCTAATTATTTAGCGATTCTTTTCCAATTTGGCCGTGAATTTGCTTTTGTTAATTTCAGCCGCTAATAAGCGCTTTTTCTCAATTTCGAATTGGAGATTTTTCTCAATCTTAGCAGCAAAGTGGCGTTTTTATCCCGTGAATTAGCGGGCATTCTCAATGTTAGCTACGAATAATGACGTATTTTTCAATTTTAGATGGAAATTAGCGATTTTTTTTTTTTTTTTTCATTCGATCATTCGATCTTAGCACTTTTTCTCAATTTAACTGTAAACTAGCGATTTTTCTCATTTTTAGTAGCGTTTTATTAATTTTAGCTGCACTAATTAGTGATTTTCTTAATATTAGCCTCACATTAGCAATTATTTTATCAATTTTAGCCATGGATTAGAGCTTTTTTTTTCAGTATCATCCACGCGAAGTATCTTTCAAAAACGATTGATTTTCGTTTCCTCTATTTAGACGCGAATCAGCGTTTTTATCAATTCAAGCCACAAATTAGTATTTTTTTCAACGATTTATCCGCGAAATAGCGATTTTTACCAATTTTTAGGAGCGATTTTTCTCAACGTTCGCCGTGAGTTAGCGTTTGACCTCATTTTAGCCGCTAATTAGCGACTTTTCTTGATTTCATCCGTGAATTAGCGTTTTTTCAATTTTAGCAGTAATTTTGTAGCTATTATAGCCTGGAATCAGCGCTTTTTCTCAATTTCATTTTGGAAGTTGAGATTTTTCTCAATTTTAGCTGCGAATTAGAAATAAATTTGTCTCCATTAACGTTTTAAGCAAATTTAACCGCGAATTAGCGTATTGTTTCTCTTCTATCCCCAAATTTTTGCAATTTGTCATTTTTTTCAATTTTAGCAGCAAGGTGTCGTTTTTCTCAATTTTAACTGAAAATTTGCAATTTTTTTCATTTTCCAGTTGTGATTTTACTTAGCACTTTTTCTCAATTTTAAATTTTTTTTGTTTGAAAGATTGTGATTGAAAGATTTTGTCATTTTTAGTAGTGAATTAGCAATTTTTCTCAATTTGAGCTGCAAATTAGCGTTTCCTTAATTTTAGCCACGCTAATTAGTGATTTCCTCCATTTTAGCCGCGAATCATCGTTTTATCCATTTTAGCCGCAAATTAGTAATTTTTTTCCTACAATTTACCCGTGAATTAGCGATTTTTCTCCATTTCATCCATGAATTAGAGTTTTTTCCCATTTTAGCCGCGATTTTGTCACTTTTATGGCCTGGAATTTGCGCTTTTCATCAATTTCATTTTAGTATTACAGATTTTTCTCAATTTTAGCAGGAACATAATAAGCGGTAATTCTCATTTTCAGCCGTGAATTAGCGTTTTTGGCAAATTTCGTTGAGTTAGCATATCGTCTCTCAATGGGCGATTTTTCCCAATTTCATCAATTTGCCATTTTTCCCCATTTTAGCAGCGAAGTAGCATATTTATCCGATGAATTAGCGAATTGTATCAACCCTAGCCACGAATAGTGGCTGCGTTTTCCTCAATTTTAGCTGCAAATTAGCGTTTTTCGCAAATTTAACCGCGAACTAGCGTATTATCTCTTTTTTTATCCCAGAATCGGTCATTTTGAGCTATTTGCTAGTTTTCTTAATTTCTAGCGAAGTTACGTTTTAATCCTGGTAGTGGGTGCGGGAATGGACAGTTTTCCATATTTTGACCACAATTTTCCTCAATTTTAGCCGCAAATTAGCGATTTCTCCCATTTTTTAACTGCGAATTACCACTTTTTGTTAATTTCATCCACGAATAAACATTTTTTCTCACGTTAGCCGCGAACTGTTCTAATTTTAACTGCTAATTAGCTGTGAATTGGCGTGTTTTTTTTTTCTTCAATTTTAGCCTTGATTATATGTAGCCTCTTCGTAATAGCCTTGAAGTAGCGCTTTTTCTATTGATTTCAGCCGCGGGATTTGGGCCAAGAACAGCACATTAGCGTTTCTATCTAGAATGCTCCAATATTTCGCTCGAACAATTATTAGATAGAAGTGATTGATGGGGAGGTGGGCGTGAAAACGTTCTGTTCCGCTTTTGAACGGTCATCTTCCGTGCGGTCCTCGTGTGATTTCGGCGTTTTTGGCCACTTTCACACATTTTCAGGGGGCCCTATAGATTTTCCCGCTAATGTCGGCATCGCAATAGACTGCCGCTGCTGGGGAAGTCCAAAGAGCCTTGACGCGCGCGGACCTCAATAGGGCGGTTGTAGTATTTCTGGGGCCAATTTTCCTCTTTTTTGGCGGGTGAGTTTAGGCCAGTCTTACATGTAGAGTCAAATTTACATTTTTCGTCAACCAATCTCATATAGAGGGGAGAACCTCTCTGGAGTTGCTTTTCCTTGAATCCCCCCCCCTTCCCCAGGTACCCTGAGAAGGCTGGAGACGCCATTTCTAGACCCAACTTTTTGGTCTAAACCGCGCTAGTGCCCAATTTGTTTTTACACCCCACACTTACACACCCACCCTGTTGGCCTTAAAATAGCCCCTCAATTTTGTCAACAGGACCAGTACGATTGGAAGTGAGTACGGAAGCGAGAAACATTTCGGAGCCGTCGCCTATAGAAAGCGACTTCTCCAGCAAATCCCCGATGACAAACTTCAAGGAATATTTAGCAGTTCGGAAAGCATGGTGTCTGCCGGAGGTAAGTGACGACCCCCTCCCCCACCCACCTCTTCCTGTTTTTTTTTTCTTTTTCTAATTATTTTAATTAAAAAAAGGCCGAGAGAATTAACGATTTTTGTATAAAATCAAACTAGGGAGGACCCGTGAGGTGACCTTCTTGAAAACCTTGACAAAAGGTCAAAAATTGAAAGGGCAACGTCTTGTGCTTTTGTCGCAAAAGCAGAAAATCCCAGTGACCGTATTTTCGGTCATTCCTTACAATAAGTTCAGGTGAGCAGGAGGATCGTCTTTTTTGATTAATTTTATTTCAATTTATTTTATTTATTTTTAACGCAAAGGGGCGACATTAGAAACCACTTGGGCACTCGCAGGAGGAATACATCGGGAGCACGTCCTTTGTCGGCTATCGCCGACGGTCAAGACGCTTGGACCATGCTTGGGATGGAAAAGGCGTTAGACGGCCAGGTGATGATGATTTTGAATTAAAAAAAAAAAAAATTATAACTAGTTTTTTGGGTAACAGGAAATCTCCTACGGGCAGCTTCTGGCCCCTTCGAAATATCGTAAATCGTCAGAAAGCGACGGAAAACATTTACCAGTCGCCAGATGTTACTCACACGATTCAAGCTCGATTCTTCGGACACTTCAAGTGTCCCCTCCGGTGGGAAGTGTCGAGAAAGCTATTCAGGGTAGGAATACGCTTCATTTATCGCTCAGTAAAACGCGAAAGTTTATTAATTTTTTGCCCCCTCTCCGCGGTTAGGACAAGAACACTTCGAGTACGAAGCCAACGTGCTTGATGATCCAGAGCTGATAGCCGGTAAACACAAGCGTCTGCTGCCATTCTCATCGTACACTGTAAGCATACTGCCCCCCCCCCCCAACCACCACCATGGAACGACACCTTTTCTATTTTATTCGTCCGAAATAGACTTCGATCATTTTGTACGTACGAGCTGCCGACTTGAAAAAAGAGCTCAACGACAAGTTCAAAGATAAATTTCCGCACGTTGAACTGACTCTGAGCAAGTTGAGAAGTATCAAGAGGGAAATGAGAAAAATAGCGGCGCCCGATCTTCTTACAACCGCCTACTCGTACGTTTATTTCGAGAGATTAATTTTGAAAAATGTCGTCAACAAACAGAATCGAAAATTGTGCGCCGGGGCCGCCCTGCTTTTAGCGGCCAAATTGAACGACACCAAAGGAGACTGTTTAAAACATTTCATAGAGGTAAATACTTTTTCTTCCTGTACACACCCCCCCCCCATCGCCACCATCACCATCACCACCCACAAATGACCGCGTTTGTGTCATTTTTTTTTAAAAAATAGATAACCGAGTCAATACTAAGACTCAATAGGAAAGAACTTTTGACGTCCGAGTTCGCCGTTCTCGTCGCCCTAGAATTTGGACTTCACGTCCCGCCCCATTATGTCCTTCCGCACTATCATCGCCTCGTGTCAGAGACTTGACCCGAAACTTTTTTTAAATGTCTGTGTCGATTCGCTCGAGAGTTGCCTTTGTAGAGTGAACGTGGTGTTCCCCCCTCCCCTCCACCCCCCACTCACATCCCTTTCCATCCAAGATCATTCAACTGTCAAGTATGCACAGCGATTTAAAAGTTGCGGTAACAAGATATGGCTGGTTCCTCACACGGATATTTTTTTCTGATTATCTTCTCTAGTGAACACTTATTTATGTTGCTGTTAAGTTGTCAATTTATTTATTTTCATGTTGAAAAAAAAAAAAAAGTTTAGAGGGCTCGTCCGGGATTTGAACCCGGGACCTCTCGCACCCTAAGCGAGAATCATACCCCTAGACCAACGAGCCAGTTGAGAACTTGTGTTTCACAAATTCTTTTCCGTGTGATATTGGTGTCCGAAATTAGGACGCTTCTAGTTTGAAATTGTGTTATATTTTATGACATGTGTGCCAAAGAAAACTTGAAAGAAGTGCGGACGATGTTCAGCACGCTAATATTAGAGTAATAGGCAATTGTAAATTGCGTAAAAGACGAGTCATGCATTGATACTTGTTGGTTGAAAACCATTTTTATTTGTATATAAAGCGTGTTTAATTGAAAAGTGAAAAAAATGTACAATGAGCGAGGGAAATTGTGTATTATCGTTATGTACGCCACCTCTCATCCAAATATCTCCTTCATACAAGGGCGTAGCCAGGCGAGAGGAGGCAAAGGTGGGCAGCTGCCCTTTTCACCAGCTAACAGTCAAAAACCGTTCAAACTAGTCGATTAGCTTTAAAAGCTGAAAATTTAGCCCTTAGAAAAAAAAAAATCAACAAAATATGTAAATCTTGAAATTTCGCCCGGAAACCCGATTTTCTAAAGAAAAAATTACCATTTTTTACAAAGTTGCTTCACGACTAAAATAGGGACAAATGCTAATGATCGCGCGGCTAAAATAAGAGAAAAATATAGCTCATTCACAGCTGAAATTGAGAAAAGGCGCTAATTCACAGCTAAAATTGTGGGGAAATATTTCAATTTTTACTAGCAAGGTGTTTTTTTTTCGTGGGCGCCTAGCCGAGCCCGCCGGTGCCAAAGCCATCAGCAGGCTCATACAGCATACCCCTTGGGGCTGCAGACTCGGAAGGCCTAGTACGGCTCCTCAAATCTTCCTATCCTCTCGAGAAACTCCAGGACCCGAACCCCATTAGTTCGGGAGAATTCTAGAGAGGGAATCCTATCATCCCCGAAGTCTTGGAATCTCGTCCCTACGTACCTATCGCAATTGCACACGACTATATGCTTCATCGTCCCCTATACGAGTCCGCATTTCCCACAGGTAGGGCTGCTGACCACATTCATCATGTGCAGGTGTCTCTCCACAGCATAATGTCCCGTGAAGTACCCCACTACCCTCCTAGTCTGCCTCCGCCCTAAACTGAGCAGCCATTTCATTGTTTTCCTACCCGTCCCCTTGATGCCCTCTCTTGCTTGCCGCGGCAGTGGGTTTCCTGTTCCCATATAGCCTGAGCTCGGCCCATTGCCCACCCCCCGAAAACGGGTTCCGGTCCCACGTATTGGGTCAAGGCCTGGATTTTTCGCCAAAACTCATCTGCCTTCTCGTTGCCCGGTACACCCATCGTGTCCCGGCACCCAGCCTAAGGTCACTTTCGTTCCCCTTTTCCTGTAATTCTCTGATACTTCTCCTGCAGCTCGCTACCTCCCCGGATTTTACTACCGGCCTGGTTATAGCACCGAGGGCAGCCCGGCTGTCGGAGTATATCGTTATTCGCCTGTCTGTTGTCCCCCTCTTTTTTGATTCAATCGCACATGCCTCAATCGCCATAACTTCTGCCTGAAACACAGTCGCTTGTGTTCCAAGCGTGATGCTCTCCTCAAACATCAAGTCGGGCACGTAAATGCCCATACCCCCGATCGCCCCCCTCATTCCCCAGTCTCGAACCATCCGTGTAACACTTCAGAACCGTATGGTCTTCCGCGTCGGGATTTTTCCCCCTTCCATACCCTAAACTCAGCTTTATGGGGATTGATATCTCGAAATCCGCGAACTGTGCTACCTGATCTGATCTCATCTTGGTCTTGGGGGCGACCTCATTCATGAATTTCTGAATTTCTCCTGTACTTCCTCCCTCCGTTTGATCTCTGTCCCCCCTAAACAGTCCATCCTGTAGGCTGATGCCTCCATGGCCCGCGCCTTGACCTCCAGGCTCTAAGGGTCTTAGCCTCAGTATTACTTCCATCGGCCTAGCTGGCGTCGTTCCAAACGCTCCTAGCACTGCTAGACATGCCAGTCTCTGAATCCTCTCCAGCTTACTTGCATTCGAGGCGTTACTGCCTGCCTTCCACCATACTACAGCCCCGTATAAGATCCTTGGCCTTATTACTCCTGTATATAACCAATAAGTCGTTCCCGTGGTCCAGTGGCGTAGGTAGGAATTTGTCCTGGGGGGGGGGGATCAGATTGAAATCTTGGAAGGGTGAGGGGAGGGGGGTAATTTCACATTTTAGTCATCATTTCACCTAGCCAGCACACTCTTGAATCTGGACATTTTGCTGGCCTCATGATAGCCTCAATCTCTAAGTTAGGGGCGATTTTTGGACTCTACCCGCAAATTAGCGCTTTTTCGGCCGAGTGTATCGTTCTTCTCAATTTCATCCGCAGATTAGCGGTTTTGCCCCACCCCCTCCCATAGCCATGAATTGGCGTATTTTCTCAACTTTAGCAGCAAAGTATCGTTTTTATCCCGTGAGTGATGTTTCTTAATTATCCACGAGTTTTGGCGTTTTCCTCAATTTTAGCAGCATATTACCGATTTTTTAATTTTTTTTTACCAGGGGATTAGCACTTTTCTCAGTTTTAGCTGAAAATTAACGTTTTTCTTAAGTGTTTTCCACAATATTAGCCGCAAAATAGGGGGAATTTTCATGAATTAGGATTTCTTTGGTTCACCATTCGCAATGCATGAGCGATTTTTCTCAGTTTACTCGCGAATTTGCGGTTTTTTCACCTATTGCCATAAATTGGCGCTTTTTTTCAATTTCAGCCTGAAAAGTTGCCTTCAGAATCCGCAAATTGGCGTATATTCCGTTTTTGGCGCAAATTAGAATTTTTCTCAATTTTAACCGCGAATTAGCGCTTTTTCTAAATTGTAGCGGCGACGCGTCATAGCGTTTCAAACCTGTGAAATAGCGAATTTTCTCAATTTCAGTCACAAATTGGCGTTTGGCGCAATTTTAGCTGTAAATTGGCGCTTTTTTCAATTTTTAGCTGCGAATTAGCAATTTACTCAATTTTTAGGCTTAAAATTAACCTTTCTCTTAATTTTTACCAGGCTGATTATTTTATTTTCTAAATACTACCCGCAAATAAGCGGGTTTTCTCATTTTACCACCGCATTAGCAATTTTTTATAACTTTTATAGGTATAGATTATTGCTTCACGGCAGTTCTAGCTGTGAATTAACCATGCATGAATTTGCCATTTTCCTAAATTTTAGTCTAAAAAATGCCTTCAGAAGGTGCGAATTTTGTAAATTTTTTGTTCAAACTTTTTTCAAACCAAAAAATTTACAACTATCCATCCATTTCTGACAAAAAATCATCATTTTAAAATTATAAATTTCACGAGAATTAGTGATGTCTCTCAATTTTAGCAGCGAACTTTCGCTTTTTCTAAATTTTAGCAGCGTGGTAGCATTCACAACCCGAGCATTACCTACCGAATTTTGTCAATTTTTTCCAAGAATTGGCGTTTGACTCAATTTAAGCTGCAAATTAGCCATTTTTTTCATTTTTAACTGGGAATTAGCACTTTTCCCCAATTTGAATTGAAAATTAACGTTTTTCTTAATTTTGGCTGTGCTATAATTGGTGATTTTTTCAATTTTTGCCGCGAATTAGTGATTTTCTTCATTTTGTATCCGCGTATTAACGTTTTTCCACAACTTTATATCTGCAAATTGCAGATTAGCGATTTTTCCCAATGTCAGCTGTGAAATATCGTTTTGTGAGAATTTTGCGGCCATTCAGCCTCCTATTCCCTTTTTCATACGCGAATAGGCGATTTAAGCCATTTCAGTTGTGAATTTGCCATTTTTGTCCAATTTAACCTGAAAGCGTCTTTTATTTGTCAATATTATAGCGTGTTTTCTCAACTTTGACTGCGGAGTTTGCCCAAATACAACACTTTTGCGTTGATTTCCACAATTTTTTCGTAGAGTGGCCTCCATGTACCGCGAATCAGCGATTTTTTTCTTAATTTTAGTCTGGAAGTTGCATCGCGAGACTATGAATCAGCGCTTTTTAGCAGCTATAGCCACGAATATTACCGATTTTTGTCTGATAGAGGGTCCGGGGCGACTCTCTCCCCCGTACCTCGGTACACTACTACGTTGGGTCTGAAGTCCAAGGAAAAAGCTGGACGCACTCGGACCTTTTCGGGCTGCTTTAAGTCCAGAAAAAATTAATCCATCCACTACCATTATCCAGAGAAGTGGGGAGAGGCTTGAGCCTTGGGGAGTTCCCCTGCAGGCTTCCTCTCTACACTCTTCCCCCCCCCCCCCAGTTCCGCTGAGACCCACCTGTGTCTCAATGCATGCCCTATCCAGTTTCTCAACACTGGCTCTACCCTAAAGAGTTCTAAAGCATCCATTATGCTCCCAAACGATACTTGATTGAAAGCCCCCTCGATGTCTAATAATAGTGCCAAAGCATTCTCCTTTTGGGCCATCGTCTCCTCCAACCTAACCACGCGAGTTCCCCTAGGGCGGAGTCCGTGGACCTCCCTGTTCTATACAGGCATGTTGCCGCGGGTAGGGTTGCCAGATGACCGGTTTTCGACCGGCCTGGCCGGTTTTGGAAGTCCGAGGCCGGATGCCGGCCGGACCCTCGACCAGCCTTAAGTAAAAAGCCGGTTTTCGGATTTGCTCATTTTGTAATAATTTTTCCTCATTAAACTATTCGTAAGGGAACTTAGCGACAAGATTTTATTTCTTTAAAACGTCGGGGATGATTTCGTGTGACTTGTGCAGGCCAGCACCGCGCTAACTCTCAGCCTAGGTAGGGCCTATTGTATTATCAGTTCCAGCGGTTCAGTCACTGTATTGTTGTGTTGTCGTGAAGGAAAGAGATGGCCAAGCGCGGATCCAGAGTCAGCTTAAGGAGGGGGCCACATTATGACTCCATTCGGCCCTCGCACCTACCAATACCACACGTCAAACCGTTCCTAGACAGACACAGTTCTCAATCTCCGATAATTGAAACATCGGAAAATTGAGGAAACCCAAACGCCGGAAAATTGGGGGGGGGGGGAGAAACAACATTCAACATTCAATATGTAACTTGAACTATTAGTCTGGCAAAAATATGTCTCCCGCCGAATAAAGTGTACTCAGCGCAGTGATGCAGGGGAAGGTCTTATAAGCCCCATGGCTAACACTGCAATTGTGACCCTCAAAATTGGGTTTTTTAGTGAGTGAAATCATGGAAATTACATTTTTATTGAGTGAAACCAGCTAAAAACGGTTGTTAGTGCGAAAAAACCGACGCAAAAAGTCACTGAAGTAGGCCACCTAGAGAAATTGCTTTACTGGCAAACAAATGTTCCGAGATTAGCTGTTCATAAAATTGACAGTCTCCTCATGGAATTAATAATTTCCACACAAAATTGATAATTTCCTCATAAAATTGACAAGTTCCTCATAAAATTGACAATTTCCTTATAAAATTGACAATTTACTGATAAAATTGACAATTTACTCATAAAATTGACAAGTTCCTCATAAAATTGACAATTTACTCATAAAATTGACAATTTACTCTTAAAATTGATCATTTCCGCGTACAATCGGCTATTCATACTAAAAATAACAAGTTTAAAGCCAAAATAACGATCACCAATTACTGTATTAACAATAATCACCAAAAGGGTGATTGCCTATCGAGAAATGGTTGAAATTAATAACTTTTAATATTTTGGTTCCAAGGACCAAAAATTCCTCAATTTGGGGATAAGTTTAAATTTCTTCGTGAAATTGACAATTACAGTTCCAAACTGACAATTTCTGCTTCAAATTGACGAAGTTTTAATTAAATTGACAATGCGCCAATAAAAATGTCAATTGCTAATAAAAACGAAAATTTTCTCCTGAAAATAACAATTTCGTCCTACTAACAATTTCCACATAAAATTGACAATTTCCTCATAAAATATACAATTTTCGCATAAAAATTGACAAATACCTCATAAAATGAACAATTTCCCTATAAAATTGACAGTTTCCTCGTAAAATTGACAATTTCCTCATCAACACTTTGTGACAACTTTCTCACAAAATGGACGATTTCTTCATATAATTGACGATTTCCGTACCAAATTGTCAATTTCATAAAGTAGACAATTTCCCTTTGAAATTGATTATTTCCTCGTAAAATTGACAGTTTCCTCATAAAATATACAATTTACCCATAAAATTGTCAATTTCCTCTTAATATAGGCAATTTCCAAAATGGACAGTTTCCTCATAAAACATACAATTTCCTCACGAAATTGACGATTACCGTGTAAAATTGTCAATTTTCTCATAAAATACATAATTTAATTGCAAAATTGACAATTTTCTCATAAATTAGACGATTTCCTCATGAAATTGTCAATTTCTTCATAAAATAGACAATTTCCCATAAAATGTATTAGTTCTTCATAAAAGTAACTATTTGCGGAGGGGATGCATTATGTCCCACGGCTACCACTGCGATTGTAACCATAAAAATTGGGTTTTTTAGTGAGCGAAATCCAGGAAATTACTTTTTTTATTGAGTGAGACCAGCTAAAAACGGTTCTTAGTGCAAAAAATCGGCGCAATCAGTCACAGAAATAGGCCAACCAGCGAAATTGGTTTACTGGCAAACAATTTTCCGAGATTAGCTGTTCATCATATTGACAATCTCCTCATGAACTTGACAATTTCCACATAAAATTGGCAATTTCCTCACAAAACATATAACTTCCTGATAAAATTCACGATTTCCTTCTGGAAATTGGATATTTCCTCATCAAATCGACAATTTTCTCATGAAATTGACAATTTCCTCATAAAATCGACAATTTCTTCATAAAATTGTCAATTTCCTCATAAAACATATAATTTCCTGATAAAATTCATGATTTCCTAATAAAATTGACAATTTCCTCATAAAATTGACAATTTCCTCACAAAATAGACAATTTCCTCATAAAATTGGATATTTCCTCACAAAATTGACAATCTCCTCATAAAATTGACAATTTCTTCGTAAAATTGTCAATTTCCTCATACAACGTATAATTTCCTAATAAAATTCACGGTTCCCTCATAAATTTGACTATTTCCTCGTAAAACATACAATTTCCTCACAAAATTAACATTTTGCTTATAAAATTGACAATTTCCTCACAAAATGGACAATTTCCTCATAAAATGGACAATTTCCCCGTAAAATTAATTATTTCCTCATAAATTTGACGATTTCCTCATAAAATTGTCAGTTCCCTCGTAAAATAACAATTTCGTCCTACTAACAATTTCCACATAAAATTGACAATTTCCTCATAAAATATACAATTTTCGCATAAAAATTGACAAATACCTCATAAAATGAACAATTTCCCTATAAAATTGACAGTTTCCTCGTAAAATTGACAATTTCCTCATCAACACTTTGTGACAACTTTCTCACAAAATGGACGATTTCTTCATATAATTGACGATTTCCGTACCAAATTGTCAATTTCATAAAGTAGACAATTTCCCTTTGAAATTGATTATTTCCTCGTAAAATTGACAGTTTCCTCATAAAATATACAATTTACCCATAAAATTGTCAATTTCCTCTTAATATAGGCAATTTCCAAAATGGACAGTTTCCTCATAAAACATACAATTTCCTCACGAAATTGACGATTACCGTGTAAAATTGTCAATTTTCTCATAAAATACATAATTTAATTGCAAAATTGACAATTTTCTCATAAATTAGACGATTTCCTCATGAAATTGTCATTTCTTCATAAAATAGACAATTTCCCATAAAATGTATTAGTTCTTCATAAAAGTAACTATTTGCGGAGGGGATGCATTATGTCCCACGGCTACCACTGCGATTGTAACCATAAAAATTGGGTTTTTTAGTGAGCGAAATCCAGGAAATTACTTTTTTTATTGAGTGAGACCGGCTAAAAACGGTTCTTAGTGCAAAAAATCGGCGCAATCAGTCACTGAAGTAGGCCAACCAGCGAAATTGGTTTACTGGCAAACAAATTTTCCGAGATTAGCTGTTCATCATATTGACAATCTCCTCATGAACTTGACAATTTCCACATAAAATTGGCAATTTCCTCACAAAACATATAACTTCCTGATAAAATTCACGATTTCCTTCTGGAAATTGGATATTTCCTCATCAAATCGACAATTTTCTCATGAAATTTCCTCATAAAATTGACAATTTCTTCATAAAATTGTCAATTTCCTCATAAAACATATAATTACCTGATAAAATTCATGATTTCCTAATAAAATTGACAATTTCCTCATAAAATTGACAATTTCCTCATAAAATAGACAATTTCCTCATAAAATTGGATATTTCCTCACAAAATTGACAATCTCCTCATAAAATTGACAATTTCTTCGTAAAATTGTCAATTTCCTCATACAACGTATAATTTCCTAATAAAATTCACGGTTCCCTCATAAATTTGACTATTTCCTCGTAAAACATACAATTTCCTCACAAAATTAACATTTTGCTTATAAAATTGACAATTTCCTCACAAAATGGACAATTTCCTCATAAAATGGACAATTTCCCCGTAAAATTAATTATTTCCTCATAAATTTGACGATTTCCTCATAAAATTGTCAGTTCCCTCGTAAAATATACAATTTCTCCGTAACATTGATTATTTCGTCGTGAAATTGTCAATTTCTCTATAAAATTGACAATTTTGCCATAAAATTGATAATTTCGAAACGATCTACTGCGAAACTTCTGCATTAACAATAATCATAAAAAGGGCAATTGCCCATTGAGTCAAGGGGCAAAATTAATAAGTTCCAAAAGGACGAAAAATAAATAATGTTCTATAGTGAAATTGACAATTTCCACGTCAAATTAACAATGCCTGCTTCAAATTGACACGTTTTTAATTAAATTGACGATGCGCTAATAAAATTGACGATTTCGTCCTAAAATTAACGATTCCTAGTTACGATTTTCTCTTGAAATGAGCAATTTCCAATTCGAACTAACAATTGCCTTACAAAATTGGAAATTCATTCGAAAGGGGCAATTTTCTCATTATATTGATAATTCTTCATACAATACCTATGTCATTTTCTTCATAAAATTGACTATTTCCTAATTGAACTGAAGATGGACTCATCAAATTGATACTTTTTAGACTGAAAATTACCTCATAAAGTCAACCATTATGCTCATAAGGTTAAGATGTCTTATAAAATTGAAAGTTTTCTCATAAAACAGACAATTTCGTTATGAAATTGACAATTTTTTAGTGAAACCGACGAGCTCTTGGTGAAGCATTTCGCATATTTGTTGCCTTTGGCGCGGCCTTTCACGTAAATTTTGCCTTGAATGTGGCGATTCAAGTGAGTATTTGCCCGGAATGTTTGCGTTTTGCCCGCCGCCGTGGGGCATTTCGCGCGGTTCACTCGTTGTGGCGCGACCTTTCTAAACAGTTTTTTTTTTTTCCTCACAATGTGACGTTTCGCTTATAAGTTTGCCCTTGGCGTCACCTTTCGCATAAATTTTGCGCTTGACGTGGTGGCGTTCAACGTCAATTTTCTTCTGTGAGACCATTCGCGAGAGTTTTCCCCTTGAGTAAATCAATATTTCGCATTTCTCGAGACCCTCGGACCTATGAGAAAATGACCCTAAAATTAAGGTGAGGAGGTTTTGATGATTTTTTTTTTCGCAAGTGACCTCGACTCCAAGGGAGGGGCCATGGCCCCTGTGGCCCCTCTCTTAGATCCGCCACTGGAGATGGCCCGGAGTTGAATAGTTCCTGGTCGCCGCGGTGTCTTGGTGGTCTAAGAGCCGTACCGGAGATACGGTGTCCGGGTTCGATTCCCGCTCCGTGGCAGTTTCTTTTTCTCACATTAACATATTTAATTAAGAGAAAACGTATGGAAATTTACTGTCTCGAGGCAGATTTTTTGGGGAATCGAAAACGCTATTAGGCCCTCCTCAAATTGAACCTGTGAACATACACATACTGGTTCACACATTCACAGTCAATTATTTTTTGTCCGCGCGTGGGAGTGGCCTGGGTTCAATTTACAGTGGGTCACCCGGTATATATTTATGTAATACACGACTTGTATATATATGTATTGGCCGGTTTTCGAGCTTTTCAAATCTGGCAACCCTAGCCGCGGGTGAAAAGCCTTTATACTCTCTACACGCTCCCTAATGTATACATCCAATATTTTCTCCATCAGTCTCATCATAACCTAACTTAGGCTCGTAGGTCTAAAATTAAACGCTCTATCGTGCTCCCCGCCACCTTTAGGTATGAAAATTACTCTCACCTTTCCTGAAGCCAGACTTCTCACAAACAGCTCTCTCATTCGTGCCTGGGCCCGCCCGCCCGCTCTCTGGAGGAGGCCGGGGACGATTCCGTCGCATGCCGCCGCTTTGGAGGACCCCATGGATTTCAGTGCCCAGTCGCGAACCGTTGTTTACTGATTACGTCGCGGCACCGGCTGACCGTTTCGCAGTCCAGGGGGCCGTGTCTGCAGAGGACCATGGCCTCTTCTCTACACCCTGGAAAATGAGCACGCTAAACATTTGCTCCAATATTTCATTATTCCCCGTTAATATACTTCCCCCGTTTGCGAGGTGATGGTACCGAGCTTCTCCCTTCTTTCGTCCCTGATGATTCGACTTAGCCGAGCTGTCTCACTCGCCCCTACGATTTCTTCGCAGAACGTTCTCCGCGCTTTCCTTTTCGCTCTCCGGATGGATTCATTGTAATCTTTTCTCGCCCGCTGGTATTCTAGCCAATCGGCCTCCAATCCGGTTCTTTTGACCCGTCTTAGCGCCGCGTTCATGGTTTGTTTTTTCCTCCTGAGGTTGGCCTCCCTTTACGGTGTACCCGTGCCCTTCGTTTTCTTCTCCGGGCAGGCTGCCTGGAAAGCAGATATTAGCTTCCCACTCAACTCTTTCTCCTCTTCGTCCAAGGTATGTTTTGATACTTCCCCTAGGCTGTTCTCCACCAGCGTTGAGAATTTCTCCCAGTCCGTCCTTCTTGGGTTCCTTACAGGAAGGTTTAGCTCCTTCTTGACACCTAACTCAAACAAAATAGGCCTGTGATCAGAAGTTATTACTCTGTCTCCCACCCTCCACCCCCAGATCCATCTGCCGGTTGTACCGAGACTGAGGGTTATGTCCAATCCGCACCACGAATGTAGGCTCCAGCCCGACATTTTCCACGACCATACCCAATATCTTACCAGATCTTCCATCAGTTCCTCTCCAGGCCGATTAGTGTTAGAGGAACCCCACGCTAGGTGGTGAGCATTAGCATCAGCTCTCACAACCCAAAAGGCTTCCCGTTGCGCTACAATAATCCCTCAGCCCTTCCAGTCTTTCTGGGATCACCCCACTCTCCGCCCCTCTATACCAAGAGGCCAACACGACATTCTTCTTTCCTCCTCCTGGCAACGGTAGCAGCCGTTGGCAAGGTGTAGCAGCCGCTATACACCTCTCTACAGGTGCGGATCCCGAGTCGTCTTAAGGAGGGGGGCCATATTATCATAGGCGTTGCCAGAGGGGGGCAGTTGCCCTCCCCTGAACTCGCGAAAAGCGTGGATTTAGTGGGGCAGCTGCCCACCCCCAGAAACTATTGAAAAGTTAAAATCCAACAGGTTCGCTATATTTTGCTTCGTCACAATTGTCTCGCCGGTCCTGGCTCAGCAATAAACCAATTTTACGGATGTTACTAAAAAACACCAATTCCGTGTATTTTTTTTTTTCAATGCAGCCCAAATTTTGCGGAGTGGCCTAATTTAAAAGCCACTTTCGTTGTTTTTGCACTATAAAAACCCAATTTTGCAGCTCTGCCCCACAAAAATTTCATTTTTCAGATTTTGATACTAGGAAATCAATTTTCCTGATTATTCTTGCAAAAAAATTGGCAATTTCCCTGGATCTGGCTCACTGAAAGACAAGTTTCTCGGATTTCACACCCCCCCCCCAAAAAAAAATGCGGATTTTTTTTATCAAAAAAAGTTGTCACGCGTCAAGCTGGCTGGTGGCTAACGCGCTTGGTGCGAGAACTGCACCATGGCAGTTTACAGGCCTATGTGTGAGTTCCTGACGATTAATTATTCGTTTCGACGATAGAAGAGCCCTTTTGAGGGAGTACCTAAATTATGACAGTGCCATTTCAGGGGAGTGAAATTAAAAGCTTCGCTACGAAAGTATCACATTCTGAGGGAAAAGGTTATCAGCTGTTGGACAGAAATTCTGCAATAGAAGACTCCAAAGACAGTATTCCAGCCGACATTTAGTTTTCGACGGAGAGTTGTACAGTTTTTGTGCAAATTCAGTATCTAATGTCCGTAAATTGACGATTTCCAGTTCCGGATCGCCGAACATACGCCTGCAAAAAGGCAATGGTGCATCTGAAATTTTCCCCCCGAGTGAAGCTGCCCCACCCCAGGATCAAGGGCTGGCTACGCTCCTGCGTATTATGACTCCATCCGGCCCCCGCCCCTACAAATGCAACACGTCACACAGGCAGACACAGTTCTCAATCACTGATAATTGAAAACATCGGAAAATTCAGGAAACCCAAAGGCCGGAAAAGTGGAAAAAAAAACGACAACATTCAACAACTACCTACGTAACGTATGAACTGTTAGTTTGGCGAAAATAATGCCTCCCGCCGAATGAAGTGAACTCAGCGCAGTGTTGATGGGGGGGGGGGGGGAGCTCTTATGTCCCACGGCCGCTAACACTTTTTTTTTTTTTTTAGTTTTTTAGTGAGTGAAATCCGGGAAATTACTTTTTATTGAGTGAAACCAGCTAAAAACGGTTCTTAGTGCACAAAATCGGCTCAATCAGTCACTGAAATAGGTTACCCAGCGAAATTGCAACAAATTTCCCGAAATTAGCTGTTCATAAAATTGACAGTCTCCTCATGAAAAAAAAAATGTCCTCATAAAATTGACGATTACCTCATAAAATTGACAATTTCCCCATAAAATTTATTATTTTCTCATAAAATTGGCAATTTCCTCATACAAATGACATTTTCCTTTTAAAATTGGCAATTTCCTCATACAATAATAAAATTTATTACTTTCTCATAAAATTGGCAATTTCCTCATACAAATGACATTTTCCTTTTAAAATTGACAATTTCCTCATATAATTGACACGTTTCTCATAAAATTGGCAATTTCCTCGTGAAATTGACAATTTCTGTGTAAAACATACAATTTCCTCATAAAATTCACGATTTCTTTTTACAATTGATTATTTCCTCGAAAAATATACAACTTCCTCATAAAATTCACGATTTCTTTTTACAATTGATTATTTCCTCGAAAAATTGACAATTTACTAATAAAATATACAATTTCCTCGTAGAATTGACAATTTCTTCATAAAATTGACAATTTTCTCGTAAAATATACAATTTCCTCATAAAATAGACAATTTCCTGTTAAAATCGATTATCTCCTCGAACAATTGACATTTTATTAATAAAATATACAATTTCCTCATAGAATTGACAATTTCTTCATAAAATTGACAATTTCCTTATAAAATTGATTATTTTCTCTTAAAATTGACAATTTCCTAATATAATTGACACGTTTCTCATAAAATTGGCAATTTCGTCATGAAATTGACAATTTCCTCGTAAAACATACAATTTTCACTTGAAATAGACAATTTCTTATTAAAATTGACTAACTCAAATTTCCTCTTAAAATATACAATTTCCTCATAAAATAGACAATTTGCTTTTAAAATTGATTATTTCCTCGAAAAATTGACAATTTACTAATAAAATATACAATTTCCTCATAGAATTGACAATTTCCTCATGAAATAGACAATTTCCACTTAAAATTAATTATTTTCTCATATAATTGGCAATTTCCTCATACAAGTGACAATGTCCTTTTAAAATTGGCAATTTCCTCGTACAATAATAAAATTTATTACTTCTCATAAAATTGGCAATTTCCTCATACAAATGACATTTTCCTTTTAAAATTGACAATTTCCTCATGTAATTGACACGTTTCTCATAAAATTGGCAATTTCCTCGTGAAATTGACAATTTCTGTGTAAAACATACAATTTCCTCATAAAATTCACGATTTCCTTTTACAATTGATTATTTCCTAGAAAATTATACAATTTCCTCATAAAATAGACAATTTCCTTTTACAATTGATTATTTTATTTCCTCGTAAAATTGACAATTTACCTAAAAAAATATACAATTTCCTCGTAGAATTGACAATTTCCTTCATAAATTGACAATTTTCTCATAAAATATACAATTTCCTCATAAAATAGACAATTTGCTGTTAAAATTGATTATTTCCTCGAAAAATTGACAATTTACTAATAAAATATACAATTTCCTCATAGAATTGACAATTTCTTGATAAAATTGACAATTCCCTATAAAATTGATTATTTCCTCATAAAATAGACAATTTCATGTTACAATTGATTATCTCCTCGAAAAATTGACATTTTATTAATAAAATATACAATTTCCTCATAGAATTGACAATTACTTCATAAAATTGACAATTTCCTTATAAAATTGATTATTTCCTCTTAAAATTGACAATTTCCTAAAATAATTGACACGTTTCTCATAAAATTGGCAATTTCGTCATGAAATTGACAATTTCCTCGTAAAACATACAATTTTCACTTGAAATAGACAATTTCTTTTTAAAATTGATTACTTCATCGAAAAATTGGCAATTTCTTCATAATATTGACAATTTCCCTATAAAATTTTTTATTTCCTCATAAAATTGACATTTTCCTCTTAAAATATATAATTTCCTAATAAAATAGACGATTTCCTTTTAAAATTGATTATTTCCTCGAAAAATTGACAATTTACTAATAAAATAAACAATTTCCTCATAGAATTGACAATTTCTTCATAAAATTGACAATTCCCTATAAAATTGATTATTTCCTCTTAAAATTGACAATTTCCTAATATAATTGACACGTTTCTCATAAAATTGGCAATTCCCTCATGAAATTGGCAACTTCCTCATAAAATTGACAATTTCCTCGTAAAATATACAATTTTCACTCAAAATAGACAATTTCTTTTTAAAATTGATTACTTCATCGAAAAATTGACAATTTCCTTATATATGTAGTTGACACGTTTCTCATAAAATTGGCAATTTCCTCATAAAATTGACAATTCACTCTTTAATTGTTCGTTTCCGGGTATAATGGGCTATTCACATTAAGTACATACTCATACGTCTTATACAATTTAAAATTTTCGCATAAAACAGATAATTTCGTTATGAAATTGACAATTTTTTCGTGAAACCGACGAGTTTTTTCATAAAATGGACAATATGTCACCTTAACATTGCTCTTAGTGAAACATTTCGCATCTTTATTGCCCTTCACGCAGCATATTTCACGTAAATTGTGCCTTGAGCGTCGACTCACGTGCGAATGTTTTCCCGAATGTTATGCGTTTCGCTCGCCGTGCTGGGGGATTTTTGCGTCGTTTACTCGTTGTGCCGCGCCGCCTTTCCAAATAGTTTTTTTTTCTCACAATGCGACGTATTCCGGTTAAAAGTTGGCCCTTGGCGTGGGGCCTTTCGCAATAAATATTTCCCTTGTCGTGGCTGCGTTCCATGTCAATTTTCCCCTCAGTGAGGCCACTCGCGAGTGTTTTCCCCTTAAATAACTTGAAATTTCGCGTCTCTCGAGAAACCTCTGACTCTTCGGGCGTCTGCAGAAAATGACCCTAAAATTAGAGGTGACAAACCCTTGCTCGATGGTCCCTGCTCCATTAGATCCGCCACTGCCTTGGGGGTGATTTTTTGTCGCCAATCAGGGCTTTCCTCAATTTTTGTCTCGAATTAGAGCTTTTATAATTTTACCCGCAAATAATTTATCACCATTAGCCGATAATTTCAACTTCTACTGAATTTCAATCCTGAATTAGCGGCTTTTTCAATCCGTGAATTGGCGTTTTTCACCCTTTTAAGCTGAGCACGAGTGTCTTTTGTCAGCTTCAGACGCGAATTACGCTTTATCTCTGTTTTACTTGCAAATGAGATGCTGATTCAAATTTTTGCTGGAAAATAGAGCGCGAGGTTTTCTCAGCTAGAGCCACGAATTATTGCTCAATTTTAGGCGAGAATCACCGCTATTATTCAATTTTAGCCGCGGATTTTCTCTATTTGATCCGCGAATTAACTTTTTTCTCCATTTTAGCTGAGAGAGAGCGCTTTATCTTGAATTCAACCGGGAATTAGCGGTTTCTCTCAATGTTAGCCGCGCGAATCACTTTCCTAGTTTCAGCCTACCACTTTTACTCAATTTTAAAGCCCAGAGGGAATCAGCGGCTTTTCTCAATTTGATCCGCAAACTTGGGTTTTTTTCGTGTGTGATCACCGCTATTATTCAATTTTAGCCGCGGATTTTCTATATTTGATCCGCGAATTAACTTTTTTCTCCATTTTAGCTGCGAGAGAGCGCTTTATCTTGAATTCAACCGGGAGTTAGCGGTTTCTCTCAATGTTAGCCGCGCGAATCACTTTCCTAGTTTCAGCCTACCACTTTTACTCAATTTTAAAGCCCAGAGGGAATCAGCGGCTTTTCTCAATTTGATCCGCGAACTTGGGTTTTTTTCGTGTGTGTGTGTGTTTTTTTTTTTTTTTCGTCATTTTAGCTGCGAATGAGCGCTTTCTTGTCAACCTTAGCCGCGAAATTAACAAATTTCTTCCATTTTAGCCGTGAATTACCCAGGTTTTCTCAATTGTAGCCGCGTATTAGCGCTTTTTCCCAATTTTTGCCTCTAATTCGTCATCTTGGTCGCTTTTTGCTACGAATTAGCACTTTCCCACTATTCCTTGAACCAACGCTTTCAAACCAAAAATGTTAGTTATTAGCAAACGTTTAGTCACGAAATCTCATTGAGAAACCATGAATTGGCGTATTTAATCGGCTTTTACTCAGTTTTATGTAGCCGCGAATTATAGTAATATTGTCAATTTTAGCTGTTTATCAGCGTTCTTCTACACTTTATCCACGAATTAGCGATTTTTCCCACTTTACAGCCATGAATTGTAGTTTTTCTTTTTTTGAGCCGCTCTTTCTTAATGTTTACGCTAATTAGCTATTTTCCCCAAATTTAGCCATGAAGTAGCGTTTTTCTCTGTATTAGCCGCGACTAGCACTTTCCCTCAATCTTAACCGCGAATGAACATTTTCCGCAATTTTAGACGGGAATTAATGTTTTCCTTGATTTGAACAGTGAATTAACGTTTTTCAAAATTTTAGCCGCGGCTTTTGGCGTTTATCGAGTTGGTGAATTAGTGTTAAATTTTTACACCTTAACCGTGAAGTTGCGCTTTTTCTTACCGTTTTTCCTCATTTTAGCCGCGAATTAGCACTTTTTCTTATAATGAATTCGCTGATTAGCGGTTTTCCTCAATATTAGCCATGAATTAGCGTTTTTCTCTGTTTTAGCCGCGACGAGCACTTTGCCTCAATTTCAGTTGCGAATCAAAAGTTGGCCCAATTTTAGCGGGGAATTATTAATGTTTTATATTTTAGCCGCGATTTAGCGTTTTTTATAATTTTAGCCGCTAATTTTAGTGATTTTTTTTATTTTCCTTTTATACGCGAATTAGCACTTTTTCTTTGAAGATTTTTTCTCAATTGTAGCCACAAATTAGCGCTGTTCCCAATCTGAGCGACTAAATAGAGATTTTTCTCAATGTCAGCCGTGAATTGGCGTATTAATATCACTTCTCGCCATACCACGCTAGCTAGAGGGTGGCTGGCGCCACTGGCAAGTAACAATTCAGAGAACAAGTAACAATTGAGAGAAATTGAGTCCCCTGGCGCTACTGTAAGGCCGTAGCCTGACGATTACCCACGAAATTGGTAGTTTTGGATCTTATTTATGCCACAGTAGAGTCTTTTTTCAATTGTCTCTCGTGAAAGCGGACCCGCCGGGCTAACCGCCACGACCAAAACCGCGCTGACGAGGCCCAAACGCCGCAATCCCCAACAAAATTTCACCGATTTGAAGGCAAACATCGGCGAAATTGGATGTTTCCAGGCAAAAGTTTCACGAAATTGCAAGTTTTTAGGGACAATAGAGAAAAATTCACGGTTTCCAACAGCTTAGTGGCTGAAATAAATTGCTAATTCATGTCTAAAGCGAAAGAAATTGCTAATTCGTGGCAAAAATCGAAAAAAAAATCATATTGTCGACTAAAATGTGTGAAAAGAGCTTATTGAGAAAAAATGCTCATTGACAGATGGTCCATCTACTGCAAAGGTCCAACCACAGCACAGCAAACCACAGATGTGTAACCACAGAAATCGTCCAACCACAGCCAACGTAAAACCACTGCAATGGTCCGACCACAGCAAAGGTCCAACCACTGCAATGGTCCAACCACAGCAATTGTACAACCACAGAAATGGTCCAACCACTGCAATGGTTCAACCACAGCAAAGGTTCAACCACAGCAAAGGTTCAACCACAGCAAAGTGACGTCATGACAATCTCAAGTATGAGAACCGGTAAACTTAGGTGTCCTACCCCAAACAGCTAGTAACTTTGCTACGCAAACTGACTAATTAGCACGAAAAAAGTCGATTCTATCCCAGGATTCTGGCTTGGATGGCAATCAAACCGAAACCTCCGAGAATATGACGTTTACATTTTAGTTTCATAGTCGAATACTCTAGGTTCCGTAAAAAAAGACACGTTCGTGGGGCGGATATCAGTTTTATAGGGTAGGATTATAAGTTTTACATCCGTTTTAGTCAACTTTCGAAGGATTAAATCTTCCGTTCTCGAACCGAATACGGGCCTAAGTAAAATCGTCGTTAAGTAAAAACTTCGGAAAATCGTCTCAGTCCCTCCGACTTTTCAATTCGACGCACGTTTTCGGAATGTTATAGAAATTTGCCATGTAGTGCGGCAACGGCAGTTGAACAGCATTGTCCTTGACCAATTGTTTGAAAATTTCGTCGACACCGTGTCCGCTCTTGTTTGTGAACGTCAGCTTCGTCTCGCACATTGTTCCTCGACAAGCCGGTATGACGGAGCCTCCTTGGAATTCGCAACTAGCCTTTAAAAAACAAAAAACAAAAAAACTGGCGATACAACACGCTGTTACAATATGGGGGTGGAGGAGGAGGGGGATGGTGTCAATCAATGTGTTTACTTTGGCGGTCAACTCATTTATGCTCGAGCACTCGGGAAAGACGGTCTCGGCGTACTCTTCCCTTTGATGTTCCTGGGTGAAGTCAATAACGCCGTCATCAAACATCGGTTCTGTTGAAACAATAAAATAAAAATACATTAGAACGAAAAATTACAAAATAAAATGTTCCTTACCCCTTGCAACGAATTCGAGCGGTTGGTTAACAATGTGAGCCTCGTTCCTTCGAAGCATGCCAAACATCCCACGAACGTCTTTACTGGCAAGTTCCTCTTCGTTGCACGACTCGAATCCAAGAGCTCGGCTAAAAAGCTGAGGGCTGGAGATTTTAATTTTGATCGAAAACTTTTCGGCGTGACAAGAGGGGAGATTTACCTGAAGAGAGCTGTCCGATGGACTTCTAGCGGTGTAGAACGCGTGGTGAGGTTCGTCGAGGTTGATGACGTAGATGATTGGTTTCAAGAAAACGACGCCTCGCTTGCTGGTTTTCTTTTCTGACACCATCAGCCAGGCGAGTTTCACCTCTTCTTCGTAATCTTCTTCCATGAACAAAACATCCTAAGAACAAAGAGATGTTTCACATGGAGCGGCGTACTCGTCGGTGGTTTTGCTTACGGCGTCTCGCGCTTCCCTCCGGTAATAGCTGATAATGTTCTCATTGAGTTTCATCGTAGTTCTGGGAACAGGGTCGACTTGATTGGAAAAACGTAAGCACTGCCATTTCCGATTCATGTGGTAGGCTGCGTCTATGAACAACCAAATTTAACTTTTGAAGACGAGAACGCTAGGAATCACCCAAGTCCTCGGGGGAGTGGGCCCTGCAGTATCATCGGAAACGGTGGAGAGGACTTATTGTCACGCTATTAACCAGCGAGTTTGCCGAGACGCTACGCATTCTATACAGGTTATAATCCAAACATTTAACTTGAGAGCGGACTCGAAAGGCCTAGAACTCAAGCCAGTAGCGCCGACTCAGTCATTATAGCTGCGAATGAGCGCTTTTTGTCGACCTTGACCGCGAATTTACGCATTTTCTTCATTTTAGCAGTGAGTCAGGAGGGTTTCTCAAATGTATCCACGAATTATCTCATTCTCTAAGGCCTTTCGGCCGCGAATAAGCGTTTTTTCTAGATCATCGCACGCGAAGTAGCGCTTTTTTTTTTTTTTTTTTTTTTAGTTCTATAGCCGCGAGTTAACGCTTTTTTCAATTATGGCTGCGGATTATCGTTTTTATTAATTTTGGGCCGTGAATTAGTGATTTTTTTTTTTTTACTTCGAGTGGGCGGGTTTCAATTAACTATTAGCCGCTTATCAACGCTTTAGAGCCTAAAAATCCAATTTTTTCATCTTTAAGCTTCGGGGACCTGGGGACTGGGTTTGATACAGACCCCCGCACCAGCTAAGGATTATGAGTTCCTCGGACAACGCTAAACCGAGAAGTACCGCCGTGTCCAGCCTGACGCGGGACAGAGTGGCCACCAGCCAGGACTTTAACTGTCCACAGATGAGTGTCCCGCGTCAAGGTCGTTCAGCCGATTTTCTCGACTCCAGGAGCGCATGCTCGGTGAAAACAAAAAGAATCCCGAAAGTATGGTTGCCATGGTGGCGTCTTAGGCGGCGTTCATACTATGGCGATACGATATCGTTTCTACATCACTCAGACACATTTCCAGTTGTTTCTATCTGTCCCAGATGCTGTTAATTGGCGTCGGCGATGTCGAAACGATATCGTATTGCTCTAGTATGTTCGCCACTTTAAACCGGCGCGGTTTAAGACGGTTTTTATGGGCGCCATGGTTCCCACTGATGCATTTTTTCGAGACCTATGGTAACAACCAACGTTGGGCAGAATACTAATGAGGAAGTAGGTACGCGGCTAAAACTTTGAAAAAATCACCAAACATTCGTGGCTAATACTTCGAAAAAGCGTTCATTCTTGGTTTCTCGATGCAACTTCCATAGGTACCAAAATTGAGGAAATAGAGGCCATTTGACGACTAGCATTTAGTAAAAACGCTAAGTGCCTTTCTAGGGCCAAGTCCGCGGATAAAATTGAGAAAAACCGGTAATTTAAGGCTATAAAAGTTAAAAAATTGCAGCTAAAATTAAAAAAAAAGAATAACTATAACATAAACACTAGCTATTCAACACTTTTGTAGAAAACTGTCAAAGTAATCGTCAAATTGAATTTTTCAGGCCAAGCAGTCCATTTCGTATAACCTGGAAACTTTTCTATGCCAAAAAAATTGCAAGTCAAGTTCAAAAATTTGCAATTTAACCCCAAAATGGAGCAGTGAACCCCCAAAACTGGCAATTTATCCCAGAGAATCAACAATTTATAACTCCAAAAGCTAGCTATTTTTTATTTATAAACTTGCCATGATCCCAACTGGCATTTTTACCAAAACTGCTAAATTTTTATTATGTTTTTAGGCATTACCAAAACTTCTTTCCCTATGGAACATGAACGTAAAAATCGTGCATTCCAACTATTTTGAAGCAGTCGATCGTCAAATTGGAATTTTCAGGCACAGGACAGTCAATTCTACCCTAGAAACACGAATTTTATCCCGTAATCCTAGTTTTTTGTTCCAAAACTAGCAAGTTAACTTGAATATGGGGGCAATTGAACTCTAAAAATTGGCTACCATAGCGTCAGTTGTCATGTTAACCTATACCACAGCAACCGTTGCTGTGGTAACTTTTAGCATAACAACGGTTCCCATGGTAACTTTTAGCATAACAACGGTTGCCACGGTAACGGTTACCATAGCAACGGTTGTCATAGTAACAGTTACCACAGTAATGGTTGCCATGGTAACGGTTACCGTAGCAACTGTTTCCAAGGCAGCGGTTGCCATTGTGATCGTTGCCATGCTATTTTCCGTCATGGTAACGATCACAACGTCAACAGCTACCATGGCAACCGTTGCTATGGTGACTGTTAACATGGCAACTTTACGAAGGTTACTGTTACTGTGGTAACGGCTACCGTAGCCACGGTTTCCATGGTAGCTGTGGCTATTGTAATCGTTGTCATGATATTCTTTGCTATGATAACTAGTTTCTATGGTTTCACGATTACAATGGCTATAGCTACCATGTAAACCGTTTCTATGGCTACTATCAATGGTTTCCATTGTATAGCCGTAGCCATTGTAATCGTGTTACCATGGAAACGGTCATCGTAGCAACGGATGCCACGGCAACGGTTAACACCAAGGTGACTAAACTTTCTATAGGTGTCGCAGATCTTCGGCCATTACTGTCCTTCACCTACGTCACGAGCAGTCCCAACCGCCTTTGCGCTGGACCCAATTGTTATTGCGCTGGATTAATTGTTATTGGGTTGTGATTTTTGAGAAATCATAAACTTCAATTTCAAAATTAACTCACTCTGCTGCTCTAGTGTGAGCAATCGGGAGCAAAGAACTGCTGGTTACGTCAGTCTCCACCCCTCCCGTCCGATGGACAGGGGGAAATCTGCGGCACCTATAGTAAAGTTTAGTCACCTTGGGTCAACACAGCAACGTTTGCCACATTGGCTATTGCCATAGCAACCGTATAGACTGTTAACATTAAGTCCGTTCCGTTGTGTTGTAGTGCTACACTGGTGCAGAAAACCATGTGATCTCATTGACTTTTATGATCGACTCCCAGGTGTGGGACGAGTGTTTTCGTGGACTTCGGCCTCTCAATCGGCTGTCCTGAAGCCTCAAGAAGAGCCTCGGCGCAGGTGTTTCTCACTGTTTCGCTCCGGAGTCGAGAACACTGGCAGAATCCAACGGTATCACACGAAACGCTAATTTTTGCTCTCGCTATGTGTCTTTTCATGCTATAGTAACCGTTACCATGGCAACGGTTCACATAGCAACGGTTACCATGGTAACGGCTCACACAGCAACGGTTACCATGGTAACGGCTCACATAGTAACTGTTGCCATACCAACGGTTGCTAAACGGTCATGGTAAAGTGCGACATTTCACGAAACGACTATTGCAGCTAATCGTTATTAGTCCGGGAGCCCACCGTATGAAAAATCCGGCTCATCTGATCGTGTCTGGCATCTGTGCCGGACGTTTTTTATGGCCTAGAAGATGACACTTCTGATATCGCCATAAATGTTCCGTGGAACAGGGGCTCATGGGGGTCGTGGGAAATGACTTTTTACTCTCGCCAGTCGTTTTCAAACCACCCAAAGGTGTGTTTGCCAACAGCTAGCTCTGCTGTGAGCCCCTGTGACCGACGGAAAATTTCTGGCGATCTCAGAAGTGTCATCTCCTTGACCATAAAAAACGTCCTGCGCAGGTGTCAGACGCGATCAAATGACCCGGATTTTTCGTACTGTGGGCTCCCGGACTAATAACGATTAGCTCCAAACGCGAATTTGTGACTGAAATTGAGAAAATTCGCAAATTCATGGCTATGGGAGGGGGTGGGGCAAAACCGCTAATCTGCGGCTGAAATTGAGAAGAACGATACACTCGCCAAAAAAGCGCTAATTTGCGGCTAGAGCCCAAAAATCGCCCCTAACTGAGAGATTGATGAGGCCAGCAAGACGTCCAGATTCAACAGTGTGCTGACTGGGTGGAATAATGACTAAAATGTGAAATTACCCTCTCCCCTCACCCTTACAAGATTTCAATCTGATCCTCCCCCCCCCCCCAGGACAAATTCCTACCTACGCCACTGGAACTCCGTTATGAGCTGTTTCCGCTCGTGTATCGTACGGCACTCTCTCTACACCTACCAATGGCCAAAGATAAGGAAATTCGAACGAAATTGTTCAAAAACTTTAGCGTAACACGTACAAGAAGAAGTCCTATGGAGGAAGAAATAGTAAATTTCTTTACTTGTAATTTTAGGCCTCAAATTTTTTTAAAGTGAGGCGAAGTGGGCGCAGGCGCGGATCCAGAGTCGGCTTAAGGAGGGGGCCATGACCCCATGAAACGCCGTAACTATTTGGCTAAAATATTCCTGGTCCCTAATGAAGTGAACTCAACCTATGGATGGAGGGGGGAAGGCATAGCCTCTCATGTCCCGCCGCTGGAACTTCTGAGTTTTGGACTCGGCAAACCGTATAATCTGCGCGTTCAACCTCACTCCCGCCTTATCGCTTGACCTCTTTGCGACACGTTTTCTAGGGGCAATTGGGCATTGTCCAAGGGACTCATTTACCACGTCCGATTCAGTTAGAAACACTTTGAAAACATAAACACGGCACAAAACACAGCAGCGAATTTAGAGGTTTCTCGACACAGTGAGTCCGAAAATCGAGACGAATTTCCAATCAGATGGGCGGTTGAAGTGGTTCTCACTGTAACGCCACCGTTTTTTGACCACTTATTGCTCACATTCGCATAAGGTTGTGGACATTACGTTGAACATGCTATCCGCACAAGCGACAGCTGCCTGAATTACAGCAGAGTTTGAGGGGCTCAGAGGGCGCTTGAGTTCAGTGAGTAAGGTGAAGACGGTCGTATTTGGGGGGGGGGGGGAACTACTGGGTCATTGATTGAGTCAATTAATATTTGACGGCGCGAATAGCCTTTTATTTGGCCATTTCGCATGGCACGAATTGCGTCAGTTAAGCCACATACTTGCGCAAATGCAGTACAACCATTTTAATGGCGTGGAGGCTCAGTATTTGGTCATTTATTAAGCACGAATGGTAAGTTTCGCCATTTCCAGGGCACGAATTGTCGGTTTAGCAATTAATTTTTAGGGCGTGATTAGCCATTTTTATGGTACAAAATAGTCCGCCATCCATTTTTAGGTTGCGAATGGTCAGTTCGCCATTTCCAAGGTGCAAATTGTCAGGTCATTTATATGTATGAGGAATGAATAATAGCCTCAGCGATATTTTCAGAGCAGTTTTGGCATTTTAGGGTCCGAATGGTAAGTTTTGCCATTTTTGAAGCGAGAATTGCCCGTTTGGTCATTTTTACACCAGGCATTCCATGTTTAGTAATTTTCTACGCACGAATGGTCAGTTTTGGCCATTTTAACGGCAGGAATTACCTGTTCAGGCATTTTAGGGCGCGAATTTGTGGCAGGTAAAGTCAGTTTCACCATGTTTAGAGCGCAAATCGCTAGTCAGCTTAGGCATTTTCAAGGCGCGAATCGTCAGTTTTGCCATTTTTAGGGCGTAAGTAGTCACGTAAAGCCAAAGGCGCGAATAGTCAGTATTGGCCATTTTTGGAGCACGAATTGTCAGTTTGGCCCATTTTCAAGGCTGTAAGGATCGTCAGGCTAGCCATTTTTAGGTTGCTTTTTTTAAAGCGAGAATTTTTCCACGCATTTAGTCAGCTCAGCCATTTTCAAGGCGCTAATAGTTAGTTTTGCCACTTTAGGGGTGCTATTACCTTTAGTTTAGCCTTTTTTATGGTGGGCATAGCAATTGCTTAGCTATTTTTAGGCACTGAATGGCTGTCAAGCCATTTTTAATTGAGCGAAACAGACAATTTCCCAAGCAATGAAAATTGAGACAAATTGTCGATCGGAAGAATATCAATGAAAGAGTTCTCACAGTGACCCTACTTCCTGCACCCGAACTTTTCCGCGGACAGCCCTGAAGGCCACGGAAGAATCTCGATGCTTGTGGACCTCTCAGGGGCCTAGGTACGAATGGTCTCGAAAAAATGCCGCATAAGGGATCCAAGGACGCCGTGGCAACCACACCGCTGTTTTTGTTACCAACCGCTCGTACTAGTGTCCCTGGAGTCGATAAAACCGGCTGATACCAACGACCACGACGTGAAACATTCATTACTGGATCGTTAAAGGGGCTTTATTTCTCGGTTAAACATGGTTCGGGGACTTATAAATCACGTCTGCTTCAGACTAGAATCTTACAGCGTTTTCCATTTATATAAAATTCTGCTCTAGAGCAATTAACTTCCACTTGTCTTCTCCACTAACATGATGTGTTTTAATTCAGAGAGGACGAGTGGAAATGGTTTGCTCTACAGCAGAATTTTATGTAAATGGAAAACGCTATTAGACCCTGGAATTTGAGGACTTGACTATCCCTCGTTTGTGTTTGGGAGGTGGTTTTGATTATGTTTTTTGCGCAAGTGATCCGCCACTGAGTGGGCGGGGCCTATTTTATCCCAGCTGAATTCTATTGGTTGGTAGGCTTCAGATTTGATTTTTTTTTTTTTACATTTTCTTGCACTGGTGAGGGAATGAAATCCATTCTCGCCCTAGGGCGAGAAAGTGGCCCCTTTCTAAACGCTGGAGGAGGGTTCAGCGAGCGGGAAAGGGGTTATTCTAGGGTTTGTGTAGAGAAACAGCCAAAAAATCCCGAAGTTTTATTCTTCAGGTATCGTATCAACCATAGCAACGGGGTTTCACGTCAAAACTGGCAATTTATCCCTTGTACCAGGCAATTTATCCCCCAAAACTAGCAATTTAACACAAAAAAAAACTGATATTTCAACAAAAACTGGCGTTTTAGCAGAAACGGGTATGTTTAAGCAAAAAACTCGCACTGAATGTCCACCATTTATTCCACAAATTGTCGGTGTATCCCCCCCCCTCTCAGTTGGTGATTTATCTTGTCCTCCTCCCGCGTTCACGTCGAAAAAGACACGCATTTAGTAGGTACTGGGGATTTTCTGCCTCTTTTCTCATTAGTATTCTGCCCATTGGGTATTAGTTACTATGTGTGTAGGAAAATACCCAAAATTAACTATTTTGCGGGTTGTCGGGCGTTCTGTTGGACATTTTCCGACTTTGGTGCAGTGAGATAGGTACCCCAAGATAGGGGTAGCCGGCCGTTATTGTATGTGAATCATTGTGAGTCATAAAAAATGGGACATTTTAAGGGGTGCCTGGTGATTTCTGTCTGCACCAGTAAAATTAGCATCCCCCCCCCCCTTTAGACACCTCGAATTGGTGTATTTTTGTTCATTTTAGCGGCAGATGAGTGCATTTTTCTCAATATTAGCCGGAAATCAACGCTTTAAAGCCTAAAAAGCCCAATTTTTCCCATCTTCACGCTCAGGGGGGGGGGGGCCCTCCGACAACAGACAATTCCCCTCGACACTACGTCGGCACACTACTGGCGTTGCGGTTATTCGCTGGACTAAACGTCTGTTGATTATTCGGCCACCACTAGCGGGAAAATTCGGGCCGGATTAAGTACCGAAAATACAAGATTAATAGGGGAGAACCTTTTTCATCCGTTCATTAGGAAATCCGTTTCGATTTGTGTCGTTAAACCCCTCTGGATAGACAGTTTTGCCCTTTTTTGCGAAAATGAGTCTGGGCTTAGTGGGGGGGGGGGGTTCTCGATTTTGGACCTTTTTTTTAAGGTTATTGATTTGAGTCGGACGCGCTAAGGAGTCTCCGAGGTGGGCCGAAAGACTCCTGGAAGGGGGCGACGGCTACCCTGAAATTTGGCATTTTGAGATGTTGTTAATCTCAGCCGACAGAAGACCCAAAGACTCTTTGCTGGACTTCAATTGGGACAATACTTGAGAGACAAATTGGAACAAAGTACTTTTGACAACTCTTGAGAAGTATAAAGGCTTAGCCAAGTACGAAGTGGACCAAAATAAGAACACATCGAACAGGGCAGGTTGTTTCAGAATACAAGCGTTAAATTGGTGGTTAAACTCACCGTTCAGTTCCAGAAGAACGAGCACTTTACGTTGATCATTTCTGTCCAAAGTAGCGTTCTAGAAAATAAAACCAAGTTATCCAACGAATCGTCAAGGACTGCCCATGAAACTGATTAACTACAACAATACCTTAAATTGCCGTACGATGACATCGACAACAGTTTTAAGTTCAGTTTTGAGGCGTTTGTCTCGTATCGTTTTTGTAACTTCAGTCCAAGAGACACGACCGATGGAACCGTCCAGCAATTCCAAAAGGTCTTTTATTTCAGGAAGCGAGAATTTTGACAAACCCACGCGCAATTGCTTCAGAAAATTCGCCATAATGTCGCGGTTGTTAACAAATAAAATAAAAACACACGAACTATTAAAGATCAACTCCCGAGCGAGGCTGCAAAGTCCAAACTTCTACTAAATTTTAATATTTGTTGTATCTTTTCTCTTTTGAAACTGATTCCCGGGTTTCACAACGGAATCTGTCAGGTTTGGAAGGGAAGGTTACAGTGAGGTTGCAGTGGCTGAAAGTGGGCATTCGGGAAATTTTCTAGAGTTAAATTTGTTTAATTAATTTCTGCCGAATCGTCTCATTGATCGTAACCGACCATGACTATGGATCTCACTGACGATATTTACATGGTTTTAAAGGCATCGGGAAATTACGACAGGTAGGCATAATGCGTCTTAATTTCAATGGGTTCCCAAGGGCTGTACACCCTCGCTCTTTCCTGTCAGATTGAAGGAACTTGTCAGGAAGAGACTACAGGAATGTGGCTGGGTTGACGAAGTGTACCTTTTGGCTAAAGAGGAACGCCAAAAGACGAATAACAACAGGGAGATAATTTTGGAGGTCAGCAAAGAGGCTCGAAGTGAGTAGCCAGCAGGACGACTCCAGCCATCCCACCATTGATACAATTTTTTGTAACTTTTCTTTTGGGTTTATTTCATAATTGCTTCGCGCCTAGGCCGTGTCCCCAATGCTGTCAAACAGGAACTACTGCAAAAGTTGAAGGAGTCGTTGCTTCGCTACAACGGTTATTACGAGGAATGAATTTAAAAGTTTTACGTCTTGACTACGCTACTCTGGTTGATTCAACCTCTACTCAGACGATTTGGTTTTCCTATGACGAGAAAAATCTAGAAGGGAACCAGAGGGCATTCTTGGACTACCGGCAACTACCTAGGGTCAGGGCGTTTCTTGGGGGCGGGGGTTAGCGCCCCCCCCCCTCACACTACGGGACGGCTAGGAGTTAAATTTTTATATTTCCAATAAGAACTAAGGATTGAGCTGAGCTTGTATCACAAAATTGAAGATTTTTCAAAATTATAAATGACCAAAGCCTGTCTTCTTAACCACAATGTCTAACCTGCATGGTCATCTTAAAGGTTATGGGTAGGGTGACCAGACGTCCAACTTTTTTGAGCGTCCGGGCTAATTTTTCAGGTGTCCGGGGAGAGGTCAAATTGTCCTACTTTTTCGGTCTCTACTTGATGTAACCAGGGCTGGGCAGTAATTGAATTACGCAATTCAATTACAATTAGTAATTGGTAATTCGTAATTGATAACAACACGCCATTATAATTAAAAGCACTTTTTCGAAGTAATTTGTAATTAACAATTACCAATTACATTTCCATCTTCAGTGCCAATATTACTTCGAAAACTCAGCGGGTACTATTTCGCGCCTTACTTGGAGCTTTTGGAGGAATTTTTGCTTGAAATTCTCTGAAAAATAAGAGTTTCAAAGCAATTATGACACGAGCGATATCCTCGAGCTTAGGGTTGCCAATTTGAAATTTGAGAAAAACGGTACAAAAGTTTCAAAGATCGAAATCCCAAACCAGTCGCGTAAGTAGGAATTTGTCCTGGGGTGGAGGGGGGGGGGGAGATCAGATTGAAATCTCGTAAGGTTGAAAGGAGGCGGGTAATTTCACATTTTAGTCATCATTCCACCCAGCCAGCACACCCTTGAATCTGGACATCTTGCTGGCCCTCGTCATAGCCTCAATTTCACAGTTAAGGGCGATTTTTGGGCTCTACCCGCAAATTAGCGCTTTTCCCAATTTTGGCCGAGTGTATCGTTCTTATCAATTTCAGCCGCAGATTAGCGGTTTTGCCCCACCCCCTCCCATTGCCATGAATTTGCGCATTTTCTCAACTTTAGCAGCCAAGTATCGTTTTTATCCCGTGAGCGATGTTTCTTAATTATCCGCGAGTTTTCGCGTTTTCCTCAATTTTAGCAGCATATTACCGATTTTTAAATTTTTTTTACCAGGGGATTAGCACCTTTCTCAGTTTCAGCTGGAAATTAACGTTTTTCTTTAGTGTTTTCCGCAATATTAGTCGCAAAATAGGGGATTTTTCACGAATTAGGATTTTTTTTGGTTCACCATACCCAATGCATGAGCGATTTTCTCAGTTTACTCGCGAATTAGCGGTTTTTTTTCGCCTATTGCTATAAATTGGCGCTTTTTTTCAATTTCAGCCTGAAAAGTTGCCTTCAGAATCCGCAAATTGGCGTATATTCAGTTTTTGGCGCAAATTAGGATTTTCCTCAATTTCAACGTTTTTCTTAATTTTTAGGCTTAAAATTAACCTTTCTTTTAATTTTGAGAAACGTTAGTTGCTGATTATTTCATTTCCTAAATATTACCCGCAAATTTGCGGTTTTTCACATTTTACCACAGCATTAGCAATATTATGACATTTACAGGTATAGATTATTGCTTCTTTTCAGTTCTAGCCATGAATTAGCGTATTTTTCAACATTATACTATAGCCATGCATGAATTTGCCATTTTTCTGAATTTTAGCCACAAAAATGCCTTTAGAAGGTGCGAATTTAAATTATAAATGTAAATATTTTTGTTCAAACCTTTTCAAACCAAAAAATTTACATCTATCCATCCATTTCTGTCAAAAAATCATCATTTTTAAACTATAAATTTCACGACACTTAATTCGAGAATTAGTGATGTTTCTCACTCAATTTAAGCAGGAAATTAGCAATTTTTTTTCCATTTTTAACTGAGAATTAGCACTGTTCCCCAATTTGAACTGAAAATTAACGTTTTTCTTAATTTTAGCGGCGCTAATTGGTGATTTTTTCAGCTTTTGCCGCGAATTATAGTGATTTTCTTCATTTTTTATCCGCGAATGAATGTTTTTCCATAACTTTACATATCTGCAAATTGCAAATTAGTGATTTTTCCCAATTTCAGCTGTGAAATAGCGTTTTGTACTAATTTTGAGGTCATTCAGCATCCTATGCTTTTTTTCATACGCGAATGGGCGATTTTACGCCATTTCAGTTGTGAATTTGCCATTTTTGTCCAATTTTAACGTGAAAGCGTCTTTCATTTGTCAATATTATAGCGTGTTTATTCAACTTTAACCGCGATTTTTTTCTTAATTTTAGTCTGGAAGTTGCATCGCGAGACCACGAATTAGCGCTTTTTAGCAGCTAATATTACCAATTTTAAATATTACCAGCAAATTAGTAGTTTTCCACATTTTACCACCGCATTAGCTAAACTATATAACTTTTATAGGTACAGATTAGTGCTTCTTTTCAGTTCTAGCCGTGAATTAGCGTATTTTTTAACTTTGTACTATAGCCGTGCATGAATTTTTAGCGACAAAAATGCCTTCAGAAGGTGCGAATTTAAATTTAAAATGTAAATTTTTGTTTCAGCCAACCGAACCAAAAAATTTACATCTATCCATTCATTTCTGTCAAAAAATCATCATTTTTAAATGATAAATTTCACGACACTTAATTCGTGAATTAGTGATGTTTCTCAATTTTAGCTGCGAATTTTTCGCTTTTTCTAAATTTTAGCAGCGTGTTAGCGTTTCCAACACGTGCGTTACCTACTGAATTTTTGTCAATTTTTGCCAAGAATCGGCGTTTGACTCAATCTAAGCTGCAAAATTAGCAATTTTTTCCATTTTTAACTGAGAATTAGCACTTTTCCCCCAATTTTTAATGAAAATTAACGTTTTTCTTAATTTTAGCTGCGCTAATTTGTGATTTTTTCAATTTTTGCCGCGAATTAGTGATTTTCTTCATTTTGTATCCACGAATCAGCGTTTTTCCATAACTTTATATCTGCAAATTGCAAATCAGCGATTTTTCCCAATTTAAGCTGTGAAATAGCGTATTGTGCTAATTTTGCGGCCATTCAGCATCCTATTCCCATTTTTCACACGCGAATGGGTGATTTTACGCTATTTCAGTAGTGAATTTGCCATTTTTTGTCCAATTTTAACCTGAAAGCGTATTTTATTTGTCAATATCATAGCGTGTTTTCTCAACTTTAACCGCGGGGTTTGCCCAAATACAACACTTTTGCGTTGATTTCCACAATTTATTCGTAGAATGGCCTCCATGTACCGCGAATCAGCGATTTTTTTTCTTAATTTTAATCTGGAAGTTGCATCGCGAGACCGTGAATTAGCCAAGTTAGCAAACTATGACTATCCGGGGTTCCCCCGTGACAGCTCGCAGGCCGGGATGTGGGGCAAAATTAGCCAAATCAGCAAATTTGACCCTGGAGATTTCGCAACCCTACTCATGCGACGCGTTTGGCGTCTTGGGGCTATGCTGTTCCTGCTTCCTATCTCAAAGATCTGTTCTGGCGTTCGATTGTTGGGTGGACGCACTAAAAAAATGACAGTGAACAGGAGCAAGATGCTTGCGTGTTCCACAAATCCAGCTCTTGGGTAATGGGAAAAGTAATTCAATTTACAGTAATTGTAATTTGTAATTATTCGTGGAAGTGAAAAGTAATTGGTAATTTGTAATTAATCCTCTTTTTTGGAATTAATTTGAAATTTATTACTCAAAAAGCTGTAATTTGCCCACCCCTGGATGTAACGTCTGGTATTTATAACTCGCAAGATCTTTCAACGTCATCATCACACAATGCTGCGGCACTTAGCCGCCAAGTCCCCCCCAACAGTCCCCGTTTTGCCCTCATCAGTCCTGCTGATCCAGATCTCCCACCTAACTCGATTTTATCACCTCAGGTCGAGCGTCAGGGCGTTGAGATCGTAGTGCAAAGCAGTTATTTTACCCGCTGAACCTAGCTCCTAAACACTGGCATGCCTCCATTTCACTCAAAACGCTGAAATTCACCCTACAACCAATGAGAAAAATTGGACCGACTTTACCGGCAAATTAGACTCACACAGTCTGATTAAAACCAATCACGAGAGTTTGGCATTTTCAAAAATAAAAATCGTTTTTTTGTCTCTTCCAAACGTCAATTTCGCGGATTTTCACTCATTCAAAAACCAAATGTTCGTGGATTTTACTCTTTCATAAACCAATTTTACGGACTTTCACTCTTTCAGGACCCAATTTCGGGGAATTTTCGCCTATTCAAAAACCAAGTTTGCAAGATTTTGCTCTTCACATAATTTATTTTGCAGGTTTGGTTAAATGAAAAACCAATTTTGCAAAAAACTAAAAAAAAGAAGAAATTTTTGGGTTTTTAAATTGCAGTTTTGCTGAAGATTTTTCACTCTTCCACGAACAAAATTTCAAATTTGGCACCTTATAAAGAAAATTTCACCGATTTTAGTTATTTCGTACACCAATTTTGCTGATTTTCTCGCTTTCAAATCCCAAAATTACGTGAGATTTGCTCTTTGAACAAACATTTTTATATTGGGGGGGGGGGGGGTCAGAACCCAATTTCGTGTGCTTCGCTTCTTTAAACCCCGATTTTGGGAAATTTCACAAGAAGAAAAACCAAATTTATGAATTTTGACTCGATCAAACACAAAATTTTGTCATTTTAGCCCATGTTTCACAGTCTTTCGCTCTTTCAAAACATAATTCGCTGATTTGGCTCATTGAAAAACCATAATTTCATAGTTTTGGCTCTTTCAAAACCGTTTCGTGGTTTTCGTTCTTTCACCCCCCCCCCCACCCCCTTTCAGCACTTTGTTTGTGCCTTGGAAACTAGTCTTCAAAAAACAGGAATCTTATTGCTCCAAAAATCTCATTTTTCGGTCGAAATGAACTGGTACAGATCGACAGAATCTGCAGATTAACTCCTCGAATCAGCAGATTAACATCAGGACATGCTTAATTAACCATAAAAATGACTATGACGGCTATGAACAGATTAAAATAGCACATAATTAGGCACACATGGCATTCAATATCGAATTTTACCCTCAAATTCGAAACCAGAGCAAACTATTGAATTTGCGACGATTTGCCCACCCCTTCCACTCCATTCTCTTCAAAGAATTGGCACCTCTCACCGCGCGTAGTGAGACATTCAAATAAGCTTGCCGATCGGCCCCTTCCTTGTCAATTTCGTTGGCCTAAAATTCGAAACCACAGCTGGACTGACTATTGCATTTGCAAAGATTTTGCGTTCACTTCTGGTTTTGAATTTTTGAGGCCAAACAATTGACGACGAAAGTCCAGTCTGCAGGCTTATTCGAATCTGCACGCTACAGTGTGAGATGCGCTAGAACTTTTTAAAGAGGAGGTGGGTGGGTGGGGCGTAAATCTTTCGAATTTGACGACAAAACATCGACCAGGATTTCCGTTCAGTTTACTTGACTAAAAAAAGTGAATTGGTGCGCACGGCCTTAACGAAACATTTTCTAGGGAAGATCAAGATCCTCCAATTTTCACCACCACCACCACCACCAAAGCAGAATTTAGACACATAAACGTGACTCCTTGTAAACGCAGAGAGACGAAACGAATGATTGCTAAGTCACTTTCCCCCAGTTTACGGTCCTGGTAGTTACGTTGATGGCTAAAATCAGAGTATTTCACCCCTTTCAACCCCGAATTTCGCACTTTAAGAAATCGATTTCAGTGAGTTTAAGCTCTTTCGACAGTTTTGTGAATTATTTTGCTCGTAAAACCCAATTTCACGGTGGTTGACCCGTTCAAAAAAGCAAATCCGTTAGTTAGTTGTCTTTCACCACAGTGCGGCTGACCTTGGCCATTGCGCGGTTGTCCCTGACCTGGTTGTCTCCGTGGCGCAATTGGCAGCGTGCTGGACTGGTAATCCAGAGGTTGCGGGTTCAAATCCCGCCGGGGAGCCATTTTTTCTCGAAAATCGAATCGTGTTTGGCTATGCCCTTCCATCGTCGTCCGGATAACATCAGTTTAATTAATTTATTAATTAAAAATACCGGCGACAGAATTATTCATTATATCCATCTAACAAATTTCGTGGTTTTGGTTGTGTATAAAATTAGTTTCGCCAGGTTTGGTGTCAATTCGAAAAACGAACCACGGAAAAACAAATCTTTGTGATTGTGGCGTTTTGAACTTTCAATTTGTTCAAATGATTGAAAAATTTGGAACTTTAAAAATACAATTTCACGGATTTTGACGCTTTCAAACTCCGAATTTGTTCATAGAGAAATCAGTTTCGCAGACTAACTGGCTAATTAAGAAAATTAATTTGGCGAATTGCGTGTTTTGCGCGTACCGTGGCCAAATAAATGCATCGAATACCAATCGTAGAGCCAAATTTTCATTCGGAAGAATGAAAAGCTAAAAATTGAAGACCCGCCCCCCCCCTCTTCCGTAAGCAGTCAATGTGTTGAGACGTCCAAAGTGAATTATAATATATTTCTCGTGTGTGTAAATATGTTGTACAATAACACTTTTTTCGTATTAACCCTTTTTTTGGTATAAGAACTTGCTTGTTCCTTCAAAAAACGAAAAACAAAACGGTAAATGTTACACCCTCTAATTAGCTTTTTTTTGCAATTAAACATACTGGAATGGCATCAAAATGAATAATACTTAAAAAATAGATCTATAAATTAAGGTACTTTCATCGTACCCTCAGCGATAATGACCGAACGAAGCAATTATAACCGGGTAATTGAAAATGACATCTAAATTGTTTATAGTTAGTACATTTTGTCCATATTGAAATAATAAATATCCCTCTCACAGAGCTAATGCGAAAAATGATAATTACATTCATTTAAAATTCAATGTATTTATCATCAATTCGTAGAGAAAAATTATGGAGACGACACCCTAGCCTACGTGTATTATAAAAGTGCGCTATATACAGAAAAAAGAGCACATAAAATACGTAACAGAGGAGCCATTTCACCGAAGCTTTCAATGATCATTCTGTTCCTTTTTTTGTTTTTTTTTGTTTTCTTCAATTCGATTAATTCATCAGTCAATGATGAACGTGTAACGCGTGTGGTTTAGCTATCTTTCGTTATCCTTTTATCCCGTGAATAATTATACCAAAAATGTGTCGATTTTGTTTGTTTGTTTTCCAAAGTAGCTTGTAGAGCGGAGCACCCCATTATTTATAGGTAACCCAAATTTTTCCCTTCGATTAATTCACGTCAATTTTTTTTTTCTTCGTTTACCTCTAACACGAGCACGAATCTTTATTGCCTTGGTCGTTGGTTAAATTCGTACGTCCCGACTGGGAAGGCTTGTGCTGAACACCTGATTCGGCGGCGTTCAAATCGAGTCGTCCGTCCTGTATGCTCTGATAGATCTTTTTGGCAGTTTCCAGGAAAGCATCTTCGACCCGTTCCCCGCTTATGAAACGAAGAGAAAAATATATATTTTTTAAAAAACTGTCGTGTACAAATTGTGGGTGAGTGGTGAGGGGGGGGGGTTGAAAACTCACGTTTTAGCGCTAGCTTCGACGAACATAAGTCCGTTCTCTTCGGCAAACTGTTTTGCCTCCTCGTACGGGACGTCCCTTTGTTCGTTTAAATCACATTTATTTCCGATGAGAAATATCACCTGAAATAAGGAAATCCTCCCATGTCGGAAAGCTATTTCACGCGTTTAAAACGTTGAATACGCACAGTGCTGGGGTTGGTCAGGTTTCTGGTGTCGCTAAGCCAACTGCTCAGGTGATTGTAAGTTGAACGCCTCGTAATATCGTAGACCATCAAGGCTCCGGCTGCACCCCGATAGTACGATCTAAAATCGAGTAATTTATTAATTTCCCTGAGACAATAATCTAAGAACTTGAAATGTACCTGGTAACAGCGCGAAATCGCTCTTGTCCGGCAGTGTCCCAAATTTGCAGCTTAATCTTTTGACCGGACACCTCTATTATCCGCGTTCCAAATTCTACACCGATTGTGTGCGGGCAGTCGGACATAACTGAATTTGAAAACAAACAATACAAAAAAAAAAAACAACATAAGATGCGGATCTTGGGCTAAACTAGTGAGTTACATGGCGCGATGAATCCCCCCCCCCCTCCACGAAGCGTCCAATGTCCAGTATCTCGCTTCAGAGTGTCTTTTCAGCCTTGAAACATTATGAACCACAGCGCTGCATCCTACAGTAAGTTAAAGTAGAAAACCTGTGAGGGAGGAAGGGAGGCTAACTTCGGTGACCCCCCCCCCCACGCACATCAGGTACAATGATTTACATTCTACGGTAGTGCTGGCTGGTGCTTGAGTTTGATAGATAGTGCAATTCCCAACAAAATTAATGAATAAATTTAAATTCAACATGCCACGGGGAAAGGTGTTCCAGACCCAAAATAAAGTTAGCCCCCCCCCCACGTTTGTCAACTGTACCTTGCTGTAGGATGCAGCACAAATGTTCATATTTGAGCACTAACCTGAACAAGAACCCTTTGGAGCTGAGCGTTCGTGGCAAGTCACTTATGGCAATAAAGAATAATATGGGTCCCATAATTGACCCCTGAGGAACACCAGTTTGGACCGCACGCCACCCCGAGAACTGGTTTGAAACTCTCACGGTTTGAAACCGCAAAATTTTTTTTTAGATAAACGGTACCAATACCAACGAAGCTTTTCAACAATTAAGAATGATAAATGATATCAAATGCCTTGATTAAATAAATGGAAATCAACAAGTTGCGAGAAACAAGTTTCTTGGTGCGTACGCTTCTCTAGGTGTTTGGGAATGGTTCGTAACATGTGACCAACGATACCTGGATTGCTCACAACGGACTGGAGGGGCGTGGAGGGGGCAGGTCGTCCCCTGGTAAACAATCACCCTGTCCCTCTCCTTATGTGCCGCATCACGACAAGAATGGGGCGGGGTTGCACAAGCCTAGTCCGAAAATGAACTGTGAGACGCTTCAGGATATGAAACACCAGACATTCATGAACAATTGCATTGAAGTAAGGTCCAGTCTTTTCTTGTCGGTCCCATACCTTCAGCTTCCTGCGCTTTTCGGCCCTGGCTCTCATCAACCCGCGTCACGTCTCAAGTCTTGGGGGTTAACTCGTCGGCATCAGCCGAACCGGTCCTCCCTGATTTGCTGAGATGGAGCCCTTTTACCCGCTAATGAACGATTTTTCTCAACTTCGGCCATGAATTAAGCGATGTTCTCAATTTTTGTCGCAAAAAAGCGATTTTTCCCAATTTTATCAGCGAATTAGCACTACTTCTCAACGATCCGGCCTTCTTCTTCAAGCCTAATCTTCGATCGTTGGCCACAAAAAACCCAACGACAAGCAGGCGACCAAGGGTCCTATCGTTTGATGGCCTCGACCATAGCGCGTTGTCGTTCTTTACCATAGCCGTCTCCCACAAATTGATTGCGTGTTGCACCATGCGAAACTGCAATTGCACGACAATTTATCCCAGAATCTTGCAAATTTCGCGACCGTCGCACTCGAATTTTCCCCACTATTCAGCCTCGAAACTTGTATTATCGCCGCAAAATTTAAATTTCACTGCAATTTAGCCGACATTTGCCTAAGCTCGTGAGCGTAGCTATAACTATAGACAGAAGGGTAGGCTGCTTTTCTCTTTACGTTGCCCTCCAGCGTATTCGTCCCAACAATGAACGCCTCGCAATGACAGGGAGGGGGGATCACGGGTTTCATCAATCTTAGAGCACTAGGTCACAAAAGAGACCCTAAAATTTGTAATTTATCCAAAATTAGTCCCGAAACAAGATTTTCTCTAGAATTGGGACCCGAAAGTCATCCGATATTCGCCCATGAGAAACTTCCAATTACCTGATTATTTGACACGCTCTGGGCTTTGTTAGGGCCGACTAGTCTGTTGAACCCACCCGCCATGACCCGAAACTATCAATTTCGCGGACATTCAGCCAGGAAGCTCGTCAAGTCGCTCAAATCAGCACCCGAATTAGCAAACTCACAAGCATTCATCTTTAAATATGTAGCAATTATGTACACCGATATTCATCAAAGTATAGGCGCAGTCGGTGCCGGCTAGCTCAGGGTCGGCTACCTCAAAAAAAAAAAAAAAAAAAATATCGAATTTTGCACTATAAAATACCGAATTTCTCGGATTTTGTTCGCTGAACAACCAATTTCGGGGATTGTTGTCGCCAGTAAACCAATTTTGCGAGTTGGCCTAATTCAGATCGGTCGCTGAATTAGGACGACCTAGAAAAATTGGTTTTCCGGCAACGGAAATCCCCGTTATTGCCCCCCCGGGGCATAAGTTTTTCTAGAGCACAGAATTGGAGATTTTTGGAATTTAATGGTAAAAATGCCAGATCTTTGGTGGTTTGTGATGAAGTATGGTGTTTTTTCGTTGAATACGGAATTTAAGGTGTTAATCTGCAGATTTGGGGTAATAATATGCAAGATGCAGCAGATCTGGGCAATTCCACTAAAAGTGGCGAAATCATGTCTTTTCCGTCTTTCCTGGAAACTATGTTTAGTATTGCAGAGGGAAAAAATAAATCAAATGGCACCGCCATGTCCGAGACCATCCTAATTTTGTCTTCTGAAATAGAGGACCTGCAATAACATAAAAAATTACGAAATGACCCAAATGTCATTCCCCTGGTCTGTCCATTCTTTCGCACACGTGCGCCTCAAGTAACAAAAGTCTTTCATTTTGAGACTCTGGAAAACTGCAAAGGCTCGTGTGTGCTCATAAAGTGGTCCAGAAGAGACAGCATTATGATTTTATCCATTATGCATATTGCTTATGATTTTAGGTGCACGTGCTCCCTATTGTGAATCTTGAGCGGGCGACATGATTCATTCCGCCCGCTACGTCTTCTTTTAGGTCTTTTGTTGTTTTCTTGAAAATTGTTTTTCCTAATTTTGTTTTTAAATTGTACATAAGCCATAAAAAATAATCACTGGAAATTACGCTGAGAGGCGATTAAGGCCCGGTGCACACTTGCGTTTTTTTAAGCTGCGGTGCCGCCGCGGCAGCGGTTGATTTGCGGCACATTTGGCTTAGCAACATCAATACATAGCACTGAAAAATGCAACAGAGGCCTTTTTTAGTGTGAAGCTCTGATGAAGCTTTGTAGCTTTTAAACCACTTTTGACCCGAACAAAGGTCCTAATCACTTACCAATTGACAATATTATAAGGACTAATATATCCCAAGATACATAGCTTTGGCTATACCAACGCCAATTCATTTCTAAAAAGTGTCAAGAGCTTCAATCGAGTGGATTTTGAAATTCGAGTGCCTCCAACTTTGAATTTGAAAGCGGTGCCGCGACTAGAAAAACCGCATGTGTGCATTGCTTCATAGCAACTAATGTATTTTAAGACAAGAGAAACAATGGACCTGGGCGGGGTTCGGCTTAGCTTATCCCTCGGAGTACGACTCCCAAAGGCGTCTCCGTGGCGCAATTGGCAGCGTGCTGGACTGGTAATCCAGAGTTTGCGGGTTCAAATCCCGCAGGGGAGCCATTTTTTCTCGAAACTCCAATTGTGTTGGGCAATTCCCTTCCATCGTCGTCCGGATAACATCAGTTTAATTAATTTATTAATTAAAAATACCGGCGACAGAAATATTCATTATATCCATCTCAAAACAATACAGACCTCCAGAGTGGTGCCGCAGCTTGAAAAAACGCAAGTGTGCACTTGGCCTAAAGTTCTCTCTGTATCAGCTACGTCATCCTTCCATTCGCTGGCTATAGAGTGTGTGTTCACTTCAGTTAGTTCAGTATATTAAGCAAACCATATGATATGCGTATGTGGAGTCCGTGCAACCTATCAAAATGCTCCATTTTTCGAAGGAATTAATTTTTCTTTGCACAGTAGACTCCACAGATGCATAGCACAAAGCTTCTGAACGGGGCTTTAAAGACTGTTTTTTATGATGATTATTATAATAATTATGGACTTCGGCTGTACAAAAAATAGCGTACAACACTCGGGCGGTATTCCTCGTTACGATCTCGGGCGACAACTGCCCTCGGCTTCACCTCGGGCAGTTCCCGTCGCCCTCGACCGTAATGAGCATCATACCGCCCTTGGATCGTAATATACTATTCATATCCTTTGTCTGCCATTTTGCTTACTGACAATAAGTTAGTTCTAAGGCCCGGTTCACAAGCTCTATGTTTACGTTCTGTGGAGTCTATGCAGCCAAACAAAGTTTCTCCCTCGAAAAATGAATCATTTTTATAGGTTGCATAGACACCACACAACACAGAGCTTGTGAACAGGGCCTAAGACTTATCCACGTGTCGTAATTGTCCTTAGACAACGATTCCACGCGTGACAAGACGGAAGTCATTTCAAACAATTTTGATTGGTGAGAATAGACGGACCAACTAATTTTGTTTTCAAATCAAAATAAGCGATGAAATAGGGACGATAACCTGATGAATTTATGAAGGACAAGATCAGGAAAAACACTTTTGTATTAAGCCCTGTACACACGGATACTTTTCTGTCCTGTCACGAAATTTTTAAGATTTTTAGGAATGTTCGTTTGTCGTGATGTCAAAAAGTATAAAAACCATGTTTCTATGAAAAAACCAAGAAAAAACGGAGAAATTCTGGAAAAATCTCTCCTTTCTCCCTACCACGGAAACACAGCTTAGAAATACCGCGTCTACAATAGCCCTGTGAACAAAGGACAGGACATAAAATAATAATAATAATAAACGGCGTTTAGCGTGAATACGTTTTTTGGCTGGCAAGTGGCAGCTGAGCTTGAGTTTTGAGACCCCAATACCCTCCAATACCAACACTAGGCGGCGCTGTGAGACCCATTTTACCACTTCTGCCGAATTGGACCCTATACTCCTGTAAAACGTATACACGTCAATATTCACGTTAAAATGGGAGTAACTTTTGGGGCTTGAAAATGAACAATTTCTGTCAGAATAATGTAGGTACATACGGTAACAGGGACGGATTTAGAGATTTCTGTCTGAGGGGGGGGTGATTCTTAAGCACTTTTACATCGGAGTTAGGATAATATCGAGCACAAATCCTGATCATGGAGGAGTATAGAGTGTCATCTATCGTCGCAGCAAGCGTTCTTTATTTGTAGCCATTTCCCTTAGGCCGGTCGTCCACTGGAAGCGTTTTCGAGAGGCGCTAAAATAACGCGCTACAACGAGCGTACATTCCAAAGCCTTGAATTGAATGTGACAAACAGGAAAAAGAGCCGGGGAAGCATTATTTTTCATAAATCGTCAAAAGAAACTCATATCGAGAGTTTAAAACAATGTTTGAAGAAACTATAGGTATTGTTGAACTCACAATCTATTGAAACCAAGGAGCCTGGCTCCTCGCATTACTCAGCGGATCCTCAGACTGAGAATGTTGAAGATTTCTTTAAATCACAGTATACCTACCATTTATCATAGGAATCTTGAAGGGCATGAAGGAGAGATTCAGTACTCGAGTCACGAGTTCGAACTCCTCGTGCTCATTCCGCATAACATAATAAAATTCGACTTGACGGAACTGGAACTTCAGCTTCTTTGCGTGTAGTTTATTGAGTCAAGTTCAATATACTTAATTACTGAACAATGAAGACTCTTTCAACGACTGATCAAGTTGAGGGTCCGGAAGTCCAGACCCTCAACCTTGTGGCCATCAGATGGCGCAAGATTTGCCCATCATGACAGCAAACACAGCCCTGTACCCTGCTGCGGATCTCCTTAAGATGTGGCCAGTACCTTGGCCGTTGCCGGCCCATACCTGGTCTGAACCCCTTCTTTGGCCCAGACTCCCCAGCAGAGTCGGTCCCATCACTCAGCTCGGCTTGTTAGCCGTAACTGGTGGCCAGCCACCCGCGCCCGAGAGGCACGACGTGGAGGTGGGTCTTTCAGAGCTGGGGACGCTGGCTTGCGCCATGAACCGAAACCGGGCAGGGAAGGTGCCCCTGTACCCTGCATAGTAGCCAAGACTCAAGAGTCGTCCTTGCCAATCTGGGCCTTCATTTTTTGCCCAATATTCTGTGCGAGAGGCACACGACGCACTTTTTTACTGTTTGACCCTTTTAAGAAATCTAATGTCCCCACGCACATTAATGGCCACATTTAATTAATTAGGTAATTTAATAAATGCAGAATTAAGAAGAGAAAAGAAGACGAGGAAGGATAGGACGGGGGTCGAGATATCATCTGTTCAGTTCCCCAAACCTCTAGAAGGTAGAATGCTGCCAGAAAAAAAGGTCTTGAAACAAATCTGGGAAAAAGTCTAAAAGTTTAAACTTGGTTCAAACCATGTTCAAACGAAGCATTTTGGTTTTTTGTTTCACTTCAGCAGAGGGTTTAAGAGAGGGGGTAATAAAAATTCTTCAAATATGGGCGAATAATTTCATACTAAGCCCCTCCATGGGCTTCAAAATGGGGATAATAAAAAAGAAATAATTCAATTTCTTGAACTATCATTCAACCAAACAAACCTAAAACTTCACTTTTTATGCTTTTAACTACTTAAAACATCAGCTAGAATAGAAGACAGGACAGAAAAGTATCCGTGTGTACACGGCTTTAAAGCTTGTACACACGGAGACATTTATGTCATGATATCTACTGAAGCTGGGGTTCAAAACGTCTAAAAAAATTAAATTTGAAGTTTTAGGTTTGTTCGTTGTTGTGGTTAGTTCAAATAAAGAAATTATTTCTTTTTTGTGATCCCCATCTGAAGTCAATGGAGTTGCTCAGTAAGGAATCTTTCGCACATCTTTGAAGTATTTTAATTGTCCCCTCTCTTGAATCATTAAATTGAGGAGCACTTCAACACGTCGCTTCCATGACAACACGTAAGATGCAACAAGTAAACATATCAATCATGACATTTTAGAAGATTTGAACAGTGACATATTTCTAGACAGAAATGTCCTGAAAATTTCCCTCTTCACCAATTCTTGCCTGAATTATTTGATTTTGTTCGAGGTGGTTACGTTAAGCTGCGTATACACTTGCGAGCCGAGCGGCTCGCGAGCCGCTCGCTGGAGGCTCCGAGCGTGCTCTGAGCATGTTCAGAGCACGCTCGCTGAAATGTTGTTTCTCTCGAGCCGGGGGAAAACTGTGAGCATGGTACGAGCCGAGAGCTGCCGTATGAAGTGTATTTATTATTTCTCAGTGGTAGTTCTGACAGAGTCGCGGGTGCATTATGGTCTCGAAAGATACTACATCGCTCTATATTATGAGCGGTGCGGCGTATTTAATGGCTAGTGTGGAGAGCCCAAAAAAAAGGAAGTCGCGTCGTCGGTGGTGGCAAACGGATTTGTATCGAAAAATAAAAAAATGGGTTTCGGGTCCCATAAAGTGGGATGTTTTTGTAGGCCTCAATTAGAGAAATTTGCCTCTCCTCTGACCATTCCATTACGACGACGACATCGACAATGGTGAAAACAGAGAAAAACAAAAAACCCGGTAACTGAAAAAGGGAGATGACAAAGTTCCCCTCAAAGAAATGCCCCCTCTTCATCCTTTTGTCTCGAGCGCGCTCTGAGCCTACTAAAAGCCCGTCTCAACTTGACGAACCAATTTCTTTGATGTTGAATGAAAAACCGACAGGAGATGGAGCCTAGTACGAGCGGCTCGCGAGCCGCTCAAAACGTGCTCGTCGTAACAAAAACACACTTCGAGCCTGTTTAGAGCCGCTCGGCTCAGGCTCGGCTCGCAAGTGTATACGCAGCTTAAGACTATCGGGCAGGCGCGGATCCAGCCTTCCTAAAAGGAGCGTCCAAAAGTTCGAATCTGACACTAAAATGCAACTTGTTTGGTCAAATAATCACATTATTCTATATAGAGCATAGTCTAGTTTCGCCGAGTTGTCAGTTTCGCGGGTAATAATCCATTTGCGAACCGAAAGAGTTGATGCTGGGGAGGAATAGACAATATTCTGATATGAATGTTAAAATTCACAGGTTCCAGGAAAAAGTTTCTGCTGAGAAAAATAATCATTGCCGTGGTTGATAGTAGATTGTTGAAGCTAAATCATTTTGCGGCAAGTTTCGTGGCCTCAGAGTATTATTGTGGTGAGGGGGAGAGGGTAAAACTTAAGATATGTATTGTTCAATGGTATTTCTACTGAAAATTATTTAAAAACATGGACGAAAAATTAAGGAATTACCCACGAGGAACCCAAAAAATCCGTGGCACTCACCCTTCTTCTCCTTATAATAATTTACTGGGAGGTATTTCCAATGTGTTCATGCAGGATTTCGAGACTTTTCTTACTGGATTTCGTGATAGTAAGTAGTATTTTAGGCTCCCCCCCCCCGCCACCTTACAAACATTTTTCAAGTCGAAATTAATTTGTGATGGGTTTCAGTTAAAACTGCCCTTTTCTCGTGACGGTGTAGGTCTAAATCACTGAGGCTAAATCACCCCTTTTGGGCTTGGGGCTATTAAAAGGGACTAAACAAGCAAATTTTCCAGATTCAGAAGCTACACCTATTTACCATACAAATTGATTGGGCGATTGAATTTTCAGTTTCAAATGCCATGTTTCTTGCAGCCGAATGGTAAGGTTTTCAAGCGGACTTTTTGGTGAAAATGGACGCAGTCACACAGTCATGACTCATGACTTAGCTTCTGGGGTTTTAAACCGGCCCCACTTCGGACAGTTTGAACTGTCAGTTCAAACTGCACAGTTTAAACTGTCAGTTTGGACTGTTCAGTTCAGTCCCCCACACACGTACAGTTCAATTCTTCAGTTAACATAATGGATTCCAATGAGCAGGACCGCATTGCCGTTCTCGGTTTAATTTGTGCAGTTATTCATCAGGAAAGTAAGAGTAACCAACCTAAAAGACGCAGGCAGTGGTGCAAGGAATGGTTGAAACGGCGGAAACAATCGTCGGATATTAGCAATTGAACTGAGAACTGTACAGTTTAACTGTGCAGTTCACCTTAACTAAGACGAAATGCTCACTAAGACTGACAGTTTAACTGACAGTCTAAACTGCACGTGAGTGTCGGGCTTTAGGTTTCCTGGGTAAAATTAATTTTCAAGAGCCATTGAACGCTCACAACGTCGTTACCTTCCACAGTTTAGTCAAAATAGTCTTTCTGAGCTTCAAGTGCAAGTATTTTGGCGGATAAACGTGATTCTAGCAGGAACGTTTTCTGTTTCTTGATCGAATGAAAGCTTGCCGGGGGAAAAAGTATGCCCACTACTAAATTGTGAACAGGAAAATTCATATTTTCGGACATAATTAACGGTTTCACGGCTAAATAGCTGGTGTCTTGTTCCTTGTCGGTGTGGTATTTCTGGGCTTAGTTTCTACAATGGAGATGGTAAAGGGGAAAATTATTGACAATTTGCCAGCGGTTTCCTGGCTTCTTCATGAAAGCATATGGTTTTTATACTTTTTCACAGTACCATCACACGAACATATTAGTCCAGGAGCAGATTCAAGAAATATAGCAAAATCGTGCACTTTTGAGTCGAGCTTTCAAACTTTGCAGGTGTGTTCTAGATGGCTGATGAGTTGATTTTATGATTGGAGGCAATCGCGACATCGCATAGGACGGCTGTTATTCAAGATAGCCGTTGGAAATATTAGTATTTCCTCCGTTTCAGCGCTTTTTTCAAACTCTTTCCGGGTTGAAGCGCTGTTAAGGACTACATTAGACTGCTCTGAGTTCGAAAACAACCATTAGAGCGATCAATTAATATCGCACGTGGATCATGCAGCAGCTTCTTTTACGCGTCTTTACATAAAAAAATGATTTTCCATGCTCGCCGAATTTGGATACTAAGGGCATCTCTTTCAAGTCCATTGCATTCCACCCTTGTCCTAGGGTGTCTGCAACTGAAATTTCGCCTCAAACCCCAAATCGCCCCCCAGCTGGTGGAGCTACAAATGTATTCTATGCCCCGTGTTCAACTCCCTTTCAAGGGCTGAGGATCCCCGATTTGCGCAAGATTTTTTCATGAACGTGTCTCTCACATATGAGGGCGTAATTTGTGGTTCAGAGCCGATCCATAAAACCAATATGGCGGCCGTAATTCGAGCTGATTTCCAATAATTACAATATTTCATACGTTTCCGACCTATTTCTCGCACGCGACTAGCGTAAATAAGTGTCTCCAGCCAAAAATTGTCGTCATCGGACTTCAAGTAAAACTCCTTCACGTAAAATATTGAATTTTTAACGAAAGAATCGAAATATTTATGCATGACTAACTCAGAAATAATTTGAGGAAACATTTGGCTTTTTCAAGGGGCATTTACATCCTAGTTATCTAAAAATCAGCCATCTAGAACACGCCTGCAAAGTTTGAAAGCTCGACTCAAAAGTGCACGATTTTCGAACTTGCTCCTGGACTAAACAAACCTAAAACTTCACTTTTAATGCTTTTAACTACTTAAAACACCAGCTACAATAGAAGACAGGACAGAAAAGTCTCCGTGTGTACACGGCTTTAGATCGAATTAAAGACCAGAGTCTTTAGTCAGAGTTAAAGTCATGTGGGTATAAAATGACAGCTTCCAACAATCTTGCAGATTGCAGATCTGGATCTTGCAGATTTGCATCTTGTAGATTGCAGATCTGCGTTTTAGGTCGGTCGTCCACTGGAAGCGTTTTCGAGCGGCGCTACAACGCGCGTACATCCCAAAGCCTCACATTGAATGTGACATCGTCCAAGGCTCGATGTCGTTCGTTGGAGCGCCGCTCGAAAACGCTTCCAGTGGACGTACCGGCCTTAGACATACCCGTGGCACAGTGCTCTCGGCTTCGTGAGGGCATTCAACAAATCACGCACCGTCCGAGGAGCTCGCCGTTAGTACAGGAACGAAATGCAACAGCTCAATCAGGGTGTGTCGTACAGAAAAAAGTCTTCCTATTCACCGTCGTCTCCTTCTTCTGGTTCGATCTGTCTTATCCCTCTCCCACGCATCATAAAATTTCACAAATTTTGCCGACATGGTCCAACCCTGGCACTATTTACCATTCCCTCGAGGCCACCCCGCCCCCCCACCCATTGCACACTCCTGTGACTGTAATCAGCTACCCGTTTAGATCCCTTACAAGTGCCAGTTGACACAAACTACGATGTCCGTATCGAATTTTCCGTTCTATCGCCTTTATTAGGCAACGATCAAAGTTACGTAAAGTAAAAAGACAAAACTCACATTTTTTCTCGGTGAACTGGTGAAGAAGACAAGACTTGCCCACTCCCATGTCACCGATGACGATGTACTTGAATATGTAGGAATAGCTGTACGGGCCTGAAGACATTGCTAGGCGAAGGGATGAATTGCTCGCGAAGAAAGTAAGTGGGAGGAAAACGCGATAAAATGAGCTATAGGTAAAAAGAAGGAAGCGCGATCAAAATTTTAAAGTTTGACGCGACTGAAAAAACAAGCTAGAAAAGCTTACTTTTTGTTTACGAATTTGGAAATCCTTGAAACGCTTAGCGTGTCGCTATAAAGGAAGCATTTAGCGCAAATATTTGATGGACAAGAACGATGTTATTTCTCGAGCCCTTTTACAATACAAGGGCTGGAAATTAAACAAAAATTAACAGGTTTTTGCTCTTAAACGAGATAATAAAATAAAACTTGGAACAATTTGAAGGATCCTGAAGAACACAAGTACAATGACAGTGACAACATACACGCACACAGAAAAAAAGAAGATAATGGCGACACAATCAGATGTCTCCCCTCCCCACTCGTTAGAGGGACAGCGCCAGCACACCCATCCGGCGAAAAGGAGCCCGACATTCGAAAAAGTCAGTTGGCTGGTAGGAAAAACGTGTATTTTAGCATATTTTTGAGGGTTTCTCCTCTTTTAAATGATTCATCCGTATAAACAATTAAATTAGCGTTAAATTTGGGGGTTTTTTAGTATCAATTCCACGGCGTCTATCGTTTTGTTTACTTTGGAGTACGCCACCTGTTAACCGCAGATGGCTTTCTTGTCAAAGAAAAAAACTTGAAGTGTGTTTGTTGTAAGATACCAGCGTCCTCGTCCACGGCGATTTGATTACATTATTTTGTTGTTGCCGGTTCGTTTCATTTGAAGTCGTCACTCTACGTGCGATTTAAAGTCAAAACGCCCTGATATTTTATTTTGCGCATTCAAAGAAGTGACAGCATGTTGAAACTCGGAGACACGTTCCCCGACATAAAAGCGGAGACAACGATGGGGGACATCCAGCTTCATGAATGGCTTGGAGACTCGTGAGTTTTGTTCGGTCTTTTTATTTTCACCATAGTGAGAAAGTGTTTCACTCCATTTCCAGATGGGGAATATTGTTTTCTCATCCCAACGCCTTCACCCCGGTATGTACCACCGAACTGGGACGCGTAGCATTTCTACTCCCACAATTCGAGAAAAGAAATGTCAAAGTTATTGGGTTTGCTTGCGATGAAGCTGCCAAGGCCCAAGAATGGACCGAGGTAAGTAGCATGGGCGCGTCCCGATAATAATGTTTGATGTCCCCTCACCCGGTGATGATGTGACGGCAATGGCACTTCTCTGCAGGATATTAAAGCCGTTGAAAAATTTGACACGGACAAATTTCCCTTTCCAATCATATGCGACGTGACCCGCGCCATAGCCGTCACTCTTGGCATGCTGGATCCCGACGAAAAAGATGCCGATGGACTGCCAGTGACCTGCCGGGCTGTTTTTATCATCGACCCGAAGAAGAAAATGAGACTCAGTATTTTGTATCCAGCGAACGTCGGGCGAAATTTCAAGTAAGTTTTATTATCTGCAACTTGTCGGGTCGCGTCCCAACACACGGGGTCTTGTAGAACCAATGGAAATAGTGGCGTCTACCCCAAGGAGCGTAGGTATGGTGGGATAGATTCCCCCCCCCCACCGCGATACAAATATGCGAATGAAGGGGCATTAGTATCAACGCACTAAAGAGCCTCAAAAAATCTCCAAAAATGAGCATTTCTCGTTGAAGTTACGTTTAGCAGATTTTCTCGACTTCAAGCCGCCCTAAAAGGTCCAGCTGCTTCCTTGGACTTTAGACCAGAGCTGCCAGGTGTGGGGATTTTTCCCCAATGTGAGGATTTTGGTACACCTTTGGGGTAATGGGGAATCTGTCGTTGAAGACTTGCGTCTGTGAGAAGCACCCGTGGAGGGATGTCCAGAGCACTCTGCTGTTGGAAGTTCGGAACATGGTGGGAGTCCGATTCCCGCGTATTTCAACGTCAAGTCCGGATGGATGAGATCCTTTCATTTCTTCCTTTCCTATCAGGGAGGATATTTTGTAATTCATATTGTTCGTAGCACCCAATGACCCAAAACATATTATTTTACCCTTTCATTCAAAACACATTTTTTCCCCATAAGCTTTAAGGTGCGTTTACACCAATTTAGTGCTTCATAAGCTTTAAGGTGCGTTTATTGCTTGAAATTTAGTGTCAGACACAAATTTCCTTGGTGTAAACTCAAACTTCCAGAAATTTTTATCAGAATTTGTAGTCAATATACATAAATGTCTGACACTTTACATTTATGTCGAGACATAAGCGTCGCGACGTAAATGTCGGATACTTCAGTGTAAACGCACCTTTAGACTCTATCGACTTTCAAGAAAAGTGTCTTTTTCTTTTTTCCAGACAGATTATTATAAGTTACTTTTCATTCTGACACTTTGCCAGTTGTTTTTGTAGACCATTGCGCGACGTTTCGTTGGATTAATTTCCAATGTCTTCCGAAGCGTCGTGTAGGTAGTGGTCTACAAAAACGGTCAAAATTAAAAATGACATTAGGGGTATTCATGAGAAATTCTAAACCGTGTACCTATGCTAAATTCCGAACAGATAGGTGTATTCCATCTGTGAGGTGTGGCAGGATATGATCCATTTTCTTTAGTTTTTAATTAAGTAGAATGGTGCTGTTCGCGAGATTGACGTAATTCATAGAAACAGAGAAATTGGACATAAAAATACGAAATTACAGGATTTATGTCGATAGCATAATTACGTTGAACTTCTGAGAACAAAAGGGGTATTCATGAAAAATGCTCAACTTTGTATTTGTTATACTTAGATTTATGCTAAATGCTGAACTGATTGGTGTAGTCCATAGAAACGAGAAATTGGACAACAAAAATACGAAATAACAAAGGGTTTACGTTGATAGATATGGGTATTCATTACAAACTCCAACGTCGTATTTGTTATATTATGCTATAAATGCTGAACAGATGGGTGTAGTCAGGGGCGTAGCCACAGCCCTTGATCTAGGGGTGAGCAGCTTCAACGGGGACAATGCCATTCAGATACACCATTGCCTTTCTACAGGTGTAGGTAGATCGGGAACTGGATACTGGAAATCGTCAATTTATGATCATCAGATACTGAATTTGCTCAGGGACAGTCACTATCCCTCGAAAACTAAATCTCTGGTGGAAAACTGTCACCTCACACTACACTCATAAACACACTAACCTCATAAAATTGAAAATTTACCCATAGAATTGACAATTTCAAACAAAATCGGTCACTTCCGCTAAAAATAGTTAAAGCCCAAATAAATGTTAGCTAGTTACTGTAGGTACATAATTATTAATAATGATCACCGAAAGGACAATTGCCGCTCGAGTCATAAGGCAGAATTAGTACAGAAATTGAGGGACCAAAAATAAAACTGAGGATAAATTATAATTTCCTCATGAAATTAACCATTTCTGCTTCCAATTGACATTTGTTCATGAAATTGACGACCACCCTTAAAAATGGCAGTTTCCTCATAAAATTTTACACCTTTCTTTAAAAAACTAACAGTTTCCTCAAAAGATTGAAAATGTTCCCATAAAATTTAAAACATTTCCATAAACTTGACTATTATCTTATAATACCTACTGCCATATTTCATAGAAAATTGACAATTTCTGCTTCCTCGTGATACCGACAATTTCCTCATAAAATTAATAATTATTCGTAGAAACGATTTCTTCTTGAAAGTCACAATTTCCAAATCAAACTGACAATTTCTGTATAGAATTGAAAATTCGCCTAAAAAATGGCAATTTCATCATGAAGAACATGGAAGTAAAATGGCAATTTCCTCATCAAATTGGCAATTTCCTTATAAAACTGACACCTTTTAAACCGATAATTTCATTTGCGAGAATCAACCTCACATTAACTTATTCGTCGTGAAACTGACAAGTTTTTTCAATGAAATGGACAATTTCATTATAAAATTGCCCTTGGTGAAGCGTTTATGATGCGTGACTTTTCGCGTAAATTTTGCCCAAGGAGTTGGCTTTTCGCGTATAAATTTCTCGGATTTGGCTCAATGAACAACCAATTTCGGGGATTTTTGAGGCCGGCAAACCAATTTCACCAGGCGACTCAATTCAGACACCGATCCTCGCTTGGATTACCCAGCGAAATCCAAAACCGAATTTTTGTTGCAGGCAACAAAAATTCCAGAAATTGGTTGTTCAGCGAGAAATATCTAAGAAAAATATTTTAAAAGCCAGATCCGGGAAAATGTTTTTATTTTTCGAGAAAAATTCGTTAGTATTTTAAAGAGCCAAATCTTGCAAAAATGTTTTTTTGTTTTTTGTGCGAAAAATAAGCGAAATCGTTAACTGAAGTAATCCGTCCCGAAAAATTGTTTGTCAGCATCGACAAATAGCAAGCTTTGTTTCATTAGAACATTTATTATTATTATTACTAGAAGAAAAAATATGTTTTTTCGGAGAGAAATATCCACAAAAAATTGGTTTTAAGACAGCGAAATCAGAGGAATTTGTTGAATTAGGCCACCCCGCGAAATTTTGTTTTCATTAAAAAAAAAAGTATAATTGGTGTTTTCGTGAGCGAAATTCGAGAAATTGGTTTATTGCTGAGCCAGGATCTGAGAAAATTTTCATGGAACAAAATGTACCTGCTGGATTTTAAATGTTTGAATCCTTTTTGGGGGTATCTGGGGGTGGGCAGCTGCCCCACTAAATCTGCGCTTTTGAGTTTAGGGGAGGGCAACTGCCCACCCCTGTCCCCCTCTGGCTACGCCCATAGGTGTATAAGCGGAGGAACTGAACAACAAAAATGCGAGATAACAGGGTTTACGTCGATAACATACTTCTGAGCATGAATACCCCTTATGTAATATGAAAATTCAGCATGGGGTGCTACCGTGCTACGCTAAAAATGTTACAGATGGTCCCCAGCGACGTCTGAACGTATTCTGAAGAGAAACCAAATTAAAATCATGAGTCAAATTTGTTTCTGCATTTGAGATCTTAACCTAAAATATGAACATATATTTATGATCGATAAATTCAAGAAATGTGACCATCTGGTCATTATAGCAACTACCCTAGTTGCTGTGAAAAAATATCCGAGCTCGAGGGAGAGCAGAACTTGTGCGTTCGTGCTGGAATGCACCATTATGTAATGCTCTGTTTGTATCTTGGAAAGTAAAGAAGAACCCAGGACAAGCTAAGCTGCCCGAATGAAACATTTTTTATGTAGGCAAGCAATTTAAAATTTAAAATAAAAACAGTAAGTATATATTCATAGCAAAGAACTGACTGAGTAAAACCATCAAACTGTCGTCATAAAGATATAAGAGGTCAAAATAAGGCTAAAAAGGTATGTATGTACATCAAAACATCAATAAACTGGGAAGAAATGAATGGTTAGTACACGCATGCAATTTCGGATAGCATGGAAGACAAAGTGAGCGTTCTGAATTTTTTTTATTTTGCCGCTTTGCTGATCTTCGAGCGTTGTGGCTTTGGCTTTGCTGGTGTTACAAATCTTTTTTACGGCGAAATCGCCACATTTAGCGGAATCTTTGGGAGAGGTGGTAGGGAGGCCGATTGGGCCATCGAGGACTCACGTAGAGCTGATAGTGTTGCGCCAAGGGACGCGAGTGACTCACGGCCGGCTCTAAGCTCTTCAGCATTCCGAATAGTCCCAGCCAATTCCAAAAATTCCTTGCTGAGTTTATCGATTTCTTCGCTGAGGCTGACGTTGTTTGACGCAGGTTTATTGATGATTTCCCGGAGAACTGCTTCCTTCACGTTTTCTCCTGTCTTAGGGTTGTCAGTGGTGAGAAAATTGTCACTCGCCATTTCTATAATTATGGAAGGTCCATCACGGCTGCTGGGTGTGTCATTAGCACAATCTGCGCACACCTTATGGATATGTTTGCACATATTTGCACGGATTGCACTATCCATACAAGTGCATACAAACGAATGAGCACAAGCATCGCACCATCCGCATTTGAGATAGCACTTCGCACAGGAATTATTAATTTTCAAGACATTGTAGCACTCATGATGGGAGCTAGAGCTAACAGTCCATTCATTGGCGTCGATTTGCCTTGCTATCATTTTACCACTTTCTCTCCTATAGACTCCATGTCTGTAGACGGAGTATCTGTAATTTCTTGGACAGTTTTCCCTTAAGGGGTGAAATGAGCTCGTCGTAGAACTTGTCGCTAATAAAGTTCTGTAACGCATGGAGAGCTTTGTCGAGACGTTTAGTTTTTTTCCCCTTCAGGTACAAGTATTTGAACACTCCGTGCATGCGTTCAATGTGGGTATTCGTATTTACCCCCGCATGAATTCTGTGACAATACGCCCAATTTTCTGTATTGCAACTATAGTAATCGCGCAAATATTCCCCGAACGCTCGGGCATAGTCGTTGGCCAGTAATTCGTTGATGAGGTTCTTGAACTTGAGGAAAAAAGATTCAATATTGCGTTCCATCTGAACAGCTTTGACCTGCTGGTACACCGCCCTTTTTTCGACTAAGCCACCTTTTATTTTGTTCAGATTTTTTCTCCATGCTCTATCAACATGCCAAGCACAGAACAGACGAAGACTTGGTTGGCCCATAACTCGCACCCACGCTTGATAGTAAATTTCTGTGATGTCCGTCATGAATATACGGCACTTCATTTTTTCTCCACAATACTCACGAATGTAGTTGAAGAAAAGTGTCATCGTTTCAATATCTGAGCGACTGCTGAACATGGTAGCAACTGGAAACCCCTCTTTTCGGTCGTTCAGTGTGAAATGGTAGTCATTTCAAAGCCGTATCCGTTGGTTCCATGAGTTCCATCAACGCAAACTACGTTAGATCCATGTTGTCTGAACATTTCCAACTGTCCCTCGCTCATGAGAATTAAAATGAAGTCATCGGGTTGAACATGTGGATGTTGAGGGTCAATGACTCCATTAAATTTGTGGTAGCGAACCCAGGGCTTCTCTGAAGTTAGATTTAGAGTGACCCATGCTTCTACACTTACGGCGTCGTTTGAATGACGAATAACGTTTTTATGCACGCCGAATTCCTTTGCGATGTTGTGCAAATCTTTGCGGGTCAATAGCAAGCTTTTTTGAAGTTGAAGTTCACTACCCTGCTTCCCTTTCTCCCTTTCAGAAGCTAAAATTTCTTCAAGCGGTATTTTCATGCGCATTTTAACGGCAAGGGACTTTCGATAACTTTTGATTAATGATAGTCGAGCGACTTCAAAGTCATGACCAACGTGCGTGCTTGAATACACAACTTCAATCTTCTTGCTTTCAAGAGTGGTTACTTTAATGTATGCAGGACAACATGCTTCAATTCTTGGCGTACCGAGTAGAAATGGAAGCCTCTTGCGGGATCCCAGAGGAATAGATCGGGATGCACCACTTCTAAAACAATGATACGTAACGGTTTTTTTGCCGCTGCTTAGTTTTTTCCAGCCCCTCTTTGCTGAATAACAACACACCGAAGATTTCTCTATTTCAGCTTTCCACTTCAAAAAACTTTCTTCGTTGTCGAAAGAAAGAATAGTTTTTTTTAAAGAGATCTCATGGTCTCGAGACAAGTGATTTTCAATGCCAGGCCTGTCACGGCGCTTACTTGAACAAAGTGGGCACTGCAAGCCTCCATTTTCTTTCGGTTCGCCCAAGTGGTGAGTCTTTATGTGGAACGCCAAGGAAGATTTTCGATCAAAGCTTTGTTTACAGTAAAAACAAGTAACAACCTGTCAAATAGAAATTAAAATTATGTACCTACTACCATTTGTCCCGTAAAGGGCCAGTCTTGAACGATTTGCCTTCAAAAGTGATACCTGGCTTACCTTATTTGCGCCGTTTTCTTGATGGCATCTTTTTTTGTGCCTACTGAGGTTGTAATTGTCTCTGGCTTTGTGCCCACAAAAACATACGAACGTCATTGAAATAATCCAGTGGAAACCGGCAGTCTTAAAACCGTTAAAAACACTCAATCGACAACAAGCGCACGCCAGTCCTTTAAGAAAAAGTAATCGTTCAACATGGGGTCGCTAGGGCCCTCTTGGAATCCCTCCACGGGTGCTTCTCACAGACGCAAGTGTCGTTGAAGTGGGGTTTTTGTATATATGTATACCAGGGGCGGATACAGTGGGAGCGCGATCGGGCTGAGCCGAGACCGAGACGAGACTTGAGTGGTCTCGGTTTCGCTCATGAGGGGTCGGTCTCGGTCTCGTCTCGAAAAGTTAAAGGCGCGAATTCAAAGTATGTGTGATATTAGTGACGAATGATGCAATTCTCGCCTCAATGATTACAGATGACGACGATAGATGAATTTATACTTTGCCTTCCTTCCTTGGTGGCTCGTGGCACGAAGGGAGATAAGTGATACACTACTGATTAATTACCAAAGATCTTTATAATTGCCCCAAAATAGAATCGTGTCTTTAAAACAATCGTCACACTGAGAACGTGAAAGGGGAACAGTTGGGAATTCAACGAGATCAAGTCAAAATCTCGCACATGCCAACTTATTTAGTTCAAGCAAGAGACTTCCCTTTCAAGACCCAACGAGGCGGAGGCAGTGGCGTAGGTAGGAATTTGTCCTGGTGTGGGGGGGGGGTCGGATTGAAATCTCGTAATGGTGAGGGGAGGGGGTAATTTCACATTTTAGTCATCATTCCACCCATCCAGCACACTCTTGAATCTGGACATCTTGCTGGCCTCATCATAGCCTCAATCTCTCAGTTAGGAGCGATTTTTGGACTCTACCCGCAAATTAGCGCTTTTCTCAATTTTGGCCGAGTGTATCGTTCTTCTCAATTTCAGTCGCAAATTAGCGGTTTTGCCCCACCCCCCTCTCATTGCCATGAATTTGCTCATTTTCTCAACTTTAGCAGCAAAGAATTGTTTTCATCCAGTGAACGATGTTTCTCAATTATCCACGAGTTTTGGCGTTTTCCTCAATTTTAGCAGCATGTTACCGATTTTAGTGCACTTCATTCTGAAAATGCACTATTGGTCTCGTCGTGATGCTGGCAAACATGGGTCATGTCATGTTTTTTTCACGTTTCAGAACCTCTAGAACACGAATTCAGTGGTCTCCGGAATTCATATATACAGGGTGTTTCAGTTTTAATGTGCAATACTTGCACATGTTGTAGTATCCACTACGACGCACCAGAAACGTCATATTGACATATGGCCCAAAATGCTTTCCTCACGAGATATTCGCGAATTTCTGGTTTTCGTCTAATCTCATCTTTTTTCTTCAAAATAGCGAGATACCGTCCAACTGCTTCGATCTGGCCTAAAATTGATGAGGGATTCGGAAAGAGCACAAAATTGCCTTTTAGAATCCGCCGTCATAGTTGGTTTTGGTGGTTTTGTATGGCATTTATCATCACATGAACATGATGAAAGTGACGTGATTAACTAAGTCAAAACATTTTAAAGCAGTGGCAGTCAGCTGTTTCTTAGTCCCACGGATAGGTTAATTTGAGCAAAACTGCTCCATTATGTCACCTTTAAATTGACATAGAAAAACGTAGGCTAACCTCGCCCAATTTTGAGTAATCGACCTCTTAACCTAAAAAGTCGTTGCTAAACACTAAAAAGGACTAACTCGCAACACGAGATCTTCAACTAAGGACATTACTGGAACTACTCCAGTTGATTCGTGCTTTATAATGTTGGATGTCCAGATGATCCTTACTGTCTCGTTTGTGCGTCCTTCATATCATTCTTTCCTTTTTTCCTGTTCTATTCTGCAAAAATGCCTCGAACATTCACGAATGAGGAGTATACCGATATGATCCTCATCTATGGACAATGTGGGCTTAGTAGCAGTGCCGAACAGCAGGAATATTTCCGTCGATACCCGAATCGTCGTTTGCCTTCAAGAAACGTCTTTACAGGGCTCTGCAGGACTCTCAGGGAAACTGGTTCATTCCCCAATCGTCGTTCCTTTGATCGTCGTGATTCGAGTGATGACGAGCGGATCTTGGATGAAGTCGAACGCAGTCCTGGGGGTTCCTCATACAACCGTGTGGAGAACTTTAAGAAAGTATTCCTTTCACCCGTACCATCTGCAAAGGGTACATAATTTATTGCCTGGCGACGAGGTCAGGAGGATCGGTTTTTGTCGGTGGGTCATCACCAATCATTTGCGCCTACGTCATACACTTTTCACTGACGAAGCAATTTTTACACGGGATGGTGTCTTCAATTCCCACAACACTCATACGTGGTCCCAAGAAAACCCTCGGGGAACAATTACGACTAGCTTCCAACACAAGTTCTCGGTCAACGTTTGGCATGGTCATATCAATAACCAATTGATTGGGCCATTTGTGTTTGAAGAACGACTAAATGGCCGTAATTACTTACATTTTTTGGAAAACGAGCTGCCTGGTTTACTCGAGGATCTTCCCCTGACCACTAGGGAGTGTCTAATTTTCCAACACGATGGTGCCCCTCCACACTACTCTGGAGAAGTGGTACGATATCTTAATGAAGTATTCCCTGGACGATGGTTTGGACGAGGTGGTCCGCTCGATTGGCCAGCAAGGTCTCCGGACCTTACGCCCCTCGACTACTTCTTGTGGGGAAGCCTGAAGTCGACGGTGTATAAAGAAAGGGTCAACTCCAGAGAAGATCTCATCCGGCGAATCATGGTATGCTCTGAAGAAATCAGGCAACAGCCAGCCCATATCCGTAACACTACCCAATCTTTAGTCAAAAGAGCCAGGAAATGCTTGGAACAAGGAGGGGGACTTTTCGAACATCTCATTAAATAGTTTTTAAATTACAGTTTTTCATTTTAAGAATCAAGTTCAGTAAGGTACTAGCCGTCACGGAGGTTAGTTGCTTTCTTTGCAATCCATCATCTTCAGTCAGTCCTATTACTTCACTCATAAGCGCAAAGCATCTGGAGTAGTTCCAGTAATGTCCTTAGTTGAAGATCTGGTGTTGCGAGTTAGTCCTTTTTAGTGTTTAGCAACGACTTTTTAGGTTAAGAGGTCGATTACTCAAAATTGGGCGAGGTTAGCCTACGTTTTTTCTATGTCAATTTAAAGGTGACATAATGGAGCAGTTTTGCTCAAACTAACCTATCCGTGGGACTAAGAAACAGCTGACTGCCACTGCTTTAAAATTTTTTGACTTAGTTAATCACGTCACTTTCATCATGTTCATGTGATGATAAATGCCGTACAAAACCAACTATGTCGGCGGATTCTAAAAGGCAATTTTGTGCTCTTTCCGAATCCGTCATCAATTTTAGGCCAGATCGAAGCAGTTGGCCGGTATCTCGCTATTTTGAAGAAAAAATATGAGATTAGAAGAAAACCACAAATTCGCGAATATCTCGTGAGGAAAGCATTTTGGGACATATGTCAATATGACGTTTCTGGTGCGTCTTAGTGGGTACTACAACATGTGCAAGTATTGCACATTAAAACTGAAACACCCTGTATATATACAGGGTGCGGCAGAGCCGAGTGACGAGTTTCGACGGGTCATTGCTCGGGCTGTGGTGGGGGCAGGTAGGTGCGAAAGGGCTCTTTGTGTTCCGGGTCTGTAGTTTTTAGTTGCCACCATGATGTGGACCGGAATGCATCGGGGCTTTGCCGTTCGTATGTTTTACGAAAATAACCGTTCTGTGATCGCGACCCAGCGGGCGTTTTGGCGCCATTTCAACATTCCTGTCAACGTTTCTGTCCCCTCTGCTAACGCAATAAAAAATTGGGCTCGCAGCTTGAGGAAACAGGAAGTACACGACGAGGACATGGACAACTGAGAACGGTAAGAACACCCGAAAAACACTCGCTACATGCCGAAAAGCGGTCGAAAACTTCCACGATCGGCTACATCAGTGTATCGCTGCTGACGGCCACCATCTGAGCGATATCATTTTCAGGACTTGAATAAAAAAACTATATTAGTATGTCGCAGGATTTTTGTCGAATACGTTTTTTTATAAAAATCCTAGCCATTTTATAAAATAGGCCAGTCAATATAAACATCAAACATCGCAAATATGCATGTAATTTTTTTTTGTTTTGCATGTTGTTAGGGCCAATGAGAGTAGTTTATACTCAAGTTTGCAACCCTCAAAACCTTGTGCTCAACTCGTGGCACTCGAAAAACCAAGAAATTTCATCACTTTTTTCTCTTTTTTTAACAAAACTACCAGAAGAAAGCGCTTTTCGAGCACGACCACAGTATACATTGTTAAAGCCAACTAAATTTGCTACAATTAAAGCCCAGCCCTAGCATCCTGGGTCTGTTAGTTCAGGAAATACAACCAGTCAACAAAATACTTAATCTCGCCAAAAAGCGAGATTTTATTGGTAGGGTAACTTTTCAAGACCCGTAGCACTCAAATACCGGTGATTCGTACTTAGTTAAAAAAAAATGAGAGGGGAGGTTGTACGTCCAAAATGCAACAAAAAATTTCCCATGTCCTAAGGTCAGATTTCGATTCCTAGCCGAGATAATCAATTTGTTGTTTTCAGCACATCACGGGTTTTCGCAACAAAAACAGGTGTAACATGGGAAGTAAGCGTCCTAGGTTAAATCCAACGACACCACTGAAAAGAGCACCCTTTTTCTGTGTGAGTAAAGACATTTTGTCCAATGATAGTGAAAGATTCTTTGAGTAAACTGGGAAAATATCAGGATATTTTAAAAAATGTCAGTTTTTGACAACTGTTCAAAGCTAGACTACATTAGCCATGGTGCTCCCAGCGCCGGGCAAATTCCTCTAAAACTGAGTGAAGTAACTTAGTTTAATACTTCTTGCTTATTTTACTCTTGTCCTTCGCAATGTTTTGAGAAAAATCCATGGTTATACCAAAAAATGAGGCAATTAAGCCCATTTTGAGTGCCTACAAGAAGATCAAGAGCCATTCCTAACACTTTTTTTTTCAGCTTAATTCACTTTTACTACGCTAATCTATGAGGAAAGACAAATAAAAGTGGAATAAGCTGAAAAAAACATTCTTGAAATAGCTTTCGTACCTTCTTTTAGGCACTCAATATGGGCTTAAATACCTCATTTTTTGGTATAACAATGGATTTTTATCAAACCATTGCGAAGGCCAGGAGTAAAATAAGCATGAAGTAATAAACTAAGTTACTTCACTCAGTTATAGAAGAATTTGCCCGGCGCTGGGAGCACCATGGCCAATGTAGTCTAGCTTTGAACAGTTGTCAAAAACTGACATTTTTTAAAATATCCTGATATTTTCCCAGTTTACTCAAAGAATCTTTCACTATCATTGGACAAAATGTCTTTACTCACACAGAAAAAAGGGTGCTCTTTTCAGTGGTGTCGTTGGATTTAACCTAGGACGCTTACTTCCCATGTTACACCTGTTTTTGTTGCGAAAACCCGTGATGTGCTAAAAACAACAAATTGATTATCTCGGCTAGGAATCGAAATCTGACCTTAGGACATAGGGAATTTTTTGTTGCATTTTGGACGTACAACCTCCCCTCTCATTTTTTTTGACCAAGTACGAATCACCGGTATTTGAGTGCTACGGGTCTTGAAAAGTTACCCTACCAATAAAATCTAGATTAAGTATTTTGTTGACTGGTTGTATTTCCTGAACTAACAGACCCAGGATGCCCGGGCTGGGCTTTAATTGTAGCAAATTTAGTTGGCTTTAACAATGTATACTGTGGTCATGCTCGAAAAGCGCTTTCTTCTGGTAGTTTTGTTAAAAAAAAGAGAAAAAAGTGATGAAATTTCTTGGTTTTTCGAGTGTCTCGAGTTGAGCACAAGGTTTTGAGGGTTGCAAACTTGAGTAATAACTGCTCTCATTGGTCCTAACAACACGCGAATAAAAAATTAATTACATGCGTGTTTGCGATTTACCCAGATTTTTTTGTCTATATTGACTGGTCTAAAAACGCCGCCTTTTTGTAGAAAAATATGCTTTTCCTCAATCAGCCTGGACCATTTTAGCCTTATTACAAGTAGGCTGAAGGATTTCAGGCTCTTTGCGAACCTAAAGTACTTGTTACAATAAGGCTGAATTATTAACAGCCTATTATTAACAGAAAGAAAAAAAACACCTCCTGAATCAAACCGCTCATTTTGTAGAAAAATGCAAAATAAATCAATACTGAAAAATAACGCTGACAAAATTAGTATGTTGTGCTGACCGAGAGCTGGCGACAGTCCCGTTCAACCGGAAAAACATAGTCCTGAAACTTCTCCCTTTTGTTAGGTTTTTTCTGGCTGAATATGAATATGAGTTTCTGGCAGGGGCACTTGCCCTCAGAGGCCCGTCAAATTCCTTAAAAATGTGGACCAAGAATAAACCTGACATACTTATTCATGTAACTGTCTCATTCGGTAAGTTTTATGGTGTCGAATACGAAAATGACCGCATCCAGGGGCATTTGCCTGTCCAGGCGCGTAGCCAGGGGGGGGGGTCCACCTGGTCCGAACCCCCCCCCCCCGAAATTTCAGATTTATTTCCCATGTTCTGAAGGAGACTTTTTATTTTCAATTTGTCCGCTCACTCATTGGAATAATATCGCACGATAATGATAATAGTAATGATAATAATAATAATAATAATATGTAGTTAAAAACTGAAAAGAGTAGGTATAGAGTGGAAATCCCCCCCCCCCCCCATCAAAGAAATCCTGGCTACGCGCCTGCTCCAGCAGCACATCAGCTTCTCCAAATTTGGGACATTAATCTAACCGGTAGAACATAGTGATGAAACTGGCCATTCAGGGCGAATGCTCCAGGCAGAAGCTTCTAAAAACCTCACGAATGAGACAAGTTACAAGACTGTTCTTTCGGATAATTTCATGTCCCAAATTTAGGGAATTTGACTGGCCGCTGAGGGCAAATGCCCTAGGCAGACGCTCATAATCGTATTCCTCTCCACAAAATGTGTCAAATAGGACAAATGTTCTTCCAGTTGAATAGGACTGTCGCCAGCTCTTGAACTATTAGAATAGAGCCGCCGTATTTACGAACGTTCCTCCTGATGTCAAGGCGTCCTCGGTGGAAGCCTTCCATGACGATTTTTGGTATTAATGAAGCTTTCTTGACTTTGGCGTAAATCGTCCTTTCAGTCAATGTAGCTTCTAACCTACCTGTTTGGGCACGCAAGTGATTTTTTATCAGTTAGTAGGCTGGGTCTAAAACAATACGGCGAAACGAGTAAAGCCTCTTTACAAAGAGCCTAGACAAGTTAGGCTTTTTGTAATCGCAGGCTACTTCGATAATGAGCCCGAAGGACTGTAGCCTATTTGTAATAAGGCTAAATAATCCAGTCTGAATGAGAAAAAACAGATTTTTCTACAAAAAGGCGGCGCTTTACAAAAAGGCTAGGATTTTTAGAAAAAGGCTGATTTGACAAAAATCCTGCGACATATGTTTATATCTTTATGGCCGTTTCCTTGTTAGCACGATAACTCTCGTAGAAGTAAATTTAGCGGAACGCGCTTTGGCACAAAAATCAGTAGTCATAAGACACCAGTCGGTATTGCATTTGGGCCAAATCGGTCAAGGTGGAGGGGGGGGGGAATAGGGCTTGAAGTCGTCAAAAAATCACTAAAAATCACCAGTTGATTCTAGAAGCATCATATTCGGTACGTATACTCGATGTTAGACTAGCCTTTGATTCCCATGTTAATTGGCACAAAAGTCAAGGGGGAGGGGGTGGTGCCCCCGGGGTGGAAGTAAATGTGTGGTCTTGTTAGCACGATAACTCTCGTAGAAATTAATTTAGCAGAACGCGCTTTATCTAAAAACGCTGCGAATTATCGAACAATGCCTTATTATTTCGACTGTTTATAGGTTTATTATTCATGGATGTAGTCAAATCCGGCGTGAAATTACATGAAAATCGACACCCCACACCCCTATGATCCCAAATCCTTTGAAAATCCCCATTTTGGACCCGCTTTTGGCCCATAAAACCCCAGGGAGTTATTTGATCAAACTGATCAGATGTTAGGACCAACTAGACCCCAAATGGGAGTCTATGTGCGAAAGAACGAGTTTTTTCGAGCAATCCTAGGGCAAGATATGGCCCGGACGGCGGACGGACATTTTTTTTTTTGCAGATTTGGGTTCTACGCACTTTGAAACGTAAAACTACAAATTTTGAGGGGGGGTCAACAAAATGTTTTGCGATACGATTACAAAGACTTATTATTGAGAAATAATAAGCCAAAAATCAGTAGTCATAAGATCCCGGTCGGTATTGCATTTGGGCCAAATCGGTCAAGGTGGAGGGGGGGAAAATAGGGGTTGAAATGGTAAAAAAATCACTAAAAATCACCAGTTGATTCTAGAAGCATCATATTCGGTACGTATACTCCATGTTAGACTAGCCTTTGATTCCCATTTTAATTTTTTGAAAAAGTCGAGGGGGAGGGGGTGATGTCCCCGGGGTGGAAGTAAGTGTGTGGTCTTGTTAGCACGATAACTCTCGTAGAAATTAATTTAGCGGAACGCGCTTTGGCACAAAAATCAGTAGTCATAAGGCCCCGGTTGGTATTGCATTTGGGCCAAATCGGTCAAGGTGGAGGGGGGAAAATAGGGGTTGAAATGGTAAAAAAATCACTACAAATCACCAGTTGATTCCAGAAGCATTACGTTCGGTATGATGATTCCATTTTGAAATAGCCTTTGATTCCCATTAAGTTCAGCTTAAACAAACCCGGCAGCAAACAGTACGAGGGAGGGTCAAACATTAACGAAACAAATCGTGGTCTCAACATTACTACTTCTGGGACGGCTTAGAGTATCCGTATACAAAATGAAATGCACTCTTTCCGACCGCCAGCTGCCGGAGCGAAATTTTTTTCATTTAATTTTTTTACCAGGGGATTAGCACTTTTCTCAGTTTTAGCTGGAAAATAACGTTTTTCTTGAGTGTTTTCCGCAATATTCGCCGCAAAATAGGGGATTTTTCACGAATTACGATTTTTTTGGTTCACCATACGCAATGCAGGAGCGATTTTTCTCAGTTTACTCGCGAATTAGCGGTTTTTTTCCTCTATTGCCCTAAATTGGCGCTTTTTTTTCAATTTCAGCCTGAAAGTTGCCTGAATCCGCAAATTGGCTTATATTCAGTTTTTGGCGCAAATTAGAATTTTTCTCAATTTCAACCACTAATTAGCGTTTTTTTAAAATTGTAGCGGCGACGCGTCGTATAGCTTTTCAAACCTGTGAATTAGCGAATTTTCTCAATTTCAATCACAAATTGGCGTTTACCGCAATTTTAGCTTTAAATTGGCGATTTTTTTCCATTTTTAGCCGCAAATTAGCAATTTTCTCAATTTTTAAGTTAAAATTAACCCGTCTCTTAATTTTGACCAGGCTGATTATTTTATTTCCTAAATATTACCCGCAAATTAGCGGTTTTTCAAATTTTACCACCGCATTAGCAAAACTATATAACTTTTATAGGTATAGATTATTGCTTCTTTTCTGTTCTAGCCGTGAACTAGCGTATTTTTTAACATTATACTATAGCCATGCATGAATTTGCCATTTTTCTGAATTTTAGCCACCAAAATACCTTCAGAAGGTGCGAATTTAAATTATAAATGTAATTATTTTTTCGAACAAAAAAATTTACATCTATCCTCCATTTCTGTCAAAAAATCATCATTTTTAATTTACAAATTTCACGACACTCAGTTCGGGAATTAGTGATGTTTCTCAATTTTAGCAGCGAATTTTCGCTTTTTCTAAATTTTAGCAGCGTGGTAGCGTTTCCAACCTGTGCATTACCTACCGAATTTTTTCAATTTTTGCCAAGAAGTGGCGTTTGACTCAATTTAAGCTGCAAATTAGCACTTTTTCCCATTTTTAACTGAGAATTAGCACTTTTCCCCAATTTGAACTGAAAATTAACGCTAATTGGTGATTTTTTCAATTTTTGCCGCGAATTAGTTATTTTTATCTTTTTGTATCCGCGAATTAACGTTTTTCCACAACTTTATATCTGAAAATTGCAAATTAGCGATTTTTCCCAATTTCAGCTGTGAAATAGCGTTTTGTGCTATGTTTGCGGCTCTTCAGCATCCTATTCCCTTTTACATACGCTAATGGGCGATTTTACGCCATTTCAGTTGTGAATTTGCCATCTTTGTCCAATTTCAACCTGAAAGCGTCTTTTATTTGTCAATATTATAGCGTGTTTTCTCAACTTTAACCGCGGGGTTTGCCCAAATACAACACTTTTGCGTTGATTTCCACAATTTATTCGAAGACTGGCCTCTGGAAATTGCATCGCGAGACCACGAATCAGCGCTTTTTAGCAGCTATAGTCACGAATATTACCGATTTTTGTCTGATGGAGGGTCCGGGGCGAACCCCTCCCCCCCCGTACCAGGGTACACTACTGCGTTGGGTCTGAAGTTCAAGGAAAAAGCTGGACGTACTCGGACCTTTTCGGGCTGCTTTAAGTTCAGAAAATCTGCTAAACCTAACTTGAACGTGAAATGCTCAATTTTGGAGATTTTATGGGGCTCTTCGTTATGGTACTAGTGCTCCTTCGTTCGTATACTTGTAGCTCTGGGGGGGGGGGATCTATCCCCCATATCCCCCCCCGTACTTACGCCCCTAGGCAGAGGTGCACAATCCCACCCTCATATATCACACGCTTCTCATGCTTCAACTGGCAATTTTAGTTTAAAAAAAAAAAATGAAAGCGGTGTCGAGTTTGATGATAGCGGCCCAGGGAAGTTTCAAACGCAAAATTAGGGTTCCCTTGCACTAGGCGAATTGGCGGCGGCAGCCAGTTGGATGCTGTGCAGTTGGGCTTGTTCTAGTGGCTGCCCCAGTCTGGAAATCTTTGCTGCCTTGTGCGCGGGCACCCATAGGTTGCAATGTATATCACCGGCCCTCCGGGAACCCTAACCCTTTTCTTTTATTGCGATACGTAGGCATAAAGGGGCTATAACGAACGAGGCACGATGTTTGTGACACGAGACGAAGTCGAGTGCCATAATCGGTAGAGTTTGTAGTGCGATTTTACGCCTCAGGACCGTACGCTTTTTTTTTTTTTTACCTTCCATCGTACAAAGTCTTTTAAAGCCTATAAAAGGTTCATAATTATATAATTCAACTGTTCCGTAAAGTTGTAACGCCCGACCAGGCCTCGGTTTAGGGAGCCTCCAGGAAGTGTGTTCAGGGATAAAGATTAACGAAGGCGGCCGTAGCGGCACGACAACGGTTTAGCTTATCACGTGTATTAGCTAGTGTCTACAACTTAGCCTAGACTCACCTTCGTCGGACCAGGCGGGTTTGCGGTAGCGTAGACGAGCGGAGCACGCGGGCAGTTCGCAAAGTTACGGTTCCCCCCAAAGATTCGACGTACGCTCTCGGCTGGTACTCCAAGACCCCTTTTTCTTTAATTAGAGAATTCCCCGGGTTTTATATTAAATCCCAGGGCCATATTTGTGAAAACCCTAGGTGTTGTGGATAACAAGCAGTTTCCCCAAGGATATGTTGACGCTTTCGGGCTATTCTCTCCCGCTCGTCCCTGAGCTCGCCGGGTTCATTCACCGAGCGGTGAATAATTTCCCGGACCGAGCTCCTTTTTCTCCATCGCTTAACATAACGCCCTCACGGCGCTGCGTCCCGCCAGCGCAAAAAAAACGGCCTGCTCCACCTTGTGTGCCCGGCTTGGCACCTCTCCTCCGGCCGGAACCCTCACCCGCCACTCACGGCGTTCTCTGGTGGGGCCCACATTCAGGCACGCACAAAGGGCAAGGTCCAGCTTCTCGACGGCCTACACAAGGGGACGGCCTCACAAAAGGTGCTTCTCCACCGACCAACGAAAGGGGAGGGGTGTAAACACTCGCCAGGACGAGCAAGGAGGCCGATTCCCTCCTTGAAGAGAATGGCCCTCGACGCCGCCACACCCCTGAGAACCCTGCTATGTCCCACAACACCTCGAAATTTGGATTTCAATCTACCCCTCCAATTCCAGATTTTGATTTACCCCCCAATTTTCAATTTAGCTATTGCCTGCCGCTTTCCCCCCAAAATTGGAGACCAATGTGACAGCCCGCTGCCAGCTACGCCTCACGGACCGCAAATCACCAAGACGTCAGAAGTAGAGCCTGTACAAAACAAAAACAAATACTGACATCAATTTAAACCAAGACTGTACAACAACCAAATAGGCGACAACAAATGCATTATCGGACATCCAGCTGGGACCACCACTCGATCCATCCCCCGCATCGAAGGGCTTGGAGACCTCCCGAGCACCTGCATCGCGCCCTTTGCTCCTGCGCGTGGGCCGACGGACCACTGCCCCCCCCCCATCACACGGAGACCATTTTCCAAATGCCCAGAATCACCATGGTCCTCCTTCGACGCCCGCCGTTCCAAACAAGAAGAGCCGTACCCCGCGTGACAACAGGCCAACGCCGTCTCTGGTGTATCCAGGACCCAGACCAGCGACCCCGCCTGATTTCTACCCTAGAAGAGAGGAACAAAAAAACACCACTTCCTTCCGCAAGGCATTAGAACTCGTAACTCATTAACGAAAAACAAGAATAACAAAAGCAATAACCATAACAAAAAAAAAATAAAACGTAATAACTACAAGACCTTAAGTAACCCAAATATGTAAACCAACCGCTCGACCACTAATAAAAAAAACACCATGCTGCCACCAGACGGCCAGAGCCGCCACCACAAAACCCATACTATTTCAACAATAATCACCTAATAAAATACCGTAATACAATAACAATTAAATACCCAACAAACCACCCCCAAATTCTTACTCCAACCCGGCTAGTTCGCGGTAATTTAACCGAGGGACCCGACGACGGCCCACCAAAGGCACCTCCACCGGCCCCACCGGAGCGACCTCACCCCCAGGAGCTGAAGCCCCCGCAGGCTCTGCCGAACCCCCCGCCCCTATTACCGAAGCGTCCCCTACTCCAACCGACCCTGACTCCCGTCCAAAAACGACCCGCCGGTCTCTCCCAAGAAAAGGCTTCAGCCGATTCACATGCACCACTCTATCCTTTCGACTCAACGCGTCAGCCACCTTGTTCGCCTTGCCGGGAGTGTACTCTATTTTATAATCGTATTCCTCTAACACCATGGCCCACCGCATCAGTCGCGAGTTTGTGTCCTTGTGTCCCGCCAACCAGCGAAGCGCTGAGTGATCGGAACGAACCGTAAAATGGCGACCAAACAAATAGCACCGAAAAAAATTGACGCCGAACACGACGGCCAGCAACTCCAACTCCGTCGCCATGTAACGCGTCTCAGGGTCATTCAATTGCCGTGACGCATACCCTATGGGGTGCTCCCCATCGTCAAATGCCTGCGAAAGCGCCACCCCCAGCCCCTTGAGCGAAGCGTCAGTCGTTAAAACGAATTCTCGCCCAAAGTCCGGGTATCTCAACACAGGCTCCGACACCAACGCCCCTTTTAACTTATCAAACGCTCCCTGACACGCCTCCGACCACACAAAGGGACAATTTTTCTTCGTAAGGGCCGTGAGCGGCGCTGATATTACCGCGAAATTGTCCACAAAACGTCTATAAAACGAGCACAGCCCCACAAAAGACCGCACTTCCGTCAAGGTACTCGGCGGTGGAAAACCACGAATCGCCTCCAAATGTGTCTGTAGGGGCCGAATCCCCTCTGCACTGACCTTGTGCCCCAAAAACTCTACCTCCTGGGCCGCAAACGTACACTTCGCCAATTGTAGTGTCAATCCTGCCTTTCTTACCACCTCAAACATGTCACTGAGGGCTTTCAAGTGGTCTGCCATTGTAGGCGAAAACAATATAATATCGTCCAGATAGGCGAACGCCCTACCTGGCCCCATCTGATCGATAAGCGCCCCCGCCAGCCGTTGAAACGTCGCTGGAGCTCCCTGGAGCCCATACGGTAAACGCGTCGCACAAAATTGCCCGAAGGGCGTCGAAAAAGCCGTTTTCTCTTGACTCGACTCCTCCACTTCGACCTGGTGGTACCCCGAATTCAAGTCAAGGTTCGTAAAAACCTGGGCTGACGATAGACTATCGAGCACCTCGTCAATCCACGGCATTGGCCAGAACTGAGGCCTGGTCACCGCGTTCAACCCTCGAAAATCGATCACCATCCGCAGCTTACTAAAGCCTTCAGGAGATTTTTTTGCCACCAACATCGCCGGCGAGCACCAAGGAGAAGTGGAGGGCCGTATCACCCCTAGCTCTAAACTTTCCTTCACAATCGCCTCCATGGCCTCCCGATGTGCTACCGGAACGCGGTACGGCCTCTTACGCACAGGGACCGCATCCCGGTGTCAATGGAATGCTTAATTACTCCCGTACAACCTAACCTCTCACCTCCTCCCTTGTAGGAGAAAATATCCTCAAACTGCCCCAGCAGGTCAAACAGGGCGGACTTATCGGGTTCAGTGACGTGACCTATCAATTTTTCCAGCAACCCCCTAAACACCTGATGCCTTTCCGCCTCCTCTGTCTCCACCCGAGCGACCACGGCGTCATTCTCCCCCGTCTCCACTGACATGGCGACCAAGGCCCCCACTGCCTGGTCCCGACAAATCGTAAGGGGTGCACGGCTATAGTTCAACACCGAGGCAATCGTACGGCCGCCCTCGCCACAAGCGCCCCTTCCAACCCACGCGGTAGCAACAAAAATTCACCTCTTTCATCGCCCCCGGCCCTCTCTTTGGTGCACCCTCGCACCAACAGAGGTAACATGGCCAAACTAAAGGGCGGAACCACTACCGACTCTTCTACTACCGCGCGAAGGGCTCTACCCACGTCATGGTCTTGGTAGACCACTAGACCAGCCGCGCACCCCCCACTCCCAATTTTTCCCCGAGACATAAACCGAACACCGAGGTCCTCTACGTCTAAAACCGCTCGACATTTCACCAGGGTGTCCATCCCCAACAAACAAATATAATTTCCCGGTAGGTCACATACTAAACCCGCCGTACACACCAGTGTTCCGTCAGGGAGCCGCACCTTGAACTCCTGCTCCCCCTGGACCCGCAAAGCCGCCCCCGATACCCCGCGTATCACCGAGTCCCTGGCCCGAACTGCATTTTTAGCCACCCCCGGCTTAACAAGGGTGACTTGGGCCCCCGTGTATAACAAAACATCTCCCTCTACTCCGTCAATTACACCCCGAAGCGTAAATTCCGGCCGAGAAACCACCGACCTCGACTCCTCCCCGGCTACCACTGCAATACTACTACGCCCCCCCGGTCATCTCTTTGATTTTTTCCCGCTCTACCAACGACGCGGCCCTTTGCCTCGATTTCTTACCCCTCCGATTTCTACACTTCTTTTTTAACCGATGATATGATCCATTTCCGGTCCGTTGTCCTGTCCTACCATCGCCGTATCCAATCCGTTCGAGGGCTCCTCTAGGGAGCCCCCACCCCGTTTGGGGAAAGCTCCACCGGCCCACCCCGTGATGGACCAGGAGGCCCCCCACCTACCACTTCCCGTTGGTCCGCCCGCTGAAACCGCCAAGGGCAAACCCGCGCAACGTGGGTGCCCTTCTGGCAGATCTGGCAGGCGACCCCTGCCAAGTTCTCCCGGCAAAGCCTCGCGAAGTGCCCCTTCCTACCACAACGGAAGCACCTCCCCTCCACGCCTTGCCGATTCCCTTCTGGCAACGCCCTTCTCGTCCCCTCCGCGGCTCCCCGCTCCCCCGAGGGTCCCATCCCCACGGCCCCGTCGCCCATCTCGGCCGCCGAGTTCTGGCGGAACATTTCACTTTCCGCGACCTTCCTCACAACTTGTTTTGCCCCCGCAAACGTTGTGACGCCGTTGGCGACAAGCTTATCCCCGAGATCGGGTCTTAACGCCCTCAAGAAAAAAGATAACGCCATCGCGTCGGCCTGTGGCGTCAGACCCGACCCTTCCGATAAGCCTGCCACCCGCAGGAGCTTCGTGAAACGCCCCGTAAACTCCTCTACACTTTCGACCGCCCCCTGCCGAACCGCCCCCAGCCGCGCCATCCCGACGGCTATATTCGGCTTTTCGAACCGCTCCTTGAGAATACCCCCCAGTTGTTCAAGGGTTTTTGGGGGCGGTCCGGTGTACTCCGTCACATAAAAATCTCTCGCTCGCCCCGACAATTTCCTAATCGCGAGCTCCACCCAGGGCCTTTCCTCGCCCCCAGCCAGGTCCGCCCGCCACCGAAGTTGCGAGATAAACTCGTCAACCCCCATGTCGCTTGAACCCGCCGTGAACGAGAGCAGATCCCGGGCCGCCATAAACCAAAACCCGGTCGAATCGCGCTCCTCTTCCAAGAAAGTTCCTCCCCGCGACGCACGTGACGGCCGCCCACCCGTAGGGATGCCATCGTGGACCACCCGGGAGCCATTCGGCCGAGGTGGGAGCACTTCCTCCCCGATGGATGGTGGAGGGGGAGGAAAATCGACGTTTTCCCCAAAAAGACCATCGGAGGGCTGTAACACCGCAGGTTCAACGCGGCTAATACCCCCGAAAGAAACCCGAGTCGTAAGACTCCTCGCCTCCGCTACCGACACCTCCAACTCTTCGACTTTGTCTTCCACCCTCGCTACACGCCCCAGGGCATCGTCCATCGTCGCCTGTAACCCTACCACAACGAGCGCCGCGCGGTCTACGATCTCCTCCCCCCCCCCCGACGCCCAATCACCTCGAGGGCCACCTCCTGCCTCTCGCGCTCCCCCTCCGTCCAATTCTGGACCACTGTCACTACGCGGGCCTGCCCCGCTTGAACGGCCTGCATGTCCTGCACACAGCGCCCCACGTCTCCGCCAGGACTTTGCCCTCCAACGTGGAGTACTCCGCCCTAACTGACATAATCTCGGCCCGCGCGGAGGCCTGTTCCCGCCTCAACGTGGAAATTACTTCCCGCATTGAGGCCACACCGTTTTCCGCCTCCTCCGCCCTACGCTCGGCCTGTCGGAGCTGCTCTTTCAACTCTTCCAAAGCCCTAGCCGTGCTCTCAGCGAACTCCTGGATATTCATTTTAACCAGTCGGAAACTTAACCGAAAAAGAAAAACAAAAAAGACGGGAAACGAGAATCAATGCGGATAAAAAAAAAATAATGATAAAAAAAAACTCGCTAAGAAATAAAATCGCCGACCTGGAAGCAACAACAATTCTTCTCTATTTAAATATGACGTAATATTACTAACGGAATGGAGCGTCAGCGAATTCTTATTGAACGTGGAAGAGCTCCTGAATTGAGAGAGAGAGAGAGAAAAAAAAGTAATAAATGAAAGAGGTGACGAAAGAAAGGTGAGCGAAAACCAAACAACCGTTTAACTGATTTAAAAAAAAAAACTGAAACCTGACCCAATATAAAAAAAGTTACGCCAAGTCTACAAAATGCAAGTGAGAGGAAAAAAAAAAAAAAACAAACAAGCAAGGAAGAGACCTGGAAAAGAAAACCCCGCGATTGAAATTCCTCGAAAGGCAACAAAAAAAAGAAAAATTTCTCTTTCTCCGTTTTCCTTAAAAATTCTCGCCTGCCGATACAGCCTCCGCGGAAAAAAAAATATTCACCTGCTGCCTTAACCGACACGCGAGGCAGCAACCACAGCCTTTCTTGAAAAAACCCAAGACTCTTCTATAATAATAAAAAGAAAACTACGAAACCCCGTTTCCTATGATAAAAACCCCGTTACGGCAATGGAGCAAAAATGAAACCCGAAAAAACAAAAAAAAAAAAACGAAAGAAAAGAAAACGCCCACTAAAACACACTGAACGAACGACGTCCCGGGGGGAACCGAAACCTGGACCTAACGAAAAACCCGCTGCCACCAGCTGTAACGCCCGACCAGGCCTCAGTTTAGGGAGCCTCCGGGAAGTGTGTTCAGGGATAAAGATTAACGAAGGCGGCCGTAGCGGCACGACAACGGTCAAGCTTATCACGTGCCTATTAGCTAGTGTCTACAACTTAGCCTAGACTCGCCTTCGTCGGACCTGGCGGGTTTGCGGTAGCGTAGACGAGCGGAGCACGCGGGCAGTTCGCAAAGTTACGGTTCCCCCCAAAGATTCGACGTACGCTCTCGTCTGGTACTCCCAAGACCCCTTTTTCTTTAATTAGAGAATTTCCCCGGGTTTTATATTAAATTCTCTAATTAAAGAACTTCCGCACAACCTCATTTCAGAGAAATAAAAAAGAAGAAACAAAAGAAGCGCTTATGATGAAAGCGGGCTTCCCTGCCTCAATTCTTCTACCGTTCTACCAACTCAACAACATAATCAACTGACTTTTGTACTTTTTGGGATATAATTTAAATTCCACCTCACGGTTCCGCTCACCCTTCACCCAATCGTTCATCGTGCAAAAGAGTGAACTCTTTACCGCACGGCGTTTGTAAAGTAGGTCTTTACGCACGATGAACATCTGCTTGAAACACTTCTTTAAGACTGATCGTAGGAATAGTAGATTTTATACGCTGTGACGAACAGAATTATTTACTTCCGAAATAATCTCGGAGGTAAAACAAAGGGACCAGGGAAAGAGGAAAAAAGGGAAGATTTAGGACGAATTTAGTGACAGTAATTTATATATAATTGTGAATTACGGGATAAAATTATAATACGAAAATTGGGGCCACTAACTATTTACATTAAATTGAAACGAGTATGAATTAACTCACCGTATAGGGTTGGAGGTGTTGACGGATCGGGGAGCTCTGGTCAAGTGTGACTTTTTACTTTTTATTTCTAGTTGAGAAAAAAGGACGAGGGGAAAATGGGAGAATAAAAAGGAGGAATAAAATTTATTAAAGCTTAGCTGTCAGCGAATTCTTCGTACGCACTTTGAAACGTAAAACTACAAATTTTGAGGGGGGTCAAACAATTTTTTTTGCGATACGATTACAAAGACTTATTATTGAGAAATAATAAGCCAAAAAAGGGGGGGGGTGTTCTTTCGGCAACGACAACGGGCATAGAAAACTGCACTTTTGGAGGAAGGATTTTTGAGAGACACAGAGATCCTTTCGGCGCCGTAGTTTGGACTTCACGGCAAACCTAAAGGTCCCGTAATTGTGCTCCCATCACCTCCTCTATTGTGGCATTGGTCACAACGCCTAGGCAAGAAAGCGATTTTTTGGAGGCCGAGAGAAAAAATTGGACGGGCGAGGCGTAGCTGAGCCTGGCCTTTTCTCGAGACGCAAAAATCACTTTTTTGACGCGATGTGTACAGTATTTTTTTTTTTAAACATGGGCTGGGGCATTATTCACTAACTTTTTTCAACATTGCTTTTGTCAAAAATCTTATGTTTCCGTTCAGTTTTCGTAATTTCATGAATGAGATTTTAATGTTTCTACCAAAGCAATGTTTCAATCTCGTTAGAGAATCAGGGGCCTGATTTTTTGGGCCACGGCGTTAAAGTGAGTGTTTTATCTCCTAGGCTCTAAAATAATCAGCTGTTTAAAGAAAATAGTATCTTACATATAACGAGATAGTCCAGTCAATCTAAGCATAAAAATGCAATAAGTATGGGATTTTGTTTTTTTGCGGGAATGTGTACGGGAGGGTCCCCTGATCATTGTCTAACAAAGTCCCGAGCTGAACCACCTGCCCCAGAGGGAGGGGGGTCGTTTAAAGGTACCTTTTCGTGATTTTTCGCCTATATCTAAAAAACGGTGCGTCTTAGACAAAGAATGTAAGCTCCTTAAATTATCTTCAACTTTTACTCCATGCATTTTTTTAAAAATTCCCAACAGTTTTCGATATATACGACCTTGAAATGTCAAGGTCATGATTTCAAAAACATTATTTTAACCTCACGTTTTTTGTCAAACTTTGCATCCTACCTTCTTACCTGTTCAATTGTAGCGTAAAGAATAAATTTAGAAGTTGTTGAGAATTGAATTTGCTTCAAGAATATTTGCATAAACGCAAAATTATCTTTAAGTGGTCGTCGGCTATGAATTTTGTGGTTTCAAAAGGAAGTCTACAAAAATGATTCACAAATTTTAAGTTTTCATCCTCAAACAAAGCTGCGGTGCTTAGCCGCCACGTGCTAACGGCAAACTTCCAATTTTATTGCACTTTTGTCGCCTAGTCCAACGACAGAGGACCGAGAGAATAGCAGCACTGCGACGTACCCCCAATGTTTAGCTGAGCACTGAGTTAATTTTTCTTTATGAAAAATTATGAATGATATAGTTCATAGCTATATCAGTTAAATAGATAAGTATAGATGGGGGAAAAATACCCTGAGCTCAGCTCCCCCGAGGGCTGTGGGGGCTATTTCTACGCCTCTGTATCGATGCAGTCCCCCTGGGAGTTGCTGCTGACCTTGAAGCAGAATACCCCGGCCTTCCTGCAACCACATCTTGATTCGCACTCACCCGGGTGACGTGGTGGTCACAGGAGCCAGTTATCCCCCTTCTTCTCTCTTACACTCGCATTCCCTTGGTGGAAGACTGTTTCCCAACCAAGTATGCAAGGTCTCTTTCCAGAGGCGTATATCTCGAAAACTCCGAGGAATGTTAAAAAATGTATGGAATAAAAGTTATAGGGAACTCAATATGCTTTCATTCTGTACTCGCAAATAATCGTCTTAGACACACCAGTTTTGAGATACAGGCGAAAAACCTCGAAAAAGTGGCTTTGAACGCTCCCCCTTCATTCGGGGGAGGGCGTTCAGCTCGAGACTTTATTAGACATTGATCAGGGGACCCCCTCCTTCACATTCCTGCAAAAAAACAAAATCCCATATTTATTTCCGCTCCAAAGCTTAGATTGACTGAACTAAGACACGTAAGTGCCATTTTACTTGCGAGTACTTTGTTAGGCTGGCGAGGCAAAGCCAAGCCGGCAAAATGAGTACGAGCAAGTGAATTGAGCTATGCACGATATTTTTCGCGCGACAAGTGAAATAATAGTATATTTCACTACAAGTGAGGGAAGTGGAGTTTTACCTGCGAGTTGTGTTAGGCTCACGAGGCGGGGCCGAGTGAGCTAAAAAAAAAAACGAGCAGATTGAAAGCTTCTTTCTCACAAGTTGTGGATATTATTTTTCGCACGACCAATAGGTTTAATTGTCTTTCCTGCAAGTGTTAGGAGGCAAGGGTACGCTAATTGAATACAGAACTTTTTTCACTTTGCTTCACTAGTGAGTGAAAACCTTCATGTTTCCTTCGCTTGCGAGGGAAAATATGAAATTATTGGCTTTCTGCCTTACTTTCCTTCACTAGTGAGTGGAAAAAAAAAAAAAAAAAAAATACTTTTTTCACCTAGCTCATCTTCTCAAGTAAAAATCTACTTCCCTGATGAGGTACCTGGAATGGGAAGTGTCACTTCCTTCCCTGGTCGTGCGAAAACCACCATGTATAATTCGTGAAAGAAGAAGAAATATGCGTGTTTCCTATGATAATTTTACAAAAAGTAAATTTTTTCCTATTATTCTATGTAATTTTGTGCGTTTGGGGGAGGGGGATATGTCCTCCATATCCTTCCCCCCCCCCTTGGATCCTCCTCAGCCCGGAGGTCCATAACACAATAGCCATCTCGGCATGAAACCAGGTCATTTCATTGTTGAAATGTTCTGTAAGTATTCATAAACGAGCCATCATTTTTTCATTCTTTTAATTCGTGCCGAAAATAGCAGTCTCGTCTCGGTCTCGCTCCAGAAATGATGGTCTCTTCTTGGCGAGTTAGCGATATTTCTCAAGTTTGGCCCGATTCTCGCTCTTTCGCGAATTACGTCAATTCTAGGTATGAACTAGAGCCAAGAACAGCTCTCTCTAAATTTTAGCCGTAAAATATGACCTCTCTACTCAGCGATTCAGCGATTTTTTCTCAAGTTTGGTCTGGAACATGCTTTGAGAAACAGCGAATGAGTGATTTTCGCAGAAATTCACTGCAAAAGTAGCAGAAAACGCTATTTAACAGCTAAAATTGAGAAAACAAAAATCCGTACCTTCTGGGAGCTTCAAGGCTCAAACTGAAAAACAGTACTAATCCATAGCAGAAAGTAAAAAAAATTGCTAATGCGTAGCTAAAATATGCATATTAAAAAAACGAAAAAATCACTAATTAGAGCGACCAAAATTAAGAAAAACTCTAATGTTAAACTTTCTTTCTAAAAACTCTTTGAGAAAAAGTGCTAATTCGATGCTAAAAATGGAAAAAAATGGCTAATCTGCGGCTAAAATTGCGGAAAACGCCAATTCGTAGCTAAAATAGAGAAAATTCGCGAATTCATGGGCCGGAAGCGTTACTGCGCTGCTAAAATTGAGAAAAGTGCCAGATCACGGCTAAGCTTGAGGAAAATCACCAATTCGCGGACAAAATAATTGTTGTAAATTTTCTAACTTAAATTCTCGCCTTCGTGCCTTCTGAAGGCAACTTTGTGGCTAAAAAGGGCTATAAGCTAAAAAAAAAAAAAAAACGCCGCGCTGATTCGCTAACAGCGCACGATTAGCCCCCCCCCCCCAAAAAAAAAACGTTCCGTCGAGTTTGATAGCTAAAAAAACAATTTTTTGAGGGTCTTGCTCAGTCCAATAGAGCGCATTTTACCTAATATTCACCAAATTTGACTTTGGAGTAAGCAAACCCCATGTAATTAGGCTTTTGAAAGAGCAAAACTGCCCAAAGTTGAGATTTTAACGAGTAGGGATTAAAACTTTTGAAAATAATAGTAAGTAATAATAATGATAATTGTAAACCTAGGGTTTGTAAGAGCCAAATTAACGACATTTGATTTTGGAATATGCCAAATATGTATTAAATTACGTTTTTGAATTAATCAAAACTAAGTTTTTCGAATCAGTCAAATCTGCGAAACCCTTTTTTAGAAATATATCTAAAGCCACAGACTTTGGTATGTGTTAAAAAAAGTGAAAATAGGCTAAATTTGAGGTAGATATGAAATGGAAAACATGATATTTGGTTCTGAAGGAGCCAACTCCGCCAAATTTAGGCTATGGGAGAGCCAAAATCAGCCGCAAAATTGTGTCAAAACCACGAGAATGTCTTGTCCCACGAATTGGCTCTTTTATCCTATTCGCGATTATTGCCACCGATTACCAAACGGTTTGACCGCACTTTGTAGCCGTTAATTAGCGGATTTTTTTCCTATTTTAGCCGCTAAAATGAGCGTATTTATTTCAATTTTAGTCACAAATCGGTTCTTTTAACTTTAGCAGCGCCAATTCTCAATTTCAGCAGCGGATCGATAATATTCAATTTTTAGCCACGAATTACCGTTTGTATTAAATTTAGCCCATTTTCTTGGATTTAAATATTTTTCTTGATTTTACCAATTTTAGCCGTGAATAATCATTTTTCTTAATTTTTGCCGCGTATTAGTGATTTTTCTCAATTTTTGGCAGCAAATTAGAGACCATGATTATAGCGTTTTTATCAATTTCAGCCGCGAATTAGCGCTTGTCTTATTTTTTTTTTTACAAATTTGGCCATCATTTAGTGCTTCTTCTTAATTGTCGCTGAAAATCAGCTCATTCTGTCAATTGCTTCCTCTATAATGCCGAAGATATCAGGAAGCTATTTTACCCTCGAATTAGCGCATTTTTCTCAATTTCAGCAGCAAATTAGCGCATTTCTCAATTTCAGCCGCGAACTTACGATTCCTCTCTCTGTATTTTTGCTTCGAATTAGCGTTATTTCTAATTTTCAGCGTGGTTTGTCGTTTTTTTCTTCATTTTAGTCGAGATGTTGCCTTCAGAGGTTTCGAGAATTGGAGTCTATTCGATTTTAGCAGCGAATTATGGAAATTTTTTTCAAATTTATAATCCGCGAATTAGCACTTGTTACAATTTCATTCCCTAATTAGAGATTTTCTCAATGTTTGCCGTGGGGATTGCAATGAGATACAGCGAATTATCGCATTTTCACAACTTCAACTATGAATTTACCTTTTTTCTCTATTTTAGCCGCGGTTTGCTATTCGCTATTTTTATTTCGTGTGAGAAACACAAATCTGACCTTTGTTTTTCAGTCTCAGCCGCAAATTATAACGCAATTCTCAATTTAAGACACGAATCAGCTCTATTTTCAAATTTTAACCGCCAATTTGTGCTATTTTCAAATTAACGTATTTGCTCAATTTTAGCCATGATTGAGCGACGCCGTGTCCGGGGCCTCATAGAATCCCCCCCCCCCCACCGACGGTGGGTGTTGGTCCGCTATTGGTTACAATTTGGCGGCTATTCGTCAGACTTTGGGCGCTGTCGTTGCCAACCACCCTGAAACTTGCTATTTCGCGCAAATAAAGACCAGAAACTTTGCGATTTTGTGAATGTTCTGACACAAAATTTCGCTGATTTTGAGTTTCGGTTCTGTTTTTTTTTTTTTTTTTTTTTTTTCCGTCGAACTATCCAAAGCAATTCCACACTTCCTTCCAGTTGCACACCGCGATTTATTTAATTTAATTTTTTTTTTTTTTTTTCTTCTTCAGCGAAATACTGAGAACTGTTGACGCTCTCCAGCTCTCAGACAAACTCCCAGTTGCGACGCCTGCTGATTGGAACGTAAGACCCCCCTCCCCATTCCTTTCTCCTACAGCCCTAAATTGATTTCTGTTCCTCCACGTAAATTCTCAAAAATATTAATCACGACTTACAGCCTGGTGACCTCTGCATGGTTCAACCGACACTGCCCAGTGACGAAGCCGAAAAAATGTTTCGCAATATCATCAAGATTGACGTCCCGTCTAACAAGAGCTACATGAGGTACGTCAAAGTAAATGACGTGTAGCCTCTCTTCAGTTGGTTCCTTCGAGTTTTCCGAGCTCCATTTTCTTGTTTCTGTCGTACGTATTTCTTGTTATATTCGTGTTAGTCAGTTTAACTGGTTCGTTAGTTTTTTGTTCCTAAAAAAAACAAAAAAAAACTTTGAATAAAATAAATAGGCATTTAGTTCGTAAAGAATTATAAATAATCACAACTTTGAAAGATGAAGAGCTGCACAGTTCTTATAAATTAAGGCAAGGAAACATCTGCCTCACCCTTCAGCCAAGTTGAATTCACGAATCAGACAATGGAAATTCGGTGAATTTTTAATTTTTGCCACAAAAAGGCAGAATTAATTCCTTCAAAAAATCGACGACTATTTACAAAACAATGTTGATCTAAACGTCAAGAAAACTCGCAACAATTGACCAAGCTTTACTTTTGAAAGTACCAAAGTAACAAACTAATAGCGGGCCTAACTATGGGAAGGGGGGCATAAAAAAACAAAATGGTAACTGACAAAGCAATAACCAAATAACATATTAAAAAAAAAAAAAAGGTACATGTTAAGAGATGAGAGAGAGAGGCTGGGAGTAAAGCAAATTTTGATTCGTTTTAATTACTTTTTTTTTTTGTTCTTTTTAACAGACTACAGTTATCCTCCTCTATTGGATAACGCAATTATTGTTCTTATGGGTGAGACCAGCGCGGTCGGTCAAATCCCGTTGAATTCGATCATCATCCTCGATACTGCGTGAAAAGTCACGTCTCAAAATTACGGCCAACAAACTTTGAGGGGTTGTACTTACGCTTTTTCCTGCGAATCTAAATGATGAACGAGTTCGTCCCTTTTGTTCACAATGTTGACGAGTTCAGTTAGAAGAAGATTTTCCCTTACTTTTTGTTCGTCAGTTTTTTGCCAATCTGAAAAAACAAATGAGAGCCGAAAATTGAAGACGCTCGAACCACGAATAGTCGCGTTTACCTTCAATAAATAATATTTTTCTGAGCTCTTCGTTCAGAAGGTCAAATCTTCTTTCCAGGTCGTCTTCTTTCTCGCTGTAATTCAAAGCAAAATTATAGAGACACATCGTATACATAAGGAAAAATTACATTCCAGAGTTGTCTTACAGGATGTTAAGCTGCATTTGTCGTCGCAAGAGGGCGTTCTTTTTGTTCACAATGTTGAACCACTGGACCATCAGTAATTCTTCAAGTTCTTTGTCGTTGTTTTTCTCCATGACGTCGCGAAGCTGTTTTTCCAAAACTGCCGCCTGTTTGTCGATTTGTTTCTGTTCTCTTTCCAAGGCTTCCATTTCGTTTTGCGTGTAATTTACTTCTTCATTATAGGAGGACTGTGAATAAAACATTGCTCTTAATAAAACAGTCGTACATACAGATATAATAGAAATATAAGTACAAACTAGAGCAAACAGTAACCGTTAAAAGAGTATCGGACTCTCTCCCCCCTCCCGCGCCAGAGAGATGTTCTATGCTTTCTCACACATGATATTTGAAGAAATCTCACTTTAGAGATTGCTAAATGTCTGAGCAGTAGAAATGGGACTCAGCCCAGGTCTGTAGAGTCGCTTCGGTGCCTCGGATCCCATTCTGCCCCCCCCCCTCCGCACCACCCAACAGACCAAGAGGCTTATAGCGTTCCCTATTTGCACAAAATTCTGCAACGGGGCTATTCATTTCCACCCGTCTTCTCCACTAACATATGATTTAATTCAGTGAAGACGGGTGGAAATGAACTGCCCAAATGCAGAATTTTGTGCAAATGGGGAACGCTATTACAGTAGCAACGGGATGTTCGACATGTTCGACACAAAGAATCCTAAAACCAAGACGTTATTCCTATCAAGGGTTCCTTCCCGAGACCCATCGACCCCCCCCCTCCCCACCAAATCCTTTTCATGCATTGACCCGATAATCACTGGAGAGAATGGTAACACTGGCCCCCGGAAATATTGTGACCCATCAGAGAATCACAGCCCGAAACGGCTAGAACGGCGAAAAGGCCGACAATTTCGCGAAGAGAGGGAGGGGGCGTACGTTCAGTAGCGTACCAAAGTACGGGCCGAGGGGGTAAACCGGATACGGGGCAAGTGTACGCTGATCACCAGTTTCTGTAGGTTCTTGGGCGGCTAAAATTGAGAAAGCGCACTAAAGTTCTTGGTGTAACGGGGGGGGGGAGTAAGCGGAAGGGGGAAAAAAACTAATATTCGTGGGTAAAAACTACGAAAAAGCGCTTATTCAACTTTTCTCGTTGCAACTTCCACAACGAGAAAAAAAAACCCGCCGATTTGCAGAGTACAGAGGCCGATTTACGACTAAAATTTAGAATGAAACGCTTATGTGCTGTTATGGGCCAAAATCAGCGGTTAAAATTGAGAAAAAGAGATGATTCATGGCAAAAAGTGAAAAAATCGTGGCTAAAATTGAGTAAAACACTACTTTCATGGCTAGAATTGAGAGAAATCACTGCTTCGCGGATAGAAGTGGGAAAACGGCCTAATTCCTAAACAGGGAAAACAACCTAATTCCCAGTTTAAAATGGAGGAAAAAACGCTAAACCGAGGCTAAAATTGAAAAAAATCACCAAACGCTGGATAAAAACGCTACTTCACGCTAAAGTCGGGGTAAAAAGATCATTTATCGCGGATAAAATTGACGAAGACACTAAAGCGCTATTTCAAGACGATAAAATCGCTACTAATTCGCAGCTAAAATTGAGTAAAGCGTTCATACGCCGCTAAAACTGAGAAAAACACAACTATTCGAGGTCTAAAATTGAGAAAAATGGTTAATTCGCGGACAGAAGTGAAAAAAAGGAACTGAAGAAAAAGCGCTAATCGCGGCTAAAATTGAAAAAAAATCACCAATTCGCCGGATAAAAACGCTATTTCTCGGCCAAAACGGGGGAGGGATAATAATTCCTCACGGATAAAATTAACGAAAACACTGATTCGCGGCTGAAATTGATAATAATCGCTATTTCGCGGCTTAAATTTAGGAAAAGCGCTAAACCACGGTTATAAGATTGAGATGAGAAAAAACGCAAATTCGCTTAATAAAAACGCTACTTCACGCTAAAGTCGGGGGAAAAACATAATTTTTCGCGGATAAAATAGACGAAAACACTAAAGCGCAAATTCGCGACTAAAAATGATAAAATCACTACCAATTCGCGGCTAAAATTGAGTAAGGCGTTCATACGCCGCTAAAATTGAGAAAAACGCAACTTCGGGGGGTGAAATTGAGAAAAATGGCTAATTGGCGGATAGAAGTGAGATAAGGAACTAATTCCCAGTTAAAAATGAAGAAAAAGCGCCAAACCGCGGCTAAAATGGAGAAAAATCACCGATTCGTCGGATAAAAACGCTACTTCGCGGCCAAATTAGGTGGAAAAAAATAATTCTTCACGAATAAAATTAACGAAAACACTGATTCGCGGCTGAAATTGATAATAGTCGCTATTTTGCGGCTTAGATTTAGGAAAAGCGCTAAACCACGGCTATAAAATTGAGAAAAAACGCAAATTCGCTCAATAAAAACGCTAAAAACAATAAACCACGACTATAAAATTGAGAAAAATCGCATATTTGCGGGATAAAAACACTACTTCTTTCCAAAGTTTGAAGGAAACAAATTAATTTGTCGCGGATAAAATAGAAGAAAACACTAATACGCGACTCAAATTGATAATAATCGCTATTTCGCGGCTTAAATTGTTGGTAAGAGTTAAACCGCGGGTATAAAATCGAGAAAAAACGCAAATTCACTTAATAAAAACGCTAATTCACGCCAGAGTTGGGGAAAAAAAGATAAATTTTCGCGGATAAAATTGACGAAAACACTAAAGCGCTAATTCACGACAAAAAATGATAAAATCACTACCAATTCGCGGCTAAAATTGAGTAAAGCGTCCATACGCCGATAAAATTGAGAAAAACACTACTTCGAAGGCTAAAATTGAGTAAAATGCCTAATTCGTGGCTGAAATTTAGAAAAAGCGCTGATTTGAGGCTAAAAATGAGAGAGAGAGAAAAAAAAATAATCACTAAAACGTCACTGCGGCTAAAATATTAATAATATAAATAAAAGTTTCTGGTAATATTGAGAAAAAGTACTAATCCATGGCTTCAAGTAAGAGAAATCGAGAATTCGCCTCTAAAATTAAGAAAAGCGCTAATTCAAGGCCAAAACTGAGAAAAATCGCTAATTCACGACTGAATTTGGGGGTAATGTGGGGGGGGGGGTGATTTTTCGCGATAAAATTGACGAAAACACTGATTCGCGGATGAAATTAAAAACAATTGCTCTTTCAAGGCTTAAATTAAGAAAAAGCGCTAAATCACGATTAATTTTTACGAAAAACGCTCAATTTTGGCGAAAATTAATAAATTGCTAATTCGGGGTTACAATTTCGCAGCTTAAAGTGTAGATAAAATGTGTTGGATAAAATCGCTCATTTTTGGGCAAAATGTAAAAAAAAAAAAAAAAAACTTCACGGCTAAAAATGATGAAATTACGACAAATTCGCTGCTGAAATTGGGTAAAGTCCCGTACGCCGCTGGAATGGAGATGAGCGCTACTTCGGGTCAGAAATTGAGAAAAATGGCTAAGTCGTGGCTAAAATTAAGAAAAAACGCTAATCCATGGCTAAAAATGAAAGAAATCGATAATTCGCCTCTAACATTAAGAAAAGCGCTAATTCAAGGCAAAAATTGAGAAAAATCGCTTATTCACGACTGAATTAAAGGAAAACGCTGCATCGCGGCTAAACTTGAGAAAAACACAACTTCGAATTTAAAATGGAGAAAAATCGCTACTTCGCGTATAAAAGTGAGAAAAGGACCTAATTCGCGGCAAAAGTTGAGCAAAAACAATAAAACGCGGCTAAAATTGAGAAAAATTGTTAATTCCCCGAATAAAAACGCTACTTCGCGGCTAAGGTGGGTGGGGGGAGATTATTCTTCGCGGATAAAATTGACGAAAGCACTAATTCGCGGATGAAATTAAAACAATCGCTATTTCATGGCTTGAATTGAGAAATAGCGCTAAATCACGACTAATTTTTAGGAAAAACGCTAATTCGCGGTTAAAATTTCGCATCTTAAATGGAAAAAATTACTCATTTGTTGATAAAATACATAAGTTAATAAACGCTAATTCACTGCTAAAAATTCTGAAATCACGACAAATTCGCTGCTGGAATTGATTAAAGCGCTCAGGCGCTCCTAAAATTGATATTAACACTTCGGGTCTGAAATGAGAAAAATGGATAGTTCGAGGCTAAAACTGAGAAAAAACGCTAATTCGAGGCTAACAAAACAAAATTGCTAAATCGCCGCTGCTAAAATAGAGAAAACCGCTTGTTCGTTGGTAAAGTATTATAAATAAATAAAATTCGTCAATAAATTGAGAAAAAGCGCTAATTAGCCGATGGAATCAAGAAAAACGCTAATTCGCGGCTGAAATTGAGAATAATCGCAATTTAGCGGATTACTTTGAAAGAAATCGCTATAATTCACGATTGAAATTAATAAAAACTCTGCATCGAGTCTAAAGTTGAGACAAATCTAAAAATCCGCGGATAAGGATTAGAAAAAGCGCTAACTACCGGCTAAAATTATGAGTAAGCTTTAATTAAACGCTACGCGAGTCCTCTCAAAATTGGTTTTATTCTTTTATGCATGAACAAACTCCGCAAAATCTGTTGTTCAACGGGAGCTAAACGCGCGGTAATTTGGTTTAGTACTTTTCAAACCCGCGAAATTAGTTTTCCGGATGAGACGACCCCGCGACGGAGCAATATGAGTGAAATTAATTTTCGCAATAGGGCCGGCTAGCCTGTTGGATCCGCCGCCACGAAAAATACACTAAAACTGGCAATTTTGCTAATACTAAAACACTGAGCTTGAAGTTTTGCTTAAATTATAATTCCCGAAGACCCGAAACTTTCAACTTCGCGGATATCTAGCCAGAAAACTTGAAATTGTGCTCAAAATGGTACCGGAATATAGGAAAATAAACATTCATCTCTAAACGTTCCAATTACACTGCTACTCGTCAGAGTATAGGCGCAGTCGGAGCCGGCCAGCCCAAGAGTCACCAACCTCTCAACAAGAAATTGGCGAAAATTTGCCTAGAAACATGCAATTTCAAGGATCTTGTCCAAAAAATGTTGCAACTTTGTTGGGGGTACGGTATATGAGGACTCGACAGCCTACGACGCGCGACGCGGGCTGATCGGCTAGCCCGGACTCCTGAAGTCATAAAAAAAAAATTGCGAACTTGCAATGCCGCGGTAGCAACGAAACTTGCAATTTCCCCGAAATTGAGCGCTTGCAATTTCGCTGAAATTAAGTCCCGAAACTTGCATTTTCGACGTACAATTTAAATTTCAAATAAACTCAAATTCAAAGTCCAATTCAATGTAAATGGCGCAGTCGGGACCGGTTTGCCCAGAGTTCACTTCACTCCTGAAAGGCTCTGAAAATTGCAGTTTCGCTAAAATTAGGGCGTAAAACTGGCAAAAAGGTTGAATATTCAGCCAGGAAAATTACAGCTTCGCGAATATTAACCTAAAAAATGTTGCAATCACGCGGCCATTCGACAGAATATTTTGGGCACTTCGTGACCGGCTAGCACGGGGTTACGCGGTCGCCATGAAAGATCCTCGAAACTCGAAAAATTACCGGAAAACTATCAATCTCACCGATGATTAGACCCGAAACTGGCAAACCACAAATATATATATATATCTACAGAGTATCTACAGTAAAAACTGTAGATCAGGCAACCCTTGTTTGATCTGTCGAACCGTTTTGTAAGTTGTGATTGAAAATCCCCCCCCCCGACCACCACCTAATTTTGAATTATAGATGAAATAAAAGAAACTTACCCCTTTATAGGCATGTTCGGGAGATATTCTGTCCATAATGGAAGTAAATCCGGAAAGAGGTGAATTGTTCGACGCTTGTTGCTGATGAGTCTTCGGGCTTGAATCAAGACTGGATTTATCACAGCTGAATGCGTTTCCGTTCGTTTCCTACACAAAATAGGGGAAAATATGAAAAATGGACGACCGCTAGAATATAATATTTTGATAACACACCGTTTCAGAAGAACAAGGAGATAGACTTTGGGATAAAGACTTTCGAGGATCATCCGTTCCATCCTGACCTGAACCATCGTCGGAAGGACTTTTTTCTTTTCCTGGAAAAAATGACATCCCCGTTGTGTTTACCCGGCAGATTACGATGGGAAAACAGGAATCTTACCAGGTGACGATATGCCGCCCATACGTGCATCAGCGAGAAGTTTTCTCGCTCGTTCTCTCAACTGCATTTTGTGGTCGTCATCATTCTGAGAAAAATGAAGCACAAAATGGTTAGTGAGACTTCCACTCAACGATTATCTCCAAGCTAGCAGAAGAGTATAAAGCAGTCAGAGAATAATTTTACACCCAAAAATGCCTTCATTAAGTGGAATTTCGAGCAGGTTAATTTGAAGACCGTTCCCTTTTATAATGTCGTTAGAAAATAGGTGCGAATAGAGTTCAACGACGTGTGGTTATTTATTTTTTTATTATTTTTATTTTTGTCTTCATGGAGTGTCCATGAACTCGTTAGTTCGATTTTTTACCAACCTGTAGTTTTGCAAGAAAAGGCGGCTTTGCGGAATCTTTCCTTGACTTCATCATAAGCAAACGAGCTCGCTCTTTCAGCTCTTCGTGTCTCGATATGTACCTCTTTGTTTTTTATAAATTTCATGCGAGCAAATAATGTGCACAAAAATTAAAATAAAAAAGGACACAAACAAACAAAAACACAAACAAAACTAAGCGCTGCGAATTTTCAGACATTTGGTTTATAATTTTTAGTTGCGTCTAGTTTGAGAAAATTCGCGCCTTCTGGAGGTAAATCCACGGCTAAAATAGAGAAATTACGCTGATTTCCAAGTTTCCTTAGGTTCAAAAACCGATAAAATGGCATGAAGGCGGCAAAAAGTTTGGAAAAAGCGCTAACATTCGTGGCTAAAACTGCGAAAAAAGGGTGGTCGTGGTGTGGTGGGTTTCTCGATTCAACTTTCAGACCACAATTTCGAAAAATCAGGCAATTTTACGGCTTAAACTTGAAAAAAACGATGAAGTGCTGTATTCGCTCTTAGTCGCGGCTAAAATTAGCAAAACGCGCGATAGCAAAGGCTATACAAGTGAAAAAAAAAAATCACTTATTCGCGGTTAAAATTGAGAAAACGCCAATCCGTAGCTTCTGAAGAATATTTTGAGGCTAAAACTGAGAAAAAGTGCTAATCCACAACAAAAATGGGGGAGGGGGAATAATTGCCAATTGTAAAACAACTAGAAAGCGAAAAAAATCACGAATTATCGCGGCTAAAATTAAGAAAAACCCTAAATTTCTACTGAAATTGAGAAATAGTGCCAATTCACTGCTATAAAATTGAGGAAATAAACGCCAATTTGTGGCAAAAATTGAGAATAATTCATGGAATAAAAACGCTAATAAATACGATAATATTCAGTTCAAAATGAGAAAAGTGCTAATCCCCTGCTAAAATGAAGAAAAAGTGCTCATTCGCTGCTAAAATGAAGACAATTTTCAGGAAGTATTTAAAATTGAAATATTGAAAATACGCCAATTCTCATAAAGGCGACTTATATGTGACTAAAAAAGAAAAAAAGTCCTAATTAATGGCTAAAATTGAACAAAACAAAAAATTGGTAACGGGGGGCTAAAATGTAAAATCTCCAGCTAATTTGCGGGTGATTTTGGAAGATCGCTAAACAGTGCGCCTAAAATCAAGAGAAACCCTCAATTCCAGCTCAAAATGAGAAAAAAGTGCAAAATTCACTGCTAAAAATCGAAAAAATACAGTTAAGCAGCTGATATGGAGAAAAAACACTAATTCGCGGCTTAAATTTAGGAAAATCACTTATTCACGGATTTGTAGTATGAACTGTAATGCGCGGCTAAAATATTGACAAATTTCAAAATAAGATGAAACGCTAAAGAGGAAAATGACTAACCAAATCGCTGATAAAATCGAGAAAAATCACCAATTCGCCGGATAGAAACGCTACATCGCGACAAAACTGGAGGGGGGGGGGGTAATTCTTCATGGATAAAATTAACGAAAACACCGATTCGCGGGTGAAATTATTAATAATAATCGCTATTTCACGGCTCAAATGGTGGAAAAGCGTTACACCGCGGCTATAAAATTATGAAAGCTCGCAAATTTGCCGGATAAAAACGCTACTCCGCGGAGAAAAAGATATTTTTCGTGGATAAAATTGACGAAATCACTAAAGCGCTAATTCACGACTAAAAATGATGAAATCACTACCAATTCGCTGCTAAAATTGAGTAAAGCGTTCATTCGCCGATAAAATTGAGTAAAATGCCTAATTTGTGGCTGAAATTTAGAAAAAGCGCTCATTTGAGGCTAAAAATGAAAAAAATTCACTAAATCGCCTGCTGCGGCTAATATATTAATATGTAATATAAATACAAGTTTCTGGTAAAATTCAGGAAAAGTACTAATCCATGGCTTAAAGTGAAAGAAATCGCTAATTCGCCTCTAAAATTAAGAAAAGTGCTAATTCGAGGCCAAAATTGAGAAAAATCTCGAGTAAAATTAAGGAAAACGCTGCATCGCGGCTAAAGTTGAGAAAAACGCTACTTCGGATCTAAAATTGAGAAAAATCGCTACTTCGCGTATAAAAGTGAGAAAAGGACCAAATTCTCGGTAAAAGTTGAGGAAAAACACTAAAACGCGGCTAAAATTGAGAAAGATCGCTACTTCGCGGCTAAAGTTGGGGGGAGATGATTCTTCGCGGATAAAATTGACGAAAACACTGATTCGCGGCTGAAATTAAGAACAATCGCTATTTCATTGCATAAATTGAGAAATAAAGCTAAATCACGCCAAATTTTAGGAAAAACGCCAATTTTTGGCTAAAATTAAGAAATTGCTAATTCGCGGTTAAAATTTCGCAGCTTAAAATGTAGAGGATAAAATCGCTCATTTACGGACAGTAATTAGATAAAATTCGCGGCTAAAAATGATGAAATCACGACAAATTCGCTGTTGAAATGGAGATAAACGCTACTTATGGTCTGAAATTGAGAAAAATGGCTAATTCGTGGCTAAAATTGAGAAAAAACGCTAATTCGAGGCTAAAAACTAAAAAAAAAAAAACAAAAAAAAAACAATAAATCGCCGCTGCAAAAATAGACAAAAGCGCTCATTCTTTGCTCAAATATAATTAATAAATAAAATTTGCCAACAAAATTGAGAAAAAGCGCTAATCCATGGCTAAATGTGAAAGAAATTGCTAGCTAGTCGATGAAATTTAAAAAATCTCGAATGTACGGCCCAAATTTAGACAAAAGCTAATTCGCGCCCGAAATTGAGAATAATCGCAATGCTGTGGCTTAACCTGAGAAAAAGCGCTAAATCAATACTAATTTTAGGGAAAACGCTGATTTGGGGCTAAAATTGAGAAAACTGCTTATTCGCGGTTAAAATTTCACAGCTTAAAATGGAGAAAATCACTCATTTGTGGATAAAATACGTATAATAATCACTAATTCATTGCTAAAAATGATGAACTCACGAAAATTTCGCTGCTAAAATTGAGTAAAGCGCTCAGACGCCCCTAAAATTGAAGCGCGCCTCGATGGTGTATTGGATGCAATGCTCGCCTCGCAACCCAGCGGGCCTGGGTGCGAATCCAGCCGTTGCCTTTTTACACTATAAGGCTGCGGCGAGCTGTGACACGGCACACTCGGCTTCGTGTGGGCCTTTCCGGCGATGTAGCGTTCATTAAACCGCGCACCAACCGAAACGCCCGCGTAGTATGGGTGTGAAGTGAACAGTTAAATCTGGGTATGGCGTAGGAGCCCAAGGGGAGGCTTAGGCGCCTGCCGGGTTCAAAGCCACTAAAAGCTAAAAGCGCTAATCCATGGCTAAAAGTGAAAGAAATCGCTAATAAGCGCTAAAAATCACGACCGAAATTGATAAAAAGCTCTAAGTAGCGGCTAAACTTCGGAAAAAAATTCGCGTCATCAAACCCTGAATTCGGCTAATTAGCGGCCGAAATTAAAAAGAATCTCTAATTAAATTGCCCTAAAAATTGAGAAAAACCCGCTAATTCACGGTTGTATAAGTCAAGAAAAAACAAAAAACAAATTGCGGATACAAATGAAACAATCTAATTAGTGGCTAAAATTTAGGAAAACGCTGATTCGCTGCTGAAATTTAGGAAAATGTGAATCCGTGGCCTCTGAACGCAACTTCGGGGAAAAGTGCCAAACCTTAGCAAAAGTAACAAAAAAAATTATAATGCTGAGCAAGAAGAACTGCTAATTTGTGGCCACTATTGGGAAAAATCACTAACTAGCGGAGCTAAAATTAAGTTGAACGCTATAGTTAGAAGCTCAAATTGAGAAAAAGTGCTAATTCGCTGCTAAAAAAAGGCATGACATCGCTCTCCCGCAAAAAAAACTCGCTTTCCCGGAATTAAAACGCTAATTTGCTGTAAAAATTGAGGAATTTCACTAATTTGCGGATTAAGTTCAGAACAAATTCTAATTCGCGGATAAAAGTGAAAAAATAGAGAAAAATCTTTTTCACGGCTAAAATGTAGGAAAACGCTGATTCGCGGCTAAATTTTTAGGAAAACGCAAACCAGTGGCGCCTAAAGTCAACTTCGGGTTTAAAACTAGGAAAAAGCACTAATCCATAGCGCGAAAAAAAAATTGTTGTTTAAAAACGCTATATTGCGGCCATTATTGAGACAAATCCTAACTAGCGCGGCTAATGAGGTGAAAAACGCCAATTTGCAGTTCAAATTTACTGATAAAAACAGTGAAACATCCCGAATTTGCGGCAAAAATTGAGGAAAACGCCAATTCAAAGCTAATATAGGAATACAAACGATACCTCGCTCCTAAAATTGAGACAATTCGCGGAAAAATTGCAGAAAAATATCAAATTCACGGGTAAAGTTGAAAAAAAAAATTTAGTTTTGGGCTGTTCGCGGCTGCCAATCCATCTGAAGGAAAATTTCGAGGCTAGAACTGAGAAAAACACTTCCAAAGATAAAAGTGAACCAAGAAAAAAAATTATACGGGGCAAAAATGTTCAAAAATTCACTAATTTGCCGATAATATTGAGAAAAATTACTAAATAATTAGCCCGTCAAAAATTTGGAAAAGCGGTAATTTTCAGCTCAAATTGAGAAAAAGTGGTAAACATATCGCTAATCTGTTGCTCATAATATAGAACAAGCTTCAATTTGCTGCTAAAAAGGTATAAAACAATGCTGATTTGCAGCAAAAATTGAGGAAAACTCTAATTCGTGGATTAAGTTAAAATCACTACTAATTCGGGGGATAAAAACGATACTTCACTGCCAAAATCGAGAGTAAGTTCTCGATCGCGGCTAAAATTGAAGAAACTCATTAACTCGTGGATAAATTGTAGAAAAATCCCTAATTCGAGGGGAAAATTGATAGTATTCAAATTTTCGTTATTGAAGATACGCCAACTCGAGGATTCTGAAGGCAACTTTGTGGCTAAAATTGAGAAAAAGCGTAAATTCACGTCAATAGGTGTAAAAACTTCCGCTGTTTCCTGGATAAAATTGAGAAAAACGTTACTTGCAGCCAAAATTATAGTATAAGCGCTAATTCGCAAGCAAGATTTACAAAAAGTGCTTATTCAGGGCTAATATTGTGTAAATATCCAATTTACGGCTTAAATTGAGCATAAGTGCTAATTGGAGGATAGGACGTATAAATAGCTGTAATTTGGCGCTACGTAAAATCTATATTTCTCGTTTATTTAGAGATTTCCGCCCCGGGTCGGTCCGCCATTAGGGGCGGGTGCCCCTCCCGGATGATTAGGGGAAACTGAAACCCGCTGAACATCAGGGGTCGCCCTGGGAATTCGCGTTCGGACAAGGTTCAAGTAAAATCATAGAGCGAAGTTCTGTAAAATTCTAAAATTAACGTAAAAAAAACGTTGGGCACTTGACCCACCGTCAATATGACACCAAATTAGGGTCTAGTCCCACATTTTCCCGCGAACGGCGCCCATGCAATCGATAGTACTAAAGCTCAAGGAAGAGCCTCGGCGAGGCGAGGACCTCGCTTGGCCTCCTGTACAGAGTGGAGAAAATATGCTGAAACTAACGACAATGCAAGACGCTCATTTATGGCCTTTTTTTTAAGGGTCGCTGACGCGGACGGCCCGTCGGACAGGGGCGTACCTAGAAATCCTTCCTGAGGGAGCGATTTCAAGCAGTCCACAGCCTACTAAGGACTGGCGGGGGTCGGGTTTTGTAACGTGGACGGCGGCGGCTGCGCACGCGCACCACCTCACTGTGCCTGTGGTGTAGAGGAAAAGTCTCGATCGTTCTCAACTCTCATCTCCAATTGTGGGGGTGGGGGTGAGCACGTACTTAAAAGGTTCGAAAATAATAAACCAAACAAATCGGAAAATGCGCAGCAGAACGAAACAATCAACACGGGAAACCATTTGGAATTAATATTGAGGGTCAAACTAAAATTTAAAAAAAAATACCAAAAATCAACAAATAATAACAAAATTCAAATTACCTCTTTTATTAGTGCGAAGTTTTCGTTTTGAGAAAGAGGAAGATGATTCGGTGGCTGCTTGTTCGATCGAGTTTCAGACCCTTCACAACTATTTTGCGGTAGTTTCGTCGTATTCTAATGACCGCGATGGGTTAAGTCATTTTAAATACATTTTAGCACTTTTTTTTTTTTTTTTTTCAGTTACTTACGCTGCCTCTTGATGATTGCGAACCTTCTCTTTGCTTCCTGTCGTTATCGTGCCTGAAATTCAAGAATCGACGAGTTATTTTATTGCTCAATATCCGCTCAAATGTACACAAATTTACCTTTCTTCTTCTTCATCGGAGCCAAAAGGATCAGACAATTGCCTTCGCGACATTAAATTAGGTTTGCTGTTTGGAGCGTTCACGGGTGACTTGCTCTGTAACCGACGCGAGATTATCAATACAAATTGATATAATATTATAAATGTTGATAAAGAAGACAAACTTGCCTTTTCCCGTATACTTTTCTCTCTTGTAGGCGACAAAACTTTTCCCAGTATCACTTTTGAGCTTGAAAATATTTTATCTGTAACGTCCTTGACTGACGTCGGTGATTTTTCCTTCGAGTCAAGTCCATCGTTCAGTTCATTCTGTCCTATTTTTAGCCTCAAACCACTCGTCTGTCGACTCAATTTCTTGCCACTGCCGTCAGTGTCGACAACAGTCTCGACGTCAGTTCTTTTGGCTGCTTTCGAGCGAAAATTTAAAATTTCCTGACCGAATAACTGGACATCACGTTCGGCGTCAGTCGTAAAACGACCGATCATGTAGGATGATTCGTCTGTTGTTTTACCAATTTGTTGTACTTCCAGTTCGTGACCTGTGGATAACGGATAATCATAGCATTGGTAAATAATTAAAGAATAAAATAATAAACTTTGTTTTACCTGTGAAGTGAGCTCTGAGCTGGTACAAATACGTCATTACAGCCAATTTGTCAGGAACAGCGAGGATGTCCATGTCACTCGGGTCAATCACACGTGAAATACCTAAAGCTTCGCCGGCGTCAAAAGCCTTTTTACAATTACCACGGACGTCGTGAGGAGTTAGAGCGTCAAATTCACTGTACAAGAGGAACCCCCCGAAAACATGTTTAGCGTCACTTTTTTCTCTAGCGTTTTTTTCTCAAAATAATCACTTCAACTCACATGAGATCGGGCCTAAAACGGTGTATGATAGCACAAAAAGCCAGACCATTCCTCCACGAAGTGGTCAAATTCGTTACTTTGACTCCGGGATAGTCACGAGTAACTTCTTTACACCATTCGAGTAAATTGAGCCCTGGTGTGCTTTCTTGTCTTTTCACCTAAACAAAAATTGCAAAATTACGGAATTACACCATTGTTAAGTACTAATTGGACACTGATTTTTTTTTACCTGTTTAGCGTTAAATGGCTGTAAATTAAGACTAATATCTTTCTCTTGACCACTTTCAGCCGAATTTCTGAAACAAAAACCGATAAAACGATTATTCACAATACAATTGTTACAATATTGTACTATGTACTTACGAGATTTTATCACAGACAGAAGATTGACTAAGACTACTATTTTCATTCATATAATTAGGAGGAAATTCCGGAAAAGATTTCTCCTCGCCAGCCAGTGGAGTTGGATCATCTTTCAAACTAGCCACTATAATGAACATTTTGTTCAAATACACAAAATTACAGCCCGTTCAACCATCATTCTGGACAAAAAGCTTACCACTTATAGGCGTACTAACGATATCCGATCCACTAAGACTATTTGTCATCATTTCTAATTGATGAGTCAAATCGAGCATTTCGCTAAGACTTTGGTGTTGGGATACGTCTAGGAATCAATAAAAAAAAAACAATTAAATTTAAAGACACTTAATTGTGGATATAAAGAAGAATTTACCCATCCCATCTTCTTCTTCGTCGAAATCCCCCAGAATGGCTATGTCACTGTTATTGTTTGTGCTCATAAGACTAGCCATACTTTGCATGTCTTCGTCTCTGAAATTTTTATTGAGTTTTAGAACAAGAGGGTGGTGGTAGGGGGGGAACAAAGTTTAAAACGCTTACGTCGCTTTTCCTTCACGAAGAAACACGCAAGACAGTGTGCATTCCAACGAGGCTGACACTATTTTTTTAGTGACAGGCCTCAAAACGAGTTTTAGTTCTTGCTGAGTTGAATCAATGCTAGCGTATTTTTTCATATTTATGTCACAAGTGGCTATTTGACGACGTTTCCCCATACTGTTTATCTAAAATTTCGTAAAACATTTTTTTTTTTTTTTTTAGAGCCTGAAATATGCTGGCGTGGGAGCCCAGCGCCAGCGTCGCCGATTCAATCACTTACGTCTTCCAAAATGAAAGTCCAGTCCTTATCTTCCAACTCGTGCGTTCGAGGGTCTCGAAAAAGTGTGACGGCCACCGCTCGATTCTCTGGAACGGGCCAACAGCACGAGCCGACCATTGGATCTTTCATCGTTGGCTCCCATGGCTGAGCCTCGGAGACAACGCGACGGCCCCGACGAGTCCAAACAACGCACAGTCTCGTCGGCCTCCTGGAGACGACAAAAAAAAAAAAAATATCAAGATATCTAAGCTAAAAAAAAAAAAAATTAACTGCTCGAATAAAAAAGGACAATGAAACCAAAATTTAACGGTTTTTATCCTCGGGGTTTATCCCTCTCGTTTTTTGCACCAGTAACTGATCATTCGGCTTTAAAACGGGTAAAACAGCCTGAGAATTCTGGCCATTGCGCTTACAATGTCCTGATAAGTGACAACGTCTCCAAGGGGCAGTAAATCGAGACAGTTTACCGCGTTGAAAGTTACTGCTATTATTGGCAATAAACCTTCAATTTCCCCTCCACGATCTCACACTTCACCATTAAATATAATTTAGCGACAGAAACACGTCCTATTTAAAAAATCAAACTGTACCCCCCCTCACGACCATTTTTTTTTTTCTTGAATGAGAGCCTTTACACGCTGGACTATTGTAAAAAAAAACGCCTAAGACAAGGGGCAAGGACTAAATAATTAATTTAAAGTGGTCGCCCTTGATTCTACCGGTTCGTTATTATAAGTTACGACCACCACGCATCTCGGAAGGAAGCTGAGCCACTTTCTCTTTCCTTCCTCTTTTAAACTAATAGCGGGGCAATCTTAAGTTACTGGCCCACCTTGGAAAACTATTTGAATCCAATAGTGGTAGTTGGGGGGGGGGGTGATATAACGTGAAGAAGAAACATTTAAATAACAATAGTAATAACATAGGCCATGAAATAATCTAATATTTACCATTTAACGGTGGACTCGACGAGTAATTGATGGTAGGATACTGTAAACTGAAATTTAGCCGCTCGTTTATTGACCCTCTGAAGTCTCTTCCATACAGATCCCATTTGAAGAAACTTCCCGACGTAGGCTTTTATATGACGTTGTTTCCTGTGAATCGAAGAAGGTGAAAAATAGAAACGTACAAAATAAAATAAATAAATGAAAAATTGGCTTCTAAACAGAATCGAAGGTCATTCAAAAAAATTTCGTCTTCTCCTTAATTACTTCCTTTCAATGAAAAAACACTACCTAAACTATACGACCGCAACAACAAGAATGTCAAACAAAAAACACATTTGTTTGAAATATTAAGGGTGGCGATGGTCAAGGGGGAGGGGGGGTAAGACTGAGAGTGAGAAACGGGGAACAAGGAGGAAAATGGGCGATGAGGGGGGCCTGTCGTCAAAAAAAAAAAAACGTAAGACAAACCATGTCTACAAAACTCTGAAATATACAAGCTCACACAACTTTATTACTCAAAAATACGTGTTGTATCACCAAAGCCCAGACGAACAGTCCTACAGTGCGTTCGCTGCCTGCCTGCAATAAGCCTCCAGCTGTCCCACCAACTAGTCTAGATATATGCCTCCAAAATGCCGTAATTATGTTGGGAGAACTGCGTACGGGTCTCATCAGCCAACGGTACGGTGCGTACCCGTGGCCTTGGCCAATTCGCGGGTTTTGAGCCCCCAAAAAACACTTGCAAACTTGCACTTTAATGGAGATTGAGCACCAAAACTTGCAATATCCTTGAAATCAAGAACCGGAACTTGCAATTTGCTGAAAATAGGACCCGAAACTTCCAATTTCGTGGGCCAGGCTATGGTCTGGAAGCGGGGCATGGTAACCTGGGTTCCGCCGCTACAAAAAATGGTCTTGAAACTGCAATTTTGCTTTAATTGAGACCCTAAACTTCCAGTTTCACTGAAATTAAAACCCGAAACTGCCAATTTCTAGGAAACTTATGATTTCGCAAAAATTATAGGATCTCAACTTCATTTCATTACAATTGCAAATACATTCAACGATTTGAGAGCTGTAGGGGCCGGCTTGCACCTCGACAGTAGTGAAATCTTCGAAATAACATTTCAGGTTTGGATTAAAATCGTCCGTTTTGTTGAAAATACTGTGTTTATATGGGGATAAATCGTCAACGTTTTCAAGTCAAAGTCGTCAGTTTTGGAGTGAAATATCCAGTTCTAGGGTAAAATCGTCGGTTTTAACGTATAACGTGAGTTTTGAGGGTAAAATCGCCAGCTGCGTTGTGAAAACTTCATCCTGGAGTAACACTTCGACTTTTGCTTGAAATTGTCTGTTTCAAAGTAAAATCGTCAGTTTTGGGTTTAAAAAAATGTCAGTTTTTAACGTCTCTTATAGACAAGACGATGAAAAGTTAAAACGAAAAGGGAAAACATTGCCAGTTTTTGGACAGAAAATCATAAATAAAAAGCTACAACGATATTTCACAATCGGAAATGATTGTTTTTGACGGACTCAGATCCTTTTTGTGAAAATCCAGTTTCCGGGGATCAATTTGACGCCTATAATCTGGGTAGACGAACTACCAGTTCTCTTGCCGGGGTCTCTGGGTGCATCCGGCATCTTCTGCCCACCACTAGACCAAAGGGCTGGCTTTTACAAAGTGGCCAGACGTCCCGCGTTCGGCGGGACAGTCCCGTTTTTCACTTCTCTGTCCAGCTTTCTCAAGTTCGTCCCATCCGGTCCCACTTTTTCGAATATTCCAAATATGGCTTATGATCTTATACAAGATGTTTCAGTTGTAATGTACAATAATTATGTACTTGCACGGAGGTTTTCCGTTTGAAAATCCGTGTAACTAGCGTTGTAATAGCCAAAATAACAAAATTTGGTTTTTTTTAGATAAAATTAAACACAAATCCATAAATTTGGGGTTTGAAAAAGGTAAATTAGCTCTCGAATTAGTCAAAGCTGCAAAACCGATTCTAGAAAAAGCTAAAGCCATGATATTTTTTTTTTCAAAGAGAAAAACACGCAAAATTTTGGCTGAAATTGCGTAATATTCTGTTTTGAAGAAACGAAATCCACGCATGGAAGAGTGAATTTCCGTGGGCGGCATTGTCGTCTGAAAAGGCCAAAGTCACGAAATTGGTTTTCAAACGAGTCAAAATTATAGGAAGAGCTTATGCCATGAAAGTCGGTTTATCATAAATTTTAAATCGCCGAAATTGGGGTTTGAAATAGGCAAATCCAAGAAATTTGGTTTTGAAAGAGCGTATGACTTCGAAATTGGGGCTTGAAAGAGCCAAAACAACGATATTTTGTTTTTGAGAGATCAAAAATCTCTAAAATTTGGATTTCAACAAGCTAAATGCGTAAAATTTGGTTTTGAGGGGTCGAAACTTGGGTTAAAAAAAGACTCCATTGCGATATTTGGTTTCAGAAAGATCCACATGGGGGGTTTTGGATCAACATTATCAGGTATTGAGCTAAAATGCCTGGTTTTTGGTGGAATATTCTGGATTCTAGAGCCGTATTCCCAAAGTTCTTGTTTTAATGAAACCGCTAACCTCAAATTCACCCAGATTCTTGAGCAGATATCAGACACTGCAGTACAAATTACAATATTACAATAAGACCCTTAATTCATGGCTCATGTCAACAACGAACTTCTTGTACCACTGCAGCTCTCTCCTTTTAACGACTACTTCACCCCTGGTCAAGTCAAAAATACGTCGATCTCCAACGAAAAAGGCTCCTGGCGATGATCTGATAGTGCAACCTTTTCTCCAAGCCTTGCCTCGGAAAGGCGTTGTTTGTCTCACTCAAATCTATAACGCGATTCTAAGAACGACACATTTCCCAAACAAATGGAAGCACGCTCGAATTATTGATTAAAAAGCCAAACAAAAATGTCTCAGATCCGCGTAGCTGCAAGCCGATAAGCTTATTGCCTTTGTTTGACAAAATCTTTGAGCGGCTATTACTACCAAATTCTTTCGTTTCCAAGGACCCCTCATTCCCGACACGCAGTCTGGATTCCGCCTGTCGCACTCACGTCCACAACAGCTTCATCGAGTCACGGAGATTATACTCAACACGTACGAAGATAAAAAGGTTTGCCTGGGAGCATTCTTGGACGCAGAGAAAGCCTTTGATAAGGTATGGCGTGACGGCTTGCTATATAAAATAAAAAATCACCTACTATCGACCACTCTCCGTGAAGTGTGGAGATGCGATTTCACACTCCAAGGCAGTAACTGCTGGAGTTCCCCAAGGCAATGTGCTGGGTCCATTTCTTTATTTAATGTACTTCAGCGATTTCCCAACGCCACAAGGTGTTATACTTTCCCAGTTTTCAGATGTTGTAGCAGCCTTCAGTCAACAGGAAACTAGTGATGAGAGCAGTAGCTATCATGCATTTCACAATTTTCATGCATCACCATTTTTTACATGACGTAGCGATGTGGTGTGACCAATGGAGGGTAAAGATGAATACTTCCAAATCCACTATGATTACCTTCACTATAAAACAAAAAACGCCTCAAATCCTGCTACCTTCTATCAAAGAGATGTAGTACCGAGTTCGGATTCAACCAGGTATCAGTTGGGTACAACTGTCTCAAGGTTAATTTTGTACTACTAATTGGTTTAGCTAAATTACTTAGACTTTTGATTCTATCATGATAGTATCCTACTTCATGGCATTCATCACTGAGCGAAATCGGGTACTTACAAATTGCGATAGACATTCGACGGCATAATTTCTAACTTCTTTCGGTCTATAGCTTCTCTTTTTCCGACTGTCCACTCTCTCTGACCGATCGCGAGGGACTTCAAAACTGCAACTGCCCATCGCTCCTCACCCTTCCTGAGAGGAAACTTTTTGTACGACAATACTGCCCCTTTTCCTCAGAGTCCAAAGTCCTCTTCCATGAATCAGTGGCCTTTTGCTTTTTGAAAAGGATCATAATTATCTACCAGCCCTACAATAGTTATTGTTATTATCGAAGTTGACAGAGCTGGTAATCCCTCAGGGCTTTATAGAGAACCCCGATAACGCTTCGCTGTGTGATGACTCATGGTTTGGAGAACCCAATTATTACTAAATAACTAGAAAATGCCTATTTCTTAAACTATGAGACAAATAAAATAAAACTAAAACACACAAGACCTATAATGCGCAAATGTCACTGCTCTCACTGTTACATATCGGTCAATTGAGGATTTTTTCCTCAAACAGCAACCAAAAGCAAACACGACCGTGTAATGCTGTTCCTTTTCTTTTTTTTTTTATCAAAGTTTATTTTTAAGGGAACAAATGTACAGGGTTCTGGGAGGGTGGGAGTTACTGGAGGAAAAGTACCATTGCACCAATGCTGAGCCGGTGATGGATTCGTCGGTAACATATCTAAGGCATTGATTATCGTGCCAAGTACCCCCCCCCCCACCACCAAAACAACAATTTGCCAGTGAAACGGTCAATTCATCCTCGAAGTGTGGAATCTTTGTAGTCGAAATCTCGTGGGCCGGCGGTTGAAGCTGACAATTTGGTGGGTACCGGACGTTTTCAAATTAGAAACAGCAAATTTCAGCTAGTCGAACTCAGGGGCGGTTTTATGCCTGCGTGACGGGTGGGGGGGGGTAAACTTTCTTCTCACCCCCCCCCCCAATTATCCTATTTCACACTTATTCTAATTTCTTAATTTTCGTTAAAACAAAATAGCCCGAAAGCCCACTGTCTTCAGTTCCTAAAAACCGGATCTTTTATTGCAGTGCGTACGATTGTGCGGAATTTCCTGAAGATTTAAATGAGCCCTTGAAGTCCACGATTGGTGCAGAAATACGGCGGTAATTTCCGTAACGCGGAGTAGGCGAGGTATGATTGAAGGGGGTCGAGGAAACACATGTACAACTCCCCCTTAAGGGGATAACGTGATATTTTTGGATGACATCTTTAGTTTTGGGGTTAAATCCGACAGTTTTTATGTAATATTGCCAGTTTTTGTAGTGAAATCTTCGACAGAACACTTCAATTTTGGAGTCAATTTCGTCAGTTTTAAAGTAAAATATCCAATTTTCTGGTTGTAAATAGTCAGTTTTGTGGTAAAATTAACAGTTTCCTATAATATATTAATTTTTGAGGTAAAACCGCTAAACGTTTTGGCGTAAAATTCCTAGTTTTGAAGTGAAATCTCTAGTTTTGGGGTAACGCGTCTGTACCTTGGCGTGAAATCGTCTGTTTTGGTGCAATAACGTCTTATGTGTGAACAAATAGTCAGTATTGTAGTAAAATCGTCAGAATTGTGGTAAAATCGTCCGTTTTTGTGTATAACGTGAGTTTTGGGGTTAAAATAGTTAAAAACTCAAGTTTTGCGGTAACACACTTGGGTTTTGCGTGCAAGTATTTGTCTGTTTCGGAATAAAATATTCAGTTTTGGGTTAAAAAATATGTCTCTCGGGCAAGACGTTGAAAAGTCGGTCACTTAGAACCTCGGACGCTTAGCGATCCAATACGCTAAGTTCTTCCTGCCAGTCAGTTTTAGGACAGAAAATCCTGAATAGAAGGCAACAACGATATTTCCCAAGCGGAAAGTTAGTTTTTGACGGATTTTTGACCCTTTTTGTGAAAATACAGTTTCTGGGGGAAACAATTTGACCATTTATATCGCCTATATCTGAGTAGGCTAACCACCAATTCTCTCGCTGGGATCGTTGGTGCATCTGATATCTTCTACCCGCCCACAGATCAAGAGCTGGCTACACCGCTGGTAGAAAAGAATGGTTTTCCATAAAAATCTCAAAATGCCAAATTCGCGTTTCACTATAGGACGACACTCTCACACAAATACTATAATTCTGGGCTAAAAGTGAGAAATACCGCTAATTAGCGGTAAAAATAGTGAAAAAGCTCTAATACGCAGCTAATATTGAGAAAAACGCAAAATTCACGAATGAATTTGAAGAAAGTCGCTTATTTAGGGCGATAACTGAGAAAACCCGCTAATTTCCGCCTAAAATTGAGACAAAGATCGCTTCTGAACTGATGAGACAAAATTGACTGTCTTGAATGACGAAGCCATGACGAAATTAACAGTTCCAAGAACGAAATTGACAAATAAAGGAAACTTATGTTTTTCAACAAATGCTAGTCTCCGAACTACCGGTATCAATTAGAGCTAAAGTTGAAATTCCACCCACCTTAACTGGAACCATAGTTTTGTCCAGAGCTGAGACAGAGGGGAGTACAGCCGTGTGCGCTGATGTCAATGATTTTTTTTTTTCGAACGGCCAACCTTGGCATAATGGCCTTTCTTCAAACATGATTTGCAGAGTGCTTCTTTTGCGGGGCATAGCTCTCGAGATGCACGGCGATCGAACCCACAGAAATAACATTTAGCGCGAGTGAAAGCTGTAAAGGCCGGTGATGTCCGGTGGCGAAAAAGACGAAGTGAATGAGGATGCGGTGTTCACGCTTGAAAACTGTTGACTTTGTTTGTGAGCCGACTCTAGCGCCCTGGCATTGTTAAACGCTTCTTATAACGACAACTGATTGTGCTCCAAAAGACGTGTGCGAATTGAGTTTGAAACCAAGCCGTTTATGAACGAATCCCGAATGAAATAGTCGCGATGCTGTTCCGATGTTACAGCCTTTAAATCACAGTCCTTTGCTAGTAGATCCAAAGCTTGTAGATATTGATCGACCGATTCATCATCTCGTTGCTTTCTCATAGCTAGGGCGAGCCGCGCAAAAATGTCGTTCTTCGGCTTCAAGTATATTCTGTTTAGGTATTCAAGCGCCGATTTGAATGTTTGACACTCCGAAATGAATTGATACACCGGATGAGACAAATGATTGATTAGAAGACGCAATTTGTCTTGATCTTCCAACTGAAGTTTCAGTTGTACTTACAGACGCTGAAGATGGCGAGCAGCCGAAACCGGTTCGTTTCTAACGCACCTCAAAGTTTCATGCATGCATTACCTACTAACCCTCGTAGTCTAAAGCCGCGTGTCCACTGAACGCGCATTGTTCGCAAACGTTTGCGAACGTTCGGAAACAATGTTCGCGAACAGGGTTTGCAAACGTTTACAAAGGTTAGTAAACAGTTTTATCAAAATGTTTGCGAATGGCATCTGTTTCCACATTCCACGCATGGCAACAAAAAACTTCAAGTTCGCACGAACTCGTATTGAATTTATCGGTTTTGATTTTTGGTGGCTTCACTTCATTCGAACATGGCACTTTTATCAAAGGTTGCTAATTGTGCTGCCTCGGCATTAATTTTTACGGAAAGGCAAGGAGGAGATTCGGGATGTGGGTGTCATCAGTCCAATACGACAAGAAACTCCAGTCAGTTTATAGCAGATTTAAGAACGGATGAAACCCGGCTCTTCGAGAATTTAAATCGGATGTCGCAGTTGGACTTCGATATTTTATTGGACAAAATACACGATGTTTCGAAAAAAGACACCAACTTTCCAGAAATCCTCCAGTGCTAGCACATGTTGAAATGGATGACAAGCCGCTGTTCTCACTGCAGCAGCTGAGGCTCAATGCCGGAGTTGGAGGTTATGTTCAGTTTAGGATCAATTATCCAAGCACTGAATTACTTATTCAAATTTCAGATTCAGTTTCAATAGTTAGAGATGGGTTAAATATCAGTACACTGTTATGGATTAACTGTTAACGATAAAATAACTAACGGCCAGTTAACCACGTTAAAAAATAACTCTAGGCAGACGGTATAATCCGTATTCAGCTAAAAAATCCCTAGCGAATGAGACAAGTTACAACATATTTCTGCTTAACCTCGCTCCAAATTTAGGGAAATTCACTGGCCACTGAGGGTAAATGCCCCCGGCCGACGCTCATATTCGTATACAGATCCACATCTATCACAATGGGACAAATTTCATGACTATGATGTTCTTCCGGTTGAATGGGACTGTCGCCGGCTATCCAACTATTAGTTATGAGATCCACTACGAGTCAGTTAATGAGTTCCAATCCTATATCAAAGGCTTGAAAATTCTTGGTCTCTCCACGAAAAGGTACAAAAAAGGTGCAAAACGTTTTCGAGTTTATTAACTCATCTTCAGTGCTAAATAGAGAACATGGAACAACGACAAACTTAACAACACTAAAACTAGAACAACAATCTTAAACAACATTAAAAAGAACATACCCTTTTAAAAAAAGTCCGGTAGGGGTAGGTGTCCCCGAGTCTAAATAGAAATGAGAAACTATTAACAATATTGTCTAAAACGCCAAGAGTCGAGGGCGAACGAAGGAGCGGGAGGAGCCCTCGGGAGAAGGGGGAGGATTGAATTTAGAGGGGAGGCGACGCATTCTGATCTGTCGTTTAGACAAGTGGCTTCATTGCGTTTTAACTCCAAGTTGATCAAAAAACCCTCCAGAGAATTTAAAATATATTTACTGCCGCCCCAAGGCAGGACGAGATCCCCTTTGTGGCTCGAATTTCCAGCGTGGCGGCATGACTCGATGTGGCTGTTGAAGGCCGAATCCTTCCTAGACAAGTGCTCCTTAAAGCGAGTCTTAAATTGACGTGTTGTCCTGCCGACATAACTCGCTTCCTGACAGCCTCCACAGGTCAGCCTATACACTCCACTTCTCGCCAGTGGTTCGATTTTGTCTTTAACGACCGAAAGAAGGGAACCCATCGTTCTTTCTGTTTTAAAAGCCACCCGATACTCATACCTTTTAAGAATCCTAGAGATCTTCCTCGTGATCTCACCCTGGAATAGCTCCACTAGGGGGAGCTAGGGCCGCTTAGGGACGCTCCACTACTGCTGGGGCCATAAAGCTTGTTGATGACTGTCTCGAGCATCTCGAGTCCAGGCAACGGGTGTCCGTTCGCCTGTTTGACCTATCTAAAGCGTTCGATTCGGTGAATGTGGAAATTCTCCTGGCTAAACTGCAGCATTATGGGTTTTGTCCTCTCTTTGTCGGGTTTCTTGAGTCTTACCTTAACGGCTGGAGTCAGTATTGCGAATTTGGCAGTGAGGTATCTGATCTTCTGGTGTGCAGAAATCTCGGGGTCAGACAGGGATCCCGGTTGGGTCCGGTGTTGTTTTTGTTATTCATTAATGATTTGCCTCGCGCTTTAACTAAAGGCAACGTCAACACTATCCTGTTTGCTGATGATGTTACCGTGATGTGCCGGGATGGTGACGATGAGGGATGCAGACGTTTGCTTAAACAATGCTCTTCCGAAATCGGTGACTGGTGCGTGGCCAATCGTCTGCATCTAAACGCAGCTAAAACTCAGGACCTGACACTCAATCTGACCTCCTCGTCGACCAGTGCTTCCGAAGTAAAATTCCTCGGGTTTTACATGGATAATCGACTCTCCTGGACCAGCCACATCACGCACCTGTGTAAGGTCCTATCGCGCAGTCTCTTCGCGATGCGGCGCCTAGTGGGCCTCGTCTCGGCTCCTGTTCTGCGGATGGTGTACTACTCCTTTTTTGCGAGTCATCTGTCATACGGCATTCTCCTGTGGGGAAATTCGACCAGCGTGACGCGCGTCTTCAAATTACAGAAAGCGGCGATACGAATAATGTGTGGTGTTCACTCCCGCACTTCTTGCAGGCCGTTTTTTTCAGAGCTTGCGATACTCACTCTTCCGGCGCTTTATGTCCTTGAAATGGTATCGTACGTGAAGCTTCATGCGGAATTTTTAGCGCCTGAGCACGCCTATTCAACGCGAAACAGAGAGCGTCTAGTGGCTCGCAGGTGTCGCCTCGCGGTGACTCAGCGAACATGCATCTCGTCGGTGGGGGTCAGGCTGTACAACGCGTTGACGGGCCGCCTAAAGAATCTCAAAGGCGGGGATTTCAAGAGAGGTGTTCGGGAGCTGTTGCTTCGTCGATGCATATACAGCGTCGAAGAATTCTTCTCCAGCTGTGATTAGCACCTGCGATTTTGTTGTCACTTTGTAAACATTTGTTTTTTTTTTTTTCAATTTGTAATAACTTTGACGTGGCCTTACATTTTAATTTTGTGTTGGCATTTAATAAAAATGAATGAATGAATGAATGCGTCGCCTCCCCTCTAAATTCAATCCTCCCCCTTCTCCCGAGGGCTCCTCCCGCTCCTTCGTTCGCCCTCGACTCTTGGCGTTTTAGACAATATTGTTAATAGTTTCTCATTTCTATTTAGACTCGGGGACACCTACCCCTACCGGACTTTTTTTAAAAGGGTATGTTCTTTTTAATGTTGTTTAAGATTGTTGTTCTAGTTTTAGTGTTGTTAAGTTTGTCGTTGTTCCATGTTCTCTATTTAGCACTGAAGATGAGTTAATAAACTCGAAAACGTTTTGCACCTTTTTTGTACCTTTTCGTGGAGAGACCAAGAATTTTCAAGCCTTTGATCTTCAACCTCCACCAAGAACGCCCCCCCCCCTTTGCCAACACCAATCCTATATGATGGTATTTTTGGGTAAAAATGAACATTTGCTGTTCTTTGGCGAAGACGATGGGCTTCCGAAATGGCCACGTCTGATGGCTTCTTTTCTTTCCATGGTATGAAAAGGAGTTTCATACCATATGAGAGAGCTTCTGTTGGGTGTCTTTTCATGACGTAGCAAGCGACTCCCACTGATTTTCGTCTTACTGAAAGTCTTCAATCTACGTGCCTTGTCCATATTGACCGGCTGAGTTTTTGTCTTGACATACACATACCCTAGGAGCCACCGAGGTCAAAACCTCAAATTTATTTCAACTGCTGGTACTTCCCCAGCACTAGTAAAGCTATTTACGGAAAAAGTGCCACCGCCCCCACATGTCATCAGATCTCGACCAAAATTTGGAATGGTGACACTCCTACACAAACCCTAGGGTGCGGGGGGAAGTACCAGTAGTTTTCTTTAAATTTTTTATTTTTATTTTATTTTAAGGCTTCGACGACGGGACCAGTAGTTGAAACAAATTTGAGGTTTTGACCTCGGTGGCACCTAGGGTTTGTGTAGGAGTGCCACCATGCCAAATTTGGTCGAGATCTGATGACATGTGGGGGCGGTGGTACTTTTTTTTTGGTCAGCAGATTAGGAAGCCGGGAAGCTATGAAGAAGGGATGATGATAAACCAACGCAAAGAAAACTGAGGTTCATCGCACCTGTTAATACTTGGCTCGGTGGTTGTAGAGTTGCACAACATCGACAAGAAGCGGTGCACCACTCGGAGTTCGGTGAGTAACGCATATAATGTGCCCACTAAAAGCTGCCGAGCATAAAGGCCTATTCACACACATCAGTGCCGGCCTGAAACTATCCGCCTTGTCAAGGAAAAAATGACCGCCGCTTTCCCCCGAGGTTCAATGCAGCCGAATCAATGAGCAGGGGTGTTCTTTAGCACTGCGCCCGATGGGAAAAGAGTTTTGCGCTCAAGAAACGTGTTTCCTGTGGGCTCGCATCGAACACAAATTCGATTATTTGTAGAAAAACCGTCACAAGTGGATCAGCCCCGCGCACAAACAATCACTGTTCGCGAACAATGCTCGCTCAATGGAAACAAGAATTTATACGACTCAAGTGTTTGCGAACAATGCGCGGCGCCAATGATTGTTTCCACTGCACGCGCATCATGTTTGCAAACGCTTGCAAACCCTGTTCGCGAAAAATGCGCGTTCAGTGGACACGCGGCTTAAGCGATTATACTAACAATATCAGTTGATTAAATAGATTCGAACGTCGTCATTTTCGGGTCTGTCTAAAACGCGGATCTGCAGATCGGCAGATCTGCAAGAATAACATCTCGCATCTGCAGATCTGCAGATTAACACCCCAAATCTGCGGATTAACACCCAAAATTCCGTAATTCAACGAAAATGAGACTAAAATTGAAAAATAAAGTTAAAGTAGACCAATAATAGGCACAACATTACCGATCATATTTTAATATGACAATAATGAAGCGACACACTCGAACAATCACTTTTACTTCATTCGCTCAGACTTCAATTGCATGCAACGGCCAATCATACCATTTACAAAAATGTGCTTAAATTTTGACGCTTCCATGTAAATACAACAAGCACTTCCCCCCTATCACGCAGATCTGCAGATTCATAAAAGCCTGCAGACCGGCCACATAGCGTTAATTGTTCAGCCTCAAAATGCATAATATAGCTAATACAACAATTTATAATAATTCACCTCAATTTTGACCGCTCCTGGTCAATACAACTAGCACTTCCCCCCGTAGCCTGCAGATCTGCAGATTCATAAAATCCTGCAGATCGGCCACTTAGAGTTAATCGTACAGCATAAAAATACATAATAGAGCTAATACAACAATTTAAAATAATTCACCTCAATTTCGAACCCTCCTTGTCCATACAACAGGCACTTCCCCCCGTAGCGTGCAGATCTGCAGATTCATAAAAGCCTGCAGATCGGCCACTTAGCGTCAATTGTTCAGCCTCAAAATGCATAATATAGCTAATCCAACAATTTGAGATGATTCACCTCAATTTTGACCCCTCCTGGTCAATACAACTAGCACTTCCCCCCGTAGCGTGCAGATCTGCAGATTCATAAAAGCCTGCAGATCGGCCTTTTAGCGTTAAAATTTCAGCATCTTACTATACTTATCAAAATGCATACTAAAGCTAGTCCAACAACCCTCCTGACCCCTCCTGGTCCATACCACTAGCACTTCCCCCCGTACCATGCAGATCTGCAGATTCATAAAATCATGCAGATCGGCCACTTAGAGTTAATCGTACAGCCTAAAAATGCATAATAGAGCTAATACAACTATTTAGGATAATTCACCTCAATTTTGACCCCTCCTTGTCAATACAACAGGCACTTCCTCCCGTAGCGTGCAGATCCGCAGATGTTGTATTGACAAGGAGGGGTCGAAATTGAGGTGAATTATCCTAAATTGTTGTATTCGCTCTATTATGCATTTTTATGCTGTACGATTAACTCCAATGGGCCGATCTGCAGGATTTCACGAATCTGCAGATCTGCACGTTACGGTGGGAAGTGCTAGGTGTATTGACCAGGAGGGGTCAAAATTGTGGTGAATCATCTCAAATTATTGGATTAGCTTTAGTACGCATTTTGAGGCTGAACAATTAATGCTAAGTGGCCGATCTGCAGGCTTTTATGAATCTGCAGATCTGTGTGGTAGGGGGGGGGGAGTGCCTGTTGTATTTACATGGAAGCGTCAAAATTTAAGCAAATTTTTGTAAATGGTATGATTGGATGTTGCATGCAATTGAAGTCTGAGCGAATGAAGTAAAAGTGATTGTTTGAGAGTGTCGCTTCATTATTGTCATATTAAAATATGATCGGTAATGTTGTGCCTATTATTGGTCTACTTTAACTTTATTTTTCAATTGTAGTCTCATTTTCGTTGAATTACGGAATTTTAGGTGTTAATCTGCAGATTTGGGGTGTTAATCTGCAGATTTGGGGTGTTAAAAAGTTAAAGTAGACCAATAATAGGCACAACATTACCGATCATATTTTAATATGACAATAATGAAGCGACACACTCGAACAATCACTTTTACTTCATTCGCTCAGACTTCAATTGCATGCAACAGCCAATCATACCATTACAAAAATGTGCTTAAATTTTGACGCTTCCATGTAAATACAACAAGCACTTCCCCCCTATCACGCAGATCTGTAGATTCATAAAAGCCTGCAGACCGGCCACATAGCGTTAATTGTTTAGCCTCAAAATGCATAATATAGCTAATACAACAATTTATAATAATTCACCTCAATTTTGACCGCTCCTGGTCAATACAACTAGCACTTCCCCCCGTAGCCTGCAGATCTGCAGATTCATAAAATCCTGCAGATCGGCCACTTAGAGTTAATCGTACAGCATAAAAATACATAATAGAGCTAATACAACAATTTAAAATAATTCACCTCAATTTCGAACCCTCCTTGTCCATACAACAGGCACTTCCCCCCGTAGCGTGCAGATCTGCAGATTCATAAAAGCCTGCAGATCGGCCACTTAGCGTCAATTGTTCAGCCTCAAAATGCATAATATAGCTAATCCAACAATTTGAGATGATTCACCTCAATTTTGACCCCTCCTGGTCAATACAACTAGCACTTCCCCCCGTAGCGTGCAGATCTGCAGATTCATAAAAGCCTGCAGATCGGCCTTTTAGCGTTAAAATTTCAGCATCTTACTATACTTATCAAAATGCATACTAAAGCTAGTCCAACAACCCTCCTGACCCCTCCTGGTCCATACCACTAGCACTTCCCCCCGTACCATGCAGATCTGCAGATTCATAAAATCATGCAGATCGGCCACTTAGAGTTAATCGTACAGCCTAAAAATGCATAATAGAGCTAATACAACTATTTAGGATAATTCACCTCAATTTTGACCCCTCCTTGTCAATACAACAGGCACTTCCTCCCGTAGCGTGCAGATCCGCAGATGTTGTATTGACAAGGAGGGGTCGAAATTGAGGTGAATTATCCTAAATTGTTGTATTCGCTCTATTATGCATTTTTATGCTGTACGATTAACTCCAATGGGCCGATCTGCAGGATTTCACGAATCTGCAGATCTGCACGTTACGGTGGGAAGTGCTAGGTGTATTGACCAGGAGGGGTCAAAATTGTGGTGAATCATCTCAAATTATTGGATTAGCTTTAGTACGCATTTTGAGGCTGAACAATTAATGCTAAGTGGCCGATCTGCAGGCTTTTATGAATCTGCAGATCTGTGTGGTAGGGGGGGGGGAGTGCCTGTTGTATTTACATGGAAGCGTCAAAATTTAAGCAAATTTTTGTAAATGGTATGATTGGATGTTGCATGCAATTGAAGTCTGAGCGAATGAAGTAAAAGTGATTGTTTGAGAGTGTCGCTTCATTATTGTCATATTAAAATATGATCGGTAATGTTGTGCCTATTATTGGTCTACTTTAACTTTATTTTTCAATTGTAGTCTCATTTTCGTTGAATTACGGAATTTTAGGTGTTAATCTGCAGATTTGGGGTGTTAATCTGCAGATTTGGGGTGTTAATCTGCAGATTTGGGGTGTTAATCTGCAGATTTGGGGTGTTAATCTGCGGATCTGCAGATGCGAGGTGTTAATCTTGCAGATCTGCAGATCCGCGTTTTAGACAGACCCGTCATTTTCGCACATCTTGTACAGAAGTAACTGTTTCAGCAGTGTTGCTTTTCGAGCAGGACCTTAACTTTGGAAGTTGTTTTCGAGTGTTTTCCAGGGGCGAAGCGTCCATGTAAGCAGTGTAAGCATTGCTTACAGTTTTGGCATTCTCTTTTAAAGCATGAACTAAATATAAATTAATAGATCAGTAGTTATGGCTGTAATTGACAAAAACTATTATTATTATGAGGTAGTTTTTGTCAATAGCAATTAGCGTTAGCGAACAAATATCGCCTCATGCATTTGCTCAGAAGAGCGTGCGGGCTTCACTGTTCTTCAGTAACTCCAGAGGGTCAACCATGAGCTAGCGTAAAAATACCGTCAAAACGCGGTATCTATGGCGTTATAACATTATTTGTGATAGAGCGTCCTCAGTTACTGCTTGCGTTAATTTTTTAACGCTAGCTCATGGTTGACCCCCAGCCCTAAGAGCCTCCCAAGTCCCAACGAAACGGTAGGCTTGTGAGCAATCCTAGAAACGAAGACAGGTTGGGGGGTTACCCGCTCCATATCTTTCCCACCCCACCTGCCTTCCCACTACCATCCATCGCGCCGCGCTTCAAACCTCTCCTGTAAGCAACTTTGAAAACACATACAAGTCCCGGAGAAAGCCGATAATGAACGAGCCCGTTGTAGAAACTTTTCGGGTGAAAGAAACCATGACTGGCCTGCTATTTTTGTTAGTTTTGAACAATATTTCACACTTCGTGGTAAATTGTACCGTTTTATTTCCTCGACATTTAACAATGAGATAGTCTTGGACTCATGGTTAGTCCGCACGTCCAAAAGCCTAACTTCTAGTAATAGTTCTACCCTAAAACTATGGATTTAGATTATTTTAGCAGAATGTCGGTCTGTCGATTTCTGATGTGAAAATACTCGACCGTTTTTGTTGATATTGTTGGGTCGGGTCAGGCGCGGATCCAAAGTCAGCTTAAGGAGGGGGCCATATTATATGACACCATCCGGCCCCCTGCCCTAGAAATATACCACACGTCACACAGTTATCCAGACAGACACCGTTGTCAATGGTCTCAATTTCTGATAATTGAAAAATCGGAAAATTAAGGAAACCCAAAGGTCGAAAACATGAAAAAAAAAAAAACAACATTCATCGTAACGTGAACTATTAGTTTGGCAAAAATACGCCTCCCGCCGAATGAAGTAAACTCAGCGCCGTGGTGGAGGGGAAGCTCTTATGTCTCACGGCTAGCACTGTAATTTTAACCCTCAAAATTGGGTTTTTTTAGTGAGCGAAATTACTGTTTATCGAGTGAAACCATCTAAAAACTGTTCTTAGTGCGCAAAATCGGCGCAATCGGTCACTGAAATAGGCCACCCAGTCAAGTTGGTTTACTGGCAAACAAATTTACCAAAATTGGCTGTTGATAAAATTGACAGTCTCCTCATGAAATTAACACTTTCCTCGTAAAATTGGAAATTTCCCAATATAATTGACAATTTCCTCATAAAAGGGACAATTTCTCATATAATTGACACTTTTCTCATAAAATTGACAGTCTCTTCGTGAAATTTACATTTCCTTGTAAAGCATACAATTTTCTCATAAAATTCACGATTTCCTCATAAAATTGGTAATTCCCCTATAAAATTGAGTATTTCTTCATAAAATTGACAAATTACCTTATAACATAATACAATTTCCTGATAGAATTGACAATTTCCTCAAAAAATTGACAATCTCACCACAAAATAGACAATTTCCTCATAAACATGTCAATTTCCTCATAAACTAGACAATTTCCACACAAAAATTATTATTTCTCCATAAAATTGACAATTTCCCCATAAAAGTGAAAATTTCCTGGTAAAAGAGACAATTTACTCTAAAAATTGACAATTCCTCATGTAATTAACAATGTCCCCATAAAATTTACCATTTCCTAATGAAAGTGACCATTTCCTTATAAAGCATACTATTTCCGCATAAAAGTGACAATTTCCTCATAAAATTGACAATTTCCTTATAAAGCATACACTTTCCTCATAAATTCACGATTTCCATATAAAATTGACAATTTTCTCATAAAATGGACAATTTCCTTATAAAGCATACAATTTCCTCGTGAAATTCACGATTTCCTTATGAAATTGACAATTTCCTCATAAAATGGACAATTTCCTCATAAAATTGACAATTTCGCCATAAAATAGACAATTTCCTCATGAAATTGACCATTCCCCCATAAAAGTGGCAATTTCCTCATAAAATTAATAATTTCCTCATAAAATAGACAATTACCCCATAAAATTAATAATTTCCTCATAAAATTGACAATTCACTCTTACATTGATCATTTCTGCAAATTCATTCAAAAAAGGCAATTTTCTCATTAAATTGACTATTATCTTACGAAACTGACGATGTACTCATCGAATTGATACCTTTTAGAGTGAAAATTTCCTCATAAAATCAACCATTATGCTCATAGGCTTAAGATGCCTTACAAAATTGAACGTTTTCTCCTTTTTCTCATAAAACAGACAATTTCGTTATGAAATTGACCATTTTTTCGTGAAACCGACGAGTATTTTCATAAAATAGACAATAATGTCACCTTAACATTGCTCTTGGGGAAGCGTTTCGCATTATTTGTTTCCCTTGACGCTGCATTTCACGTAAATGTCGCATTGAATGTGGCGATTCACGTGAGTGTTAAATGGAAAGTTGGTTATTTAAATTTGAACAATTACAGCCGCGTAGTTTTTGACAGTATGCATTTCGGGCCCAATGCCGGTGCCCCTCATCAGCAATCTTATCGCCACTAAGGCAAAACTAAGAAAACCAACAAAACAAAGATGAACGATTCACGTGAGTGTTTTCCCGAATGTTGCGTTTTGCCCGCCGTGGGGCATTTTGCGTATAGTTTACTCGTTGTGCCGCGGCCTTTCGAAAAAGTTTTTTCCCCCCACAATGTGACGTTTCGCTTAAAGTTTGCCCTTGGCGAGACCTTTCGCATTCATTTTTCCCTTGACGTGGTCGCGTTCCACCCTTGAGTCTCTGACAAAATGACCCTAAAATTAGAGGTAATCACCCCTCCTCGATAGGATTTTGTAGGAGATTTTGGTGATTTTTTTTTTTTTTTTTTTTGCGCAAGTGAACTCGACTCCAAGGGAGGGGCCATGGCCCCGGTGGCCCCTCCCTTGGATCCGCCACTGGGTCGGGTACAGTTTAGACCCAATTGATCGAGTTTTGCTTCACTCGGCAGGTATGTAAGCGAAAAACGGTTATATTAGGCCGAAAATGATCAAATTCATCGGATGGTTCTCGACTACCTATGCGAAGTCTCACGCTAATCTCGTGAAATCTGACGTCGAATGTAACTAATGATCTCTGTGGGGATGAGTTATATAATATATGCAGCAAACAGATAATGTTCGGTACCCCCGGGTCCTAATAGGCCTTCTCCAACCATACATGATGGGGGGGGGGTTGCTTACACATACAAATAAGGCACGCTTCGCCACTGGTGTTTTCCATACTTCATTGGACGTAGAACAAGTTTTTACTTGTTTGAGTTCGGGAGGAGCTATCATAAGCATGAGCTCCGATCGAGCATTCAAGTCGTATTCATCCCATCTTTCTCTTTCTGAAGGTTCGTCAGGTTTTCGAATTTTTCCTGAGACGTAAGCCCAAAGATTAACTCTAATGAGGACAGCTTGAGCTTGGATCCTCCAGGTATCATAGTTGTCTTTGCGAGTTTCAATGCGATGGTTTGAGCTCATTTTTTACGTTTAGGTCTTTCAATGTTCGTAGAATATCTATCCCAACAGATTCTTGTGTCAATCTGGGCTGCATAACCTGTTATATTTAGACGAAGTTTGTTCAAAGAAAAAGGACAAGTATTTATTCGCGCAGTGGAAGCGTGCTGGGCCCATAACCTGTTATATTTAGACGAAGTTTGTTCAAAGAAAAAGGACAAGTATTTATTCGCGAAGTATAAGGCAAAAAAAAAAAAAAAAAAAACGAAAGGTTTCATGTGATCTAAAAAATAGTGAGTGGAGTCAAATTTTAATTCCCACAGTTTTCGACTTTTCCTTTGGCTCGCAGCCGCAGGACCCGTTAGCATGAACCGTAATATTCATTTCTCAATATTTTCCAATGCGTTATCACGAGAATAGAACGTCTTTGCCGTCTGGCCGGAAGTTTTGTTACTTCTCCCCACAAGTGAATCTTTGATGCCGTCTGCCACCGGTTTCGTCACGTCCAAATGGAGGCAGACAATTTTTCCCAGTATTGGGGAATTATTCTAGATTGTATGCGCTGTGTAAGAAAAGTACGCAAATGGTTGCACTTTTTACGTCGCTGGCTCTTGGTCTATAATTCATGTTTGAAAATAAATAAAAGCCTCAAACGACTGATGTCCCATATCAAGTGATGCCCGGGGCCGGCCGCCCCACCGCACCCTCCCCTATAGGTACGCTACGCCACTGGCTCGGGGGTGGCAAAAAGCCTGATCAGGCCCTGTATGCTTGGCATGACAGACAGCAGACACCCACTCCAGACCCCAGTCAATTCAAATTGTACAATACACATTTGACAGGCCATTTGAATTGAAAATAGAAAACGTTCAAGACTGCATCAAATATCCGAATGACAGACTTCTCACAATTGATCGACTTTGAGGAGTAGTTGAATGAATGAAAATTCAAGACGTCCAATGCCACCCACCAATCGAACGAATGATGACACAAGCCACGCTCGGGGCCCTTCAAATCGTACACAATTGGCACTATATTTGATCGGAAGATGCGCATTATCGAGCGCATCTCCTAAAAATAAAACGAAAACAACAAACACAAACATTCTTACCTTGATTTGATAGCGTTGAGCAGCTTTGGCGACAAGACACACCAATCTTCGATTTCAGTTTCGCACCTGTCACTTTAAGTTACAACCACTGCACTTCGAAATGTGAAAACACTGGCCAGAAATGATGATCGGAACAAACAACTAATTTTTCTCTTCAAAACTACGCAGAAGATAGCAAATAATTAACTCTTTGTCAAGGGAAATCAACTTGCTCGCGATGACTTCCCTATCCCTACTAGCAAAAATATTCGACTGTATTTAAAGAGTGGGGCGGAGACGATGTCACACAGTCGCACAGCTCTAGAATGCGCTACTTTCGTCATCGTGACGTAGTAGTTGCCGGCAATTTGAGTCATCCGAGGAATCTCCGAGTTCTTTCATTTAATTAACGCGAAATACAGTTAAAAATTGTTTAAATCATTAATCAAAAAGCGAAAATCCACAGGTGTCAAAGTATTAACAACTTTCAAGTGGTATGTATTTTAATTATATTTATAGCGTGTCGTTTTACTTCAAGGACTTCATGCTATTTGACAAGACTCTCAGATTGAGACCGAACTTTTTTTAAATCGTGCAGAAATTTGTACAATTGTTCAACGGTCATTTCAACAACCAAAGTGTCCCCTTGGCCCATTGACGAAGAGCCGGTACCTTCGGTGATGAGTTTCAGTTGAACGTACGTTTGCCCTTTAGCGTTCTCGTCACTAGACGCTGATATGACTGAAATATCCCCCCCGAATAGACATTTTCAGTACGATTTGATTTGATTTCGTTAGTGTAGAACGAGGAAGAAAGATACCCCCAATCTGCCAGTCCACGTCAAGAAGCGTCGCTGATGAATGTGACATCGCTGGGAGTGTCGTCTCAGAGTAACAATCGCCGAGACATTTAGAGTATCCTCTCTGGGAGGTAAAGAAATAAAAATATTCTCACTGAAAAAAGTGGTTTCTCCAAGTGTAATTCTTCTGTTTACGTTATCTCATATCACAGCATTCGGGATCAATGAACCACGCTGGTAGGTTTTCTGGTCGATGGCTAAAAAAACCCGGGCTATCGGTCGTTTCATTCAAGAAGTGTTTGGCTTGTTTGGAACATATCCCAAAAATGAACGGAAGCGTCAATTCAAACGCGACGATCACATCCACGACTGGAGACGATGTCGGGCCGTCGGATGAGAAAAAGCCCAAGTTGAACGACGAAGTTGACAGCGAGCAAAGCAAGGTGGATACTGGAAATCCTCAGGAGGGCATCTCGGACTTGGGGAAATTTCAGTTCGTTCGTACGCTGACCGATTACGGTGAAAGAAAAGTGTCGTGCGTCGAAGGAACTATCGTCGACAAACCGGGTAAGTTAAAAACTTTAGCGTTGCAGTGTGCAAATTCCTGTCATTTGCTCGTACTCGATGAATCAGAAACTCAATCGTGTGGGAAAAGCAATTTTAGGTACCAACCAATTAAAAGGTTGAGGAGGGGTGAAGTCAAATGTGCAGACTGAAGGAAATCGCCCTTTGTGGGCAGTTATCAAGCCAACGGAGGATTTGGGCATTGCATGTCGGAGTAGCTTGTTGGAGGTCTTCGACTCCTCGCTGCTGCCGAGAGGTTAGGCCAATCGAAAGACGAGGGGTCGATGTGACCCCAACAGACAGTTAATTGAAAAGACCCCCCCCCCCCCCAGCACACTGGGCCTACCTGATTGGTAGTATTCAAACTTCGGTTTGAATACTACCAATCAGGGGCGTGGATACGGGGGATAGACCCCCCAGAGCTACAAGTATACGAACGAAGGAAGCATTAGTACCACAACGAAGAGCACCGTAAAATCTCCAAAAATAAGCGTTTCACGTTGAAGTCAGGTTATGCAGATATTCTGGACTTGAAGCAGCCCCAAAAGGTCCGACTTCAGACCCAACGCGTAGTAGTGTACCGAGGTACAGGGATGGGGTTCGCCCCGGACCCTCTATCAGACAAAAATCGGTAATATTCGTGGCTATAGCTGCTAAAAAGCGCTGATTCATGGTCTCGCGATTTAACTTCCAGTCTAAAATTAAGAAAAAAATCGCTGATTCGCGGTACATTGAGGCCATTCTACGAATAAATTGTGGAAATCAACGCAAAAGTGTTGTATTGGGCAAACCCCGCGGTTAAAGTTGACAAAACACGCTGTAATATTGACAAATGAAAGACGTTTTCAAAACAAAAATGGCAAATTCACAACTGAAATGGCGTAAAATCGCCCATTCGCGTATGAAAAAAAGCATAGGATGCTGAATGGCCTCATTATTAGTACAAAACGCTATTTCACAGCTGAAATTGGGAAAAATCACTAATTTGCATTTTGCAGATGTGTAAAGTTATGGAAAAACATTCATTCGCGGATACAAAATGAAGAAAATCACTATAATTCGAGGCAAAAATTGAAAAAATCACCAATTAGCGCCGCTAAAATTAAGAAAAACGTTATTTTTTAGTTCAAATTGGGGAACAGTGCTAATTCTCAGTTAAAAATGAAAAAAAAAATGCTAATTTCCTGCTTAAATTGAGTCAACCGCCAATTCTTGGCAAAAATTGACAAAACTCGGTAGGTAATGCACGGGTTGAAGCAGCCCGAAAAGGTCCGAGTACGTCCAGCTTTTTCCTTGGACTTCAGACCCATCGCAGTAGTGTACCTTGGTACGGGTGGGAGGGGTTCGCCCCGGACCCTCCATCAGACAAAAATCGGTAATATTCGTGACTATAGCTGCTAAAAAGCGCTGATTAGTGGTCTCGCGATGCAATTTCCTGAGGCCATTCATCGAATAAATTGTGGAAATCAACGCAAAAGTGTTGTATTTGGGCAAACTCTGCGGTTAAAGTTGAGAAAACACGCTATTATATTGACAAATAAAAGACGCTTTCAGGTTGAAATAGGACAAAGATGGCAAATTCACAACTGAAATGTCGTAAAATCGCCCATTAGCGTATGTAAAAGGGAATAGGATGCTGAAGAGCCGCAAACTTAGCACAAAACGCTATTTCACAGCTGAAATTGGGAAAAATCGCTAATTTGCAATTTTCAGATATAAAGTTGTGGAAAAACGTTAATTCGCGGATACAAAAAGAAGAAAATCACTAATTCGCGGCAAAAATGGGAAAAATCACCAACTAGCGCAGCTAAAATTAAGAAAAACGTTACTTTTCAGTTCAAATTGGGGAAAAGTGCTAATTCTCAGTTAAAAATAGGAAAAAGTGCTAATTTGCAGCTTAAATTGAGTCAAACGCCACTTCTTGGCAAAAATGGAAAAAACTCGGTAGGTAATGCACAGGTTGGAAACGCTACCACGCTGCTAAAATTTAGAAAAAGCGAAAATTCGCTGCTAAAATTGAGAAACATCACTAATGAAATTTGTAAATTAAAAACGATGATTTTTTGACAGAAATGGAGGATAAATGTAAATTTTTTGGTTTGAAAAAAAAAAAAAAAAATACATTTATAATTTAAATTCGCACCTTCTGAAGGCATTTTGGTGGCTAAAATTCAGAAAAATGGCAAATTCATGCATGGCTATAGTATAATGTTAAAAAATACGCTAGTTCACGGCGAGAACTGAAAAGAAGCAATAATCTATACCTATAAAAGTTATATAGTTTTACTAACGCGGTGGTAAAATTTGAAAAACCGCTAATTTGCGGGTAATATTTAGAAAATAAAATAATCAGCCTGGTCAAAATTAAGAGACAGGTTAATTTTAAGCCTAAAATTGAGAAAATTTCTAATTTGCGGCTAAAAATGGAAAAAATCGCCAATTTACAGCTAAAATTGCGGTAAACGCCAATTTGTGACTGAAATTGAGAAAATTTGCTAATTCACAGGTTTGAAAAGCTATACGACGCGTCGCCGCTACAATTTAAAAAAAGCGCTAATTCGTGGTTGAAATTGAGAAAAATTCTAATTTGCGCCAAAAACTGAAGAAACGCGAATTTGCGGATTCTGAAGGCAACTTTTCAGACTGAAATTGAAAAAAAGCGCCAATTTAGGGCAACAGGGGAAAAAAACCGCTAATTCGCGAGTAAACTGAGAAAAACCACTCATGCATTGCGGAAAACACTTAAGAAAAACGTTAATTTCCAGCTAAAACTGAGAAAAGTGCTAATCCCCTGATAAAAAAATAAAATAAAAAATCGGTAACATGCTGCTAAAATTGAGGAAAACGCCAAAACTCGTGGATAATTGAGAAACATCGTTCACGGGATAAAAACAATTCTTTGCTGCTAAAGTTGAGAAAATGAGCAAATTCATGGTGATGGGAGGGGTTGGGGCAAAACTTCTAATCTGCGGCTGAAATTGAGAAGAACGATACACTCGGTCAAAATTGAGAAACACCGCTAATTTGCGGGTAATGTTTAGAAAATAAAATAATCAGCCTGGTTAAAATTAATAGAAAGGTTAGTTTTAAACCTAAAAACTAAGAAAATTGCTAAGTCGCGGCTAAAAATGAAAAAAATCGCCAATTTACAGCTAAAATTGCGCCAAACGCCAATTTGTGACTGAAATTGAGAAAAATTGCTAATTCACAGGTTTGAAACGCTACGACGCGTCGCCGCTACAATTTTTAAAAAACGCTAATTTGCGGTTGAAATCGAGAAAAATTCAAATTTGCGCCAAAAAATGAATATACGCCAATTTGCAGATTCTGAAGGCAACTTTTCAGGCTGAAATTGAAAAAAAAAGTGTCAATTTATGGCAATAGGTGGAGAAACCGCTAATTCGCGACTAAACTGAGAAAAATCGTTCATGTATTGCGTATGGTGAACCAAAAAAATCCTAATTCGTGAAAAGTCCTCTATTTTGCGGCTAATAATGAGGAAAACACTAAAGAAAAACATTAATTTCCAGCTGAAAGTGAGAAAAGTGCTAATCCCATGGTAAAAAAATTTTAAAAATGCTGCTAAAATTGAGGAAAACGCCAAAACTCGTGGATAATAAGAAACATCGCTCACGGGATAAAAACGATACTTTGCTGCTAAAGTTGAGAAAATGCGCAAATTCATGGCTATGGGAGGGGGTGGGGCAAAACCGCTAATCTGCGGCTGAAATTGAGAAGAAAGATACACTCGGCCAAAATTGAGAAACGCGCTAATTTGCGGGTAGAGTCCAAAAATCGCTCTTAACTGAGAGATTGAGGCTATGAGAGTGTGCTGTCTGGGTGGAATGATGACTAAAATGTGAAATTACCCTCCTCCTCTCACCCTTACGAGATTTCAAATCTTTTCTGACGCTGACCATTGTTCCCCTCATCAGGAGACGAAGGTGTTAGCGTTCTAGAACAACCCCTACCTCCATGGACATGAGAAATGGCGTAGATAGGAATTTGTCCTAGGGAGGGGGGGGGATCAAATTCAAATCTCGTTAGGGGGAGGGGAGTAATTTCCTATGTTAGCCATCATTCCACCCAGCATGCACACTCTTGAATCTACTGGACATCTTGCTGAACCCATCATAGCCTTGCCCGAGATCAAAATTACTGTTAATACGCACGAGCATTCATCACAATTCATTCCAGAATTTTCTTTTCGATAAATCCTTCCCTGTTATGGAATGAGTAGAGTAGAGGCTAGTCCGCTAGTCTCATGAAGTCCTCCCGGGTACAGATCGACAAAGTGTGATACGAGTACAAATGAAAAACGCTCACTTTTAATCAATTTAAGGGACAGTGGTGGCCACTCAATGATTTTGAGGTGGAAACCGCTACATTGGTCAATTGAACAATTCACCACTGGACTCATACTGGCCTAAATCGAAATACTCAGTGAAAATAACCCTAAAAATCTCCCAGTTAAGGGCGATTTTTGGACTTTTTTCGCAAATTACCGCTTTTCTCAATTTTGGCCGCGTGTATCGTTCTTCTCAATTTCAGCCGTGGCGTAGCGGTTTTGCTCTACCCCCTCCCGTAGCCATGCATTTGCTCATTTTCACAACATTAGCAGGAAAGTAGCATTTTTATCCCTTGAGCGATGTTCCCACGAGTTTTGTAGTTTTCCTCGATTTTTGCAGCAAATTAGCGATTTTTTCAATTCTTTGCAAGGGATTAGCACTTTTCTTACTTTTAGCTGAAAATTAGCGTATTCCCCAAGTGTTTTTCTTAATATTAGCCGCGAAATAGTGGGGGGGGGGTTCAAGAATTAGGATTTTTTTTTTGGTTCACCATACGCAATGCATGAGCGATTTTTCTCAGTTTTACTCGTGAATCAGCCGTTTTATCACCTATTGCCATAAATTGGCGCATTTTCTCAATTTCAGTCGCAAAAGTTACCTTCAGAAGCCGAGAATTGGCGTATATTGAGTTTTTGATGCAAATTAGAATTCTTCTCAATTTCTGCCGCGAATTAGCGCTTTTTCTTAATTTTAGCTGCGTCGTAGTAGCGTTTCAAAGCTATGAATTACCGAATGCTCTCAATTTCAGTCACAAATTGGCGTTTGGCACAATTTTAGCTGTAAATTAGCAAATTTTTTCCACTTTAGCCGCGAATTAGTAATTTTATCGAATTAGGCTTAAAATTAACCTTTCTCTTAATTTTGGTCAGGCTAATTATTTATTTTCTAAATATTACCCGCAAATTAGCGGGGTTTTCACATTTTAGCACTGCATTAGCAATTTTATATTACTTTTATATACTTTTATATTACTTTTATTAGCAATTTTATACTATAACAATTCTATTATATTACAGAAGGCGCAAAGGCGAAATTTTAAATTTCACCACACTTCCGAGCATTATCCTCAATTTTGGCAGCGAACTGTCGATTTTTCTAAATTTTAGCAGCGACCTAGCGTTTCCAATCCGTGCATTACCTAGCGAATTTTCTCGATTTTTGTGGCGTTTCCCTCAATTTAAGCTGGTAATTAGACATTTTTAGCAGAGAATTAGCTTTTTCCCAATTTGAACCGAAAATTAGTGTTTTTCTTGATTGTAGCTGCGCTAATTAGTGATTTTCTAAATTTTAACCGCGAATCAACGTTTTTACTTAAAAATTAGATACTTAGCCGTAGTTGCCTATGTTGTCAGTCATACCTCGTTGAGGAGTGTCCCAGACAAACCGGTTTCGCCTGTTGGGCATCATCAGTGTTTGAGTGTCTACTAAAAACGTACTAAAAAAAAACTGAGTTTTTAGTAGACATTCAAACCGCGAAACCGGTTTGTCTTGGACAGTCCTCAACGAGGTATGACTAAAAACGTTCGAAACTACGGCTACGTATCTAATTTGTATAATTGTTACTAATCCTAATAGTTTTTCATCACGTTTATATTCGCAAATAGCAAATTGGCGATTTTCCCCAATTTCAGTTTGAAATAGCGTTTTATACAAATTTTGCGGCGATTTGGCATCTATTCCCTTTTTTATACGCGAATGGGCGATTTTTCGCAATTTCAGTTGTGAATTTTAACCTGAAAACGTATTTTTTTTTTTGTCAATAGTATAGCGTTTTTTCTATTTTAACCGCTGGTGGTGGGTGGGGGGTTGCCAAAAACAACTCTTTTGCGTTGATTTCCTCCATTTATTCGTAGAATGGCCTCCATACACCGCGAGATCACGAATCAGCGCTTTTTCGCGGTTTTAGCCACGAATATTAGCGATTTTTTTTTTCAATTTTTTTGCCGCGTCAGAAAGTTGTAAATTACTGTCCAGCGCTTTACTGGACTTGAGGATCTAACGAAACTGGGGACGCGGTGTACTATTTTCTCTTTTTTGCCGCGAATTTTCCTCAAGAGAGCATGGATTTTTTCAATTTGAGCCACCAGAAAAGCGCTTTCGGCGGCACAATCGAATATTCACATCCCAGGTCGGATAGACTGAAATTCGTTCTGAAGAACGAAGTCCGGAAAATAGTCTTACGCAACAGGATTTATGTAGCTGTATACGAAAATGGTTGTCTGCCAGGGGCATTTGCCCTCTGTGACTCGTCAAACTCCCGACATTTGGGAAATTAAAATTCACCGGAAGAATGCTCTTATTTGAAAGGTTTTATGGAACTGATTACGAATATGATCGTCTTCCTGGAGCATTTGCCATCGGCGGCCAGTCAAACTCCCTGAATTAGGGTTATTTATTGAGCCGGAAGAATAAAGTTGAAAGGTTTCACGTAGCTGAATACAAAAATGATCGTCTGCTGACGTCGGCCAGGTGCATTTGCCCTCAGTGAACAGTCAAACAGCCCCTGGCATAAGACCATTTTACGGGCTTCGTTCTTCCTATTAATTATTATCGCTAATTTAGTGTGTTTGATTGGCGATTGAGGGCAAATGCCCCAAACAGGCGCCGGCAGACGATCATATTCGCATTGAGGTCCATGATACATATTGAATGAGACCTGTTTCAGGACTATGTTCTTCCGGTTAGTTAATTTCCCTTTGCGCAGTTTGACTGGTCATGGTGGGCAAATGCCCCTGGTAGACGATTATTTTCGTATTCAGCTACATGAAAACTGTTACGCATTTTACGGATTTCGTTCTTCCTGTTAGTTATTATCGCTAATTTAGTGTGTTTGATTGGCGACCGAGGGCAAATGCCCCAAACAGGCGCCGGCAGACGATCGTATTTGTTATCATTTTCACAAAACCTATCGAATAAGACTAGTTTCAGGGCATTGTTCTTCCGGTTATTGAAAATTTCCCAAATTCAGTGAGTTTGGACGAGCAACAGAGGGCAAATTTTTTGTTTTAACAACCTAGATTTTGAGGTTGTATGAATTATTTGTTTTGAAGGAAAGTATGATTTGGGGTAATCAACACTACAATTCTATTTCAGGCAAGGCTGTCATGTGGCTGGAGAAAACTCCCTTCAATACAGATCGAATCAAAGCACTGTGTTCAGAAAAATCTGTCTTGAAAAAAGAATTTCTCAACGACATCTACGGAAGTTACTCTTGTCTAGTCGATCCCAGTTTGAACGGTATTTTTTCAACCCCTCCCCCTCACCGTAAATGCTCTCCGTTCATTCGTTTTTTCCCTTAAGAGATTAAGGTGTCTTTGACGTATCCTGCCACGGATCAACACATATCAAAATTTCTTCGAAAACCCAGTCATATAATTAACGAAACACCCGAACTGTACAATACTGTGACACTGCCGCATTTAAAACAAGAACAAATTGATCCCCAGGTAAAATATAATTGTTCTGTTCTTTTACGTCGAGTTCTTGAATAATTATTATGCGGATTTCAGTGGGTTTATAACGTACTTGACGGACATAAAGAGGCTGACAGGATCATATACAGTGATCCTGATCCAGACGTGGGATTTATCCTATTGCCTGACTTGAAGTGGAACGCCAAACAGACTGAGGATCTTTATGTGCTGGCTTTGGTTCGACCTCGAGGAATCAAATCACTGAGAGATCTTAACGAGACACATTTACCACTTTTGAAAAATATGCTGAATTCAGTTCCTGTGAGAAATCTTCACTGCCTCTCCTTCCTACAGTTTCATATCATTCGAAACTATTTTATTTTTTTTTTTTTTAGAAAGTCATCGAAGACAAATATAAATTAACGTCGAGTCACATTCGGTCGTATATTCACTATCAACCGACTTTTTACCACCTTCACGTTCATTTTAACACTTTAAACTACGACGCCCCGGGAACCAGGTGCGACAAGTCGCACATGCTTTCAACCGTGATAAGCAACATCGAATTAATGAGCGACTACTACCAGAAAGTGACTCTACCGTTCGTTGTTCACGAGGGTCAAAATCTGGCGGTGGAGTACATGAAGAAAGGTGAGGAGAGTTGTCAACAATTAAATTGATCGAGGAAGCGCTCGTAAAGTGAACCCCGTTTTGCTTTAAAACTTTCAATGAAACGATTGATGAAAAATGATTTTAAAAGCGTTATTAGTCAAGAATTGAGCGGGCCGTGGCACCTTTGTGCCTAAAATGTTGTTTTCAAATCTGGAAAAGTAGGGAAGATAGACAGAAAACCGAGACGTCTTGGCTACTGTTTTTTGCCGTCTCAGAATTAAATTTTGGCAAGGGATCCAACTGTAGAACGAGGTCCACTCTATGCCCACTTCGCCCTTAGCCTTTCATTGGATATATTAACTTATTGTGTTATTTCAGGCATTATTACGTCTAGAATTCTAAGTTCTTCGGAAAACTCGGATGATGCGTCGTAATTTGTTGCTTTTTAAGCTTGTTCGAGAGAATACAATATTTAAAATTGTAGTAATCAATTAATTTCCTCAATTATATCCTTCTAACGCTCCTCTTTTGAAAGCTATAGGCTCCAAGTTAGAAGAAGGAATATCTCCAAGGTGATTCGTTATAACACGTTTGCGTTTTCATGTGATTATTTTGTTCCCCCCTATTCGAAAGAGGAGTGCCGCAAGAAACCGTATTCAAATACGAACGTCTTCAACATCTCTCGGGAAGAGAAAAAAATGGGTATTTCAACAATTTCAGACCGATTTGTCCGCTAAATAACATCATTTCCCTCTCAACGATCAGACGCCACCAGTTTCAAGAACAGAGGCGTGCAAACTGTCTACCGTGAGAATGAGGCACAAACAATACCCTGGGAACCGCCGTACAAGATTAAATCCGGTCGCCCGGAAGTTTTGGAGTTGGATTTTTTCAAATGGGGCAAGTACAAAAAAAAAAAAGACATTGCGTAAAATTTGGCGTTAAGTCTTCTCAAAATGGACTTTTTTTTAGGAGTGAATCTTCCCGCGGGTCGCCGCGAAATTGATTTGATCGAGTTCACGAGAAAGAAAAAGGCGTGGGAAAAGTATATAGCCAAGATATACAGCCCGGAAAATGCCGCTTACCGAAAAAGAATTTTGATGGATCTAGAGAAGAGCGAGACTCATTTCAGAGAGAAAGTAATTATTTCGGCACAATTTAAAAATCCGCGAAAACGTGTTTTATTCTACGGTGTTACATGATTTCGTATTAAGGTGCTCAACAATGAAATGGAAGAAAGAATGAGTTTGGCTCGAAATCAACTGTTAGACTATTGCGAAGCGCGAGAAGAACGGTACAACGCCAAAGTGGCGTCTTCGTTGACTCGGGTGGAACAGGAAAAACAAAAAAGGCTTCGAGCGATTGAGTGTAAAAAGAAGAGAGGTCTGTAAATCTTATTGACTTGTTGGTTGATGGGGTGGGGGGGTCGTACAACGCCCGCAACCTGAATTTCAGGGAAGGAATAACGATACGATAACCTATTTTGGTCATCTAAATAAAATGGTGGAATTTTGACCCTTCGGGTCACAAAAAAGTTCGGTTTATTCACAGCATCCCAGCGCAGGATAGCCGTCAATTTGGCAGATTAGGCTAAAAACTGATTACAAATCCCTAGAATCGCAAATTTTCACCAGAAATTATAAACTCGTTCTGAAAACTATCAGTTCCACTATGTAGACAGACGCAGACGGTTCAAAACTTGTCATTTAGTCCTAAAACCAACCATTTAAAATTCGGTAACGGTACTTCAGCCTCAGAGGTTGATTTTTCACTTCCGTTGCAATTGTGTGCCGAAATTAAGCCTCTGAAACTTATCAATTCCACCACAAAGACAACATGGATGTACACGCCCCCTCGACACCCATGAAAAGAAGTGCCTCGCGACACAGAGGGATCTAACCGGTCCACTCTGGAATCGCTAAAATTGGACAAAATCAGCAAAACTCCCAATTGCTGACCCCATCCAGACTGTACTGTCAGTTTGGGTGGAGGGGGAGGGAGTGAGAAGTTAAATTTTACTGTTAACAAAGAAAAATTAATTAAGTTTTTGAAAACGCAGTTTATGAGTCCAAACATATTATGGCTCCAACCATTACACGCTCTAACGCCAATGAGACATAACCACAGTGCGATCTGAGAAAAATAAGAGCTTATTGTGGTTACAACTAATTGTAGTTAGAGCTCATTGTGGTTAGAGCTTATTCTCCCCACCGCCAAGCGGTCCACACCGGTAACGTGTCAGTTTTGACCAGCTGGCACGGCCGACGGGGAGTGGGGTAGAGATAACCAGGACCTGCACGCGCCGGGTCACTTCCCGGCCGCTCAGTCCGGCATTCCCGGTACTTCGCCGTAAAGGGCGTTCCACCGGGGCGGGAAGAAGGCACAATCCTGGTTAGAGCTTATTGTGTTTGGAGCGTATTGGGGTTAGAGCTTATTGTGGTTAGAAATTATAGTGTTTAGAGCTTATCGTGGTTAGAGCTTATTGTGGTTAGATCTAATTGTGGTTAGATCTCATTGTGGTTAGAGCTGATTGTGGTTAGAGCTGATTGTGGTTAGAGCTCATTGTGGTTGGAAATTATTGTGGTTAGAGCTTATTGTGGTTAGAGCTCATTGTGGTTAGAGCTTATTGTGGTTAGATCATTGTGGTTAGATCTTATTGTGGTTAGAGCGTATTGTGGTTGGAGCGTATTGTGGTTAGAGCGTGTTGAGGTTAGAGCTTATTGTGGTTAGAGCTTATTGTGGTTAGATCTCATTGTGGTTAGAGCTTATTGTGGTTAGATCTCATTGTGGTTAGAGCTCATTGTGGTTAGAGCTTATTGTGGTTAGAGCTCATTGTGGTTAGAGCTCATTGTGGTTAGAAATTATTGTGGTTAGAGCTTATTGTGGTTGGAGCGTATTGTGGTTAGAGCGTATTGAGGTTAGAGCTTATTGAGGTTAGAGCGCATTGTGGTTGGAGCGTATTGGGGTTAGAGCTTATTGTGGTTAGAAATTATAGTGTTTAGAGCTTTTTGTGGTTAGAGCTTATTGTGGTTAGATCTCATTGTGGTTAGATCTCATTGTGGTTAGAGCTTATTGTGGTTAGAGCTTATTGTGGTTAGAGCGCATTGTGGTTAGAGCTTATTGTGGTTGGAGCGTATTGGGGTTAGAGCTTATTGTGGTTAGAAATTATAGTGTTTAGAGCTTCTTGTGGTTAGAGCTTATTGTGGTTAGATCTAATTGTGGTTAGATCTCATTGTGGTTAGAGCTGATTGTGGTTAGAGTTCATTGTGGTTAGAAATTATTGTGGTTAGAGCTTATTGTGGTTGGAGCGTATTGAGGTTAGAGCGTATTGAGGTTAGAGCTCATTGTGGTTAGAGCTTATTGTGGTTAGATCTCATGGTGGTTAGATCTCATTGTGGTTAGATCTCATTGTGGTTAGAGCTTATTGTGGTTAGATCTCATTGTGGTTAGAGATTATTGTGGTTAGAGCTCATTGTGGTTAGAGCTTATTGTGGTTAGAGCTCATTGTGGTTAGAGCTTATTGTGGTTAGGGCTCATTGTGGTTAGAAATTATTGTGGTTAGAGCTTATTGTGGTTGGAGAGTATTGTGGTTAGAGCGTGTTGAGGTTAGAGCTTATTGTGGTTAGAGCGCATTGTGGTTGGAGCGTATTGGGGTTAGAGCTTATTGTGGTTAGAAATTATAGTGTTTAGAGCTTTTTGTGGTTAGAGCTTATTGTGGTTAGATCTCATTGTGGTTATATCTCATTGTGGTTAGAGCTTATTGTGGTTAGAGCGTATTGGGGTTAGAGCTTATTGCGGTTAGAAATTATAGTGTTTAGAGCTTATTGTGGTTAGAGCTTGTTGTGGTTAGATCTAATTGTGGTTAGATCTCATTGTGGTTAGAGCTTATTGTGGTTATAGCTGATTGTGGTTAGAGCTCATTGTGGTTAGAAATTATTATGGTTAGAGCTTATTGTGGTTGGAGCGTATTGTGGTTAGAGCGTATTGAGGTTAGAGCTTATAGAGGTTAGAGCTCATTGTGGTTAGAGCTCATTGCTGTTAGAGCTTATTGTGGTTAGAGCTTATTGAGGAGCGGGGAAATCCTCTCTTCTCAGAGCGCCAACCGACCGCCTACTTGCACCTCTGTAAAACGGCCACCTTTACGGGACTCCACGCTGTGTGGCCGTCGGACAACAGCCAACGGGCGGGGCGGTCGAGAACCCGGTCTTGCACGTGTCGGGCCATTCCACGTCGTACGGCGATTGTCGCCTTCTCTCAATGGGAAAGGGTACATTAATGACTTAACCCAGGGACTAGAGTGTACAGAGCTCATTGTGGTTTGAGCTCATTTTAGTTAGAGCTCATTGAGGTTAGTGATAGTGGTGGTAGTCATTGTGGTTGTGGTGGAGTTTCTTGGTTAAGCTTGGGTTTCCGAGGAAAACGGTGCCGTAAAACTGCGGTAGAAAACATCCCCTTTTAAATCACGCCAGTAGTTGCCTACGAAACGGTCAACTGGCGTGATTTTAAAGGGGATGTTTTCTACCGCAGTTTTACGGCCCAACTTACCTAGAAAAAACCCAAGCTTTAGAGCTAATTGTGGTTAGTAGTACTAGTGCAGGGTGTCGAACGACCCGGGAATTATCCGAGAATTTTGTATGTGGTCCGGGAAATTGTAGGTGCCTCTTGCTTGATTGGAAAATGAATGAGAATGGAACGAGCACCATCTCGATCAATGTAGGCATAGGAACTATCATTTAATTTTACAGAACCGACTCATTGAAAAACAATCAAGGCTAAAGATTGTCTTTAGACCGTAGTTGTAGTGCGGAACTTAACGACATCAACTCTGCAAACAATTATATTAAAATATCACACTGATCGATAGTTCTATAGAACTGTGAGATAATTTTAAGACCAGTTACTCTTCTGTTACCCAGTGGCACACCGAAGGGCGCGTTACCCCCCCCCCCCTCCAGAGCCAGGAAAAATGCACAAAACCAAATTTAATTGAATCACGGGAAAAATTACGCTGTTAGTAGGCATAAAAACACCCAGCATTTGTTTGTAGAACCACACATCAACATAATTGTTTGATTTCACTATAAAAATATCAATTTTTCAACAGAAACGCTGAAGGTCTCATCAGAAACCCATCAATTCCATTCCAAATTGTTCGTGAAGGTGGCAATTAACTGAGCCTGAAAGCCTGAAAAACTTAATTTTCATCCCCAAAATTTGATTTTCAGGTTAAAGGGTGAGTTGTACATGTGTTACCTCGACCTCCCTCCAATAAAACGAACACCTCGCCTACTCGGTGTTAGGTAAATTATCGCCGTATTTCTGAACCAATCCTGGATTTCAAGGTCTCATTTTAAATCTCCAGGAAATTGTGCACGCGCGTACGATCTTCTTTTTTCATATTTCACCCATGAAATAACTCTAAAAACCACAAAAATTTTTACATTGAAAATCCTCGCTCTTTCGACGACTTATTTAGGAATGCAAGATCGTACGCGCGTGCCAAATTTCCTGAAGATTTAAATGAGACCTTGAAATCCAGAATTTGGTTCTGAAATACGGCGATAATTGGCGTAACGGTCGAGTACGAGTTGCAAACTATGCACCACAAACTGGCAATCCATGTACAGGAAAAAACGGTCAATTTAACCTCAAATTTTTCCTCGAAGCTCACAAATTTGCACCAGACACTGACTCTTCTACCATAAAACTAGAATTTAGCCCCTGCAACCAGGTATATGTCCCCCAAACGATCTTTAGAATCGATGAAGGTAAATCCCAGTTGGTTGGAAAAAAAAAAAATTGTAATTTTGTGGCGTGATACGACCATTCAGTCTGGAAAATATTAATTCAGTATCCGGAATCGCCGTACAACCGTTTGTGTATGTTTTACAAGTCACCATAGCACCTGGGACAAATTATTTTGGTCACAAAGTTGGGAGTTTTAACCCGCATAAATATTGGCCCCCCTCTAAAGTTAACACTTGACATAATTCGCAACCAGAGCAGTAGATCGAGGGATTCTTTCTGGTACTTCCATTTTGTAGCAGTCCTCTTTGGAAAAGTCGAGAAAAATGGGAAAAGTTGGTTTTTTAAGTAAATTTTTCTATTCTTCGTTGCTATTTCTTCAAGCTTGATAAATTTTGGAGCATTTTCGTAGAATAATAGAATACTATTGGGGCTGAGGAAACGTCAAAAGTGTTTTCCTAGCCTAGAGCTTAGGCCTAGACCATACTTCGATTGAAAGAATTCCGCTATTTCTTCATCCTGTCCGCCAATAAGCCCCATAATGTCCAATTTAAGCCGAGAATTGGTGAATTTCCTCAATTTTTATCCGCGAAAAAACGCTTTTTGTCAATTTTACCCGCGAATTAGTGCTTTCGTAAATTTTGGCTGCGAGTTCGTCTCAATTCTAGCCATGCCACGAATTTGCCGTTTTTCACAATTATAGCCACAAAGTTGCCTTTAGAAACCGCGAACTGGCGTATTTTCAATAACAGCCGGAAATTGATATTTTTTTTCAATTTTAGCCGCGAACTGGCGGCACTTTTTCTCGATAATTTTAGCTGCAAAAGAGCGTTTTAATCCATGAATTAGCTATATTTCTCAATTTCAGTCACTAATTTGCTTTTTCCTCTATTTTTCCTTATGCAAATTAGCGATGTTTTACCCTTTTAACAGCGAATTACCACTTTTTCTCGATTTGAGCTGCATATTTGCGTTTTTTTATTCATTTTAGGCGCGCTTATTAGTGATTTTTCTCAATATTGACCGCAAATTAGTGGGTTTTCAAACATTTTTTGCCCCGCAGAGTCACTTTCAACTTTGGATTAGAATTTTTTGCTCGCAATCAATTTTAAGCTCAGAGTTGCCTTCAAAATCCACGGCTTGGCGATTTCCTTTAGCAACGACTTAGTGATTTTTGTCATTTGTACCCGCGAATTAGGTTTTTTTTTTTTTTTTTTTCATTTCAGCCGCGAGTTAATTTGCGATACTTTTCAATACGATAATAGTTAGCGATTTTTTACAATTTGATTCGCGGTTTTTCCCAATTTTATGAGCATTTCATTAGTGATTTTTCTCAATTTTCGCCTTAAACTTAGCGTTTGTCCTAATTTTAGCTGCTAAGTAGCTAAATTCTAAATTTCAGTCGTGATTTAGCGTTTTTTTCAATTTTTTGTCCGCGAACTAGCGTTTTTTATTTATTTTAGCCGTAATAATAATTCGTGATTTTTCTCAATATTGGCCGCAAACTAGCGGTTTTTAAACATTTGTCCCCGCATTATCATTATTTGCCGCTGATTAGCGTTTTTCTCAATTTTAGCCACGTATTATTGATTTTTGTTATTTGTATCCGCGAATTAACGTTTTTTTCTATACTTTATCCGCGAATTGGCGGCTTTTCTCTATTTTAACCGTGGGTTAGGGCAAATAACAGCACAAACGCCATATTTCGCTACATTTAAGGCCATAAGGCGGTCTCTACACTTCGCGAATCAGCGAGTTTTTCTCAATTTTGGTCTCATGGAAGTTGCATCGAAAAATAAAGAATGAACCATTTTTCGCAGTTTCAGTTCACGAATATAAGCGCTTTTTCCATACGTTTTGTTGCGTACTTGCCCCCCCCCCCCAGGCCCAGAACGGCATATTAGTGCACCTTCTCAGCTTTATCCGCTTGATAAGGGCCTAATGCGACTGGGGATCAGCGTATTTTCTCTATTTTAACCGCCAAAGTTACCCCTCAGAAGGCGCGATTTCTCTTAATTTGAGCCTTCAGAATAGTCTGTCCTCATAAAAAAATCAATTTCGCTCACCAAAAAAACAACAGCAATTTCGCGAATTTTTCTCGCCAAAAACCAATTTTTATTCGGTCTGGCTTGCTAAAAAACGACCAATTTCGCGAATTTTTGTTACTATAAAACTCTACTAACATTCATAAATAATTTTTCGAATTTTGCACTCTAAATTCAATTTCGTAAGTATGGTCTCACTTAAAACCCACAAATTTCTCGGATTTCGCTCACTACCATAACCAATTTTGCGGATTTTTCTCTCCATTCATCATTTTCTGGAGTTTTAGCGGATTTTTCTCGCTAAAACCAAATTTTAGCGGATCCGGTTCACGAAAAGAAAATTCTTGTTGGCTAATTAAATAGTCAATTTCGCGGATTTTTCACTATAATACACTATTTTCGCGGTTCTTCCTCATTGAAAGGCCAATTTTGTGGGTTTTGTCTAGCTGAAAACCCAATTTTACTGCGTTACCATCTGTACAATGGAAGAGTCCGGGGGGGGGGGGTTGAGTGAAAGAGTGGACTTTGAGGGTCTAAATTATACCACAGTTATTGTCCCAGGGGACGAAAATTTGCAATTTTAGCTTCGAAGTATCACTTTTTGGGGAGGGGCGGGGAATTGTCAGTTTTCGGACAGACAATCTAATACAGAAGGCTACGACGATAGTTTTCGAGCAGAGATGTTAGTTTTTGACAGATCTGGGGAGGTTTCTGGGGATGAATTGACGATTTCCAGCGCCAGGGTTCTGAGTTGATGAACTACCAGTTCTCTTGCTGGGAACTCATCCCCTAATATAAGCGCGCAATGGTGCGTCTGACATATTATGCCCGTCCATGGATTACGGGCTAGCTACGCCCCTGCCCAGAAAATGTATTTTAGGTGGGAAATTGCAAGAATTTGACGTCTGGCCTATTCGATTCTATATCTGGTAGTTAACCAGAGGCCTGGATTTGATGCGTTTGTCTTTGAACAGTGCCACTTGTAGACCCAGCTGGGGGCTGTCTGTCGATTTTGAGTTTAGCAGGTAAACATCCTTCACCAAAGGCATCGGCTGGGTGGGCAGATGATGAGTTAAGAATTCACCCCTCCCCCCTCCAAGGGTATGTGGGGGGGGGAGTGAGTGTCAGTTATAGGAATTTTGAAAAAAACTGGTCACCCTATTTCTGACACCCTGGAACTTAGTTAAAACGCCTTTCAATATTTTTATCAGAACTGAGAAAACTTGAAGCCAAAGAAAAAGGAATCAACGCAAAATACCACAAAATGACTCCTTTCGAAGAATACTGCGATCCTAAAAGCGATTTTTACGTAAACATCGCGAGATTTGGCCAAAATCCCAGATACAAAGATGAATATCTTCTTCCTGAGTGTTATTCTTCAACCTTGAGAGGTGCCGAAAATTCTGATCTTTTTTTCCAACCGTAGCACTAACCAGACTGCCCCATTTTTTTTTTTTTGTTGCGCACGCACTTCCAGCATACCGACAAATAAAACCTAGAGAATTGGTTCTTAAGGGGCCGACGGAGGCAAAATATAAAACTCATAACTGTGAACCAGTACTAGAGGAAGTGACCTCGGAAGATTTTTTCACCGCTATGAGTTCGTCTCACTACATACATTTATATACATATATATTAGTTTAGAATAAACGCCTAGCAGGAACAATTTGCTTAAGTCCGAATGAGGAATACAAGTCGTCTTCTGCAGTGATTAATCGTTTGGACCAAGAAGACACGGGAAAATTTGATCCGTTAACTATACAACCGTTGTTTCCTAGGGAAATCGAAAAACTACAGCAATCTGCTATACTAATTCAGTCGATTATTAGAGGGCGTGCAGTTCAAAATATAGTTGGTTCAATTTGTAAGGGGAATGCCTTAATTAGTGTAATTACCGTGTTTTTTTTTTACTTAGGTGGTCAAAGGAAGGCGCAGACAACAGGATTTGATCGACGAAATAAAGTCAACCCACGCTTTTGTTGAAAAGGATAAGATCAGAGTTAATTATGTGCGCGCGTTAATTTTGAAGAAACTTCGCCAGTATCATTACTACCTAAAAATGGTGAAATAGTCGCGTCAATTCGCTGCATTTTGTTGTAAAAATGCAATTAAAAAAAAAAAAAAAAAATCAAGATTGGACAAGTTGCCTACGTTCACGAGCGTCTCACCGGAGCGACACTCTCGTCCCTGGCGGACATCGCCTACAAGGAAATGGAAAGAATCGAAGGGGAGAGACGAGCACATTTGATGGCTGACTTGGCCGAAAGGACGCGAATGCGACGTGAGGCGGCCGAAGGTGGACGGCGGCAAAAGGAACAATTTCTGAGAATGAAACACGACGAATATTACAAGCACGTATGACTTTGACGTTGACTTGCGTGGCTCAGTGGGGGAAAAAGAAACGCCGCATTTCGACTTTGTTTCATATTTAGGTGATGAGAAAGACTGAAATAACTACTGAAACATACTTGAAACTGTTGAAGAAAGCAGCAGTTCTCGAAGTTTCGAAAAAAGAGGCCGATTACAGTACAAAGTTGAAATCGGATGAAATCGAGAAACAGGTAAAACTTGTCATTCTAACCAAAAATTAGGCGAGACGTTAATTGGCTTATCAGGCAACAGAGGAAATTAAGCGAGAACTAGATTGCCTAGAAAGACAGGAAATAGGCGCAAGATTACTTCACGGCTTTTACCTGCCCCAATTCGCCAGACGAGCCTCAAGGCGACACCAGGAAGAAACTCTCAGAAAAACAGAAGTGATCGCCGACAAATTGGTTAATCGAAAATTGACTGACGTATACGGAGGTTATCTTTACCAAAAAACAAAAAAAAAAACGCCTTTACATGCGAGCTGTAGCCAATTAGAAGCATGTTTGCCCTCAAAGCACCTATGTGAAGGCAGCACATTTCCAGTAAAATCTGTGGATGTGATTGGGGGGGATTACTAAAAATAGTGATTTTAAAAAAACAGACGACACACGTAAACGAAAAGAAACTCGGTTGATATTCACCGACAAACGGACTCGTCGAAAGACGACACGGCCCGCCGTAAAAGTTTGCAAGTGTAAAAGACTCTCGGATACACGTGAAGCATCATCAAGCTATCTTCAAAATTTAAGAAGACTATGTTCTATGAGCAGCACGACAACGTCCGGCAAATGCTTAAATGTACGATTCACTTCGTCCATTTGATTTGGTTGGCGGAGTTTAATTGTAAGCTTCCAGGAATTAATTGAAGCCGCCAACAAAGAGCACGAAAAAGCAGTGGCGAACAGAGACAAACTCAAGAAAATAATTAAGGAATTCAAGAAAAGACGAGGTCTCCAAGTATCAGAGGTACCCTGCAACACTATAGCAACACGACGCCTTTTATATTTTACACACAAACAATTAGGAAAGCGTTAGCCAAGAAGACGAGGAACCGATCGTGAGAAGTGCTGAGTCTTTGGAGGGTAGCGCAATGGAGTCATTCGTAGACGCTTCAGGAATTACGCCAATAAAAGCGCCGCCTCCATCTTTATTAGACGTTAAGGTAATATTTTAATGAAGAGAGACATTTCCTATAGGATTACAGTTCCTACAGCGTTAAAATTGCCGAGCACAGTGCCGTCCCCGTGCCACTAGGGGGTTCTCCCACAAAGTTAACCTGCTCGGCAATCAAAACGCCGCTAGACTATTTACCATGATCCATTAAAAAATAAATAGGAAGTAAGCTGCCACGTACCGGCGTTCTACGCACAATCGGCAGCAAGCGAGGACGACGACTCGGGCGACTATGACGATGATTCATCACCCTCGTCAAGCCCAGAAGAACGCATTATTACACGACCACCGCGCGTCGTTACAACCCGCGGCCGTTACACCGACATTGTGAGTTGAACGCTCTCACCCCCCCCCCCCCTACCATCAAGGAATACTAAATCGATATTTGCAAAATTCGACGAATCGATTAGAAATTGACTGAATTGGCTGAAGACGTAGCCGATGGAGTAGTGTATGAAGCTGAAACGAGGCATTATACGCTTCAATCCACAAAGGAGTCAGGTAAATATAAAACTTTCTAGGGGGCCTCCAAAAATGTGGAAAGGGCTGCATTCCAAAGTTTAAAAAAATAACTAGGGTGGAGGGGGGGGGTGAGCAATTCTAGTTCTAGTTAGTTGGAGGGGATGGGACAATGTTAAAAATTATAGCACCGAACGAAAAAAAAAGGGTCTAACGACTGTTAACACCATTGCAGTTGTGGAGAGGTTCAGGGCTTCGTATTTAGAAGGTGACGAAGACAAAGAAATGCGAAGCGAGGACCCCTTGCAACCAAGTTTTTACTACGACGGCGTTGTGGTTGAAGATGAAGAAAAAACCGAGGTTAAACCGGCCGTTGCTGAGCATTATTCGTCGGCCGATAAATGGAATGAAAAACAGATAATGCGCACTCTGGAAATGATTGATAAATACCCAGACTGAGTCGTGGCGGAATTAAAACAATAATTTTGGAAAAAGTGCAGTCACTATAATGCTCTCCTTTCTGTAAGTCGTAACGGTCCTACCGTGACGGTCGGAAACGGCCCTACTTTGACAGTCGAAGACGGTCCTACCGTGACAGTCGAAAACGGTCCTACCGTGACAGTCGGAAACGGCCCTACAGTGACGACGCTGAGACCCTTCCGCGTTAATAGACTGGCTCACCTTTTGTGAGACGCTCTGACGCATCACGACGGGCGTTTTCCACTGAAAACGCTAAACGCTGAAATAGCGCGATTCCCGCTCACGTAGGACGAGGCATAAGTCTCCAAATTAATGTATAATTTTAACGTAGCATCAAATTACGGGGTTTCCCTAATTTAGCGCCTCTAATTAGCGCTTTTTCTACAGCACACCACAGCACTTTATCTCAATTTCAGCCACGCATTAGCCGCGAATTAACGATTTTATTTTTCTCAAAGTCATACCGTGAATTAACCCGTTTCCTCAATTTTAACCGTGAATTCTTTGAATAAGCAACTTTTTGCAATAAATTAACTCTTTTTCCCAATTATAGTCTCAAAGCGGCGGACTTCAGTAGCCGCAAATTGGCGTTTTCTCAATTTTAGCCGCTTAACAGCGCTTTTCCTACATTTTATCCAAGAATTAGCGCGTTTTCTCGATTTCATCCGTGAATGAGCGATTTTTTCTCAATTGAAGCCACAAATTAGCGATTTTCTCCGTTTTAGTCACCGTAATTAGCGTTTTTCCTAATTTTATAAGGTGAATTAGCGCTTTTTCTATATTGTATCCATGAATTAAATTTTGTTCTCAATTTTACCCGGTGTTGTAAGTAGCGCGAGACACACGCGATTTTATCGTTTTCTAGCGGGCGCACGATTTTTATCGAAAACCCACTGATGAAAGATTGCGGCGTTTTCCTCTGGAAACGCTCTAAACGCGGAAATCGCTGATTCCCGTTTACACAGCGCCCAATGTTGGATGAGCGATTTTTCCTTAATTTCAGCCGCGAATTACAATTTTCCTAATTTTTCGCCGTGAATTAAACACTTGTTTTCAATTTTATCCGCGAATTTGCTGTTAAATATTAGCTGTGGTGTAGCGTTTTTCTTCCATGAATTATAGCTCTTTTTGTCAATTCGATCCACGAATTAGCGCCTTTTCTCACTTCTATCAGCGTTATAACAATTTTTCTTAATTTTAGCCGGGAATTTGCCATTTTTTGCAATTTATGTCCCCAAATTAGCGTTTTTCTCAATATTGGACACGTTTTTTTTTCTTTTAGCTATCAATTTTAACCTTTTTCCCAGTTATAGTTGTGGACTTAGCCTGAGAACAGCACTAAAGAGAAGAAAATGAGACGAAGAAATACTGATAAGATGGGCCTTTTTGAGACCGAAAAACAGGGCTGCCCCCCCCCCCCACCAAGCTGAAGGGCGCATTCCCCTTTCCGGGGCGGAAAGTCGCTAAGTAGAGGTATAGATACACAATATTTGGGGTTTACACAATATAAAGGGCTGAACATACGAGAAATTGCTTTTTTCAAAGAGTCAACCCAGTGAAATTGGATATTTGAATGGTCTGGAAGCACGAAATTTTATTTTTGATGCGGCAAAACCAGCGATTTTCGCTTTTTGGGGGAGGGGAGACAGCAACGCGAAATATGTTTTTCATGCGCAGTCGTCCAGAAATATTGTTATTGCGGAGAAGACAGCCCCTCGCAATTTAATTTTTGGAAGGAGTCAAGTGCGCGTCCAAAAGGGCCAAATGGACCCTTGAAATTGTTTTTTTTTTATGAGCCAATCCCGCTAAAATCTGTTTTGAAAGGAGCCAGACCTGTGAAATTGCTCTTTAAAATGATTCATCACAACGAAATTGATTTTTTAATTGGTCAACAGAGCCACAATCATGTTTTTGGAGCAACGGATGGCACAAAAAAGTGCTGGCGCGAAGCTGTCCCTCGAGAAACTGGTTTTCAATGTGCCAATTCTGTGAAATTCTGTTTTTCAGGTAGCCAGCCAGCCCTGCAAAGTTGGTTAATAATAACATGACTCCACGAAATTGCTTTTTGAGCGTTTCAGCAGAGCGATATTTGGTTTTTAATGCTGCGAAACCAACATGACTTTCTGTGAGAAATTAGGGTTCGAATGATCCAAAACTCTTCAACTGCCTAAATACCTTATTACTGGCCTAAATATGGGCATAGCCAGGGGGTGGGCAGTTGCCCTTGATTCCTATAAACGAAAGCGCAGTCGTAGTAAGGCTCCTGCCCCCCTCTCCCCCTAGATACCACCAACAAGTGCAAATTGTACGGCGTCACCACTTTTTTAACGTGAACATTATCATGAATACGTTTTACCGGGAGTACACGTACCAATTCGGCAGAAATGGCAAAATGGGTCTCACAGCCCGAGCGCCGCCTAGCGCCTAGTGTGGGTGGTGCCGGGTGGAGGGTATGGGGGTGGGATTGAGGGATATCACCAAGATCCCAACTCAAAACTCAAGCTCAACTGCCACTTGCCAGCCAAAAAACGTGCGGGTCCGTGGACCTAACGTGTTTTTCTTTTTTTTTCGTCAAAAACACAAAAATAAAGTAAATAATTTATCAGATTTTGTTCTCAATAAAACCAATTTTACGAGTTTTTGTTGCTGGCAACCCTATTTTCGGGGGGGGGGGGTGCCTTAATTCAACAACCAATTTTGCGGATTTTTCTTTGCCAAAAACCATTTACAGTGGTGGCTCACTAAAAACTTCAAATTTCTCTGATTTCACTCTTTGAAAAGCCAACTTCGCGTATTCCTCCACCCCCAAAAACACTTTTTGCGTGTGTGGCTCACTTAAAAAACCCAATTTCGCGGCTTTTTGTTGCTGAAAAACCAATTCCGCAGTTAATTTATTCCTCAAAACCAAATTTCCTGGTGTACCTAGCCAAATTAAAAAGCCAATTCTGAGGATTTCCCTCGCCAAAAAAACATTATTTGTAGTTCTGGCACTTTGAACAAATAATTTCTCGGATTTCGCTTATTGAATTACTAAAAAACCACTTTCGCGGATTATTACTGTCGCCAAAACCCCGTTTTCGCGTTTCTGACTAAATTTAATGTCAATTTCGCGGATCTTTGTTGCTAAAAACTAAATTTCACGGATTTACCTAATTCAACATTATTTTGAATCGTTTTTTTTTTTTTTTTTTTTTTTTTTTTTTTTTTTTAAACTAAAAAACGATTTTCGGAGGTTTCGCTCACTAAGAACTCACCAATGTATTTCTTTAAATTTCCAATTTCACGGTTTTTTTTGTAATTTGAAAAACCATTTTAGCAAGTTGCACTCGCTAAAAAGCAGTCTTTGCAGGTCCCATTCGCGAAAAAACCATTTTCGCAGGTCGCGTGGTCCCAGAAAACATTAAGTTTGCTTATTTTTGTTGTTTAAAACCCACTTTGGAGGGGTAGCCTTATTCAAAAACTGATTTCGTAGAGCACACGCGCACTAAAAAAAAAATTTAAATCAATTTCGCAGATCTGGCTTGCTAGACAAACTAAATTCGTGAATTTATCTCGACAAAATCCTAATTTCGCACACTAAAATAACCATTTTCACGGGTCTGGCTCGCTAAAACCAAAATGTCGCGTTTTTTTTTGTTGCTGAAAAGCTAATTTTTTGGATTTTGCTCTATCAAGCGGTTGCTCGTCAAGGGACCATTTTCGGGAGTATGGCCGAGAAAAAAGCCAATTTCGTGGGTTTGGGCTTGCTGAAAGCCGAATTTCCTAGGGGGGGGGGGACATAATATCGAAGTAATCCGTTGCAACTGTTGCCCACCTGCCAAGCTGCCCATCTTTTTGGATCAAGGGCTGACCACGCCCCTGGGCCTAAAATTGTTCATTTTCGGGTCGGAAAAATTGATAGGAGGACTAAACTGGACGTTTACAGGCCTGTGAACTACCAGTTTAATAGCCACGATATCTTGTTTTTCCATTTCAAGCCAAAACTGGTAATTGTGGAGTCTTCGGTCCACAAACGGTTCAATTCGACTCCAAGCCTGACAATTCAACAACAACAATATCTTACTGTCCGTACAAAAATTAGTAATTTTGTCCTAAAAAAGACTATCCACCATTTAAAAAACCTTTCGAAAAAAAAAACAAACATTAATTTCAAAACCTCAGAGAACTAGGTTATAACTCTAAAAGTCGTTTTATTCCAAATTTGACACCTCCTTCTGAGTGGTACCCAGAGTGGACCGTTCCTCCTACCCCACCGCTATCACTACGCCACTGTCATGCAGCACAACTTTTAATATGTTCAGGAGGTAATTAATGATATCCTGTCATCAGTCGCAGAACATTAAATGTAATTGTACAATATTTTTTTCCCCTTTCTTCAATTAGCAAGATTTTAAAAATGAGGTACTTTTTTTTTTGCGGTAGTGCCTTACATCCTAATTATCTGTCCGTCTCATCGCCTACTAAATATTTACAAGTTCAATAATATTATGTACAATAAATACAATACATAATGTACAAAGTTTCTTCAGGGTAAACAAGAAGAAAAATACTGAGGCAATGTGATATTTTTATTATCCTTGCAATATGACTAAAAATGTTTCCTATACGTAAAAATGTAGTCAGCTACTTATCTTATGCTTGTAGGAACAATTCGACTCTCATAGAACAAAACGAAAAAACATTTCAAGGGATTTTTTTTTTTTTTTATGTACAAAGTACGGCGTGTAGTAGAATCATCACAATAAAAACTACTTCCGAGTTTACGTACAATTTAAAATCGTGATTGTCATGGTGCTGTTCTATTGAAGGGCGGCACATGTGAGGGAAGAAGAGGAGGAGGAGGAGGAGGAGAGGGATCTGCAAGTTTAATGAGCAAATCCTTCTAGTGAAGACTTGAATTGATTTCATTTTTTTACTAATTGTAGTAATTTTCGATGCTAAAACCTAACAAGTAGAGAGAGTCTAAGGCGATGCTATGTGATCGAAAAATGGCAAAATAGTGATATTTCATGGGATGAAATTTGATTTTTTTGCTCAAATAAAATAAGGAAGGGGTTGAGGGGGCAGGGGAGATGAGACGCGTAAATAACAAGGGAGGAACAAATTAAACATTATCACAATAAGCTTGTCTTAGTAAAAAAAACAAAAAAACAAGGGAAAATGGTGACGAAGTCCTACGGCTATTTTGGTTCCATAACTTTCCTGTCAAAACTGTAACATTTGGAAGGGGGGGGGGGCGTCATTAAGCCTCTGTTGTCTACAGGAAAAAGTCAGCCCCTCCACACGTTTTCATAGCCTGCACTACCTGCCTGCCAGGGTCTAATGCGGTCTTCGCTAACCTCACAACGTCTCTCATCACTAATTAAACAGGGTTAATATCACCGCCCTAACAGGACACTCAATGTGCCGACGGAGCTTTATTCTTTCTTCAATTAGTAGCGGTCGCTTAATTACAGTGTATTGACCACCTAGACGAGCAAGTGATTCTTTCTAGATGCGAGAGAAAAATTGGCCTGGCCATACGAGACCCTCAGAATCACTTTTCCCCGCGGTGCACACATTTTTTTTTTTTGTTGAAACGGAGCCAGATTTGCTTGCTCGCGGCCAGAAAGTAAGTGTTTTCCAGCCTATACGATAAAATGATCCTCTTGAAGAAAGATAAATTTTATGAAAGATCACGGGGTGGATAAGAAATTACTTAACTATTTGACTGGGTTATCAGAGAGCAACATTAAGAAATTACACGGGTAATTCTATACAGACCCGGGAATTCTTTTTTCCCCCCTAAAACAAACGACGAGTGGGGTGAAACGTGACGAACAAGGGGCTGATTTTTACTTCCTAAGGCACGATTTCGTTGTCGTACTACTTAGACCTCATCCTGACTTATGATTTCATGAAATACATGAAAAAATTAAATAAGGCTGAGAAAATAAATAACTTCATAAAAAATCGTTCCTAACCGATGGTGGACAAAAAAAACAGAACAAATAAAGGAAAGTACAACAGCCAAAAGGAACTTACTTAAAGAGGAAAGTAGAGGGTGAACTTTTTCAATCCAAGACGATCACCGACGGCTATCGAGTGTCGCACGTGATGCAGAGACGCGAGGGGGAAATGCAGTCGTCGTGACAAAACGCGCCGCACTTTGCACAGATGGTCATCGCTTTGAGGGAGCATGGACAGGAGGAGGGCGTTACAAACGGCGGATACGGCGGTGCCGACGGTGGTCGAACGCCTCGTGGAACTTCCGTGTTTGACGGTGGGGCGGAGTTGGATCGACGACCGGAGTCGAGACCCCTTTGTACCATCATCACTTCGGACACCTTTTACGAATAAAACATAATAAAAAAAAAATAAAAAATGAAGATTTAAAGAGGAGAAGGTCCCCGAAAAGTTAAAATTTAAAGTCGTTCTTCCATACCTGGTGATGCTGAGTGTGCTGAGAAGGGAGAATGGCCATGTTGACTGGAATACCGGATGAAGTGAAAACATGTTTCAAGAGAACCTGATGACTACCCGATCTGCCAGTGGCTGGTATCACAGTTGTCGCACCGCCGCCGACGGCGGCCGCCCCACCAATTTGCTGCGAGTGTTGAACCGAAGCCGGATGGCGTACAATTTGCGAACTACGCACTGAGACGCGAGCGCTGGACTGAATCTGAGTCGTAGTGGGTGCGGGAGCTGGCTGTTTCACCAAGAGTGATGGTGGAGGTTTCAACTGACATCGCAGCTGGTGCCTATAAATGGCAAACGTTACCATCAGAAATAGTGGAAAAAGATGATTCTAGGCAGTGGCGGCCTGACCGACGATCGCCACGGGGGACCCCGCCTTTTTCCGAAAAGTACAAATACGTGAAAGAAAGAAAAAATAAAAAAACAAAAAACAGTTGCTTGTACGTAGATGCATTTAAAGAATGAAAATCACTAAGCTTGTTCTCAGTGCAGTTCCGTACATTTCTTGAATTTCCGCGCGTGCGCGGACAGGATTTAAGAAGGCTCAACTCCCATCCTCGCATACGCGGGACTTTCATTAACTGAAAGGAACAATCCTGCTGGCTTATAGAGCCGAATAGACAATATAACAAGTAAAAACTTAAATTATTGAGGCTCAAAAGATGAGATTGTCGAGATAAAAATGACTAAATTACCTGATTTTCATACAAATAACCACTTACTGAGATATGAGTGCAATTTTGTTGGGTAATAATATTTCTGGGGGCAATCTAACCAATTTCTTGGGCGATTATAGACAGGAGACGCGGAGAAATGTAACTGATTGAGCCAAAAAAATATATATTTTGGACAAAATTCTCTAGGTTTTGAAATAATTATTGTTTTTTGGACGTTTTTGGGACAACAAATACCTAACATGGGTCAATATTTCCAGTTTATTCTGACGGACCGCGCCCCTGGCAACCGTATCGCCCCCTCTCACTAGTGAACTTTATACTTAAATCACGTTAAACTCCTGTTGTTTTCAGTTCTCATATGTATAAGGAAAAAATTAAAATCACTATTCTTGTTCGCAGTGTAGTTACGCGCATGCGTGGACAGGATGTTATGAAGCTCAACCCCGCATGCCCGGAAATGGGATTGAAATGTTATTATATTCTATCAGAGGGGGACACCCGCAAAGCTCGAAGATGGACAAATAAGGATTTTCGTGAGATGTTCATGGAAGTAGGTACGCGAAAAGGAGTCTTGGTTGAACTGCGATTTGGCTCCTTTCGATATTTTTTTCAGTCCAGTCAACCTCGAAAATGTAAGGATGTGATTATCAGCAAGTTTTGTGGCTGAATAAATTATTCATCCCACTTCTGAAATTGAAGTGCTTTCGGGAGGCACCTTCGCGGCTAAAATAAAGAAAATTGGCTGATCCCCAGTTTCTGTATATCCTCATAGGCGGCTGAAGTTGCGAATGCGCACTAATGTGCAGTAACTAGTACAATTTACACGGCTAAAAGTTTGTAAAAAGTGTAATAATATTCGGCAAATAAAGTGAAAAGGCGCTTATTCAGGGGTTTCTCGACGCAACTTCCAGGATAGAATTGAGAAAAACGCTAATTCGGGGCTAATAGAAAGAAAAAACGCTAATTCACGGCTGAAATTGAGAAAAATCGCTAATTCGCGGATAGAAGTGAAGAAGAAGCGCTAAATCACGGCTAAATTGAGAAAAATAGCCGATTCACGGATAAAATCGAGAAAAACCTGTAATTCCCAGAAATTACGAAAAATATAACAAAACGCTACTCCGCGACTAAAATAAGGAAAAACGCTAACACGAGGTTATAAAACCGACAAAAAACGCTAATTCACGGGGTAGAAGCGCAACTTCACATCCAAAATTGAGAAAAAACCGCTAATTCGCGGATAAAATTGAGAAAAAACAGTAATTCTCAGAAAATTAAGAAAACGCTACTACACGGCTAAAATAAGGAAAAAACGCTAACACTCCGTCAAAATCGAGATCATGGATAATTCGCCAATGAAATGGTAAAAAAGAGCCCATTCCAGTGATAAGTGCAGAAAAAGCGCTAATTTACGGCTAAAATTTAGGAAAAAAAAACGCTAATTTGCAGTAATGATTGAGAAAAGCTCTCAAATTCGCGGCTGAAACGTAGACAAATCGGTAATGAACAGCTAAAATGAGGAAAAACACTAGCTCGAGAACTGTTTCCATTCGATAAAAAGAGCTATTTTATGGATAAATGTGAAAATAATCGCTAATTTGCGGCTAAAATTAAGACAAACGTTAATTTGCCGCTAAACTTGAGACTAGGAAAAATCGCTAATTCCGGGATTTAATTGAGAAAAGCGTCAATTCACGGTTAAACGAAAAAAGTCATATAATTGGGTGTTTAAGGGCCTCATAGGGGTCGCTTATTGAGTGGTAGATTGCCGGGTTGATTGCTGACAAAATCGGGTTCTTGGTGGGGCTTAAATCAAGCTTTCTGCTTGAATAGAAGAGCGCCTGGTGAGGAAATTGTCAGTTTCTAGGGGGAAAAATTGATCGTTTCTGTGGGTTTTGCCCAAGAATGGCGATCTTTCTCGCGAGACGTCTCTTTGTGGAGCAAACTTCCAAGGATTTCGTGGGGGGGGGGGGTAAAATATCCCGATTGACGGGGGAAATAGTCAATTTACGAGTCGAGGGACGTCAGAAAAGTTATTGAACGATCACCGGACCGGATTATGTGGTTTCCAATGAGGGCGTGTCCGGAATTCAGCCGGGCTGTCAGTTTCTGGGCTCAAAACTCAATAGTTTTGAGTCTGAATCGACCATTACCTGCTTGGATTGTCAATTTTTCCGGTCTTTTTTGGCCCGTGAAATGACAATACACGTTATTTATTACAAACTAACAGTGCGGGCAGACGATAATCGCGGATAATAATGAGAAACATAGCTAATTCGCGTCTAAAATTTAGAAAAAACGCTAATTATTGGATAAAAGAGGAAAAATCACTAGTTCACAGCAAGGGCGTAGCCAGTCTTTGATCCAGGGGTGGGCAGCTTGACGTGAGAACAAGTCAGATGCATCCCAATGCCTATATTGTAGGCTTATATTCGGGGATGGTCCCCAGAAAGAGAACTCGGTGGGTCATCAATTTTTATTAACGCGAGGTGAATCGACACGAGAAACCGTCAATTCGACCCCAGAAACCGAATTAGCACAGTTAAAAGGTCGTGAACTGTCAAAACCTAATGTGCGGGCTAACTTTACCCTAGAAAGCGGCAATGGATACAGAAAAACAGCACATTTTGCCCTCAAACGTTCTTAAAAATGAATCATTTGCCAACCAAAAACCAAAATCCTTGTAATTCTACTCATGAAACACGAAACCCCATCGAAACGGTCAAATTCTTTCTAGAAATTAACGATTGGCACCAGACGCTGATTTCACGAGCATAAAACTAGCATTTAGTCCCTGGAATCCGGTTTGTGCCCCCCCCCCCACAGGAGGTCTCTAAAATCGGTAAATATCAACGTCCAGTTTCTTGGCCTGAAAACTGATAATTTTGCGGTGTGATATGACCATTTAGCCTATAATATGTTAATTCAGTTACTGCAATCGCCGTACAACCGCGGTTTACGCTGCACCTGGGGCTAACTATTTGGTTACAAAGCCGGGAATTATAACCGGTAACTACCGATTTCAATGAATTGGGCACTTGACTATGAATTGTGGTCATTTGCACCCAATAATCGTGAAGAAACGAACTATATTGCTATTTAGCAGGTGAGAGGGGGGGGGACGAATTAAACAACACCAACCTGCAATAGGTTGGGAATTCGTGTGGGGCGAAACAAGTAGAAATGATAAATTTCACCACTCACCTGTTAGGCGAATTTTGTATCACGGCCTGACAGATCTGATAGGAACGCTCCAAATTGACAGCTCCCGGCGGTGGTCTATTGCTGGTACTTCGTCCACCGCCGCGACTTCCACTCGACTTTGCCATGGTTTTTGTCGGTAGGGCGCGAACAGGAGTGGACGTCGTCAACGCGATAAATGGCAATGACGACGATGACGACGTGGTGGGGCCGTGAAGTGGTGACGGTTGCGGAGGGTGAGTGGGTACATTATTGACTGACGGAGGTGGTAGGCAGACGATTGTCGTTGGAGGGATCACTGTGACTCCAGCGTCGGTATTACATACGACCACCTGATGAGTGGCATGCGTATTTGAGAAAAAGCACGCACAACAAACTGGTTACTCGTAATCCAATTACCTGAAGATGTGAGGCAACCGACGTAGACGGTTGTTGATGAGTGATGGGTAGGCTTTGCGAAAAAGAGGGTGAAACCGAGTTACAGATTGCCTGAGATTGCACAACATTCGCCGTCACCGGCACTCGACTAATCGTTTGCTCATTGCTGAACAGGACAGACGTCGAGTTACTGGGCAGAGTCACAACGGAGGAGTCTGACGATGTCGGATGTTGAAGTGAATCCGACGGTTGTGAGTTGGTAGGCCTTGATATCGAGTTGGACAATGGAGCCGACACTTGGCCGAGCCCATTGCTACCCGAAGTGGACGTAACTGCGGAGGAATCGACTTCAGGAGTAAGCGTAACTGTAGAATCAAACAATAAAAACACATAGAATATGGCGAATAACAGGCAAGGTTAGCGAATACTACCTTCCAATTCCAATTTGACATGACCTTGAGGCCCGGTTCCTTTATCCAGAGGGCGACCAGTGAAGTGCCATTGTGGAGCAGGATGAGGACTTTCCTGCAATCTCACTTCCAATTCTTCCTGGCATGGTATAACCGATACCTGAAACATAATTAACAGTAGAAAAAAGTAAATAAACCAAAACTTGTTAATTCATCGCACAGCTTGATCGAGATTTACATCTTGAAAGTGACCAGAAGATCCAACAACGTCCCAAGCAGCGGCAAACAAAGCAGCTTCGTCCTCTTTGAAAGTTTCGCCAGCCTCGTATAGAATACTGCCATCGTAATTCTCGATGGCCGTCATAGGTCCGTTCGGGTTCATCGCATGATCAACGTTTCCCGATGTTCTAGGATGTTCGGCCACAGACTGAACGTCTTCTCTCGTTATTATTTCGGTTCCTTCGTTCGGATCAACTTTTATGATTTCCCACTCTTCCATAGAGGCCGTCGATTTACTTAACGCTTCCGCCTTGACTGACAGCTCGCACTGCCTCTCAGCCATTTCTTGCTCCATAGCGACAACGTCTCCGAGAGTCTTTTCCACGTCCGAATCCACGTCTTGGTCGTCGACCGACATTACAGGTGGAACTATCAAAGAGGGCTGTACTGTCGTGTCCACTGATTCCAGCATGGCGATAGACGATTGAGATCGACTTCCTTTGAGACCTGCTCAGAATCAAACGACGGCTCAAAGACTGCGTTTGACTCGAGTTCATCGGCATGCTGCTGCGTGCTGTGGGTAGTGGGTTCACTTGGTACGACAGGCATCGCCTCTTCTGTCTCGTCATTGTCGTCCCCTTCGATTACCTCCTTGAACAATAAATATGCATATAATATACTCCAAATTTATGAATTATAACATCAAAAGATTGCAATAATTACCATGATTTCATCCACTACTGACAGATCACTATGAATCACAGGCTCCACCGTTAACTCGTCACCAATAGTACAACCACTAATTTTCTCCTCATTCAACGTCCCGTCTACTTCTACAGGAACGTCACTATCCCTTGAAGTTACGTCCATCGTCCCCTCCAATCGACTCACAACCGCATTTTCTTCCATCAAGAATGGTCCATCTTCCAGTTTTTCATCAGTCAACACGACGGCGGAGTCGACATCATCACTCGACTGTGGTGATTCAGGCGAACGCTGCGTTACCCGCTCAGCGACAACGTTGTCTTCACACACGGGCATATCTTTCTCCGGCATAATTCTGCTGGTCTCTACGTCGATGAACGAGTGATTCTGAGTGTTTGAGCCATCGGTTTGTTCTTGACCGAGAGTTGGTTCTTCTAATAAAGATTCTGCAATCAGAAATCAACAAATTACACGACATGGGCCAAAACAAAGATATGACATCAAAATCATGAATATGGCACAAGTGAGCCTTATTCGATTACCAACTTTTGGTTTTGGTTAGTCAAATCCAGTGTCAATAATACGCAATAGAACCCTAGGTCGAAAGATTACAATAAGCACTTACGAACTACTCCAACTCCATACAAAAAATGGAAGATAAAAAAAAGGCCAGAGTCCGTCCTAACTATGTAATAAACGGTAGGATAAAGAAGAAGTCAGTGCAAGCCCGGGACTCGCCGGCTACCGTTTTGTAACTTTCGTCTCATTCAATATTATTTAGTTTTATTCCAATATTTCACGGGGAAATCGTACATTTGGCGTTCAACGAATGGCGAGTTTCCTCACTCCTCACTCGCTGGTGCGTCTAAATTTCAGATCTTTCTTTGCAAAATGACTTAATGCGCCCAAAAAATTGCCAAACTGATTATTTTTAAAAAAAATGTAGTGGTGGAGAGGGTGTCCTTAGCTAATCCGCACTCGAAATAGTGATAAACCCTAATTCTCGGTTAAATTAAGGGAAAAAAAAACGCTAATTCATGTGAAAACCAGTTATCCTATAATGAAAGGCTTCTTTTTACTGGGCTCCACTCATTGGCGGATAGACGACGCTCTGCGAGCCTCCTCTTTACTTAGAAGATTCTAAACTCTCAAATTTCCTGCCCCCGAAATCGCTTAGCTTCTGTAGTGAACTCGGCCCCCCACGCATTGCGATTTTTTCAGTAATTCTTTTCATTCAAGTAAAAGGAAATTGGCTATAGACTTGTAATCACATTATTTCATAATTCATGTTAATATTATTGACTGCTCTGTTTTGGCGTTGTGCTTCTTGAGCTGAATATATATAAATTCTCTTCTAAAATTGGGGAAAAATTACTCCGATTAAGAAAAGCCAAAATTAAGAAATGCTAATTCACGGCTAAAATGAGAAAAAGTGCTCATATTTAAAGCTGGAATCGAGAGAACGCCAATTCGCGATTTTTGGAGGCAGCTTCAAATTAAGAAGAAGCGTTAATTCGGGGATAAAAATAAGAAATATGCTGGTCATTGCTACATAAATGTGAATACACCGCCAACTTACTGGTAGTATAGAGAAAAAGTGCTTATTCACTGCTTAAATTGAGAAAATCACTGATTCGCGGCTAAAATTGAGAAAAAGTACTAACTCACGGCTAAATGTGAGATAATTTAGAAAAACCTCTAAATTTGAAAACAGCGACAATTTGCAGGGCATCCTAATTTACTGACGCATGCCAAAAATCAACCCGACACCGTAAAATTGAGAAAAAACGCCAACTCGCTGCTAAAATGGGGAAAAAGCGCTGACTCGCAAGCCTAAATGTGAAAAAAAGTCGCACATTTATGGCTGAAATTAAAAAGGGCTAATTGACGGCTAAAAATGAGAACAAGGGGCTCATTTAAAGCTGCAATTGAGAGCTAACGCCAATTCGCGATTTTCGGAGGCAGTTTCATGGGTGAAATTCAGAGGAGGCGCTAATTCGGGGCTAAAAATGAGAAAAGTGCTAATTATTCATTGAATCGTGTGAATACAACAATTCCAATTCCAAGCTGCTAAGATTTGCTGCTAAAACTGATACAATCACTAACTCTTTGCTAAAATGGAGAAGTGCTAACCCATGGCATGTGCGTAGCCAGAGGGGGCAGAAGTGGTCAGTTGCCCTCCCCTAGAATCAAAAGCGCAGATTTCGTGGGGCAGCTGCCCACCCCCCCAAATTTCATGAAAAAGTTAAAATCCAACACATTTTTAATTATTAAAACTTTCGCAGGACTACAACACATGTTCGCTTATCGGTTTCACCAAAAATAAAAAATTCGCGGATGTTTGTTGCTGACAAACCGATTTCGAGGGTCGGCTTAACTTGGAAATCCGATTTTGCCGATTTTTCGCACTAAAATCCCATTTTCGCAGGTTCGACGCGCAATTTTCGTGTGTTTTGGTTAGCTCAAATCGTGTTTACCCCGTTGTACCATCTAGACTTATGGTGGGAGAGGAAATGCCAGCTGTGTTTACCGTCTCAGGCCTAAAATTCAAAGTTTAGCTCCAAAAGTATCACTTTACGGGGGGCGGTGAAGTTTCAGGTTTTCGACGTTTTCGAAGGCTACAAACGACAGTTTTCCAGCATTAATTTTTTGACGGATAGTGGACGTTTCTGTGCAAATTTAGCCTCCGATGACCGTGAATTGACGCGATTCTAACCTCCGGATCCTGTTATAAGCCAGCAAAAAGGCGATGGTGCATCTGATATTTTCGCCAGTGAAACTGCCCACAGGCGTGGATCCAATTTTTCTCACGAGTAATTGGCACAGAGTTTTTTCCCCCGATTTTACTCGTGAAAGAGCAGTTTTTTTTAGCCTCGAATTGACGTTTTCCTTAATTTAAGCTGAAACTGAGTGCTTTTTCTCAATTCTACCTAGAACGAGCCCATTTTCTTCATTTTAGCCGTGAAAAGGTCTCAAAAAACCGTGAAATAACGCATTTTTGATTTACTATTTCAATTACGGCCGGCACTGGGGGGCATCGCCTAACCGCAAATTGGTGCTCTCAGTCAATTTCAGCCGCAAAAAAACAAAAAAAAAAACAATTTAACATGCGGATGAACGCGATTTATCAATTTTAGCCACGGCAATTCCACCAATCAACAACAAACAGTGACAATTTTGCCAATTCGTTTTCTCTCAAATTTAGCCGCAAATTAGTATTTTTTCCCAATTCTGTCTCGAGCAATTTCTCCCCCTTCAAATTTTAGCACTGAAAAAGGTTCACATAATCCACATGTGAGCGAATTTCATTAATTTAGACCCGGGCGTTGCATCGCAAAACCTTGAAATGGGTATTTTCTTCAATTCTACGTGCGAACGAATAATTTTCCTTAATTATAGCCGTGAATAAGCACTGTTTTCAAAAATGTACGCGCTAAGTCACGCTTTTTCTCAATTATAACCGCAAACGGTCAATTAGCTCTGTTTCGCAATGATTACCGAGATGTTTGTTTGAGAAACCACTAACTGGCGCCTTGAATGAGCTCCATTTCTCAATTTTAGCCGTCAATTTGGTGTTTTTCCTCAATTCTAGCCGCAAATGAGTGACTTTTCTCAATTCTACATTGAACGAGCAATTAATTTTGTCAAATTATTGTGTAAAGAGCTCTATAAATCGTGAATTAGCGCATTTTCTTAATTCCGTCCCAGAGCATCGCGAAACCGCAAATTGGTGTGTTTTTTCAATTTCAACCGCGAATAACGAGATTTATTTCTCAAGTTTAACGTGACCCAGCCCTATTTCTCAATTTTAGCCGTGAATGGGTGTTTTTCCTCAGTCTTAGCCGCAAAATGTCCTTTTCTAGATTTCATCCGCGAACGAGCACTTTTTCTCAAGACGTGCACGAAAAAATGAGCCAACCCCCGCGAAATATCGTATTTGAAGCAACCGAAATTGGTTTTTAAAAGTGCAAGGAACGCAAAATTTGGGGATTGAAATATCCAAATTCACGAAATTAATTTTTTCTGAGTCAAGCCAGCGAAATTGGTTATTTGAATCAGCCCGCGCCACGAAATTTTGTTTGTTTCAGGGAGCCAGCCTTAAGAAATAGGTTTTAAACGGCCCGATTACACGAAATTAAAATTTTGAAGAAGCCAGTTCCCCCACATTGGCCTTTCAAGTGGTCCCAACCACGACTGATGGGGGGGAGGGGAGACGAAATTTGGTCTTGACGTGCCAGACCCAGGAAATTTGGGTTTTGAAATTGGGTTTGGGTTCCGTAAGCGTCAAATTCGTGCATTTGGACTACGAAGAGCCCCAACTCACAGAATTGCCGTTCTGAACGGCCAAAAACCCAACGAAACTGCATTTTTGAATGATTCAACCCCGTGAAATTGAACTTTTGAATGGGTCAACCCCACGGAATTTGCTATTTAGGGAATTAGTTCTGCGACCCTACAACTTGGTTTTTGGCATGAAAACTGGTTGTCAGTCCCCCGAAACTGCAGTTCATCAAATAAAGACTCGACAAAAAACAAAATGTGCAAAGAAAGCGTCGTTCCCCGTCAAAAACTGGTCCCTCTGCTCGTTATAGCCTTCTATTCTGGATTCACTGTCCAAAAACTGACAATTTGGCACCTTCAAAACAAACGTTTATGGGCTTTTGTTATGCTGTACTCCCATTTTTGTGATTTTCATGCTTTTAAAAACCAAATTTCGTGGTGTTGCCCCTATCAAAAGCAAATTTCACGAAATTTCGCTCTTTCAGAACCAAATCTCATGGACTTTGCTCCTTTAAAACCCAATTTCGGATATTTTCTTCTGTATGAAGAATCCCATTGTGTCGCTTTGACTCTTTATAAAATACAATTTCGCAAGAAAAACAAATTTCGTGATTCTTGCTTTCTCAGCCCTCAACTTCGCTGCAGATTTTCCATAACCAAAAGTTTCAAATTGGGCACCTTGAAAACAAAATTTCACGGATTTTTATTATTTTTGCCGATTTTACGCTTACAAAACCCAAATTTCGTGACATTTGGCTCATTCTGAATGGCAGGATTGGCCAATCAAGATATTTAATTTGGCTCTTTCAAAAACTGAATTTTCGGATACGGCTTGTTCAAGGCCCAAATTTCGTCAATTTGGGTCTTACAAATCCAAAATTTTGCGGAATTTAACTCTTTCAAAACCTAATTTCGCCAATTTTGTCCATTTAAACCCAATTTTACAGATACTGTCTATTCACAAGCCAAATTTCCACAACCTAAGTTAAGGAAAAACGCTAATTCACGGTTAAAATTAAGAAAATTTGTTAATTCACTGCTATACAAAAAAAAACGCTAATTCGAGGCTAAAAGTGAGACAATGAGCTGATTCACGGCAAAAATAAAAACGCAAATTAGCTACAACGTTCACTATTAGCTAAAATGAAGACAAAGCGCAAATACTCGGCTAAAATTGAGAAAAAACGCTTATGTGATGTTCTTGGGGCAAGTCCGCGGCTAAAAATTAAGAAAAGACCGATAATTTGCAGCTTAGCTTGACAAAAACGCGTGGCAAAATCGGGAAGACGCCAATTCACTGCTACCTGGGGCAACTTATTGGCTGTGGATAAGAAAAGGCTCAACTCATGGCTACTCAGTGAGAAAATGAGTTCATTCGTGGCCAAAATTGATGAAAGCCGTAATACAGGGTTAAAATTGAGATAAAGCGGTACATTAGTTCACGGCTAAAATTCTGAAAAAAATATAACCCTCGATTACACGGGGCTAGTTTACAAGCTAAAAGCAGCTTTTTTACAATTGGAGAGTGAACAAAGACGACGACACGGGGCGAGTTAACAAGCTGCTAGCGAACTCGCTGGCTTTTAGCTTGTAAACTAGCCCCGTGTAAGCGAGGCTTAAGACACAGCGCAGATTCTTTTGGTTAAAATTGAGAAAAATGTTAATTTTAGTCATTCGCAGCTAAAATCGTGTTAATCCGTTGAATCTCGATTCAATTCCTGGACCAAAATTGAGAAAAAACACTAATTTGCGACTGAAATCAAGGAAAAGCGTGAAATCCTGACTAAAATTGATAAAATATAGTCATACACGTCTGACTTTGTGCTTTCCACGCTCACAAGCAAGTGCAGAAATGCACGTTGATTGGTCATGAGGTTTTATTTCAATTCAATTTTGTAGTATGAGTGAGTCCACTCACTTTGTTACGCCACTGAAGCTCTTACATTACTATCACATAGGCGAGTACGACACCCTAGTCGAGGAAACAACAATTTTAACGTCAAAAAACTTATCGTCGTTGAGAGTCGTTGTTAACTTGATTTTAGGCGTCCTACTTCCTGTCGCAAGCGTCCTATTTTTTCTCGTACCGAGCGTCCTCGGAAACCACTTTTACAACTGGTCACCCTACCCCTCACCAAAGGCCATTCGATCTGGTAAGTTTGAAATTATGCAATCTGAATTTTCAGGCCAAAAACTGTCAATTCAATCCCGGAAACTGTGCGGAAACTTGCAAATTTTGCTCCGCAGTCCTCTGATTTTTGGCTTGAAAGCCACAGAAAGCGGAGACTGTCTTGTGGCGTCAAAATTTTTGTTCACCGTAAATGCTTTCCATGAGAGCTCTTATGAGTGGAGATGGCGGTGGGGGTAATCGTAAAACCTCTAACTACGCCAATGCACAACAAGGAGTCTATGAATGCTTCAACTGCACACAAAATGTCTATTCAAGGTGTTTTAGAACACCAAGACCACAGGGGGAGGAGATTCCCCCTCTGGGCCACTAGGCGGACGAGGTTGCCCAATTTTATACCACAAAAAGTGAACAGTTGGCTCAAGACTCCAATTGTTCGGTTCCAAAACTTCAATCTTAAGACATTCGCCCATGAATTCAAGAAAAAAATGTCACCCGAAATTCACCAGTCCCGTCAATTAACTAGCTGTTCGGTCAAAATCGTTAATCCAGCCTTTAAAAGCTCTCTAAGCTTCTCTAAAAAAAATGTTATTTTTCCCGGAAACTCAGAATTGGGCCAGGAAACCATCAATTTTAACGCAACTATTGCTAAAACTACGAAATGTGACCCCCCCCCCACCGCCTTCTTCGGTAGAATAATACAATACAAATACACAAAACATGGGAGAATAGTAGAAAATTGTCACTAACCTGACTTTCGGGGTTTCTTCGGAGGAGAAGGCAAATAGGTTGTCGACATATCCGAAGAATGACACATGACGTCCTCACTACGCCTCTTCTGGGAGGGTAACGACATCTGTTGCGATGATTCTTCAGCCAAAGCTTCCTCGACTTTGATTACCACCTCCTCGACCACTTCAACCACCTCTATTGGAGTCACTTGCTTGGGCGCATCGTAAGAGTGGTCCTTGTCCACGGTGACGAGCGCGTTGACTTCAGGCGAACCCGAAGATTTGGGTGTCACCCTTGGAGGAGTCACTTGTTGTGAAGAGGGAGACGTCTCCTTTTCTTCAGTTCCGGTCTCGGCTGGTCCAGAACTGGATTTCGGTGGACTTTGAGTTTCCTCGGCCAGTTTCTTTTCACGATAGGACGTTACGGCGCGAGTGACGGCGCCGACTGTTCGTAGAACCGGCGGAGGCTGGACTGGTTTCATCGGTTTTGTTATTGGAAGCGGTTGAGGTTTGTTCGGTTGATCCTTTTTAGCTGGAGGAGCTAACGCTACTGCGTGGTTGACGGGAGAAGATTGCGTCGTGTTGGTGGCCATAGAGGCGGGGAGCAACGAGGGCCATTCTCGCAGCGACTCGCCCCACATGGGTTCGAAGTGTTTGAGCTGTAAAACGGCAATTGATGTATCAATATAAAAGTTGGACGAAAAATCATTGATTAGACCAACTTACCTTCCATGGGTCTAATTTACTTTTCTCTTTTTCTTGCTCAGCTTTCAGCTTAGCCTGATTCTCCGGAGTGAATTCACCTTCGGCTAACCTCTCTCGCCAATCCAAACAAGCTCTGGCGAAAAACTCGTTATTCAGCCCTGAATTACTTAGTCTGCGAACCAATTAGGCACATTATTAACAGAAACAGAGGCCATAATGAAATATAATTACCTAAACATCGATTCTGATTGCACAGGAATACGGTCCACATGGGGGAGTAATTGAAGAAGTTTGTACTGATAGAGTTGAGGGAGCGAATGAAAAGTGTGTCTATTCAAAAGGGACCGTAGATTTGAATTGACCAGGATGGAATCAGGCGTTTCCAGGTCAACACACCCTTCCTTGGCTTGGTCAATTTGAGCCGCGGTGGATAATTTTTTGTTGGAGCGTTTTCGCGGTTTCAACGTGAAGCCAGGGATCGAAGAGAGAATTTCAGCCATCGTGGGCTGCCTATAGCAAGCTGTTTCGCAAGTCACTTCCTCGACTGAAGATTGAACGTTCGAATCATCACGATGAACGGACATTGTACAGTTTTCAGTTAACTTACGCTCACAGTGAGGTGAAAGAGCGTGCCTATGGATGGGTACTGAGTTACCGCCAGCGGCAATTGTTGTGTTTTTTCTTCGTCTTTTCGCTTGTTGCCTCAGAGCATGCTTTATTACTTTCTTGGAAACTTTCGTGCATATCTTGTTGTTGGGGACTTCAGACTTTAAACCGATTGTCTGTGAATTCGGTTCATCCTGAAATACATTTGAAAAAAAACATTGAAATCAAGCAAAATAACCGGAAAAAATGTCTTCAGCGTTTTTACCTTGGCGTCTCCCGATGACAACCTCTTATCAATTTTGCCTGAGAAACAAATTGGTGCACTTTTAGCATTAACCAATCCAAGACTTTTCCCCCCAAATGATAAATTACCTGGATCACTCAATGATTCACCAGGACCCGACGAATTATCCATCACGGCTCGCACTCCAACTGAAATGGCATCTGTCGCAGCTCTTTTCGGCACTGTTGATAGCCTCTCACTCGAACGCCGCTTCCAAAACCACACGATTTTGTCTACTGCTGCCTTCAATATATCACTCCCCGCAAATAAAACGCGAATATTTTGATAGAAGGCATAAATATTAACGCGACAATGAGACCGAGGAGAATTTTAACTGACAATACAACACTTCGAACTCTTGTGACACTCGGACTTCAGAGGCTGACGGCCGAGACGTGACGCACGGGGTTTTCAACTCACACAATTTCCGGTGGGTATTTCTTGCCGCATTTTTGAGCGATTATTCGTTTTAAATTGAGATGATTTAAGACTTAAATGTCCAAAAATAATTAAAAACATCACAGAAGCCTCCAAACAAACGCCATTTTTAAGCACTGCTATCGAACTGAGAGGTTATCTCATCAACTGTTTTCCTCTTTGAGGTGCACCCCCCTCACCCCCGCATCCATCTTTCAAAATGAAACATTTTCCTGTCTGCTAAACGAAGCCAAAATGCGGTGAATTCTCAATAGAAACACATTGGAGTATTAAACTATGTTTTTCCAAAAACGTTTCCGAATAAAAAGTGCGAAAAACTCTTGTTCCGCCGTTTTTCATGTAGAGATCTCAATGGTAACCATCAAATCCTGTCTAAACCTCTCAGGAGGGAGTTTCGCTTTTTGATTGAATTTTCTTCTATTTTGACAGTAAGATCATGATCCAGTGACAATATCGTGCTGAAAGGTAAGAAGTCTGAGTTTTTGTTCAATCTAAAGTCAAGCCTCATAAGCACCTGTTCGTGTTTTCAGTTTCAACCACTCAAAAATGCTCCAGCTAAGTTGCGAGGCTGAAGATCTTGATTGGTCTCAATCTCGAGACAGTCCAACCAAACTCCTCCTTTTAAGCACCGGAAGCGAGGATGCCGTTCCCACGAGAAGTCTGTGCACCTCTGTCAACCCTCACGCCGTTGACTTTTTGGTATTCAAATCCGATCCAATGATGAGCGACGCGTCATCCTCGTTGGTGTCGCTCGCCGCTGTGACTCAAGGCGGATCGCTGAGTGACAAGAACGCTTTGTTGCTTCAATCTTCAGAGCCGGTGTCATCGTCGCCTGTTGATAGTTTGACCGTTGAAAAGTGTCTTCGAACGACAACACCGTTGACGACGGATGATTTGGTTAACGCTCCTTGTTTCGCCATGGACGGGTCTTCGATTGAATTTTCGCTTTTGTCTCAGATGTCGCCGTTTCCTGCTATGTCTTCTAGTCAGGTACTGAATCTTTCTATTTTGTGCTTATTTCATGATTAGGCTAAGTTACTGTCGTTAAGTCATAGCCTAGCTGACCTAAGTGTTGGAATTTGCGGGTATCATGCCAAGGTGTTCGTATGTACTAACGTATGCGTCAAATCCTGTGGTGTCCCTCTTTCCGATAAATCCCATCTCTCTTTGTTCGTAAGAATGGGCCAAAGTGCTGCCCAGTCTCCCATTTCGGCCAGAGACGCCACTGGCCCCGCAGTTGGAGTGCCTGCCAATAATCTTTTCGCATTTTCATTGATTCGGTCGATTTGTCGTCCTCAGAGTGGCCTATTGAGATCCGTTGGAGTCGCGGCTCTTTTCACAGGCCAAAAAAGCTGTCAATTGGGTGGCCCCTCGTTTGCGGGATTTTACGGGTATCGGGCCAAATCCGGCCGTGGTAAGGGGAGGGGGGTGGAAAGCATTCTGCGTGTGGGAAACGGTGGGCCGACCGAGGTCTACGGCCTTGATAGGTAATCTGTGGGCGTATGGTTGACTCCCGGCCTTATCGCGTCCAGGGCCAGATTTAAGGGGACAAGAGGCCCCTAGGAGCGGATTGAGAAGGGCCCCCTTTTTTTTACCCAACCACGAAACCGATCCACTGCAGGAAGGCTTAAAAAGGCTTATGGCCGTACTCAGAGACCTTCCTTATCGGAGCCTTAACTTAAGTTGTGCAAGGATCATACGGTTTATTAAAATGCATCACCTGTTTTGAAGCACTTTAAGGCTGCCTTAAAGTTAAGGAGGGTCTCTGAATACCGCCCTTAGAAGCTTATGGTTGATGTGCTGAAGCTATACGCCCAGACCAGTTTCTCAGCCAATGAAATTCTCCTTTTCGATCGTACAAACCGCGCATCACCTCCTTCAATGAAAACGTAATTTCTTCAGCTTAAATTATCGGACTGAAACTTACGACTAAAGCTGCCTTTACATGTAAGCTTTAAAAAGCTTAGCTGTGGGCTTCACCGAGTCCACAGCGCGGAGCGCTTTGATTGGTTGAAGTCCTCAGCTCAGCTTTTTAAAGCTTGCATGTGAAGCCGTCCAAAAGCTCCACATGTCAAATATAAATACGGTCGTAAACAGAGCAGTTTAGCCACATAAACGATTCAATCAGAAAACTCGCGCGTTGCAGGCTGAGTGAGCTAGACAGTGAGTTATTGTGCTTTATTCGTTAATAATTCAGGATTTGGGGCTCCAAGCAGTTCACCCGAGCCGAAAAATAAGATTTCTGGACGAATTTCTTCGCCAGGCAAAATCACCAATTTTTTCTCAATATCGGAGCACCGGAGACTCAATTGTCAAATTTATCGCTGGAATTATCAGTTTTCAGACCACTTTGGAACTTTCTAATGAAAAATGAACAGTAATGTAGAAGGAAATCAATAGTTTCCAGGTCGAAATTGCCAGTTACTAGGCCGAAATTGGTAGTTTTCAGAGCGAAATTTACATTTAATACCACGAACGAAATTGACAGTTCACATAGAACGAAATTGACAGTTTCCAGGACGGTATTGATAGTTTTGAATGAGAAAATTGGCATTTATAGGGCGAAATAGACAGTTTCCGGAACAATTATCCATGGATAGTTTCCAAGACGAAATTGAGAGTTTTGAACAACAAAATTTACAGCTTCAAATGATGAAGAAATTGACATTTTTCCAGGATGAAATTGCCAGTTTAGAATTCGAAATTGACTGTATTGCGAGAACGAAATTGACTGTTTCTAGGACGGAATTAAGTTTATTGGACAAAATTGACAGTTTCCAAGACGAGATTGACTGTTTTGAATGAGAAAATTTGGCATTTATAGGACCCAATTGACAGTTTCTCGAACGAAATAGACAATTTCCGGGACGAAATTGGCAGTTTTGAACGACAAAATTTACAGCTTCAAATGAAGAAATTGACATTTTTCCAGGATGAAATTGCCAGTTTTAGGTTCGAAATTGACAGTATTGGGAGGACGAAATTGACTGTTTCTAGGACGGAATTCAGTTTATTGGACGAAATTGACAGTTTCAAGGACGAAATTGACAGTTTATAGGACAAGGGACAAAATTGACAGTTTCTAGGACGAAATTTACAGTGTAAAGGACAAAATTGGTAGTTAAAGGGACAAACTTGGCAGTTTCAAGACCGAAATTGACAGTTTCTAGTACTCGACGGTTACCTGTGAAGGGCCGAGGGGCCCCCACCCTACGGTCTGAGCCCGAATGGTCTGATACTACTCCCTCGGTTTGGGATGTTTTATTATATGAAAGTGACAGCTTCCAAGTCAAAACTGTCAGTTCTGCAGTTCTGACAGTTTAAAGGACGAAATTGTCTGTTTCAAGGACGAAATTGACAGTTCCTAGAATGAAATTGACAGTTTACGAGGGAGGGGCTTGGAAAATCCATAGTTCTGAACCCGAATCATCGTAAATAATTAAGTTTACAACTTTTAGAGCGTGAAATAGTCAGTTTGGTGATCGTTAGGGCACAAATCATCAGTTCAGCCATTTTCATGGCACGAATGGTCAATTTTGGGCCATTTTTGGAGCGCGAGTGGTTCGTTTTTGCAATTTCAAGGTCACATGTTCGTCAGTTTTTAAGCTTTTTTAAGGCGCGAATCTGTCCGTTCAGTCATTTTTTTTTCAGGGTGGGAAGTGTCAGTGTACGGCCGGCAGCCGCCTTATGGGCGGGAATATGATACTATGGTCATTTTTGGGCTCAGGGGGCCTGTTCTGTCAGATTTCAGTCTTCCTAGGAGTATCCTTTTCACTCGTCCGCCCCGAAATTAAATCATAATGTTGATGGGGAGGACGGGTGGAAAGAGACAGTGATAGTCACAGTTAAAATTTATAGAATAGGCCCCCAAATCAGCCGCAGCTTAGCTACTTTCAAGGGGCGAAATGCTTTCCAAAGGCGCGAATCACCATTTTGATCTTTTTTAGAGCGAAAACCTTTGAAGATTGTAAGGGACGTTGGTTATTTTAGGGCACGAACTTTTCAGTTTGACCATTTTCAGTGTGTGGAATTGTATATTTGGCCTTTTTTAGTGCACACATGCATGGTTTTGCCATTATCATGGTAGAAATAGTCAGTTCAAGCATTTTCATGGCGCAAATCGTCAGTTTAGCTATTTTTAAGGCACATAATGTCATTTTGCACACTAAAAAGTCATTAGCCACACCTAGAAACCTGTATGGCTTATTGTTTTAGCCTCTCACTCGCACCCATTGCTTTTCTTGTCATTGTAAATCCTTGTCCCGGACATTCATGCAGGTGAGACTGATTTTGGATTACAATTTGACTGGATTAATAGGTAAATTATAAATAAATTCCTCCTTTCGGCAATACGGTGTAGAGTAGACTTATTGTTAGAGTGATTAGCCGATTCCCACATGACCTGTCCTAGTTCTAGAGTTGGGTGGGTCCTTTTTCCAGAATTCTGCTACCCCTCGTTCGAATCGGTTTGGCGCCAAGTAATCAGACAAGTTCAAAGTACAGGACAAGTTCAGAGTTGTAAGCGAGCTTATATCTTAAGCCCTGTACAAACGAAGACAGGAAAAAAGGCACAAGAACTGGCGCAAGTTCTGGAGGCTTGAAATGGCACAACTTCTGTCGAGGGAATGTACACCCGTAGTTTAGGCGTTCTATATACTTATGTACGTTAATTTTTTATTGATTTAGGAAGAGGCCAGGGGCCCTCAATGGCAGGCGAGGGCCCCTAGGCAGTTGCCAAGGCATAAATCCGGTCCTGATCGCGTCCCTGACTGGCGTACAGGAGTCTGGGGCCATCGTAAGGTTATTCCCCCTTCTGAAAGCTGGTCGCGTGAGATCCCCGGCTCCGCTACCCGCCTCCACGTGGTCCTGTAGCAGGCGTGTTTAGACGGTTACCGACCTGGGCCCCACCACGGAGCTGGGCATAAAAGGACGAGGATACAGGGCGACTCATGACGCTGCGATCGGTGCTCTGCATTGAGCCACTGATTCTAGTACTCCTGCAGCTGCCGGTAGAGGAGAAGCGACACTGAAGATTGGGGCTGGCGAGGTCGAAGAGGAGAATGAAGCAATGGAATCACCCCGGTACGGGAAGTAGTGAACACGCCTGCGCCCGCAAGAATCCGCGGATGTTTGAACTTGCTGAGGTCGTCTGTGGAAGTCGCTGGAGTGTTATAGGAGGGGGTAATAAGCAAATGACGATTTTCGTACCTTAAAAATTACTAAATTTACCATTTACGACCTAAAAATAGCCAAACTGACTTCTAGCGTCCTACAAATTGCGAGTAGTACGATTAGGGCACCATGAAAATACCCGAAAAGTTCGCGATTCCCGTCCTAAAAATGGCTAAATCGACCATTCGCGCACCAAAAGTGGCCTTGGCTTCCTGGATACTTGGCGTCCTAAAAACAGCTAAATTGACTCCACACACTCTTAAAAATTGCTAAAAACTGACGATTCACGCCGCCCTGAAAATGCCTATACAGATGATTCACGCCCTGAAAATGGCAAAAGGGCGCCAAGAGTGGCCAAAACTGAGCCTTCACGCCTTGTCTTCGCGCCCTATAAATTGCAAAACTGGTTGCATGCGCCCTAAAAATAGCTAAACGGTCGATTCGCGCCTTGAAAATGGCTGAACTCAGTTCGTTTCCTGCAATTGACTAATTTAACGGATTCGTGCCTTGAAAGTATCAACATCGGTTGTGTTTTATTGGTTGAATCGTTTGAGAATAGCGTTGAGGAATCCGCGGTCAAGATAGGTCAAATAACCCCAAAATGACCACAAAAAGACAACTACATCTACAGAAAGATTCGAAAAGCCTCCAAAACTCACTATTTGTCAATAAAATGGATAATATTAAAAAATAGTCGATTCAGTCTGCGGCTTTTTTTGGCGATTAATAGCAGATTAAATCGACCAAAATTTCGCACTTTATGGACAGGACATTTTGCTAGTCCGGACCAATGAAATTACCAGTCTGCTCGGCTCTGTAGCCGTCCACTTAGCTACAGCACGTAGCCGGACTTAGCTCTTTAAAATTGCAATTTTGGGGATCCGTCTCAATTGAATAAACAAACTCCGTGGGTTTGGGTCTTTCAAATATATCAATTTCGTAATTTTGTATTCTTTAAAAGACAATTTCGCGAGGTTTCCCTCATTCGAAAATGCAGTTTCGCGGGATCTTTAAAAATCGAATTTCCAGGATTTGGCGTTTTAAAGCTTCAATTTGGCAGAATTCTCTTCTTTTAAATATCACGGCTTGCCCCACTTTAGCAACCAAATTGCGTGGATTTTCACGGACATTTGTTTGGCTAAAAATCGCCAATTTCACTTTCACGTGTCTGGATCTATCAAGACCCCTTTTTGTGGATCTGCGGCGCCTTCAATACCAATTTCCATGGTTCGGAAATCCAATTTTGTGGTGCTGAATTTTTCGAAAATCAAATTATTCGTATTTTAGCTCCGTAAGACCCCAATTTCCCGGATTTTCTCTCCATTAAAAATTATTATTTTTCCTGCACCCCCCCCCCCTGGAGTCAACCTCTTACGCACGTTCAAAGGCAGCTGAACGTGCGAAATTGATGTCATTCCGCACGCTCCGTATTTTTGCTAGTCGCCGCCAGTTGGAAGCTATGTTTTATTGAAAACGTTGTGTCGTTCGTAGCCGTATTATTTTTTTGTACATTAATGTTGGCGTACTGGTATAGGAAAAATAGCGTACGATACTCGTACGGCACTCCTCACTCCGTACTCGTGTGAATACCTGGCACTCGGCTACGCCTCGAGTGCTAACTTTCGCACTCGAACGGAATGAGATGCGTTCCGTACTCGTAATGTAATATACTATTCTATTACAACCACCCTGAACGATTATTTTGTAATTTGATATTTTTATTCCAATCCGGGGGCCCCCCAAGGGTCGTGGCCCTTAGGCGGTCACCTACCCTGCCTACCCCCTAAAAACGGCCCTGCTAACCATAGTAAAGCGCCAACCACAGTAAAGCTCCAAACCACAGCCCAGTCCAGTCTCAGTAGAGCCCCGAACCACAGGAAAACGCCTAATCACAAAAAAGCTTCAAAACACAAAAAAGCACCAAACCACAGCTTAAGTCCAACCACAGGAAGGCTCCAACCACAAAAAACTCTAACCACAGGAAAACTCCAAATCACAACACAGCTCCAACCACAGTAAAGCTCCAATCACAGCCTAGCCCCGACCACATCCAAAGCTCCAATCACAGTCAAGCTTTAACCTCATCAAAGCTCCAACCACAAAGAGGGCTAAACCACTTTATTTGTCTTTCCTTCCTTGCAAATCACAACAACACTCCAAATCACAACAAAGCTCCAATCCGCAGAAAAGTATAGCAACCGTAAAAAGCTCCAACCACAGTAAAGCTCCAACTACAGGGGCGTAGCCAGACCTTGATCTAGGGGTGGGCTGCTTCACATGCACCTTTGCCATTTTGCAGGATGTATCGGAGATCTGGAGCTCAAAATCGTCAATTCATGGTCATCAGAGGCTGTGAATTTCTACAGAAACGATCACTATCAGTCAGAAACTGAAATCTGCTGGAACACTGTCGTTTTTAGCTTATATTTTCCGTCAAAAATCGGGCAAATTCCCCCCCCCCCCCTGTAGGTTTAAACTTTGAACTTTGGTCCCCTGAGACGGTAAATTGCAGTAATTTAGGCCCTCAAACCAGACCCCCCCCCTCCTCTGGACTGGGCATAGTTTAACGTCGCGAACTCAAACACGCCTGTAAACTGCCAAGTCCTGGCATAACAAGTACGTAGCCTGCAGTTCTTTGGTCTGAAGGTGCGTTTCCACCGAAGTGTTCCGTGGCACTTACTGCCAGACACAAATCGCATTTGCCTAAATATACATATTTCTATAAATTTTCATCAGTGTTTATACAGTCGAGAAATTTATGTCTGACATTTAACACTCGACTTCGGTGTAACCGCAACTTTAGGAAAGGGACAGGGACTGAAGGAATTGACATTTCCCTTCCCCCTCACCATCGATAATTGTCAATTAGGCAAATAGCGAAATGGAGGTTTGAGCAAGCCAAAACGCACGAAAATGCCCCCCCCCCCTTACGCTAAAAACCACGGGAAATTGGTTTTTCAGACACGTTTTCACAACAAAATTTAGAATTGATCGCGATTAGTTGCTATTAGCGACCAAAATGCTATTGTAATCGTGATTAGTTGTTGATCGGCGTTGGTGAAAACGGGCCTTAGGTGAGCCAGAATCGCAAGAATGGATTTTAAGTGTGCAAAATCCCCGTAATTGTGACGGTTTTAGATAGAGGCAACTCCGCGAAATTGTGTTTTGCAGCAAGCCAAAACACAAAAATCGATTTGTTTTTTTTATTAGCTCACGAAAATGGTTTTTTAGCGTGCAAAATCCGCAAAATTGTCGTTTTGGTGTGCAACATTCGAATGAGGCAACAACACGAAACTGGATTGCCAGCCTCGAAAATCTGTGTTGTTGTTGTTGTTGTTGTCGTCGTCGTCGTTGTTGTTTTTTCCAAGCTTGACCCTCGAAAATGACTCATTAGTTAGTGAAACCCGCAAAAACGGTTTTTTATTGAGCGCTGAAATTGGTTTTTAGTGCCCAAAGAAAGCAAAAAAAACGGTATTTGAATTTGATCACCACGCGTGTTCGATAGCAATAACAATCCGCGAAATTGATTTTTTTAGTGAGCCCAACACGTCAAAAATGTTTTTTGTTGAGAAAAATCCGCTAAGTTGAAAGTTTCAGAGAGTGAAAACGGAGAAATTGGGTTTTCAGTGAGCTAGAAGAAAGGGTTTTTTTTGGCAAGAAAAATCAAGAAATTTGATTTAAATTTGAAAAATTTGGTTTTTAGAGATGTGGAGCTATGCAAAAATGACTTCAAGTGTGCAAAAACCATTTGGGTTGGGTTGAGTTTTCAGCACACACAAAAAACGCGAAATTGGTGTTTCAGTGAGCAAATCCGATAAATTTGTTTATTGCTGAGCCGAACCAGCGAAAATTTTGATGTTAATAAAATGAGGTGGTCCTGCTGGATTTTAACTTTTTGGTAGGTAGTTGCTGCCCCCATCAAGTCTGCGATTTGGAGTCTAGGGGTGGGCACACTTGCCCCTCTCTGGCTACGCCCATGCACCGGGAAAGCCTCAAACCACAGGAAAACTTGAAATCTCTGCAAAGCTCTAAGCCACAGCTAAGCTTCTACTACAAAAGCCTATAATCCGAAGAAAAGCTCCAGCCACAGTAGAGCGCTTCAACCATTGTAAAGCGCGTTCCTCTTTTTATTTATTATTATTAACGTGAATACGAGGGGGGGGAACAGAGTATCAGCGTTGTGTTTTTGGGTAGCGGATTGACGCGTAACGGCGTTAAAGTTAACGTTTAAGATCCGCTAGTCGCAACAGCGATATGTCGATTGTTAATGCCCTTGATTAAAAAGAGAGGGAGAATTTATCCCATAAAGATGATGCGTTATTCAAATGAGTGTTAGTTTTGTAGTAGCTTCGAAAACCCGCCCGTGCCCAAAAATTAATTTTTGCTTTTAATAGATTGTGTTGTCTTATTCGTTCAGGTCTCTTCACTGCTCAGTTCTTTAGAGCCCAACAATAGCCATCAGATCTGCGTTTCTCCGAATCAACAACGCACCACTGAACTCCCACCCCCAGTTCCACCTTTGATACACGTCCACTCTTCTGTACTGCCACCACCGTCAACACCACCGCAGCAACAACCAGAAACGCCGTCCTCCTCACCCACACCCCCACCTTCAATACCCTCAGCTCGACCGTCGCCGTCAACGTCTCCAGCCTCCCTCCAATTCACTGTCGACCAATCTAAATCGGTTAAACGTGAAGTGAAAATCATCGAAGTTCGAGCTCGAGAACTCGTCTGGTACCGGTGCGCTTTCTGCCCCTATCTCGGTTTGACCAAAGACTCTGTTGTGTCACATTTCAGTCATTTACACTGTCATAAAGTGTGCGCTCGACTCAAGTGCGTCTCGTGCGGTTCGCAGTTTTCGCGACTTCATCAGTTGAAACAGCACTACGTTTTGAAACATTTTGTTTCACTTCATGAACTTGGTGACTTGGTCAAGTTGACTGTACAGGTCAACGCTTATTGGAGGAAGAAGAACTGCGAAAATAAAAAAGATGAGGCGAGTAGCGAAGATGAAGTCGACGAACCTCAAGTAGACGATTGCGTTCAAGATGAGCGTGTGAATCATGGGAAAAATTTAGATATGCGTGAGAATCATGCGAGCACAAGCAATAATTATGTCAAAACTACTGAGGAAAACGAGAAAGAAGCTGTCGATCGACCCGAAGCCCATTCTTCTAAAACTGTTTCAGTCACTAAATCATCGAACTCTGCCTCTATTCAGGCCAGTGAGGGTAAACAAGGTCAGAAAATCGTATTGCCCAATAAAGAAGGGCTATGGAAAGAAGCAGTGCGGTGGAAATGTTCGGAACTTGGATGCCATTCGAAGTTTGTTAAGGAAGAAAATCTGGCCTATCACAAATTATGTCACGAAGGTAATCATTTTAAATGCAAAGAATGTCAATTAACGTTTGCCCGATGGTCTGACTTAACTCTTCACTTATGGCGGCTTCACAGTGTCGACATGGAGCTTTATTCGTGTCCGCAGTGCCCGTTTAAAACGAACAGTTACAGTAAGTTGAATAATCTTCATTTTCGAATTCACCAAAACGACAGGCCATTCCTTTGCGACGTTTGCGGTAAAGGATTTAAATCCCCGAAACAGTTGGGAAATCACAAAAGTGCTGTTCATCGTCGTCGCGGAGCAGCCGCTTCGCGAACTCAGGCGACTCGGACGTCCAATCTCGTGTGCACCGTGTGCTTTAGGAGTTTCGCCGACCCTCGTCTTCTACGCATGCACACCGATAACGTTCACAAAAAAGTGAGACCTCACGTTTGTAACGTTTGCGGATATTCAGCTTCGTCGAGCAGCTCATTGAAGATGCACCAGAGGGCTCAGCATACCGGTGAAAAGCCCTACACGTGCCCCGAGTGTGACTATTCCACTTCTGATCATAACTCACTGAGGCGACATAAAATGCGACACACAGGAGCCAAGCTCTACCGTTGCCCTCACTGTTCCTACGGTTGTATTCAAAGTTCAACGTTCAAAGTTCATTTGAAAAACAAACACCCCGGCCGTGACGACGGCCTCATGTTCAGCTGTCCAGTGTGTCCATTTCGAACTGTCAACCGAGAGATTTTCCTCACTCACAGTTCCAGTCACTCGCCGGCCAGTGATTTCAAAATGCCGGCAACCGTTTCCGAATTACCTCCCGCTCTTTCTCCGACTCATCCTACTGGTGAGCTGCTCTTGGAACCCGACCGGTCTGGTGGCCACTTGGAGACTGTGGTGCCGGTCAACAGTGTTTTTGTCCTGGACGATAGCATCGACGAACCGAAGTTTCTTGAAATTGATCAATGACTGAATTTTCGAGGTTAGACTTTAGAGAATCTCAATTCAAATTTTGGAAACTAAAATGAATCCATTCACCGACTTCTTTAAACTCTATTGTCGGCAGAATCGACCAGGTATCCGTTAAAGCGTAGCTGCAAGTTTTAACGACATGTATACACACGGCTGAATTTGGTTTGTGCTCCTAGGCGTTAAACGGGACTTGGAACCCCCACGTGGTCGACCCTGGTCTAAACCAGATTTGATGGGCGCGGGAACCTCACCGGTATCTCAATCGAGAGAGGTGTGGAGAAGTTATTAAACGGTAATTGCAGGGGAATTCGAGGTTTCTCCAAAGTCTGACTGATTATAGAAATAACGCGTATCTTGAACTACTGACGTGTAAGCAGCGATTCAATCATCGCATTACATTTCGTACTTAACTTAGAATAATGTATGTCCTCTTGTTTAATCCCCCCAAAGGTGGATTGTCTAAAGATGTCAGTCAGTTGATTGATTGGGCTGACGCCCTCCATGTGCTACTAGATTAAGTTCTGACTTGAAGAAAAACTATTTTGTGTTAGTTGCATGCCTACAGTGGCCTAAAGAAATGCGCATGTTAAATGCGCACGCATGCGCGTGTTAGTCGAGTTATAATACTCGGCTAGCTCGATCTTCCAATAGCAGTAGCACCTAGTTATAAATTAGCCCATAAACCAATACTAAAATTAAATTTTAATCAAAGATCTCAAAATTTCATACTGTCTTAAAGCGGTTTCCATTGGCATAAAATTGCGCTCTGAAGCCGAGCATTTCCACCCGTCTCTCTGAAATAAAACATATTATCTTAATTGAGAAGACGGGTGGAAATCTACTGCTCTAGGTCAGAATTTTATGCAAATGGAAAACTATTAAGATGAAATGATCGAACGTCTACTACAATTCAAACGTTTAATTTGTCTCTTTATCGTCTGTGATATGGTATTTATTGTAAAGTTTAGCGTAAATATTTTTCCCTCTTTTATTAATAGCGTTTTTTATTGGCATAAAAACCTGCCCTGGATAATATTTTTTTCCCGTGCGGAAAAAATCCATGTCCATTAACATCTCTCACCAGAGTTAAGTGTACCTAGAATAAAAACGCTAAAAATGTTTTATGAGCAAAGCCAATGACGATGTGAATTATAAAAATATGTTGTGGAGGAATTTGATTTCTTTATCTGTATTTTTCTTCAACCAAAAATTGGCGTTTTTCTGCAATTTTAGGCGCAAATGATCACTTTTTTTTCATTTTAGCCGCAAATTAGCGTTTTTAGTCAATTTTAGCCGTGAGAAGGTCTTCATAAACCGTGAATTAGCAGATTTTTTAAAAAAATTTGGCTTGGACTTTGCATTGCGAAACCACGAATTGATGCGTTTTCTCAAAAGAGAGCTTATTTTTCTCAATTTCAACGACTTTTTTTTTTCAATTTCACCGGTTAATGAACGCTATTGCTTAATTTTAGCCGCAAATTTGCATTTTTCGGCAATTGTAGCAGCTTCAAATGAGTGCCTTTTCTCAACTTTACCGTGAGCGGGCGCTGTATTCCTCAAATTTTAGCCTCAAACTGACGTTTTTAGTCAATTTTCTCAGCAAATTACGAGTTTTTTTTTTTTTTTTTCTCGAGCTCTCTTACTCAATTTTAGTCGTGAAAAGGTGTCCATAACGCGAATTGGTGTTATTTATCAATTTTATAGCCTCAAAAGCGCGCTTATTATCAATTTTAACCGCGCATGGGCGTTATTCTTTTGTGTTTAGGCTCAAATTTCCCCAGTGAATGAGCACTATTGCTCACTTTCAGCCGCAAATTAACATTTTTCGTCAATTTTAACCGCAAATGAGTGCTTTCTCTCAATTGTACCGTGAAGGATCCCATTTTTCTCGTTTTTAGCCGTGAAAGGGTCTCCAGAAAGCTCAAATCAGCGTATTTTCTTATTGTTGGCCCGATGGTAGTTGATTTTAGGCGCGAATGAGTGATATTTCTCAATTTTATCCACTACTATGCGTTTTTCCTCCATTTAACCGGCGAATTGGCGATTTTCGCTCAATTTAAGCCGCGGACGATGCCCGAAGAACAGTGAATATGCTCTTTTTTTTTTTTTTTTTTTTTTTTCAATTTTAGTCGATAAACCGCGCGAATTGCGGCTATTTGCCCACATTTTAGCCTCGGATTAACGGACAATATTCCTAAAAACAGGGCAAGCGAACCTTATAAGGGGCTTCATTCGACGGTTTCATTGTAAGAGGCGCTTGATGACGTTTTCCCAACTTCCCGAGGCGGACGATTATTGGCCGTTATATAACGGCTACATTTGTCATTCGAGAAAACTCAAAAACCTCGAATAGGCGTTTCCTCAATTTTAGCATCGAATTATTGCGCTTTTTCCAAACTTTTAGCCAAGAATTTGCGCTTTTCCTCAATTTAAACCACGAGGTTGCTTCAAGAATCCGCGAATTTAGCGGTTTCTCAATTTGCGAATGAGCGCTCTTTCTCAATTTTTATCCACGAATCAACAATTTTTCCAGTTATTAACCGTGAACGTGTGATTTCTCCATTTTAGCGGCGATTTAACGCCTTTTCTCCATTTTATCCCTGAATTATAGAGTTTAATATTTCAATTACACGTCCTCTTTTCCTCGTACATGTCCTACTTTTAGAGCGTCCGGACTTATTTTACAGGCGTGGAGGATAAAATTTATTGTCCTACTTTTCGGTGTTATATCTTGTAACGGTCTGATGGCAGTAGAGTGTTGTGTGGGGGGGGGGGGTGTACCGCCCTGGGGGCCACCAAAAAGCTTAGAGATGGAAATGAACCGCTTACGAGCATTTGATGCGAATAAAGAAAACGCTATGAAAAATTCGTTGCTAAAATTGAGAAGAATAGCTAGTTCGCGGCTCGTCAAAAATTAGAGATTTTACCTAGTTTAATAGCCGCGAATTAGCGCCTTTTCTAAATTTTTACCCACGAATCAGAGCATTTTCTCTTTTTTAGCCGCGAATTAACAGTGAATTCACGCCGTGAATTTGCATTTTTTCTCAACTTTAGCCGCGAGTCAAAGTTTTTATCAAGTTTTAGTCCGTGAATTTGCAATTTATCCTAATTTTAGTAGCGAATTGACGCGAATGTTTTATTTTTTTTTTTACCTTTTTGTCGCGAATTAGCCACTTTTACATGTACACTAACGCTTTTGCTATAGTTTAGCCGTAAGGGGCCTACATATACTGCGAATCAGTGATTTGTTTTTAATTTTAGTCTTGAAGCTGCACCGGAAAAACTCTAATCAGAGCATTTCCGGCAAGAAGTAGACAATTTATTCAAGTTTTATAGCCTTTTCTCAATTTTTATCCACGAATCACAGCTTTTTCTCCAATTCAGCCGTGAATTAGCGGCGGATTCCCCACTTTTAAGCATTGAACTAGCGCTTTTCCCCACTTTTAGCCGCGAATCGACGTTTTTAAAATTTTTTATACCGCGAATTTGCAATTTATCCCCATTTTAATCTTGAATTAGCGTTTTTTTCACTTTTATCCCCGGATCGGAGCCTTTTCTCAATTTTATCCGCGAATTAGCAGATTTTTCATCTTTTAGACATGAATTGTCTGTTTCTATAAATTTTAGCAGCAAATTACCATTATTCCAATTTTTAGCCGTGAATTAACAGTTTTATCCATTTTAGCCGCCAATTACCATTTTTTTCCCCTTCAAATCTCTCATTCAAATTGACGCATTTCTCACTTTTTAGCCACGAATTAAGGTTTTTACAATTTTTTGCCGCGAATTTGCAAGTTTTCTTACTTTCATTCGCGAATTATAGCTTGTTATATGTTTTAGCCGCGCATTGAAGTTTTCCTGAATTTTATCCGCGAATCGGGGCTTTTTCTTTGCGTTACCCGCGAATTTACGTTGTTATCAATTTTAGCTGCCGAATCAACTTGTTTCTGATTTTCAGCCGCAAATTTACGTTTTCAATTTTGGTATCGAATTAGCCTTTTTTTCACTTCTGTAGTCATTATTTAGCGTTTTTTCTCTATTTTAAGCGCAATCTTTTGGGTTTTTTCCCCGAATTAGCAACTTTTACATGTACACGAGCGCTTTTGCTATAGTTTAGCCGTAAAGGGCCTACATATACTGCGAATCAGTTATTTGTTTTTGATTTTAGTCTTGACGTTGCACGGGTAAAACTCGAATCAGAGCATTTTCGCCAAGAATTGGACATTTTTACCATTATTCCAATTTTTAGTCATGAATTAACAGTTTTATCCATTTTAGCCGCCAATTACTTTTTTTTTTCTTCAAATCTCTCATTCAAATTGACGCATTTCTCACTTTCTAGCCAAGAATTAAGGGTTTTACAACTTTTAGCCGCGAATTTGCAAGTTTTCTTACTTTCATTCGCAAATTAGAGCTTGTTATACGTTTTAGCCGCGCATTGACGTTTTCCTGAATTTTATTCGCGAATTAGGGCTTTATCTCTATGTTATCCGCGAATTTACGTTGTTATCAATTTTAGCTTGTGTGTAATTTTTAGCCGCAAATTTACGTTCTCAATTTTCGTATCGAATTAGCCTTTCTTTCACTTCTACAGCTATTATTTAGCGTTTTTTCTCAAATTTAACCGCAATCTTTTGTTTTCCCCCATTTTTTTTCACGAATTTGCAATTTGTTTCACTTTTTGTCGCGAATTTGCAACATTTAGGAGTACATTAGCGTTTTTTGTATAGTTAAGCCGCTAGCCGTATAAAAGGGCCTCCAAATACAGCGAATCAGTGATTTGTTAATGATTTTGGTATTGAAGTTGTGTATTGAAAAAACGCGAATCAGAGCATTTATTTGGCCATTTCTGTCAATTTTAACAGTGAATTACTATTTTCTAAAATTTTTTATGCATGAACTGACAATATTATCCATTTTATCCGCGAATTCCCAGTTTTTTAAAACTTTTAGCCATGAATGAAGCCGCAACTTAATGTTTTTACACTTTTTAGCCGCGAATTTGCAAGTTTTCTGACTTTTATTCTCGAATTAGAGCTTGTTATATGTTTGAGGTTTACTCAATTTTATCCGTGAATTACAGCTTTTTCTCTGCGCTAGCCATGGATTTATGTTTTTATCAATTTTAGCCGCGAATTATCTTGTGTCCAATTTCTAGGCGCGAATTCGCATTTTCAATTTTGATAGCGAATTTGCCGTTTTCTATAGTTTTTTTTTTATTTTCATCTGTAGCCATTAATTAGCGCTTTTGCTCAATTTCAGCCGCGAATCAGCAGATTCTTCAACTTTTAGCCATAAAATGGCAATTTCTATCAATTTTAGCAGCGAATTACCATTTTTCCAAGTTTTAGCCATGAATTAACAGTTTCATACATTTTACTCGCGAATTAGCAGTCTTTTTCAATTTTTAGCCATGAATTGACGCTTTTTTCTCACCTTTAAGCCGCGAATTCGCAATTTTTCTTATTTAATCGTGAAATAGTTTTTTGAATTTGAATTTTATTGAGAATTAGCAACTTTTAGAAGTACATTAGCGTTCTTTTTATAGTCTAGCCGTCAAAAGGGCCTCCATATACTGCGAATCAGTGATTTGTTCTTGAAGTTGTATTGAAAAAACGCGAATAAGATAATTTTTTTTTTTTACAATTTCTTTTTTGTGGTTTTTAAAACTTTTAGCCGCGAATTTCCAAGTTTTCTCACTTTTATTTGCGGATTAGAGCTTGTTAGATATTTTAGCCGCGTATGAACGTCTTCCTCAATTTTATCCGCGGAATCACGGTTTTTTCTCTACGTTAACCGCGGATTTACGTTTTTATCAATTTTAGCCGCGAATTGAGTTTTGTGTCCAATTTTTAGCCGCGTATTCACGTTTTCTATTTCAGTAGCGAAATAGCGGGGTTTTTCGCTTCTATCCATGACTACTACTAATTAAAGCGCTCTTTTGCAATTTTAGCCACTCATATTAGTGTTTTTTTCCCCCAAACTTTTAGCCGCGTACATGCTCCAAGAACATTTTAACGCGCCTTCTCAATTTTAGCCGCCTAGTAAGGACCTACGGAAACTGGAGAAAGCGTAATGCGAGCCAAATCACCGTCCAACCAGAGATAGTAAGTCTCCTTTTCACGTAGCTAAAAATCCTCATTTTTACCAACTTCACGCCCCCTATGAACGGGTGGGCATCCTCAGGTGGTCAGCCCTACTTTTTGGTACGCTAATGGGTTGCGGGTGACCGCAGGGCGCAAGGGGTTCCAAATCTGCTTCCTCGTAGTTTAAACGTTTCCACTAACAATTTTAAATCAGAAATTCTTGATCTTAGGATCCTTACGGTGTCGAGAAACTCCACAGTGCAAAAGTTGGTGGGGAGGGGGGTTCCGTGAGGGTGACCATCTCAAGGGGAAAACGCTCCCACGACACGAATAAACGGTATTCGCGTGGTTGTCATGGCAATACGTAACTCGAGACCTACGTCTTGTTATTCCACTACCTCTAATGACGAGAAGTGTTGAAAATTTTAGAATAAATGTACAATAAAGAAGGAAGCGATAAAAATATGGGGCCGGGGATACAAACGAGGGACAGTATCGACGGAGGAGGAGGAGGAGTGGGAAGAAGTTCAAGTCGAGCGTCAACAGCGGGCAGCGGCTCGGAAGCTAGACGGCCAACGGCTGGTATTGTGGCTACGGCCGATCCACAGTCACAAGCTCGGGGTAAGTCGCTTATGATTTTTCAGGAAAACGTCTTTGTACAGTTTGGTGTGGTGTGTGTGGCAGCCGACATGATGGCAGAGCTGGAGAAAAAAGTGATCGAAGCCTTCGAACTGTTTGATCACGCGTCGAATAAAACGGTCGATGTACGTGAAGTGGGAGCCATTATTCGTTTGCTGGGTAATTATACCATAACCAGTGTAAGATTGCAGTTAAAAGTCGGTTTATTGCGAAACGGTGCCTGAAACAGGTTGCGTGCCCACGGAAGCTGAAATACAGGAGATAATAGTGAGCGTCGAAGATCAAGAGACTCCCGGGAGCGTCCACTTGGACAGATTCGTTCACCACGTAGTTAACATCATATCCGAATATAAGTGCGTGAGTCAGTCTCTTTTTTCCAACAATTTAGTGTCAAGGCTGTCATTCTCCCCTGAGTCAAATTGACGCATTACCTTTACCAACATTTTTAACGGAACAAAATGACAATATAAATCAAATTGCGCTTTTAAACAAAAACAAGAATGCAGCCAGCGAGTGCTGATGAACTTCTGAAAGCGTTCACAACTTTCGACCCAGATGGTACTGGCTATATTGACAAGGACGTCATGGTAAACTTGATGAAAGAGGGCCCTGAGCCGTTTACCGAAGAGGAAATTGAAGAAATGATGGGAGCAGCCGTTGAGCCTGGAACTGAAGTTATTAACTACGAGCAGTACATCAACTTGATAATGGTAAATTGATTTTAGAAGATCTGTGGGGGGGGGGGCAGCAAGGTAAAGAAATATCAAACACAATTTAAAAAAATAACACGTTCATTCATCTATTGGGGTTTGCGTATACCTGAATACTTCAATCAACGCTGTTGAGTTCTTTAGCTTACCAATACATCATTTTAAAGTTTAGAATAAACAGGAAAGGGACTTTTAGTTAACTGTGCGATCGTGCTGTTCATAAAATCGTCGCTTTGCAGCATCGTCTGATTCCAGTCAGCCTATTCAACAAGCCACCACCACAAAATTGTAAACTTTTATTTCTTACAGGTTGACTAAACAAAACTCACGATATGCTCAAGCGATTCCTTGACCGAATGATCCCTCGAATACACGATGCTTCGCTTCGTGCCTTGCACAGCCACTGGACTTTTCTTTGCGATGCTATCTGCCAATTCGAGCGCCTCTTGGACCATCCTTAATGGTCCACCGATTAAATAAAGTGCACAAATAAATGAAAAAATTAATGGACCTACGTTTCTTTGTCAGCATAAACTCTGTTGACTAGCCCACACTCTTTAGCTTCATCAGCTTTGAGAGGCCTAGCCGAAAATGCCAGCTCGTTCACTAAACTCTGACTTTTGACAATTTTCGGAAGACGCTGTAAAGTGCCCACATCCGCCGCCAGACCTATAATTCACACCCCAACCCGACCGTCAAAAAAAAAAACATTTCCAGCATTTTACATGGCGCAGTAATAAATAAAACGGACAAACCCATATCAACTTCTTTGATCGCAAAGTAGGCGTCTTCGGTGCAATACCTTATGTCACCCGCTGAGATCATGTCAACGCCAGCTCCAATACAAGCGCCATGAACCAGACAAATCACCGGTTTTACGCACTGGAGGTAATAAGAAAGACGATAAGGTCACAATTTTGTCTGAATGGTACCCTCCCCCATTCAATTGTGCTGACGGGGGGGGGGAGGAGGATCTCTTAATTTAACACTGACCGTTTCCAACGATGACATACTTTCCTGGTATCTGATTATATTTTTTCTGAGAATTTTACACCTACGGGCAACGTCTTCTTGTTCGGCCAATTCCTCAGCCATTCCCATTAACGCTTTAAAGTCGATGCCTAAGAACAGATTTTTAAAACTTTTTTCTCCAACCAAACCAAAGGGAATATGCGCAGACCATTTGCGCATATTAGAGATCACAGTGGTGGTAAAAGGTGGGAGGGGGCTAACCTGCTGTAAATAGTTTGCCAGCTCCGGTAAGTAGGACAACTCGACATTCGTCATTTTCCCCTAGGGCGTTGAAACACTGATGAATTTCACTGTAAAAAGAATGATAAAAAAAAAAAATGTATTCCCAAGGAAGGGGCGTGTTTAAAAAACAGAAATATTTTCGGAGCGTTAACGACTTGGTGTAGGCGTCAAAGAGTCATAATTACAAGTCAAGTGATCCAATCTGGGGAAGTAATTGGGACCATCACACGACAGAAGGCTTGGGCAGCTGCAGCAGAACTGCAGGCGATTAAGGCCAAATAGCCCCCCGCAAGTGACCAAAACCGACCGTTTCGCGTTGTCCTTGGTTTCGACCGAATTTCTCCGCTCCACCGTGGGCTAGCGAGGCCCGCCTTTTGTCGAGGCTTTTCCGGGCTGACGGTAACGTCGTAGCCGCCGCCACCCACAGGAAAATTCGTGAGGCCCCGGAAAACGGGCCGAAGCGGCTAAAATTGCCTGGATCACGGGGCGAACTCCTTCAACGGCTCTTTCGATGGAAAATCTGTTTCCCCAGGATCTGGATCCCCGCTCAAAACTCAAGATCAACTGCTACTTACCAGCCAAAAAACGTATTCACGCTACTCCGGGTCCATGGACCTAACGATTCTGTTTAAAATAAGAGGCCGTGAACCTTCCACGCCAGGCCAGCAAACCGTGACAAATACAAATAGCAATGACATTACTGTACTCTGAGTTAAAAAAATGTGTGGAATTGCCAGTTTGGAATGCGCGTAGCCAGTGAGCAGTTGCTCTCCACTACACTCAAGAGCGCAGCCGCAGTGCGGGAACTGCCAAACCCATTAATGTCATCGAACAATCATCTAATTTTGTTCCGTCAACGCTCACAAAAAATCATCCCTCAGATTTCGCTCACTAAAAAACCAGGTCGGGATCTCCCTAAAAAATAAGTTCACTGATTTTTGTGGCTTAAAAACCATATATTCGAGGCGTCGACTCATTCAAAAATGAAAATTTGTCGGATTTCGCTCACTAAAACTCCAATTTCTCAGATGGTTGACGCTGAAAAACTGAGTGGCCTCATTCAACGACATTTTAGCATTAGAATTAGCACACGAAAAAACCATTTTCGCAGGTCTGGCTCACTAAAAACCACAAATTAATCTGGTTTCGCTCTATTAAATCCAAATTTCGCGGATTTTTCTCACCAAAGACACATTTTTGCGGGTATTTTTCACTAAAAAACCCAATTTCGTGGTTTCCGCTCACCTAATTTTGCGGGTTCCATTCGCCTACTAAATCGCTAATTTCCCTCAGTATAAAAAAACAAATTTCGTGAATTGATCTCGCACAAAAACCAATTTTCGCGGGCCTGACTTACTAAAAACCCAATTTTGCGGCTTTTTGTGACTTAAAACCAATGTCGCTGTTTTTTCGCTATCTAAAAAAGTAACTTTGATGATTTTGCTCCCCTAGAAAACCATTTTTGCGGATGAGGCTCACCACAACAAATCATTTCTCAGATTTCACTCGCTTAAAAAAACCGATATTTCAAGGATTTTAGTTGCTAAAAACCCAATTTCGCAGAGTCACGTCGTCCAAAAAACGATTTTGCGGATTTTGGACACTCGAACTAATCTCCCGATTCTGGCTCACTAAAACGGCATTTTTGGGCCCACTAAAACCCCCAAATTTGAGGGGTTTAGCTCGCTGTAAACCCAATTTAGCTTTCAATAGGTGACATCTTCTCCATTAAAGCTGCCCACCCCTAAATCAATGGCTGGCTACGCCCCTGCAATTTGGCGTCTAATAATTCCCGGTGAAATTGCTCGTTTCTGGTATTTATTTTTCCGAAATTGCCAAAATTCTGATCTTCATTTCTGCGAAAATTCATAGTTTCGGTTATTTTTCATAGTGACGGCGGAACCCCGGGGGCTAGCCGGCCACGACGACAGTGACCAAACTTTTTTGACGAATAGCCCTCATTTTGAAGGTGTTTATTTCCTTTGTGGATATTTATACACACAATTGGATTTTTTCTGACTGAAGATTCACGATTTTTCAAGCTTCACGTCCTAATTTCAGCAAAACTGCAAGTTTCAGGGTCTTTTGGACGTAAACCGGTCTCGGCGGAGCCTCCAACTTTGACTTTGAACTAGAATTTATTTGCAATTTAGGTAAATTCAATGAGTTTACAAGTTTGGGTCTTAATTTGAGCAATATTACAAGAGTTTGCAGGCTGAATGTACGCGAAATTGACTGTTTCGAGTCATCGGATCTTAATTTCAGCGAAATTGCAAGTAAATGGGACGCTTAATTTCGCAGAAAAGGCAATAATTTTTGGTGCTAAATATCCGTGAAATTTGCAAGTTTGCAAATTGTTTTTTGAGGGCTCGGACCCCGCGCTAGCCGGCCACGATCGACCGTGTCGTAGACTGACGAATCCCTCACGCCATAACCTAAACAAAATTGTAATACTTTGTAGGCAAATATCCGTGAAATTGTATGTTCCCATACACAATTCAGCGAAATTACAAGTTTAAAGAGGGGGGGGGGGGTTCATTTTTGTGGTCGGCGACCCTGGGAGCTGCCGTCCCGAGTCAGATTAGACATGGCGTAATCGTAGAATGGCGTAAATCGTGATATTACGCCATCTGCAAGGCACAAATGATGAGTTTAGCCATTTTTAAGGACCGAATATCGTTTGAATTTTAGCCATTTTCACGGCGCAAACAGTCAGTACGGTCATTTCTTGGGCTTGTATGGTCATAAATCCGTCATTTTAGTCAGTTTTGCAGGGTACGAACTCAATTCAGCCATTTTCAAGGCGCGAATTGTCAGTTTAGCTATTTTGGGGGCCATTCGGCCGCCATTTCGGGGTTTGCCATTTAAATATAGGCCGCGAATAGTTACATCAAGCGAATGCGTGAGTACACGCAGCAGCTTGGCCATATTATTGGCGCGCAAAATGGTTGATTTTGCAATTTTCAGGCAGGAATAATCTGTTTAAGAGATTTTCAGTGTGCCAATCGTCAGTTTATCAGCGTGTAGAGTCAGTTTGGCTATATTTATAGTGAGAATCGTCAGTTCAAGTACTTTTAGCGTGCATGCAATTAGCTTAGCCTTTGGCCATTTTCAAAAGGCGCGAGTATGTCAGTTTTACCATTTTGGGGAGGCGAACAGTCAGCAATTATCCGTTTTTAGGAACGACAAGTCCGTCAAGCTAAAGGCGCAAATGGCCAGGACTGGCGATTTATGGCGCGCAGTCGATTTATATCAGGGCGGGTATCATGGCCGTTTCAGGCATTTTCAGGGCGCACAAATCGTCAGCTTAGCTATTTTTAGGGTGTGAGAAGCCAGTATGCTGTTTAGAGTCCGCACTTTAGAGCGGAAATTGCCAGTTTCGCTATTTTTAGGACGCAATAAGTCACTTATTTAGCCATCTTTAAGGCGCGAATCGTAAAGTTTGCCATTCTGAGGCGCAAGTATAGTAATTCAAGTCGATTTACTCGGTCGGTTTAACTATTTTTAGGAAGCGAATGAGTGTGAAACCCTTTTTAGCACAACGAAGCACACAATTTCTCTTAAGCCCCTCCTTTGAGCAAATCCTGAATCTGCGTTTGTGTATACAATGTGTACACTTCAGTAGCGCCGACACTACAGCCATGGTGTAGCAGCCGCACCTCTCTAAGGGGTGGTTGGTCCGTGATTGAGGAGGTGATAAATAACATTGAAGTAAAAAGGATGAAGATAAGTGTGGTCAAATCCAAAGAAGGAAGGGAGAATCTGTTCTCTGGTCAGACATTATTTTATAGGACGAAATTGACAGTTTATATTACGAAAATCACAGTTTTGAATGTCTAAATTGACAGTTTCTAGGGTGAAATTGGTAGATTCGAGGACGAAACAGTCAATTCCATCGCCAAACTCATCAATGTCGTCTTGAAACTGTCAATTTCGTCCTAAAAACTGTCAATTTTGCTCTAGAATCATTCAAATCTGCCAACTTTGTCATTCAAAACTTTCACTTTCGTTCTTGAAACTGTCAATTCAGTCCTGGAAACTCAGTGGATATTTGTCACGAAAACAGTCAATTTCGTTCTGGAAACTGTCCGTTTTTTCCAGGAAATTGTAAATTTTGTAGTTAAAACTATCAATGTCGTCCTGATACTCTCAATTTCACCCTATAAACTGTCAATTTCGACGAAATTGATAGTTTGAAGAATAAAATTTACAGTTTCCAGGACAAAAATGTCATTTGATAGTTCCCAGGACTAAATTGACAGATTTGAACATTTATTTGACAGTTTCCAGCACTCACAACTGTTTCCGGTGAAGGGGATAAGAAACCCTTTAGTTTCCGAAATCCGTTGACAGTTTCTAGGGCGAAATTGGCAGACTCAAGGACGAAATTGACAGTTTTTAGGAAGAATTTGGCACTTTTAGAATAGGTAACGTCGATAGTTTTGACGACGAAATTGACAGTTTTGAATGACGAATTTTACCTTCATAGGACGAAATGGACAGTTTCATGGTCGAAATTTACAGTTTGGTGGACAAAATCAACAGTTTTTAGGACAAAATTGACAGTCGACATTGATAGTTTCAACTGGAAATTTACAGTTCCGCCCAGGACGAAATTGACAGTTTCTGGGACAACATTGACAGTTTTATTTATATTTTATTTTTAGAGTTTTTTGGCTTCTTCGTTTCCTAAGCTTTCGCTCCAGTAATAGTAGAGGAAGCGATAAGTCAAAACTCTAAAAATAAAATATTAATCAAGTTGCATGGCTTAAAAACAAATAATATTAATAACATTGACAGTTATTTACGACAAAGTTGACAGTTTCTGGGGCGAAATTGACAGTTTCCGTGCCAAAATTGACAGTTTACAGGACGGAATTGTGGTGAAAGTTTGTATTACTCCACTGTTTTGAAGTGAATGGACCCAAAAACCCCATTTTGTGAGCCCAAATTGTCTGCTGCTGCATCTCGAAATAAAGTTTTGTGATCTTTTCTTATTTAGAAGGAAATTGACAGATTCCAAGTCAAAACTGTCGCAGTTTCTCGGGTGAAATTGATAGTTTTAAGGAGACGAATCGAAGGAGACAAAATTAACAGTTTTAAGGACGAAATTGACAGTTGCCGATGGTGGGAGGGGATATGCAAATCCATAGTCTGAAACTCGGATTCTCGTCAGTAACTGAGTTTACAATTTTTAGTGCACGAATGGTCAATTTGGCCATTTTTGGAACGTGAATGATCTTTATACAAGGCGTGAAACTATCAGTTTGGACATGGGAGGGGAGGGGGAGAGTGTGAATTGTCAGTAAAGCCAGCAGCCCCTTTCAGAGCATGATCAGTCAGTTCTAGATACCACTTTCAAGGGACGAATCGTCCCTGACGCTTTCCAATAAACAGCAAGGGTGTGACCATTCTAGAGTGAAACTTTGAAGATTTGAGATTTTTAAGGCGCCTGGTTATTTTAGGGTACGAATTGTCCAGTTTAGCCATTTTCAATGGCGCGGAATGGTCTATTTGGCCATTTTTTAGAGTGCGAATGCACGATTTTGGCAATTTTCAGGGCACAAATCGTAGGTTCAGGCATTTTCATGGTGCGAATTGCCAACTTGGCTATTTATAAATAATGAATTGTCAGTTTAACCGTTCAAACATTTCCAAGGCGCGAATAGTCATATGAGCCATTTTTAGGGCGTGAATAGTCAGTCAGCTTGACCATTTCCAGAGGGCTAATCATCAGTAAAGTCAATTTTATCGAAATTTGCTTTTTACATGCTAATTAATTGTTCTAACACCAAAACCAAGGGACTCATTGGAAAGAGCACAACATTTCCTTACAGAGCAGCCTATATAGCTATAATATACCTGAAATACGGAAAAATGATAATTTTTAGGTTCGGTATTCACGGCTGTAGGTATGTGAAAAGGTTGGACAGCGATTTGGCTCCTTTCTACGAATTCCAGTCCATACTCGACCTGGAGAATATAACGTTACCAGTGATATCAGCAAAGAATGTGGGCTGAATATTCGATTGAGCCCCCGAGAGTGCTTTTCTGGTGTCTCAAATACAGAAAATTCCGCCTTCTTGTGGAAAATTCGCGGCTAAAACAGAGAAAAATACACCAGTCTCCAGCTCGTTAGGTCCTTAGGCGCACTAATGTACTGGTCGGCACTTTGCAACTTGCTGACGGGGCAAAACCCTAAGAAGAAAGCGCTAAATTCGTGGCTATAACAGCGAATAAGCGCTGATTCGTGGGTCTCACGATGCAAATTCCAGATCAAAATTGAGAAAAAAATCGTGGATTCGCGGTGCGTGGCGGCCATTCCACGTCTTTAAAAAAAAAAAATTTAAATTTTTTACCAGGGGATTAGCACTTTTCTCAGGTTTAGCTGGATTAACGTTTTTCTCAAGTGTTTTCCTCAATATTAGCTGCAAAATAGGGGAACTTTACACGAATCAGGATTTTTTTGGTTCACCATACGCAATGCATGGGCGATTTTTCTCAGTTTACTCGCGAATTAGCGGTTTCTTCACCTATTGCCATAAATTGGCGCTTTTTTTTCAATTTCAGCCTGGAAAGTTGCCATCAGAATCCGCAAATTGGCGTATATTCAGTTTTTGGCGCAAATTAGAATTTTTCTCAATTTCAACCGCGAATTAGAGCTTTTTTAAAATTCTAGCAGCGACGCGTCGTAGCGTTTCAAACCTGTTAATTTGCGAATTTTCTCAATTTCAATCAAAAATTTGCGTTTGGCGCAATTTTAGCTGTAAATTGGCGATTTTTTCCCTTCTTAGCCGCGAATTAGCAATTTTCTCAATTTTTAGGCTTAAAATTAACCTTTTTCTTAAGTTTGAGAAAGGTTAGTTGCTGATTATTTTATTTTCTAAATATTACCCGCAAATTAGCGGTTTTTCACATTATTAGCAATTTTATATAACTTTTATAGGTATAGATTATTGCTTCTTTTCAGTTCTAGCCGTGAATTAGAGTATTTTTTAACATTATATTATAGTCATGCATGAATTTGCCATTTTTCTGAATTTTAGCCACAAAAATGCCTTCAGAAGGTGCAAATTTAAATTATAAATGTACATGTTTTTGTTCAAACCTTTTTCAAACCAAAAAATTCACATCTATTCATCAGTTTCTGTCAGCAAATAATCATTCTTAAATCATAAATTTCACGACACTTAATTCGAGAATTAGTGATGTTTCTCAATTTCAGCAGCGAATTTTCGCTTTTTCTAAATTTTAGCTGCGTGGTAGCATTTCCAACCCGTGCATTACCTACCGAGTTTTGTCAATTTTTTTCAATTTAAGCTGCAAATTAGCAATGTTTTCTATTCTCAACTGAGAATTAGCACTTTTCCCAAATTTGAACTGAAAATTAACGCTTTTCTTAATTTTGGCTGCGCTAATTGGTGATTTTTTCAATTTTTGTCGCGAATTAGTGATTTTCTTCATTTTGTAAACGCGAATTAACGTTTTTCCATGCAAATTGCAAATTAGCGATTTTTCCCAGTTTCAGCTGTGAAATAGCGTTTTGTGCTAATTTTGCGGCCATTCAGCATCCTATTCCCTTTTTCACACGCGAATGGGTGATTTTACGCTATTTCAGTTGGGAATTTGCCATTTTTTGTCCAATTTTAACCTGAAAGCGTATTTTATTTGTCAATATTATAGCGTGTTTTCTCAACTTTAACCGCGGGGTTTGCCCAAATACAACACTTTTGCGTTGATTTCCACAATTTATTCGTAGAATGGCCTCCATGTACCGCGAGTCAGCGATTTTTTTCTTAATTTTAATCTGAAAGTTGCATCGCGAGACCATGAATTAGCCAAGTTAGCAAACTATGACTATCCGGGGTTCCCCCTGACAGTTCGCAGGCCGGGATGTGGGACAAAATTAGCCAAATCAGCAAATTTGACCCCGGAGATTTCGCAACCCTACTCATGCGACGCGTTTGGCGTCTTGGGGCTATGCTGTTCCTGCTTCCTATCTCAAAGATCTGTTCTGACGTTCGATTGTTGGGTGGACGCACTAAAAAAATGACAGTGAACAAGAGCAAGACGCTTGCGTGTTCCACAAATCCAGCTCTTGGGTAATGGGAAAAGTAATTCAATTTACAGTAATTGTAATTATTCGTGGAAGTGAAAAGTAATTGGTAATTTGTAATTAATCCTCTTTTTTGGAAGTAATTTGTAATTTATTACTCAAAAAGCTGTAATTTGCCCACCCCTGGATGTAACGTCTGGTATTTATAACTCGCAAGATCTTTCAACGTCATCATCACACAATGCTGCGGCACTTAGCCGCCAAGTCCCCCCCCCCAGCCCCGTTTTGCCCTTATCGCCCTCATCAGTCCTGCTGATCCAGATCTCCCACCTAACTCGATTTTACCAGCTCAGGTCGAGCGTCAGGGCGTTGAGATCGTAGTGCAAAGCAGCTATTTTGCCCGCTGAACCTAGCTCCTAAACACTGGCATGCCTCCATTTCACTCAAAACGCTGAAATTCACCCTACAACCAATGAGAAAAATTGGACCGACTTTACCGGCAAATTAGACTCACACGGTCTGATTAAAACCAATCACGAGAGTTTGGCATTTTCAAAAATAAAAATCGTTATTTTGACTCTTCCAAACGTCAATTTCGCGGATTTTCACTCATTCAAAAACCAAATATTCGTGGGTTTCACTCTTTCATAAACCAATTTTACGGACTTTCACTCTTTCAGGACCCAATTTAGAAGCCTTTAAAACCCAATTTCGGGATTTTCGCCTATTCAAAAACCAAGTTTGCAAGATTTTGCTCTTCACATAATTTATCTTGCAGGTTTGGTTAAATGAAAAACCAATTTTGCAAAAAACTGAAAAAAAAGAAGAAATTTTGGGGTTTTTAAATTGCAGTTTTGCTGAAGATTTTTCACTCTTCACGAACAAAATTTCAAATTTGGCACCTTATAAAGAAAATTTCACCAATTTTAGCTATTTCGTACACCAATTTTGCTTATTTTCTCGCTTTCAAATCCCAAAATTACGTGGGATTTGCTCTTTGAACAATTTTATATTGGTGGGGGGGGGGGTCAGAACCCAATTTCGTGTGCTTCGCTTCTTTAAACCCCGATTTTGGGAAATTTATGAATTATCTTCCCGATTTGGGAAGAAAAACCAAATTTATGAATTTTGACTCGATCAAACACAAAATTTTACAAATATTTTTATAAAACATAATTCGCTGATTTGGCTCATTGAAAAACCATAATTTCATAGTTTTGGCTCTTTCATACCCGTTTCGTGGTTTTCGTTCTTTCAACCCCCCCTTTCAGCACTTTATTGCTCGTTGGGTTAGAAAATATTAGTTTGTGCCTTGGAAACTAGTTTTCAAAAAACAGGAATCTTATTGCTCCAAAAATCTCATTTTTCGGTCCAAATGAACTGGTACAGATCGAAAGAATCTGCAGATTAACTCCTCGAATCAGCAGATTAACATCAGGACATGCATAATTAACCATAAAAATGACTATGACGGCTATGAACAGATTAAAATAGCACATAATTAGGCACACATGGCATTCAATATCGAATCAGTCCACAGATCGGCCTGTTCCCCTTCAATATTTTACCCTCAAATTCGAAACCAGAGCAAACTATTGAATTTGCGACGATTTGCCCACCCCTTCCACTCCATTCTCTTCCAAGAATTGACACCTCTCACCGCGCGTAGTGAAAAATTCAAATAAGCTTGCCGATCGGCCCTTCCTTGTCAATTTCGTTGGCCTAAAATTCGAAACCACAGCTGGACTGACTATTGCATTTGCAAAGATTTTGCGTTCACTTCTGGTTTTGAATTTTTGAGGCCAAACAATTGACGACGAAAGTCCAGTCTGCAGGCTTATTCGAATCTGCACGCTACAGTGTGAGATGCGCCAGAATTTTTTAAAGAGGAATTTTTTTTCCATTTTTAACTGAGAATTAGCACTGTTCCCCAATTTGAACTGAAAATTAACGTTTTTCTTAATTTTAGCGGCGCTAATTGGTGATTTTTTTTCAATTTTTGCCGCGAATTATAGTGATTTTCTTCATTTTGTATCCGCGAATGAATGTTTTTCCATAACTTTACATATCTGCAAATTGCAAATTAGTGATTTTTCCCAATTTCAGCTGTGAAATAGCGTTTTGTACTAATTTTGAGGCCATTCAGCATCCTATGCTTTATTTCATACGCGAATGTGCGATTTTACGCCATTTCAGTTGTGAATTTTCCATTTTTGTCCGATTTAACCTGAAAGCGTCTTTTATTTGTTAATATTATAGCGTGACCATGAATCAGCGCTTTTTAGTAGCTATAGCCACGAATATTACCGATTTTTGTCTGAAAGAGGGTCCGGGGCGAACCCCCCCCCCCGTACCGCGGTACACTACTGCGTTGGGTCTGAAGTCCAAAGAAAAAGCTGGACGTACTCGGACCTTTTCGGGCTGTTTAAAGTCCAGAAAATCTGCTAAATTTAATTTCAACGTGAAACACTCATTTTTGGAGATTGTATGGGGCTCTTCGTTATGGTAGTAGTACTCCTTCGTTCGCATACTTGTCGCTGGGGGGGGGGGGGTGATCTATCCCCCATATCCCCCCTGAAGAAACCCTACCACGTTGCTAAATTTTTTTTTTTTTTAGATATCTTTATTAATAGGTATCTGTATTATAACAACTGAGCCTGAGCCCATCAAGTTAATTTACTTGTATACAATTTACAACATTATTGGAGTTCATGGCCCAGTGGCCTTCCTCCTACGAGCACGCACGCACCTCACTGTCACTACCGCGACACCACAAGGTCCATGGGTTTTGTCCGCTGTAGCCGCCTGACGACGTCACCGTTGTCCAGGAGGCGAAGTGCTTCCGGGTTCATATGCTCCCGAAGACGGTGTTGTTGTTTGAGCGCATGCTGGTCAATTACTTCTTTTACGGTTTCCACCTTGAGGTCTCGGTGGAAGTCATCATTGCGAACATACCAGGGGGCATTGACAATGCTCCTCAGTACCTTGTTCTGGAATGTTTGAATGACCTTAATATTGGTCTTTTTTGTTCAACCCCAGAGCTGAATTCCATACGTCCATACTGGCTTCAGCACTTGTCTATATATTAGCAATTGGTTATGGATGGAGAGCTCAGAGTGCCTTAGTGTCGAGTGTCATACCCAGGTATTTAGCGGTGTTTACTATGGGTACCTGTTGTCCGTTGATAATTATTGGTATATTAATTATTCTCTTGTTTGTGAAGTAGATGTGTGAGAAATTGAGTTCGTTCAGTTTTAGTCGCCATTGTTTGGCCCATTGACATACATTATTTACTGTGTGCTGTAGTTGTGATGTTGCTTCTTCAACAGACTCTGCAACCGCCAGTAGGGCTGTGTCGTCTGCAAACGTTGCGATTGTTGTGTCCCCACTGCTAGGGACGTCGTTCGTATAGAGGAGATACAGCAGCGGCCCAAGTACACTTCCTTGGGGAACACCAGCATTTATCCTCTTTAATGATGAATACGCTCCTTCGTGCTTCACCCTGAAGTGTCTTTCTGAGAGGTACGACTTGAGAATGTGGAAGTATTGGTCCGGCAAGTTTCTTCTAAGTTTGTACAGCAGACCCTGATGCCAGACTTTATCAAATGCTTGGGAAACATCAAGGAACACGCTCGCGCAGACTTGCTTCCTCTCTAAAGAGTTCTCAATCACCCGAGTGATGCGATGCACTTGATCAATAGTAAAGTGCTTTTCCCTGAACCCGAACTGGTGATTGGGGATAAGCTCCTTGTCTTTGACTATGGCTTTTAATCTCTTCACGAGTAACCTCTCGAAGAGTTTGGAGATCACTGGTAACAATGATATAGGACGGTACGACGTTTTCTCACATGATTCCTTACCAGGTTTCAGGATCATGATCACTTCTGCCACTTTCCAGCAACGAGGTACGTATTTGAGTCTCAGCGATGCGTTTATGAGGTAGAGTAACATACGCATTCCTACTTCCGGGAGTAGTTTGACGACATTCCCAGTTATGAGGTCATACCCAGGAGCTTTATTTGTTTTGAGATTGTTTATTGCATATTTAAGCTCATTAAACGTTACCGGTCTTATATATTGCGAAGACGCTGATGGAGGCAGCGTCGGCAGGTTTTCCTCATCTCTTTCCCCTGGCAGCGGCATAAATGTTTCTTCGAGGTGCTCTGCAAATAGTTCTGCTTTCTCTCGGGGACTTTTCGCCCATTCTCCGTCCAGCTTTCTAATCGGAGGAATGTGTTCTTTGGGATGCTTAAGCGATTTAGTAATCTTCCACAGGGAGTAATCCGTGTCGTTTCCTGGAGTTAACTCCATCAATAGTCTGGCATGTGTTTCTTGCTTGATTTCCTTGTTCAGGGCGTCAAGCCGAGTCTTTAGCCTATTCAGTTTTGCTTTGTCACAAGGAGCTCTACTGTTTTGCCAGAGTTTCCTCGCCTTTCTTTTTTCCCTAACCAGCTCTCTAACCTCACGGGGATATGTGGTGTGGCTGATTCTTGCAATGTTTTCTGTAGGCGTGGCAGACCAAGCAGCTCGCTGAATACATTTGACGAAGTTCCCAGCTTCCTCTTCTAATTGTTCCGGTGATTTTAGAGGGACTGAAAGGTTAATATTAGAGGCGACGTATTCCCTGAAAACATCCCAACTAGTGCGTTGAGTGACTAGCCTTGGCCGGTCTTCCTTCAAAATGATTGAGCCGCTAATCGTAAGAACAATAGCAGAATGATCTGACATTAGACTGCCACAGTCTTCTACGTGAATGAAGTTGTCCGCTACTCCCTTGACCACAAAAAAATCAATGAGATCAGGAGTCTTTAATGGGTCCTTGGGCCAATACGTAGGCTTTCCTGATGAATGGAAACTGCAATTTTTTCTTCTCCCAGCGGAGAACAACTCTCGTCCTTTTGTGGTTGTTAGCCTCGAGCCCCAATATGTGTTCTTTGCATTGAAATCCCCGCCGATGACGAAATTAGCACCCAGACTATCCATTAACGATAAGTAGTCCTCTTCTTTCAGTGCGTATCTGGGAGGGCAGTAGATGGCAGAAATGCTACAGCTTTTGCTATTTACGGATGCTTTAACTGTTGCTACTTGCATGGATACTGGGTTCCACGTAGTGTTGAACGGTGCTCTTAATGAAGATGGCTGCTCCTCCTCTCGGTCTACCTGTTGGGTGGTCCGCACGATAGCACGAGTAGCCTTTGATTTTCATGTGAGATGACCTCGTGAAATGAGTTTCCGAGATCAAACTGATATCAACTTTTTCTTGATGGAGAAATAACTCAAGTTCTGAAGCATGTTGCCCCAATCCATTTGCGTTCCATGCTGCTATTGTCACAGTATTTTGACGTTTCATAATTTTTGTTCAACTTTTAGGCTCTTTTCGAGGGTGCTAACCCTCTCAGCCAACAGATTATTGGTTCTTTTTTGCTCGTTCACAATTTCCAGTAGTAGAGTGAGCATTTTATCAACTGAGGATGGAGCCGGATGGCCGCTAACTACCCCAGCATAGGACGTTTGTTTTTTAGTCGGAACAATTGTTTCCCTAGCATCTGGTTGGACTTTCTGAATGATCTTTGCTGCTTGCCTTTTCCCAGCCCCTCCGGTCTTGGAGTTATTGGCTTTTTCTTTCATATGCTGCAACTATTTGGCTACCTCACATCCACGATAGCTCGCTGGGTGGGCGTCTCCGCAGTTGACGCATTTTGCTGGGCCCTTCGTGAGGGGGCATTTTTGGGCGTCATGCTTCCCAGCACACTTAACACACCTCGCTTCTCGCTGGCAGTAGGTTCGTGTATGGTTGAACCCCTGGCAGTTCTTACACTGCGGAATGAGATTTGTAGTTCTTCTCAAAGGTTCGATCTTAACTTTTATATTAAGAATCGACTGGATCGAGTATATCTTTTCAGTCTCTTCCATGTTATCGAAGCTAAGTACGAAAAGAGGAAGATTCTTCTTGATGACGATTGGGTTGCCCTCGTCGTCATTTTGCCTGGTTTTTTTAATTAGGTTAACAGCCTCTGTAATTTTATACCCCTTTTCCTTAAGGTCGTTCACTATATCCTCCGGTAAGCAGGAGTGGTGAAGCCCTCTTGCGACTACTCTGAAGGGGCGCTCATTTTTATTCTCATACGTGTACCACTCGAATTTTTTTGCCTTAAGCCATTAGTAAGAGCACGATACGAGTCGCTATCTTGGGCGAAAATTTTTCAAACATTGTTGGATAACGCTTTGATGGAACACTCTTTTGTGGTTTCCACACTTTTTATGAAATTATGTATCGTACTGTACTCAGTAACACCAATAACCGTTACTGGGGGTGGCGGTGCCTCTTTTTTACTTTTTTCTAGCTGAACATGTGAAGCAGGTCCAGTATCATTACTTTTATTCTTTCTGGGCTCATCGGATATGTCCGGTGAGGAAGATGCTTTCCGTTTCTTTTCATTCCTTTTGAGGATCCAGTTCGTCTCTCTTTCAAGATGCTCCTCGTCCGTAGCGTACTCAACGCGTTCATTATTGTGGGGGTTAACGTCCAAACGTTCATTTGCTTCGATAATCTGAGATTTGATTTTAAGTTCTGCTTGCCCCAAATGGTCGCATAGACTTAGAATTATATTATACAACTCACTGAATGCAACGTTGATGTTTTCGTCCTGGATGCGAAACGCCGCGGTTGTAGTTCGGTGTTTCACAACCGCGAGTTTAGTTTTCTGCACAATTTCCTCGAGCGTTTCCGCGGGGGAACGACCGGTGTCCCTTTCCTCATCCATCACCGCATAAGGTCATCACACCATAATGAAATAATATGATGCAATCACTGTTATTGTTCCTTTGTTTTACTTTTGTTTTGAGAGCTCCGAACGATGTTGACTGTTCGAACGTTCACGACAAACTACGCTGCTAAAATTGATAAAAGCGCTAATTTGCGGCTAAAACTGCTAAGCAAAATCACTAATTCACGACTTGAGTTGAGAAAAATTCCAATTTGCGTCAAAAATTAAAAATATTCCAATTCGCGGCTTCCGCAGGCAACTTTGAGGTTAAAATTGGGCGCCAATTTATGGCTACGAGGGGAAACCCCACTTCGCTGCTAAGACTGAGAAAAATCGCTAATTCATAGCGTATGGTGAAGAAAAAATGCTAATTTGTGGCCAAAATGTAGAAAAAACGGTTTTTTTTTGTGGCTAATTACTTTGAAAACCCTAATTTTCAGCTCGAACTGAGTAAAGTGCTAATTCCCTAGTCTCTACTTAAACAAAATAGAAAAAATCCCTAATTTGCAGCTAAAATTGAGAAAAACGCCAACTATTGGAAAGTTAAGAAACATGGCCATAATTCAGGGCATGAAAACACTAGTTTGCTGGTGAAGTTGATAAAAAGCACTAAGTATACTAATACGAAAGATTTTGTCTTCACGAAATTATTTATTGGCGGGTCTAGTTTTCGGCCTTCGAGGCCATATTCAACGCCTTTTTTTTTTTTTTTTACTCCAGTCAAAACGGGTTAGAGAGTTACACCCATGATACTAGGCGGGGCGATAAAGTTGAAGTTGTCCTTATAAATATTAATTTACGGGTCTATTATTAATGGATATCATTCACGTTTGTGATCATTTTTTTTATCGGCATTTCGTTAAATCAAAAAACAAACCCATCTACCTGACGCCACCCGCCCATTTTTCATACAGATTTTTCAGAAGTTATCGAGCCGACTTTTGAAAAATCGGGATTTTTCGGGACATTTTGAACAAATCTGGTGGGACAATTCTTCGGATCCTTGAAATCGGGACAATCCCGATTTTTCGGGACGCCTGGCAACCCTATGCTCGGTGGCCTGGTAGCATGAGGCTGAGCAGGTGCCCTCGCTAGGTATTCCCTCAAAGGCCGTACCCAGTGCAAATTGTGGCTATGCATTTCAATCCATCCTGCAGCCACGAATGAAGTGATACGGCTAAAGAAATGTCTTCGCAGGACCTATCTCCGTACAATTTTCCCTTTGCGGACATCCCCCGAACAAAATAATAAGCAAATCGGCCGTCGGAAAACATGTAATTTGGCCCCAACGAACAGCCTCTTGGGGCTCACAGTGACGGAAGTCAACCCATCAGCACACACACACACACACAAAACAGGTGCAGAAGCGAAATTCGGTAGACGCTTCGTGCTTATGTTTCTCTCTGAGGGTGAAAAAAAAAAAAAAAAAATCTCAAGCTTACGTCCACATGCGGTCATTCATGGCGTTCAACTTTTCCGGTCTGTTCAATTCAACATGGTATACGAACGGCTTCGGTACGGTCACCAGTAGTGTTTCATATTTGGGGGTTTTAGCCGTCGAGGAAAACGCAGCGGTTGTATGGGCTGTTAACGGTGAAAAATGACCAGTTTTTAATAATCGCATTGTTCAGTAAAAGCGTAGAATTTAATGAAATCAACCTGTTGGCTTCAGATGAAAAGACGACGCGCGAGACATCGCTCGAATCAGGGTTCTGTGCATCATTATCGTTTGAAGAAAACTGTTAATTAAGAGCCGGAACGATTACTTTTCTTTGCTTATCTATCGCTGGCAAAAATATTTTTAAAAAAGTGGAATGTCAAGCAAGGGCAAATTGTAGGGGGAAGTGTCAAAAGTGTGCCTGTCTAAAAACGAAACCGCAGTTTACCTACCAGAACGCGATACGGCCGAGATAAACATGAGTGACATCGTGGGAGTCGGCGGGGTACAACTTGGGCAGCCGTCTGGTCGTCTACCCACCCACACAACAATGGGCAAACAGGTGGGAGATTTTAACGCATTTTAACATGATCAGCATTTTTGTCGAACCAATAGTTCAAAGTTCAGTCAGCTGCAGTCAACATGTGGTTTTTTTGAGAGTTGGTCAGCCGTTTTTTGTCGCTATTTCCATTATTTTGAAGTCCAAGGGTGCTTGTTTTATCAAACGGATCGGTGCCTGATGAGAATAAACTACAACCAACGGACGGGTTTTGACATTTTTTCATTTCAAGAATATCTAATTGAATAACAGTCAAACTATGAGTCGAAACGATGAAAAAATAATTGGACGCTGCCTTCGAATGTGCCCGAAACAGGAAGAAAGCATGTGAGTTGCCTGAATTTACTTCCATATAAGATCCATGTCATTCTAATAATGCTTTCAGCTGGCCCTCTGCATCATCTTTTCGTGACCCGAACACGTTAGCAGGTCGGGGGTTCGTCCATAATTATCAATCCTCCACCCCGGTACTCCTGTTAGAGTTCGATCCTCGTTCTACAAATGCACTGACGTCTGGGCGAGTAAACGCCTATCCACAGGCGAACCTACACGTATCGGGGCCCGGGACGGAAATCTTCAAGAGGCCCCTAAAAGTCTCTAATTATACATATAAACCTCTATTGGTGACCTCTAAGGCCTTTTTATAATTTCAGCCTAGGCCTTTTCCTTATTTTAGGCAAATTACCGCTATTTCCACGCCAAACAGCGCTTAAATGCCAAGTTTAAGCCGCCAATTTCTATATTTTAGCCGCGAATGAGTGCTTTTTATCAACTTTACCAGCAAATTAGCGCTTTTCGCCACAATTAAGCACAAATTAGCGGGGTAATCCCCCCCCCCCCAAGAAACAAAGTAGCTTTTTTCATCCCGTGAATCAGCGATGTTTCTTAACTTTCCTCGAGTTGGGTTTACCACAATAATTTTAGCGGCAAATTAGCGGTTTTTTCCAGTAGGGACCAGGGAATTAGCTCTTTACTCAGTTAGAGCTGAAAATTAGCGTTTTACTCAATATTAGCCGCAAAATAGAGGTTTTTTCTAAATGTTTACGATAAATTAGCTTTTTTTTGTTCAACATGACCATACGCTACGGATTAGCGATTTTATCTCAGTTTTAGCCGCGAATTTGCGGGGTTTTTCACCCATAGCCATAAATTGGCGCTTTTTCTCAATTTTAGCCTCAAAAGTTGACCGAGAGGAAGCCGCGAATTAGCGTATTTCCAATTTTTGACGCAAATTGAAAATTTTCTCAATTTTAGCCGTGAATTAGTGATTTTTCTACATTTCAGCCGCGTTTCTAACCCGTGAGTTAGCGAATTTTGCTCATTTTAACCATGAATTTGCGTTTTCAGATATTTTAAGTGCAAATTGGCAATTTTTCCATTTTTGACAGCGTATTAGCACTTTTTTTTTCAATTCAGGCTGAAAATTAACCTTTCTAGCCAGAATAATTACTAATTTTCTCAATATTAGCCGCCAATTAGCGGGTTCTTTTCCATTTTAGCACCGCATTAGCATTTTTTTTTAAATTTCAACTATGGATTAGCGCTTCTTCTCAGTTCTAGCCGTGAATTATTATTATTATTATTTTTTTTTTACTTCTAGCCATGAATTTGCCGTTTTTCTCAATTTTAGCCACAAAATTGTCCTCAGAAGGCGAGATGGTGGAATTAGAAATTCCAACACACTTTATCAGCGATTTTTTTTTCTCAATTGTAGCCGTGAACTAGCGCTTTTTTCAATTGTAGCTGCGTAGAAGCGTTTCTAGCCTGTGAATTCGCGAATTTTCTCAATTTTTAGCCGGGAATAGCATTTTCCCCCTATTTGAACTGAAAACTAGAGTTTTTATTTATTTATAGTGAACTTTTCAATATTGGGTGCGTTTTTTTTTGTTTTTTTTACATTTCAGTCCCGCATTATTGTCATTTTTTTCTTCAATTTTTGTTATAGATCAGCGTTTATTGTTCAATTTTAGCCTCGAACAGAAGGGTTTTTTCAATACTTCAAGATTTGGTGATTTTCCCCGATTTTGGCCACGGGTTAGCGTTTTTTCTCAATTTTAGCAGCGCAGTAGGGTTTCCATCGTTTATATTGGCGATTTTCCTCAATTTTAGCCACGAATTATCGTTTTCCTCATTTTCAGCTACAGATAAGCCATTTTTTTAATTTTTAGCAGCGAATTAATACTTTTTCTCAGTGTGAGTTGAAAATTAGTGTTTTTCTTAATGTTAGCCGCCCTAATTAATATTTTTTTTCAATTTTAGCCGCGTTGTTTTTTAGATTTTAGCCCCGCATAAGCAATTTGTTTCTACTTTCTGCTATGGACTAGCGCTGTTTCTCAGTTTGAGCCTCGAATCTCTCAGAAGCTAGACGGATTTGCGCTTTCTCGATTAGTGATTTTCTTCATTTTCATATTCGCGAATTAACATATTTCCTCAACTTTAACCGCGGAGTGAAATAGCGTTTTCTGATAATTTTTCAGTGAACATATCTATTCTCTTTTTTTTAAATGCGAATGGATGATTTTTCGCCATTTTTGATGTGAATTTTCCATTTTGGCCCAATTTTAATCCGTATTTACAAAATTTACAAAATGTACAAAATTTTATGTTTACAGGCACAATTTCCGCAAAATTGCAAGTTTCAGGGCTCATGTTTTGTGTGGGTCAGCTTCCCATCCCTGACTGCGCCCATACCCTGGCGAATAGCCGTGCAATCGCAACATTTAGAGATGAATTTTTGTGAATTCCGATATTCGGGTCCTAATTTGAGTACTATTTTCCAGTTTCCGTGGCTGAATATCTGTGAAATTGAAAGTCTCGGGTTTTCGGGCGTTAATTTAAGTAAAATTGCAAGTTCAGGGTCTTATTTGAAGTAAAATTGCAAGTTGTGGGGCCTTTTTTGTTGCGGCGAATCAGACGAAATTCTGGCGTTAACAGAGCCTTGAGCCTGACGGCAATGCGACTTTAGGGTCCTAATTCCGGCGTCCCCAGGTCCTAATTTCTGTGAAAATGCAAGTTTCGTGTCTTAATTGAAGCTAAATTTGAAGATTTGATTGATTATTTCAAGTTTCGCGACCTCTTTTCAAGTAGTCGCTACCCCTGAGGTCCAGTCTGCCCCGAGATCGACCCAAAGCATGATGAACAACCGCAAAAATTACATCATTTGTAGCTAAATATCAGTGAATTCTTGGATGAATATTTGTGAAATGAACATTTTCAGGTATTGATTTCAGTGAAACTGCCAGTTTGGGGTCTTAATTAAAGCACAATTGTCAGTGCTGGTGTTTGAAACCAAAAAACCTGACGATTACCAACTGACCCTTGGGAGTGTGTAGAACTGTGGACGATAATGTCAACAAGATTGGCGAATTGATTAGTTCCAAATCAGCCCGGGGCGTTCATAGCCGTTTGGAATGTCGATGGCGCGTTTGTCAATCCAAAGGGCATCTTAGCGAAGACGAAAAGACGACCAAGTGCCCGACACCATTGGGTATGTCCGTTCTGCAGGTTTTTATGAATCTGCAGATCTGTACGCTAAGGGAGGAAGTGCCTGTTGTATTGACAAGGAAGCGTCGAAATTGTAGCAAATTTTCGTAAATGGTATGATTGGCTGTTGCATGCAATTTAAGCCTGGACGAATTAAGCAAAACTGATTGATCGGGTGAGTCGCTTATAATTATTGTCTCATCAAAATACGATCGGCAATGTTGTGCCTATTATTGGTCTACTCTAACTTTCTTTTTCAATTGTAGTACCACTTTCGTTGAATTACGGAATTTTAGGTGTTAATCCGCAGATTTGGGGTGTTAATCAGCAAATCTGCAGATGCGAGGTGTTAATCTTGCAGATCTGCGTTTTAGACACGTCAGTGGTTACATGACATGTGAATACATCATAAAAAAGCTGATAATATGGGGACGTTTTTGTGATGCATCGCCAGTCTGTGGAGAAAGACGTTTGGGTACAGTAATCTATTTGAAAGCGTACTTAGTGCTGAATTTGCGTGAATCTACGACAAAAGGCCAGATTTTTAGGATTTGACTATCATTTCAAGGAATGAAATGGCCTCTATCTTAACCGAAATTGTCCGTAGTTTCTGAAAATTTCATCAACGTTTGGATCAAGTGCAATGTAACCCGAGAAATCTGTGATTTTTCAAAGCAAAGTTGATTTTATAGAGAGCAAAAAAAATCAAAAGCTCGCCGTATTGGGATTATTTTGATGAAGCCATAGATAGAAAAAAAAAAAAAAAATGACGTTTTAGCGTGCCATATCGGTGAAACAGATCATTTCAATTAGCCCACGCCGCGAGATAAACCGCACGAAATTGTGGGTTCTATTGGGGCGATCAGCAAAATTCTGGAAATTGGCGTTTTAGTGAGGCAGAATCGCCAAAAATGGGGTTAAAGGGTGTACATTTTAACGTTTTAGGACCCAGACACGTGAAACAATTTTTTTTTTCTTTTTTGTGAATAATCCGCGTATTTGGTTTTTGAATCAGGCAACCCAACGAGACTGGGTTTTCAACTACAAAAATCCGCAAATTTGTTTTTTTTTACCTGCTAAAATCTGGTTTTAGTAGACAAAATCAGCAAAATCGTCTCTAAATTTGGCCACTCCGCGAAATTAGACTGCTAGCAACAAAAATTCACGAAATTCACAGTTGTCCAGTGAGCGAAGTTCGAGAAAAGCGTATTTTTCAGCTAGCCAAGTCTGGGAAAAGTAGCGGAGGGGGGGGGGAGATGGAACAACCCGTAAAATTACGTTTTTGAGTGAGTCAAATCCGAGAAATCGATTTCTAGTGAATTCAATCCTGCCAACATGATTTTTTATTGCGGTAAATCAGTAAAATCGGACTCTGAAAAATCCGCGAAATTGATTTTTCACTAAACCCTACACTCAAAAATGTTTTTTTAGTGAGAAAAACCCTCAAAAATTGTTTTTTGAAAGAGCGATGTCTAAGAATTTTTTTTTTTTTTCAGATGCTGGAAATTATTTTTTTTTCTAGGCAAGATAACGATAAGGTTTTTAGTCCAAACTAAACAGTCGTGGGGTGGGGGGTGGAGTTTTTATTGCGCAAAATCAGTGAAAACTGGTTTAGTGCGCAAAATCAGTGAAAACGGTTTGAGCATCGCGCGTAATTTGTTTGATAGCCAACAAAAATCCGCGAAATTGATTTTTCAGCCTGCCCGACACGTAAAAATGTGCTTAATCCGCATAGTTGGTTTTTTAGAGTGCCAAATCAGAGAAATTTGTTTTTCAGTGACTCAGACCCAGATTGTGGTGAGGGGGGGGGGAATCAGGAAAATTGGTGTCATTGATCGAAATTTGAGAAATTAAATTTTCAGTGAGGCAGAGCTGCAAAAATGGTTTTTAGTGTGCCAAGTTTTTGAATTAGGCTATCGCGCGAAATTGTTTTTTCAGTACAAACAAGCCGCGAAATTGGTGTTTTAGTGAGCAAAATCCGAGAAATTGGCTTGTTGCTGTGCCAAAATGTTCGAAAATTTCTACGAAACAATTTGTTGCGACCTTTTTTCCCCTTTGTTGGCGGGGTGGAGGGGAGCACAGAAAATCTAATTTTCGTTGCCCGTTTGACGTAGTTCGGTTTCGTGAAAAAAATAATGCAAATTTGTGTAACTTGACTGAAATATTCAATTAGCATTTATTTGTAAAAAGTATTAAATTTGGATTCCAGTCTAAACGTCCGAGATATTGCCTATCGGCGTCATGTCTGTCCTTGTCACTCTTTCACTGTCACTCACTCTCTCTCTCTCTCTCTCTGGTTTGTCTCTCTTCTTTTTTACTCTTCTAGTTTCCTCGCTTCGAAGTTCAAAGCCTTCGTGTGTTATTTATTGTCATTGTTTTTTGGCTCGTTATTTTTTATAACAAGCCTTTGTAATCGTATCGCAAGAAAGCAGCCCCCCCCCCTCTTATAATTTATGTCATTTTCCGTTTCAAGGTGCTTAGAATCCTAATCTGCAAAAAAAAAAGAAAAAAACAGTTTGGGCTTGATTCGCTGTAGGATCAATAGAAAAAAAACGTCTTACTACGTTCATAGGCTCTACTCAAGGCCTAGGACAGAAAGAGCTAGTAAACGTTCAACGAATTTCTATACATTCGAATGACATTCACTGTCCCAAAAACGTGATGTTCCGCCAAAAGACAAGAATTATGTCCCCAAAGTCGGATTTATTAATCAAAACCTGGGATTGAGTTCAATTTCCTGGTAACGAGTAGTCCGTACAGCAGCCATTTTCGTGGTGGCGTGAATAGGACATTCTTTGGCCAATTTTACGGCGCGTCATTTCAAATTTCCTCCTTCACTTTTTGCGGAATCTCCCAATTCTTACAGTTTTCCCCTGCATCCGAATCATTATGCCGTGCATCATTTTTTTAGGCGCATCAAAGAAAGACTGGTGCACGACTTGGAAAAAAATGGACAGCTCGTTAAATGTTTCAAGCGGTCAGCAGCTGGCACTCAAACTGCCGATCCGAGTTTGCTTCGACCGCCGGATGTGCTTCAATCAACCGTCGCGTATCTTTTAAACGAGTATGTCCACCATATTCACCAATCGTCAAGCCTAAAAAAAAAATAACTCCTTATTGTAGTGTAGCGACGTCCGATAAAAAACCTTTTCCAATTGTTTACGACTTTGTGGACGATCGACTGCGGGCCGTTCGACAGGATCTATTCATTCAAGAGTGCTCCGGAGAAGAATCAATAACTGTTCTTGAGCCCATTGTTCGATTTTACGCTTATTCGGCGTACCGGTAGGATCTGTCAAACAGCCCAAATATAAGCTTAGATATTGTGGATTATCTCTTTGATTTTTCAGACTCTGTGAAGAAGACGTGGCCAAATTTGATCCCGTTCTCAACCATAATAAACTGTTGGAAACGTTAAAGTGTCTTCTACGACAGTACGACCGTTGCATTTTCAACGGCGCGTCAAGAATTGAAATTGAGTGCTTATACCACGTGTTGAATTTGGGGGAGACGAGTCCCATTGTTCGACATCTTTCGCTTCCGGATCAGTTTCGTCGAGAGAGGTACAGGACGCCATTTTGCGTCTTAATGTTTAACTAAATTATCAATTTTGTTCTTATTGTTGAAGATTACTGGAAAATGTGATGACCATGAGTTTATCCTGGTACACGGGGAATTTTCATAGAGCCATTAAATTGTCTCTCGAACTACCTGTTTTGATTCGAGCATTGTTCTGCTGCATGCAACTACCGTACATTCAAAAGTGAACTATTAGGGCGTGTTAATTTAAATCCTGAGAGTACGTGTGAGCCATTTTTGTTCCTAGATACGGGTTTGAAGTTTTAAACTCGGCGTACAGCTCAAAAACTCTCGCGATGCCCTTGGAAATAATACAAAACTGGTTGCAATTCAACTCAGAAAAGGAAGTGTTGGAGTACAGCACCGCTAATGGACTCGAAGTTGTTTGTAGTGACACGACGTCGATACAGTTCTCTAAAACCCGTGACAAAAGTTGGACAAAAGTAATTTTTTTAAATAAAATGTTTGTTTCAATAATTAGTTTTTGTATTAAAACAATTTGACGTATACGCAGCCTTCAGCGAAAAAGAACCGGCAGATAGATCAACAGCTCAATGACGTTCCTTTGCCAGAACTTCTCCTCACAACATCCTGCAACGTTTACTAGCGTGTAGACGGTTGTCGTTTGAAATTGTCATGACTTATCGCAATACAAAAGGTACCTGTTGTATAATTTTAAGTACATCGCAATTGCTCAACGCTCTTTTTGAACTTATTTTCGTCGCTGAGCGAAGAATTTCCGTCATGACCCAGGCGCCGCTCCCCCCCCCCCCATTTTTCGCCCACCTTTCACCATCCAACAGCGTTCCTGGTCTCATCAGCCCAGCATTTGAGCCGAGTACGGTGCCGATGTGGAGCATTCCTCACTTTAGTGGAGGGGGGGGAGGGGGCGTTGCCACTGTACTACGGTTCCCTCACTAATTCGCTAAATCGGCTAATTTGCTGCTAGAATTGAAAATGTAAGTTTGCAGCTAAAAATTGGGAAAACGATAATTCGCGGCTAAAATTGAAAACGTAAGTTCGTGGTTAAAATTGAAAACCGAAGCTCTAACTCAGAGATAAATTTGAAAATAAACGCAAATTCGAGGCTAAAATTGGAAGACATTGCTAATCCATGGCATAAAATGTACAAAAACGTTGATTATTCGTGGCTAAAATTGACAAAAAGTGCAAATTTGCAGCTAAAAGTGGGAAAAAGCGCTAATTCATAGCATTGAAAGCGAATAAATAAAAAATAAATAAGCGGCTAAAACTAATGAAAACCTAAATTCCCTCCTAAAACAGGGAAAAGTCGTAAATTCGCGGCAAAAAATGAGAAAAATGCAAGTCGTGGCTAAAATTAAGAAATCGCGCTAATTCAATGTCTAAAAGTGGGGGAAAACCTGCTAACTCGTGGCTGAAATAAAGAAAATACTGTGATCGTGAAATCGTGGCTAGAAGTGAGAAAAATTTAAGTATAAAAGTGCAAAAAACTTGCTAATTCCAGGCTAAAATAAATAAAGCTGTAAATTCTCGGCTAAAAATTAGAGAAAAATAGTGATTCCCTTGTTAAAATTGGTGAAAAGTGACAATTCACGGCTAAAATTGGGAAAACTAGCAAAGGGGCCGACAATGCCCCCCCCCCTCACCCACAAAAAAAACGCAAATTCATGGCTGCAACTGAAAAAAAAAAACAACTAATAATTCATGTATAAAATTCGAAAATAAATTTAAGACTAAAATTGAAAAAAAGCTCCAGTTCGGGGATAAAATGGAGAAAAAACGCAAATTCGAGGCCAAATTTGGGACATATTCCATAATCCACGACCTAAAAAATTGCTAGAAGCTTTTATTGTTCGTGGCTAAAATTGAGAAAAAGTGCGAATTTGCGACTAAAAGTAGGAAAAAGCGCTAATTCATAGCTTTGAAAGAGAAAACAATTTTTAATTTGCGGCAGAAAATGAAGAAACGTAAATTCACCCCTAAAACCCAGAAAAATATGTAATTCGCGGATAAAATTGAAAAAACAAATAAAACCGCCAATCTACTTCATTGCGAAAAATCGTAAATTTGCGACTAAAAATTAGAAAAACGTTAATTCGCGGCTAAAATCGATGGAAGAAACAAATTCGTGGCAAAAATTGAGAAAAAGCTCCAATTCGGGGATAAAATTGAGAAATAACGCGAATTCGAAGCCAAATTTGGGAAATATTGCAAATTCACGACCTAAAAATTGCAAAAAGCTTTCATTATTCGCGGCTAAAATTGAGAAAAAGTGCGAATTCGTGACTAAAAGTGGGAAAAGGCGCTGATCATAGTTTTGAAAGAGAAAACAACTTTTCATTCGCGGCTAAAACTGACGGAAACGTAAATTCACGGATAAAATTGAAAAAAACAAATAAAACCGCCAATTTACTTCATTGCGCAAAATCGCTCTTACGTATTGAGAAAAAGCTCCAATTCGGGGATAAAATTGAGAAATAACGCAAATTCGAAGCCAAATTTGGAAATATTGCAAATTCACGAGCTAAAAATTGTAAAAAGCTTCCATTATTCGCGACTTAAATCGAGAAAAAGTGGGAATTCGCGACTAAAATTGAGCAAAAGTGCGAATTCGCGAGCAAAAGTAGGAAAAAGCGCTAATTCATAGCTTTAAAAGTCAAAACAACTTTTAATTCGCGGCTAAAACTGACGAAAACGTGAATTCGCTCTAAAAACCGAAAAAAATATGTAATTGAAAAAAAGCAACAAAAAACAAAAAGAAAACATTAATTTACTTCATTGTGAAAAATTAGAAAAACGTTAATTCGCGGCTAAAATCGAGTGAAGAAACAAATTCGTGGCAAAAATTGAGAAAAAGCTCCAATTCGGGGATAAAAAAATTGAGAAATAACGCGAATTCGAAGCCAAATTTGGGAAATATTGCAAATTCACGACCTAAAAATTGCAAAAAGCTTTCATTATTCGCGGATAAAATTGAGAAAAAGTGCGAATTCGTGACTAAAAGTGGGAAAAGGCGCTGATTATAGCTTTGAAAAAGAAAAAAAAAACGTTTAATTCGCGGCTAAAACTGACGAAAACGTAAATTCACGCCAAAAATGGAGAAAAAACTGTAATTCATGGTTAACATTTAAAAAATTGCTATTATTCTTTATTGTGAAAAATCGTAAATAGGCGACTAAAAATTAGGAAAACTAAAATTGAGAAAAATCTGTAATTCGTGGATAAAATTGAGAAATAACCCAAATTCGAAACCAAATTTGGGAAATATTACAAATTCACGGCCTAAAAATTCGGGACTACAAAGTGGGAAAACGCGCTAATTCATGGCCATGAAAGATGAAAAACTTTTAATTTGCGGCAAAAACTGAATAAAACGTAAATTCGTGTCTAAAATGGAGTAAAAGCTGTAATTCGAGGATAGAATTGTGAAAAAACTGGTGAAACGCGGCTAAAATTGATAAAAAAGGTTAATTGGCGCCTAAAATTAAAAAAAACAAATTCGCGGCTAATTTTGCCAGAATTGGAAAATATCGTTAATTCGGGACTATAAATTGTAAAAACTGTAATTCGCGGCTAAAATCGAGAAAATGAAAATTCGCTGCTGAAAATGAGAAAACTCGCAAATTCAAGGCTAAAAGTGAGAAAAAACTGCTCAATCGCGGCTAAAATTGATAAGAAACGTTATTTGGCGCCTGAATTAAAAAAAAAAAGCGAATTCACGGCTAAAATTGTGAAACATCGGAAGTTCAAGGCTAAAAGAGAGAAAAAAAGCTAATTCTCGGCTAAAATTGATAAAATACGTTAATTCACGCCTAAAATAGAGAAAAAGCCACAAACAAGGGGGACAAAACTGAGAAAAATCGTGAATTCGTGGCCTGACATTGAGGAAAAGTGCAAATTAGTGGCTAAAATAGAAAAAAATTCGCTAATTTATGGATGGTTGGGGGGGGGGTGGAACTGCTCATTCGCGGCTGAAATAGAGAAAAAGCTCTGATTTTGTTGATACAAATTTAGAATCGGTGCTAATAATTCGCATATGCTCCATGACTCCATGAAACATGAGGGCATTGTCCCGATTCGTTCGTTTGCTGTTTGCATACGTTTGTTTAGCCTTGAAAAATATTAATTTAACACAAAATGGCGCGTGAAGTTGGCACAGTTCGTTAGTCCATTCAGCCCAAATCGTTTGTTTAGTGGAATGTTCAGACACGTTTTCGTTTGTTCAGTCCAAATTTTCGTTTTTTTTTTTTTTTTTTGTTTTTTTAGCAGAACGGCGAAATTGCTTCCAGAGACCGCGATCTAGCCTTTTCTCAGTTTTAGCCTCGATAGTAATTTGTCAATATTTCCGTGAACTAACTCATTTCTCCTAGTTTATTAGCGAACTAACACATTTTCTCTATTTAAGCCATGAATTGTTTTAGCAAATTTTCTCAATTTTATCCGTAACTGATTACTTTTCTCAATTTGAGCCGATTATGAGCGCACTTTTTCAATTGACCCACGAACAGCACATTTGAGTTTTTTCCTTGAATTAGTGATTTTTTTTTCAATTTTATCCGCAAATTAACGCCTTTTCTCAATTTTGTCTGTGAATTTTTCGTCACGAATTAGCGTTTTCTCAATTTTAGCTCTGAAAAATTTAGCTTTTATCGATTATAGGCGTGAATTAGTGTTTTTAATCAATTTAGCCGTGAATCAGCGCTTTTTCTAAATTCTAATCGCGAGTAGTGTTTTTAAAATAATTTAAGCGAAACATAAGCACTTTTTCTCAATTCCAGGCCCAAATGAGCGCTTTTTCGCAATTTTAGCTATCACCATTAGCACTTTTTCTACACTTTTAGCCGCGTCCTTGCCCTAAAAACAGCACATTAACGAGTTTTTTTAGAACTTAGCCGACTGAGAGTTAAAAGTTGTACTTTGCTTATTACTTGGTGAGCAAGTAATACGAGGTTGAGAAAATCAACACTCCCACGTGAGTCAGGACCCGCACAGCTGTAGCCGGCTAGAGCGGGCTTAGCGCTTGTTAGCGGGCTGGCGATGTTTATCAAAAACGCCCAGATAAGACGCTACAGGCGTTTCACGCCGTAAACGCTCAAGACACGACTTGACGTCGAAAGGGCCTCCGGACCACACGGAGCCATGAAAAATCGTGCAAAAAACCCAACGAAAAGGTAGAACGTTCCTATTTTCGGCGCTGCACCGTCCGTAAAACCCGTTTTGAGAAGTGTTTTGGAAAACCCCGGCCCTGAAAAATCTGTATCTACATTTATGAACTTTTAAGCTTGCCCCCCTAGGCTCTGAACGGTGGCCATCAATGGCGGTCCACACCCCACCCAGGCCCATCATCACTTCAACGGGACGCTACACTGGTGTGAGTTTTCGTCGACAGCGCAGGTCTTTGGTGGCTTATTCGTCAAACCTACGGCTGTTATCTTTCTCGAGTCAATTTATTCGTGAGATTATTTTTAATAGCGATTGACATAAAAATATAATTATAGTGAGCCCTAAAGAGAAAACCTGCTTGAAAGACCGTTAACATAAAAAAATATTCCTTTTTTTTTAAACAAAAATTGAGCCAGTAAAAACTTCGAACACTATAAATAACAAGTTTGATTAACAGCGCTGGGAATTCAGGATGAACAAGAAAATTCCATGAAGGATGGATCTAGGAGTGGGGAAGGGCTGACAGAATTACCCCCCCCCCACCTATTTGAGCTTGTGGTTCGCTCTTAAACGCTTAAATCGCTCCAAAACCATGGTAGTGATTGGAAGGGCAGCGGAAGGGGTTGGTCATTAGGGGTGGAAAAGGGGTTACTATACCCTCCCCCCCCCAAGACTAAGAAAGGTCCCATATCCCCATTTGAGGGGAAGGGAAAGTCACGTTAAGAGAACTATGCGTATAGAAACGCTACATTTTTTTTTTTTTTTTTTTTACATCAATATCAATTTTTTACAATTTTTTTCGTCAAAATTGGGTTTTTTTCCTAGACAAGTGCCTGTAAGGCTTTGGGCTCTAGTGCGAACGATAGCGAAAAAAACCGTTACTCAAGGTGTGTGTGTGTGTGTGAGGAGGAGGGGGGTATATTTGTTTGAAGCGTCCTTGGATCTCCTTACTGCGGCATTTTTCCCCCGATCGTTCGCACAATGGACCCGCCAAGTGCGGGCCCATTTTTTCGGCCTTTTTTTTTCTTGTTTTTTGAACAACCCATTTTTTGTTTTGTTTTATTTTTGTATTTGTTTTATTATGAATTCAATTTTTCTTGTTTTTATCGACTTTGTGGCACAGTTTGGTCCAGTGAAATATTTTTTTTGTTTAAATAATTTTTTTTTCAGTCTTGGAATTTCGAGAAAATAAATTTTAAGGGCTGATGAAAAACTACGAGACCAGTTATTTTAGGCCAATTTGTCGTAATTTCTTGTCATAAAACTGGCTACCGGGATCCATAGTGGACGATCATAGCAGCTGTCGCTCCCCTAATTTCTTCACCATCGCCCCCCGACACTTGTCCAACCACTACAGGTGGGGGCAGAAGTAACCCTCATGTTTTGACGAATTTATAGACGACGCCGAAGACCATGACAGAGACAAGAACGAGTACTAGGGCGGTGATGATTTTGGCAAAAGCGTTGAGACCAGAGTCGTGGCTGCTGCTGCCGTGACGTCGTCGCGATGAACAGCCGCCGCCACCGCCGCCGTGATAACCGTTGCCGACGAACGAGGAGCGTCGCCTTTTGTTGGCGGCGAGGCCGCGGGCCAGACCGGGAAAGGCGAGCGACTGTGTGAAAGTCAGCTTGTGAACGGATTCGGACAGCGAGTAGGGGCCGATTGAGCCGCGAGCGGCTGCTCGAATGAGAGCGTACTCTAGGTCGAGGGCATCCAGAAGCGAGTATCTAAAGAAAAAAAAACAACATAAAATGCTATTTCGTGAATGTTTTTTTTCGATTTGAGACACTTGAATAGAAAAAAAGGTACGGGATCGGGGCTCATTTGATTAAAAATAAATTTGATTCCCCCCCCTGCACTTTTCTCGCCAGTGTAGGTAATTCAATTTTAAATTACTTTGTAATGGGATATAGAAGGTTTTTCTATTCAATTTCACACGAGACATGCAGGCTAATAAAGCTGTCAACTTCAAGAGAACAACCATTTTCTCCCGTTCATTTCAGAACATCCGACTTTGTTGAGCGGGACATTTTAATTAATTTAATTAAATCGGGGCAAATGAGAATCGCCCGGAGCGTTTCCTTTCTGAATCCAATAACCCTGTGTTGTCGACGTTAAATTTCGTCAAAATATTTGTTTTTCATCACACCAGCAAGGCGTTTAGTTTAAGGACCCGTGAGGCATCCAGGAGTGTATAGACGATTACCTCGCTGTCATAGTCGAACTCCGACGTCGATCCCAATGGGGTTGGTCACGCTCACGAGACAGATGCGACATAATGGCAGCATTGGCGGCGGCAACTGAATTCAACGACGAGCCCATCGACGACGTCGGTGTGAGTGGCGAGTGTGGAGCTGGACTCGCGTCGGACTCGTCGAGCGACAGGCTGTGCTGCTCGGGGCTTGACGGTCGTCGCATGAGTCGAGCTCGATCGGGGTGCAGGAAGGATGACGCCGTGGAGGGACCGGACATGCAGTTATAGGCGCTGGCGTGACTTCCCGACGGGCAGCAGGGGCTAGCCTGGCGAATCATTAAAAAAAAAATTGTGCGAATTCTAAAAAAAACAAAAATCTAAGCTTATTTATGGTTACCTGAACAGATCCAATGCCCGAGTCATTGTGACAACCTCCTCCTCCTCCACCACCACCCCCGCCGCCGCTGCTCGACGACGGATTATCGACAGTCGGAAAAACGAAGGACTCGCCGTCTCCCTCACCGCGCGGTGAGTCCTGAGAGGGCCAAACTTGAAGTAGAGGAAGCGACGGTTTGAGCTCTTGGCCATTTTCGACGCTACCGCCGCTTATTCCTCCCGGATCGCACGGTATGCAGCTCTGCTTCCTCTGACCCCATTTCCGCCGAAGCTCTTTCAGAGACATCCTGGAGATTCCAAGAACAAAGCAAAAAAACTTATTATTTTTGCATGGTCGGACATGTTAAGGGCAAAATGTGTGGCTGAGATGACACCGACATTTGACACGTTCTGCTTTAATCTTCACAGAACAGGATCTATATTGAACAGAACAAGTGCTTCTATTGCTCATAAGACAGAATACCGTGTTGTGAAACTGATATCGATGGACCACTATGCATTTTAACATCAAAAAGGTACACAATTGCTTACATGTTGAACATGTTTTACTTGACTTCAAGGGTACATCTGTTCCTGAAGACCCTTCATCATCCGCCTATTGAAAAAAATTGAATTAATCGCTTTGGAGACAATTCTAGTGGTTTATACTATTGTCAGAGGCGTCGAAAATATGTCTATGACGTGAAACAGAACTCTGGAAAAACGACCCACGCCATTAGCATTGCCAGATCTCTTGTTTTCGCCCGGAGTCTCCGGGCCTGAGACCCGTTCTCTGGCCGGACCGAAAATGTCTCCCAGGGGGCCGAGAATGTCTCCCAGGGGCCGAAAATGTCTCCCGTGGGCCGAGAATGTCTCCCAGGGGTCGAGAATGTCTCCCGTGGGCCGAGAATGTCTCCTGGGGGCCGAGAATGTTTCCCGGGGCCAAAAAGCTCTCGCATTAGTTCGGGAAAGAACATTTCGTGGCGTTAAATTTCCTGAATGTTTGCCTCCAATAATTTCTTAATAATATTAGCCGCAAATTACCGCTTTTACTCTGTTTTTGAGCCGATCATGTCAATGTTTTCTCAATTTTAGCGGCGAATGAGCGCTTTATCTCAATTTTTGTCGGGAATTAGCGTTTTCTCGCACTTCTTAGCGTCTTTCCTTGGGGTTTACCGTAAATTAACGCTTTTACTCATTTCTTAGCCGCAATTTAGCGAATTTTCTAAAATTGATCCGCGAAATGGCTTTTTTCTTTATTTTAGCTGCGACTTTAACTCAATTTTACCCGGGTATTAGCGAATTTTCAAAGTTTTAGCCGCGAATTAGTGTTTTTTTTTTTTTTTTTTCAAATGTAACCGTGAATTAGCTTTTTCCCCAATTCCTGCTCTACATTTGCGCCCTTTTTAGTTTTAACTGGTGAGTTAGCGTTTTATTTCACTTTTTATAGCCATGCGAGTTGGCGCTGTATTCTCAATTTCGTTGCCGTGAATTAGCGCGCTTTTTAGCCGCGAATTCGCGGATTTACTCAAATTAGTTTGCGAATTAGCGTTTTTCTCCGTTTTATAACGGCGAATTACTTTTTTTTATTTTTTTAAATCGAATTAGCGATTTTTCTCAAATTGACCGAGGGCCGGCCAAAAATGGAGAAAAGGCGTTTAGTTCACGGTCAAGGATGGCAAAATGCGCTCATTCGTAGCCAATTCGGATCGACTTTTTTATTATTATTTTTTAAGCTGTGAATATGAGCGCTTTTTGCCATCCTTACCCGTGAATAAACGCATTCTCTCCATTTTAGCGTATTTTTCAGCCGCTATTTAGTGCAATTTCTCAATTTTAACAGTGAATTAGCGTTTTTTTCTCTCTCTTTTATCGATGAGTATTATAGTTTTTTCTCAATTTTAGTCACGAAGTTGCCTCTAGTAACCACGATCCGGCGTCTTCTCAATATTAGCCGTGCTTGATGAGCAATTCATTGCTGCTTTTTATCAAGTTTAGCAAATTAGCGCTAAATATCTATATTTTAGACGGGAATTAGGGGTATTTTCAGTTTCAGTCGCGTATCGGGTTTTTCGAGAGAATAATAAATTGTGAATTACCGCCTTTTCTTAATTTTAGCCGTTGGAGAGGTAACGAATTTTCTCAAATTGAACCAAAAAGTGCAGTTTTCAGCCGCGGATGAGCGCTTTTCGTCAACTTTAGCATTTCCCCCAATTATTTTAGTCACGAAGTTGCTTCGGTAAACCATGAGTTGGTTGGCGTTTTCTCAATATCAGCAGAGCCTTCTGGGCGATCGATCGCGGCTTTTACTCAATTTTATATCGAGTGCATTATGCGCTTTCCATCAATTATAGCAGCGAATTAGCGTTTTTTTCAGCTTTTAGTGGCGAATTAGCGATTTTTTTCGCTTTTTGCCATGAATTAGTGCTTTTTTGTTATTATAGCCGCGAACATTTTCGTGCTTTTCCCCGCGTACTTGCCCCCAGAGCATTTGGAGGCCCTATCACAGCTACAATTTAGTCAACACGCTAATGTGCAGTTTTTGGGCCCATTCCGAGGCATAAATGGATAGAAAACGTTAATTCGCGGTTCCCAGTGGCAAAGACGAATTGAGAAAAAGTGCTGATTCATGGCTAAAATCGGAAAAAAAATATCGCCAATTCACGGCTAAGTTGAGCCGATTCGCTGTTTCTGGAGGCAACTCAGCCGCTAAAATTGAGAAAACGCTATGGGGGGGGGGCGAATTCGTGGTGACATTGTGAAAAGCAATAATCTGCAGTTCTTGGGTCAAGTCGCCTACTTCTTAAATCAAGAAAAAGCTCTAATTCATGGCTAGAATTTTGGAAAAAAAACGCTATTTGCACACCTGAAATCGAGAGAAATATCCGCAAAATTACTTCATTTGAAGCTAAATATCAGAGAAATTAAAAGTTTTGAACCTTTATTGTTTTTTCTCAATAGTAATTGCAGAACTCAAGCCGCATATTGGCCGTGCAGTGCCCAAAGTGCTACAAATAGCCTCAAATTGCAATATTTTGATGGTAATTATATCCGCAAAATTGGAGGTTTCATGTCTAAATTTCAGCTAAATTGAACGTTTCGGGCCTTATTTTTTTTAGCGACCGTGGGGGTCTCAGGCAAGCCTTTTGTGAATTTGAAAGTTATATTGGTCCAAGTATTTACGAAGTTTTTACTGGGCTTGGACCCAACACCGCTCATGGTGTGACCCACAAAATTGGAGGTTTATTAGCTGATTTTCCGCGGAAATTAAAAGTTTTGGGTCTTGACTCTTGCGAAAATGCAAAGTTTCGGGACTATAAATATCCCCGAAACTTCCGTGAAGTTGCGAGTTTGCAATTGGTTTTTTGTGGGTTCAGAACTCTGGATAGCCGGCCACGACTTGGACGGCGTCGTCGGCTGACGATGCCGCGTCCCCAACAAAATTTTAACATTTTGGAGACAAATGTAAGCAAAATTGCAAGTTTCAGGCCCTGATTTCAGCAAAATTGCACGTTTCAGGCTCTAGCGTACCGAGGCAGAGATCGTATTGGCCCCCTGAAAACCTTACGGATTAAAAGCATCGGGATTTTTTAAGTAGATAAGATGTGAACGTAGGGGTGAACTCGCTTGTAAAATTGAGAAAAACGCTGATTCACGGCTGAAATTGAGAAAAATTGCTAAAATTGCGGCTGTTAACATTGAGAAAAAGCGCCAATTCACAGCTGAAATTGAGAAAACACGTATTGACTGATTCTTGGGATTACTTTGCGGACAATTTCATCAATAGTTGAGAAACGGCAATTTTCAAAAAGAACATACAAAAGTACCTGCGGTTTCGCAGCTAAAATTGAGGGAAAAAACGCTAATTCACGCCTGAAATTGAGCAAAACGAGTTCTTTCGGCCTAAAAATTGAGAAAAATGCTAGTCCGCGGCTAGAATTGTGATAATAAGCACAACAATATGCGGTTTTAAAACTTAAGAAAAAGCCCCAGTTCACAGCTGATATTGCGACAACGCAAAATACGAATTCTTGGAGAAAAATCGGGACTGAAATTGGTTTAAAGCGCTAATTCACGCGGCTAAAACTGAGAAAAGCGCTAATTCACGCGGCTAAAACTGAGAAAAGCGCTAATTCACGCGGCTAAAACTGAGAAAAGCGCTAATTCACGCGGCTAAAACTGGGAAAAGCGCAAGTTCAATGATAAAAAAAAATAGGAGAAACGCGAATTCGCGTTTTAAAAATGAAGAAACACGCTAATTCACGGTTAAAATTGTGATAAAGTGCTACAATTTTCGCCGCTTTAAAAATTGAGAAAAAGCTCGAATTTACAGCTAAAAGGGAGAAACGCCAACTCAAGGATTCTCATCGGGGCAACATTGGGACTGAAATTGAGAAAAAGCGCTAATTCACGGGTGAAATAGACAAAAACGGGAATTCGCGTCTAAAAGTTGAGGAAAACGCTAATTCACGCATCGGCTATGGTATGAAAAATTGCGATTTTACGGATAAAATCGAAAAAAGCGCTAAAAATCGCAGTTTAAATCAAGAAAATGCACTAATTCACTGCTAAAATGGAGAAAAAACGCCAATTTAGAGCTTAAAATGAGAAAACGCCAACTACCCAATTCTAGGGGCAAGTTCGGGGCTGAAATTGAGAAAAAGCGCTAATTCGCAAGGCTAAAATTGAGAAAAAGGCTGATTCACGGATAAAAAAGAGAGCAACGCAAATTCGAGTCTAGAAATAGAGAAACACGCTATTCACGTCTAAAATTGTGATAAAGTGTTAAAATTTGGCCGCTTTAAAAATTGAGGAAAAGCCCGAATTCACACAGAAAATTGAGAAAACGCCAACTCACTCATGATTCTCGGGGCTGGGACTGAAATTGAGAAAAAGCGCAGATTCATGGAGTGAAATAGAGAAAAACGCGAATTCGCGTCTAAAAGTGGATGAAAACCCTAATTCACAGCTATAATGTTTGAAAAATTTCGATTTTACGGACAAAAATCGAGAAAAAGCGCTGATTCAAGCGGCTAAAACTTTGGAAAAGTGCTAATTCACGCCTAAAATTTAGAAAACGCAAACTCGCGGATTCTTGGGACAACTTCAGGAATAAAATTGAGAAAAAGCGCTAGATCAAGCGGCTAAAACTATGGAAAAGCGCTAATTCACGGACAAAATTTAGAAAAAACGAATTGGCGTTTGAAACTGAGAAAAAAATGCTAATTTGCGGATAAAATTTGGAAAGAGCTCTCAAATGCTACCTACTTTGGAATCTTGAGGCAACTTTCATGGCTATAATTCACGGCTAGGAGTTTATAATAAGCGCCGATTCGAAGTTAAAAAAATGAGAAAATGTGCTAATTCGCCGCTAAAATTGAGAGAAAAACGCTAATTCTCAGCTGAAATTGAGAAAACGCCAACTCGTCGATTCCTGGGGCAACTTCTGGAATAAAATGGAGAAAAAGCGCGAATTCAAGCGGCTTAAACTGTGAAAAAGTGATAATTCGCGGGTAATATATAGAAAAAAACACGAATTATAGTGTTTAAAATGGAGAAAAGCGTCAATTCATGGCTTAAATGTAGACAAATTGCTAATTTTCTGATAAAATTAGGAAAGAGCACTCTAACGCTACCTAATTTACGGAGCCTTGAGGCATCTTTCATGGTTAATTCACAGCCGATTTGAAACTAAAAATGAGACAATGCGCTAATTCGCCGCTAAAATTGATGGAAAAACGCTAATTCACAGCTGAAATTGAGAAAACGCCAACTCGTGGATTCCTGGGGCAACTTTTGGAATAAAATGGAGAAAAAGTGCTAATTTGAGCGGATGAAACTGTGAAAAAGCGTTAATTCGCGGGTAATAAATAGAGGAAAACACGAATTGGCGTTTAAGATGGAATTCACTGCTTAAATTGCTTCGCACACAACACAACACAAATTGCTAGTTTTCGGATAAAATTGGGAAAGAGCACTCTAACGCTACCTAATTTATGGATTCTTGAGGCAACTTCACGGCTATGAGCTTATAAAAAGTGCCCATTCACAGCTAAAAATAAGAAAATGAGCTAATGCGCGGATAAAATTGAGAAAAAAGCTATAATTCGCAGCTAAAATGTGCTATAGAATTGAGAAAAAACGCTCAATCGCAGTTAAAATTGTGAAAAACGCACATACGCGGTTTTCAGAGGCAATTTCGTGGTTGAAATTGAGAAAAATATGTACCTACTAGAGATTCCGGCTCCGAGCGCCCATTTGGTGTTGTTCCGCCACTGGTTTTAGGGCATTTTTTTTTTGTTTGGTTTCGGCCTGATCCAGAGTTGGCCACGGGGAGCGTCCAAAGCTTGATGAACAGCCACAAAATTACATCATTCGAATCTAATTGGCTGAATATCCTGCGAAATGGACAATTTTGGGACTCAATTTCTGCCATACACTGCAAGTTTAGGGTTTTAATTTTCAATTTTGTGCAAAATTGTAAGTTTCGGGGCCTATTTTGTGGCGGAAAAACGCAGCTAAAAAAAAAAATAAAAAAAATAGCGTTCAAAATCTGACGGATGGTCGCGGAATAGGAAGTTTACTGGATGAATGTCCATAAAATGGACATTTTTGGGCCTTAATTTAGGCGAAATTGCAAGTTTAAGGGTCTTAATTGCCAGGTTTTTTATTTCAGTGGCCACCGACCCCGCGGACAATGCCTGCGTAAGCTTGATGTAACCCGTCGTCTCATCTCCCCCCCCCCCCACCGTACGCACTGCGAGCAAAATTATTGTAACTTGGACGTTCACAAACGTGTGAGGTTTGAGAGAGGGGGAAGCTTTACAATTCCCCCTCCGTCCCTCTCCAACCCAAAGTGCCACATTTTCGAATAAATGACGTCATTATGACGAGTTTACGCGGGCATTTTCTAATTATTGGTGTGCACAAAACGACTTTGGAAAAGTGCGTTCCCCTCTCACGGCCGAGACCGAGACGCCTATATCCGTCTCTCTTCGGTGTTTATCTCATCAAGATTACAAGATGGAACCCCCCCTCCCCCACACCACATTTTTCTTCACTTCGCATGAAAGGGAATCGTTAAAAACGCTCATTTGCGTGCCTACGTACGAAAAACGCAAGAACCCTTCACCTTCTCCTCCACAGCAAGCCCTTTTTTAACCAAATAAAACAATATTTTTTTCTTATTAAGCTTTTCGACGTCTTTACGGTCACTAAACAAAAAAAAATCGATTATACTCATTAAATTGAAATCTTTTTTTGATTGTTTAACACGGAAAGGTAAATGTTCAACCAACAAATGTTTATGTATTCGAATTGAGTCGATTTCGAAGTGTACGCAATTTGACTGATTTTAGAAGGTCTAGAATGTAAAAATGCCAATTTCCCTTATTCATTATTCAACGGTGTGTATTCATTTTTTATTCAATTCAAGCGTTGAAAGCTATTTTGAATTCAAGAAACATTAAAAAGAAAAAAAAATGTTGGGATTAATGAAAAGATTCAACCCAATGGAGGGGGGTATTCAGATTTCGTTCGATTTTACTGTAAAGTGAATAAACAAGTGAATTTTACTGTGGGAGGAAACGTTTTTTTAAGCTCTACCATCCCTCTATTTAATTTCCCCCGGGATCTGAGAAAGTTAAATTTATAAATAGTTTGCGGACGAATAGCAGGGGATTACATAGGAAATTCCGAGGTTAATCGAACACCGCTGTGTACCACAAATCACAAAATTCACGTTCAAACCCTTTGAAAAGATGATAAGGAGGCCTTTTTCTTTTTTGTTTAGAACGAAAATTCGATCAGCCTCTTATTTATCTGTGTGTGGGGAAGGGGGCGGGCGGGGTATCTAGGTTCATTAATTCAGACAATGCGGCATGCCTGAATATATATAATACATGCGGTTGGTTTGCTCAAAATGTTCATGTATCGAAAGATGTGTTCCACCTGTTGCTGTCCACCATGAAGATTGATCAATGATTGACGATGATAGAATGAAAAATGAACGTCTAAACGTTTGGTGGTGGTAAAAAAGTTGGAAATTAGTTTTTAAAAAAAGTACAAAAACATAACAATGTGGCCTTATCGCGTTCAAGTTCGTTTTTTGTTTCACTTTTTCAAAGTATTGATACTTCATAAATGACACCCCCTTCATAAGTTACAAAGGTGAAAGGTGAGGGAGGAGAATCGATACCCACAACTATGTTACAGAATCTAAAGTCGCTTCTATCCGAGTTTTATTTTATCTTTTAGAAGAAAAAAAAAAGTGAGTGCGTGTTCCCATCTTTTGTATTAAAAAGTTGGGTAGTCAGTGGGCCTGGGACTCGATCTCCGGTCTCGCGGCCGGGCCAAAAAATTGTGTGCATCAGTTCAGGAAGATTGAGGGTCTTGAGGAATAATTCACGGTCGCCACCTGTTGTCTTTTGGGTAACAGGTCCCAAAATATTTACAATATTTACAATGCTGAAAATCAATATTCTTTCTGGGAAGAAGGCGCCCTGGGGAGGTCGGTCGTACTTCTGGACGCGAGCTCCTCCAAGGGTGGGCGTGCCTCGGTCGGTGTCTAGAGCCCGCGGCAGACGTCCTGCGTCCCTTGACGTTGGTTGTAGATCCTCCTGGCCGAAGTTCGATTAGCGCCTTTGCGCTTGCCCCAGGTCCTCGGGGTTGGTGGCCAGGTCTGGCTGGTGGCTGCAGCCGTTTGGGTCGCCCGGTCGCCGCGCTGGTTATATAGTGTGGTGGGTGGCGCCACCCATTTGGCTTCCCGGGAGTACGGAATGGGCGGTCCTTTCTTGCGTCGGCGCACGGCTGTTTTCTCCCTCTCCTTGGGAGTGGTGGGCGGCTTAAAGAAAGGTGATTTTTCACCTTACCGAGATCGAGGGGGGTGCGTTTGGTTACTCGATCTCAATTCGGATATAAAATTAATGATTTTTACAAAATATTTGAACTAAATTATCGTTAATTTTGCATCCCAATAACCCACATGGGCCGAAATCTGTTAAATAACCACTGAAATTTGTTATTTGGCCAAGTAATAGCCCATCCAACCCAAGGATTGATCCGCGGCTAACGTGTCGTATAATCAGTGGCCAAAATATACACCTTCAAGCGTTAAATTGTGGGGTTTTCTCAATCTTGGCCATGAAGTTGGCTCCAGAAATTCCGAATTGGCGTTCTCTCTGAAGAACTTTTTCTCTTTAATGCAGCTTTAGGCAGCGTTTTTTCTTTATTTTAGCTACGAATACGCGATTTTTCTAAATGTTCGCAATGAATTCGATTTAGCCACGCGAATTGGACCTTTGTTTTCATTTTAGTCTCGAATCAGCGCCATTTCTCAATTTTCGCTGCGGTTTAGCGATCTTACGTTTAACAATGAACTATTGTTTCAACTTGAGCAGTGAATTGGCGTTGTCTTCGTAATTTAGAGCTACGAAAACACTTGTTCTCAAGTTCATAAAAGCGAATTTGCGACTTTTATTTTTACATTTATCTTTTATTTAGCGGGGTTTCTCCGTTTTAGCAGTGAATTAGAGCTTTTTCTCCAAACTCCAAAGTAAATTTAGCCGCAAATTCGCAGCTTTTTTTGAAATTTTAGCTACGAAGGTGTCCCAGAAATCGTGAATTAGCATTTTCTGAATTTTTTCGCAGTTAATAAGCGTTTTTTCATCATTCTTAGCAGCGAATTAGCGCTGTTTCTCAGTTTGAACAGTGAATTATCAGCCATATATTCACATTTAGCTGAGAATTAGTGGTTTCCCTACATTTTAGCTTCGGATTAGCGTATTTTCTTCATTTTAGCAGCGAATTAAAGCTCTCCCTCAATTTTTTAGCTGTGAATTTGGAATTTTTCTCAATTTTTGCAGCGATTGGCGATGTATTGACATAATAGCATCTTTTTTCAGCCGTGAGTTAACGCTTCCTCTCAATTTCAGACATCGTAGAATTGGCGTTTCCTCAATTTCAGCTTTGAACGATGAACATTTTTTCTCAATTCTAGCAGTGAATTCGCGATTTTTTAAATTCCAATTTCAGTGGCCCTTCATCTATTTTAGCAGCGATTAGCACTTTTTATCTATTTTAGCAGTGAATTAGAGATGTATATTCATATTCAGAGACGAATTAGCGTTTTTCTGCATTTAGCTTCGGATTAACGTTTTTTCTTAATTTGAGACCCTAAGTAGCGCTTTTTCTCAGTTTTATCCACGATGTTGCCTTCAGAAATCTGGAAATGGCGTTTTCTCAATTAGAGCTTTAAAATTTGGTGGTGAATTAGCGCTTTCCCTAAATGTTCAAACCGCAAATAGCCCTAATCACAAAAAAGCTGACAATGAGATAACAAGGCATTCTAACCTCAAAATGAACTCATCCGTACAAGCTACAACCGCAAAACACTCAAACCACAGAAAGCTCCGAGCCTAAAAAACTCGATCCACAAGGCTCTAACCACGAGGAGCACTAACCTTGATGCATGAGTATAAAATGAATGAGCGATGTAATTTGTTGTCCTTCAAATTGACGACAACATAAATATAATGTGGTGATGATTGCTGCAGATTGGCTCTGAAAACATGTTCGAGAAATTGCAGATTGGCCTCACCGATTTTGGGCCTATAACCACTTTCTGATTAGCCCTCGGGTCCAAAATAATCCAGGTTGGCCCTTGTGATCAAATAGTGCAGTTCAACCCTTTGGGCGTTCGGGTGTCGATAATATGTACATAAGCACTCCCTCCCCCAATCCCACACCATATACGTATGTACAACATAATATATTATGTGTAACTCCGGGCGAAGAGCATCCGGCTATCTGGCAATCCTACCAAGAACTTTTGTATCCCTCAACCCCCAAACGTCATAACGATGGGCTTCTTCATATACTTATTTATACATTATTTATATTTATTCGTATACTTATTTCTAATTAAAGGACTACAGTTTCGAGGAAATTGTATAATAGGAGATACTCAGAACGTGACATTAGGTGATAATTCATTCGGCGTTGATAAGCAACGTTAGAATAAGGAGTGTGGGGGGGGGGGGATGAAAAGAACATTTCAGTACAGTTGCAGTGTGATTTATTATGAATTGAGATTACTATCGACCTCCTCCATCTCTTTCCCCCACAAATCGTTACCGCTAACTGTCTCCTGTGGAATTGTTCCTTATGCTTACGTGTAGTGCACGATCGTTTTACAAAATCGATCGACCCCAAGTAAACGAAGGGTCTCAACGGTTGGAGAGAGAGAAAAAAGGACGGTAGACATTAGTATGTGTGCACCAGCCATTCAACTTCTCAGTGCCTATAACTGAATATGGCGAGGAAGGGGGAGGGGGTGTGTTCCACTGAATAATTTGCAACCCTTCGGCTAAAAACGTATAGCCTTTAAACCCGCCTATCCCCGCTAAATTAAAACCCCTATTCTCCTAATTGACAAGTTTTGAGACTAAGCTTTCTCAGCATTTACCCCCCCCCCCCCCGGGAGCCCTCCCACCATCCCACCACACTGGTCCTCCACTTCATAGCAACATCCCACAAACTTCTCAAGCGACCTTCTCATCTCGTTTCATCATCATTTGCAAGGAATAATCGACCCCCCCCCTCCTCACTCCACTCACCAATCAAGGAAATTAGAGAGTGTTTTAACGGTCAGGGATCGCACGGTGTTCCTCCGCGTGTCGTGGCGGTGGGCGGGAGAGAGCTCATTTAGTGAAAAGCTGCTATAAAGGAGCGAGTTTTAAGGAAGAGTTTTGCCCAACTTTATGGCAGGGTTGAAGGCTGCGATTGACAGGAAATTTGCATTCTCAATTAAAATCAACGCTTTTAAACCTGTCAGTTCTCGAAATTAACTGAGTGTAAGTGATTAAAGGTGGCGAGTAAGATGAAACCGAAACCCGTTTAATTGCTTTTTCGAGGGGGCCTTTTAGGTTGAGGTTAGGGTTTTAAGCGTTGATTCCCGGCTAATATAGAGAACAAGCGTAAATTTGCCGCTATAATTCACAAAAATATAGACACAACCATTCAAGGTATCTCAAGACAACTTCGCGGCTAATTCAGAGAAAATGCGCTTACTCCAAATTTCTATAGGTCCTTAATAGGCGGCTAGAAGGCGTAACTGCATCTGATGCGAATACATCACTGCAAATATTCGCGGCTAAAATACCGAAAAAACAGTAACTCAAAGCGAAAAGTGAAACAAATCACTAATTCGCGGCTAATAGTTGAGAAAACCACTAATTCGCGGCTAATAGTTGAGAAAACCTTTAATTTGCGGCTAATAATTGAGCAAACCACTAATTTGGGGCAATAATGAATAAAAAGTGCTAGTGCGATGGTGATAAAATTGAGAACAAGGATCACTCCTTGTTCTCAATTTTATCATCATCGAACTCATCGATCGATTGATCGCTCAAAAGGCTCAGCTGACATTGATAGAACGCTAACTCGTGGTTTATCGGTGCAACTTCCTGACTACAATATTGAGAAAAAACTCTAATTTGCTGTTAAAGTTGACAAAAAAGCACCCGTATTCGCAGTTAAAATGAAAAACAAAACGTCGATTCGCGGATCAATTTGAGAAAATCCGCTAATTCTCGGAGTTGGTGGGGGGATACAATTGAGAAAAGCGCTAAAATTTGTGGCAAAATTAAAGAACAAACGATAATTAGCGGATGTATTGGATAAAATTTGCGGCTGAAACTGAGAAATCCTCTAATTCCAGGCTAAAATTGATAAAAAGCGCTCATTTGCTACTAAACTTGAGAAAAAGGCGCTAATTTTTGGTTAAAATTGAAAACAAGTGCTCATTTGGGGGTGAAATGGAGAAAAATGCTAATTCGTTATCAATTGGAGAAAATCCGCTAATTCTCAGGTGTCTGAAATTAAGAAAATGCGCTAAAATTAGTGTACAAAATTATGCCCAAACGGATGTGTTGGAGAAAATCCGCTAATTCACGGCTGAAACTGAGAATATCCTCTAAAAATTGAGATAAAGCGCTCATTCGCTGCCAAACTTGAGAAAAATGCGCTAATTTTCGGCTAAAATTGAGAACAAGTTCTAATTTGGAGCTGAAATGGAGAAAAATGCTGATTCGATATCGATTTGAGAAAATCCGCTAATTCTCTGGGGTCTGATATCGAGAAAAAAACGCTAAAATTCGTGGCAAAAATTAAGGACAAACAATTATTCGTGATTGTATTGGAGAAAATCCGCTAAATACGTGGCTGAAACTGAGAAAATCCCCTAATTCCCGACTAAAATTGATAAAAAGCGCTCTTTCGCTGTTAAACTTGAGAAAAATGAGCTAATTTTCGGCCACGACTAATTGATAAAAAGCGCTCTTTCGCTGTTAAACTTGAGAAAAATGAGCTAATTTTCGGCTAAATTTGGAAACAAGTGCTCATTTGGAGCTGAAATGGAGAAAAACGCTGATTCTAAATCAATTTGAGAAAATCCGCTAATTCTCTGGGGTCTGATATCGAGAAAAAAGCGCTAAAATTCGTGGCAAAAATTAAGGACAAACGATAATTTGTGGATGTATTGGAGAAAATCTGATTACGTGGTTGAAACTGAGGAAATCTTCTCATTCGCGGCAAAAAATCTAAAATTTAGGTAGAGCGCCCATTTGCTGCTAAACTTGTGAAAGGGCGCTAAATTTTCGGCTAAAATTCAGAACAAGTGCTAATGTCCAGCTGAAATGGGGAAAATCGCTGATTTGATGTCAGATTGAGAAAATCCGCTGATTCTCAGGGGTCTGAAATCGAGAAAAAGCGCTAAAATTTGTGAAAAAAATTAACAACAAACGGTAATTCGCCGATGTATTACAGAAAATCCGCTAACTACGTGGCTGAAACTGAGGAAATCCCCTACCTCCCGGCTAAAATGTATAAAAAAAGCTCTTTCGCTGCTAAACTTGATAAAAAGCGCTAACTTTCGGATAAAATTGGGAACAAGTGGCTCATTTCCAACTGAAATGGAGAAAAACGTTGATTCGATATCAATATGAGAAAATCTGCTAACTCTCAGAGGTCTGAAATTGAGAAAAAACGCAAAAATTCGCGGCAAAATTAAGAACAAACGATAATTCGCGGATGTATTGGAGACAATCCGCTAAATACGTGGCTGAAACTGAGGAAATCCCCTAATTCCCGACTAAAATTGATAAAAAGCGCTCTTTCGCTGCTAAACTTGAGAAAAATGAACTAATTTTTGGTTAAAATTGAAAACAAGTGCTCATTTGGGGGTGAAACGGAGAAAAATGCTAATTCGACATCAATTTGAGATAATCCGCTAATAATCTTTCGCTGCTAAACTTGATAAAAAGCGCTAATTTTCGGCTAAAATTCAGAACAAGTGCTAATTTCCAGCTGAAATGGGGAAAATCGCTGATTTAATATCAGATTGAGAAAATCCGCTGATTCTCAGGTGTTCTGAAATTGAGAAAAAGTGCTAAAATTCGTGGCAAAAATTAGGAACAAACGATAATTCGCGTGCGTATTGGAGAAAATTCGCTAATACGCGGCTGAAACTGAGAAAAATCCTCTAATTCCCGGCTAAAATTGATATGAAGCACTTATTCGCCGCTAAATTTGAGAAAATGGCACTAATTTTCGGCTGAAATTGAGAACAAGTGGCTCATTTGCAGCTGAAATGGAGAAAAACGCTTATTCGAACATCAATTTTGAGAAAATCCGCTAATTCGCGGCTACAATTGAGGAAACAAGTTCATTTGCGACTAAGGCTCGAGTCGAGCACATCGGTTTAAAGTTCAGTTTATCCCTAAACTGAGCTTAAGAGCTTATTCCCCAGTCATAATTTAGCATTTTGTGTACAAAATCGTTTAAACCCCTTAGCAACGCTTAAACGGACATTGTCGACTCGGCCCTATAAGTGAGAAATAATGTACGGCTTGAAATGATGAGGAAACGAAGAGATTTGCGGCTAAAACATAAAAAAAAAACGTTGATTCTCGGATAAATTCGAGATAACCCGCTCATTCACGGCTAAAATTGAGGAAACTAGGTAACTTGCAGCTAAAGCGGGAAATAATTCACGGCTAAAATTGAGAAATAATTCGCGGCTAAAGTAGAAAAAAAACCGCTAATTCGGGATAAATGTGAGAAAACTCGCTAATTCGCGGCTACAATTGGGGAAAAGAGATAACTTTCGGGTAAAATTGAGAAATAATTGGCGGCTAAAATTGAGAAAAAATGCCCGGCTAATATTGAGATATAATTGGAGGCTAAAATTGAGAAACACTTCGCGGTTAAAATGAGGAAAACAGCGCTAACTTTGGGCAAAAGCTGAGAAACAGCGTTAATTAGCGGTTAAAATTAAGAAAACATCAATTCATAGTTCCTAGAGGTGAGTTTGTGCCTAAAATTGAGGGGGAAAAAGCATTATTTAACGCATAAAAAATTATATTTCTTGTTTATTCAGAGATTTTCGCTCCGGGCCCCGTCGGGTCTGGGTTCACCCAAGGCCGGATCTGGGACCTCTCTCGGGGGAGGGTTGATCGAAACCCCTCTCCCTCCAATCAGTACGTCCCCCACCATTGCACTATGTTTAGAGTGATTTGACCAACTCCGGAGGGGGGGGGGGTAATTCTGCTGTTACCCACCCCCACCACCTTAGACCTACCTATGGATCCACCACAGTGGCCGCGGACCCACTAAATTGGCTTGTCGAGTAGACCACACCCACGAAATTGTTTTTCTGGGCGAGTAAAGCCCGTGATATTGGTTTTGGATTGAACCATTCCGCGAAATGTTGTTTTTGAAAATGCCAGACCCGTGAAATTGCTCTTTGAAATGAACCAAAACCCTAGAAATTTTTATTCTATGCGTGGGAAATCCGTTAAGTTGACCTTTCAAATACGTTTTTCTGACGAGCAAAATTCGCGAAATTTTGTTTTAAAGAGCCATGCCGAAAGAATTATTCATTTTAAGAAGCTAAAGGCGAAATCAGTTCAAGAATTAGCCAAAACAGTGAAAAGAGATTCTGTTAGGGTCAAATCGGCGAAATTTGAACTTCGAGTACTCCCAAACCGGCCGAATTCCATTTTTGACGGTCCCAAATCAGTCAGATTGCTTTTTTGAGAGATTCAACCCTGTGTGAGATCGAATATGAGGCGACCTCAAAAACTAACAAAATCTACGAAATTTTAATTTTAAATGGGTGGAATCCGTGAAGTTTCCCTTTTTAGGAAGCCAACTCCGTGAAATAGGGTTTTCTGACGTGCAAGTTTCGCGAAATTGTGTGCTTGAAAGATCCAAGCCGGCGGCATTGTACAATTAAGGAACTATAAGGACCAAAATAGTTCCTGAAACAGCTAAAACCGTGAAACTGAATTCCGTAAGTGTCAAATCCGTGGGAGGGTGACCTCCGAGGGCTATAATAGTCCCAGGAAATCTCTTCAGCTGGTTGGTAAACGGTTACGGAGCGAAGAACAGTGCGGGGGGGGCGGGGAGATCTTCGACGAATTTTGAAACTCCCCTCTCTCCCATCTATTTACATGATTCCTCCATACATTTCTCTTTCTTGTTTTTTTCGCACTGTCGCCTGCGGTGAAGAGGCCGTAGCTAAAAGCATTCCCGATGTGTCGCCTTCGACCATTCCGTTTTAATAGTCTCAAAAGGCTCTTTTGTACTCTCCAGCTTTGCCCCCTCCTCAAAGCAACTTTGTTGATGCTTTTAAGCTCTTTTAAAGTGTTTTAAGTGAAACCACGGGAATGGGGTGGAAATTATGGAGGCGAGGGCATTTCCTTGAGACTCAACCAACCAAGTCTCGTTACCAGCGAGTGGCATATTTATGCTGGTGTTAGATGAGTTTGTGTGTGGGGGGGGGGAGGGACTCAGTTGCCCTTTCTTTCTTGGTGGAGAGAATTGGCTGACTTTTGCGGAAACAAATACCAGTCGTTTTAAGACATCAACCCTCAAAATTTCGTTTTTCAAAGAGTTTTCATTTGAAAAAACTTCCACGTTCCGGTACAATTATTGAAGGAGCGAAGAAACATGAACTTTATCTATAGAGCCGATTATAATATAACATTGCACGAGTGTGATGAGGATGAATTTGTAAAGGGCTGAAGGATTATGGGTGGGGTGGGGGTGGGGTAATCGATTTTAGTCTCTCTTGAAATCCCTTCATTTCCTTTTCTTAAATTGTTTACAAAAAGCGTCGCTGCCTTTCGCGAGCCTCATTAACTATGAATTCCCCTGGTGTTGTGGAATTATGGCCATTTGACGAAAATAGCGGATGGAGAAGGAGTCCTACCGTGTTTGAATTTATAATTAGTTTGGCCTTAATAAAATTCTGTCCCGGAGGGTGAATGAAGAACATAATGGGAAAGCTCTTTTGATGAAATAATTAGGAATAACGCAACTATAATTAATCCAACTCGTTGGGCACCGACACTCTAATTTCACTAAAGGATACAAATTGGGCTTGGAATGTAATTGTTTGGCCCAGAAATAGAAAATTTGTCTCATGAACAATGTTCATTGAAATGTACACTTTCCACAAAAACTCGGAATTATTTGGCCTGATCTGTTTCTGCGGGGCTTATAATAGTCGAAGGCGCAAACATTCAGTTTTTGGCGCTCGAATGAATATTTTTCGGGGAATGGACCGTTTCTGGCCCTGAACTACCGGGTTTTAGATTTGGAAAAATTAAAGCAGTCCCAGGATGAGACAGTCTCTGGTTGGTTGTACTGGTGAAAGTCCCAGCAGCAGGCAGGCGCGCCTGACGCCGCGCCGGGTGGGGCTTAGGACAAAAAAAAAAAAAAAAAAAAAAAAAATCCAGTCCAGAGATTGGCTCTCTCAATGACCAATTTCACGGTATTAGCCCTTTCAAATCCAAATTTCGCAGATTTTTACATTCAAAAAACCAATTTCACTGCGTTGGCACAGTCAAAAATCCCATTTCGCGGGCTTTGGGCATTCCAAAAGTCTAATTTTGCGGGGTTGAACCACTCAGAAATCAATTTTGCGCTATCACCACATTCAAACACCCTAATTTCGCAGGGTTGTCACACTCATAAACCTAATTTCGCGGAAATCAGATTTGGCGGCGTAGGTACATTCAAAAATCCAATTTCGCGGGGTTGGCGCATTAAAAAAAATCAAATTTCACGGCGTAGATACGTACATTCAAAAACCAATTTTACGGGGTTTGCCGCGTTAAAAAAAAAAAAAAAACAACAATTTCGCGAGGAGAGGGGGTTTGTGACATTCAAAACCCTCAATTTTGTGGAATTGGCGCATTCAAAACCCTAAGTTCTCAGGGGAGGTGCATTCAAATCCCCTAATTTCGCGGGGTTAATACCTAAAAAAAAAAATAATTAAAAAAATAATAATAATCAGTTGAAGCTAACCTGTTTTTGGAGCTTTTTTGTGATTGGAGCTTTCTTGTGCTAGACAATTTTTGTGGTTGGATGTTTTTTGTGTTTGCAGATCTTTTGTGGTTAGGGCTATCTTGGGATTGAGGCTTTTTCGTGGTTGGGGCATCTTTGTGGTTGGGGCTCTTTTTTTGTGGTTGGAGCCTTGTTGTGGTTGGAGCTTTTTTGTGGTTGGGGCTTCTTTGTGGTTGGAGCCTTGTTGTGGTTGGATCATTTTTGTAATTGGAGCTTTTCTGTGGTCGGGGCTTTTTTGTTGTTGGAACCATTTCGTGGTTGGAGCAGTCTTGTGGTTGAACATTTATTTTTGTTGGAGATTTTTTTGTGGTTGGGGCTTCTTTGTGGTTGGAGCCTTGTTGTGGTTGGATCATTTTTGTAATTGGAGCTTTTCTGTGGTCGGGGCTTTTTTTGTTGTTGGAACCATTTCGTGGTTGGAGCAGTCTTGTGGTTGAACATTTATTTTTGTTGGAGATTTTTGTGGTTGGATGTTTTTTGTGGTAGGAGCTTTTTTGTGGTTCGGGCTTTTCTGTGGTTGGGACTTTTTTGTGGTTGGGGCTTTTCTGTGATTGGGACTTTCTTGTGGTTGGGGCTATTTTGTGGTTGGAACCTTTTCGTGGTTGGAGCAGTCTTGTGGTTGAACCTTATTGTGAGCTTTTTGGTTGGGTCTTTTGTGGTTAGGGCTTTCTTGGGATTGAGGCTTTTTCGTGGTTGGGGCATCTTTGTGGTTGGGGCTTTTTTTGTGGTTGGAGCCTTGTTGTGGTTGGAGCTTTTTTGTGGTTGGGGCTTCTTTGTGGTTGGGGCTCCTTTGTGGTTGGGGCTTTTTTGTGGTTAGGGTTTCTTTGTGGTTGGGGCTTTTTTGTGGTTGGAGCCTTGTTGTGGTTGGATCTTTTTTGTAATTGGAGCTTTTCTGTGGTTGGGGCTTTTTTGTTGTTGGGACCATTTCGTGGTTGGAGCAGTCTTGTTGGAGCTTTTTGTGGTTGGATGTTTTTTGTGGTAGGAGCTTTTTGGTGGTTCGGCCTTTTCTGTGGTTGGGACTTTTTCGTGGTTGGTACTTTTCTGTGGTTAGGACTTCTTTGTAGTTTGAGCTTTTCTGTGGTTGGGACTTTCTTGTGGTTGGGGCTTTTTTGTGGTTGGAACCTTTTCGTGGTTGGAGCAGTCTTGTGGTTGAACCTTTATTTTTGTTGGAGCTTTTTGTGGTTGAGTGTTTTTTGTGATTGGGGCTTTTTTGTGGTTGGGGCTTTTCTGTGGTTTGGCCTTTTTTGTTGTTTGTCCTTTTCTGTGGTTTGGCCTTTTTTGTTGTTTGTCCTTTTTTGTGGTTGGGGCTTTTTTGTGAGGGCTTTTTTGTGGTTGGGGCTTGTTTGTGGTTGGGGCTTTTCTGTGGTTGGGACTTCTTTGAGGTTCGGGCTTTTCTGTGGTTGGGACTTCTTTGTGAGGGCTTTTTTGTGGTTGGGGCTTTTCTGTGGTTGGGACTTCTTTGTGGTTGGGGCTTTTCTGTGGTTGGGAGTTCTTTGTGGTTGGCGCTTTTTTGTAGTTGGGACTTCTTTGTGAGGGCTTTTTTGTGGTTGGGGCTTTTTTGTGGTTGGGGCTTTTCTGTGGTTGGGACTTCTATGTGGTTGGGGCTTTTTTGTAGTTAGGACTTCTTTGTGGTTGGGGCTTTTTGTGGTAGGAGCATTTTTGTGGTTGAGGATGTTTTGTGGTTGGGGCTTTTTGTGATTGGGTATTCTTTGTGGTTGGGGTTTTTCTGTGGTTGGGACTTCTTTGTGGTTGGGGCTTTTTTGTAGTTGGGGCTTTTCTGTGGTTGGGACTTCTTTGTGGTTGGGGCTTTTCTGTGGTTGGGAGTTCTTTGTGGTTGGCGCTTTTTTTGTAGTTGGGACTTCTTTGTGAGGGCTTTTTTGTAGTTGGGGCTTCTTTTTTGAGGCCTTTTTTGTGGTTGGGGCTTTTTTGTGGTTGGGGCTTTTTTGTGGTTGGGGCTTTTTTGTGGTTGGGGCTTTTCTGTGGTTGGGGCTTTTTTGTGGTTGGGGCTTTTCTGTGGTTGGGACTTCTTTGTGGTTGGGGCTTTTCTGTGGTTGGAGCCTTGTTGTGGTTGGAGCTTTTTTGTGATGGGGCTTTTTGTAGTTGGGACTTCTTTGTGAGGGCTTTTTTTGGTTGGGGCTTTTTTGTGGTTGGGGCTTTTCTGTGGTTGGGGCTTTTCTGTGGTTGTGGCTTTTTCTGTGGTTGGGACTTCTTTGTGGTTGGCGCTTTTTTGTAGTTGGGACTTCTTTGTGATGGCTTTTTTGTGATGGCGGCTTTTTTGTGGTTGGGGCTTTTCTGTGGTTATGGCTTTTCTGTGGTTGTGGCTTTTCTGTGGTTGGGACTTCTTTGTGGTTGGGGCTATTTTGTAGTTGGGGCTTCTTTGTGAGGGCTTTTTTGCGGTTGGGGCTTTTTTGTGGTTGGGCTTCTTTGTGGTTGGGGCTTTTTTGTGGTTGGGACTTTCTTTGTGGTTGGGGCTTTTTTGTGGTTGGGCTTTTTTGTGGTTGGGGCTTTTTTGTGGTTGGAGCTTTTCTGTGGTCGGGACTTCTTTGTGATGGGGCTTTTTTGTAGTTGGGACTTCTTTGTGAGGGTTTTTTTGTGGTTGGGGCTTTTTTGTGGTTGGGGCTTTTTTGTGGTTGGGGCTTCTATGTGGTTGGGGCTTTTTTTGTAGTTAGGACTTCTTTGTGGTTGGGGCTTTTTGTGGTAGGAGCTTTTTTGTGGTTGAGGATGTTTTGTGGTTGGGGCTTTTTGTGATTGGGGCTTCTTTGTGGTTTTTTTTTTGTGGTTGGAGCCTTGTTGTGGTTGGAGCTTTTTTATGGTTTGTACTTTTCTGAAGTTGGGACATTTTGTGGTTGGGGCTTTTTTGTGGCTTGAGATGTTTTGTGGGACCTTTCTCGTTCATGATCAATAAGAGTACATGGTTTTTTGCTCATCTTAGCTGTGTTTCAGGAAGCAAATGGTTACGCCACCTAGTGACTCCGAATAATGTTTAGCCCTGAAAGCGCTGGGCTTCGAGAATTGTACGTTCAGTTTCTTCAAGGTCAACCAGATCAGCTACGAGTGGTGAAGTCCCTGACTCGGGCGAGAGTAATCGGATCAGTGCAGGCCCTTAGACATTTGGCGCCCCCCGGCCGAATCTTTCACCAGCGCCCCCTTGAAGTCATCGTTCAGAATAAGCTTTACGATTTAACGTTTTCTCCATGTTTTTCAGCTCTTCAATTCGGTGAATTTCATCGGTGAATTAGCTATTTATCCACATTTTGGCCATGAATAAGCGATTTGTCTCCATTTCAGCCGCGAGTTAGCGATGATTCTCAATTTTTGCGCTATGTCAGCGTATCGACCCAATTGACAATTGCCCTCAAAGTTGCCATTTTAACTCAATTTTCCTTGAATTATCAAACTTTCTCAAATTAACCCCCCAATCAGCTATATAACTCTTCATTTTAGCCGTAAATTAGGGTTTTTATTCATTTTAGCCGCTAATTATGAACTTTTTTTTTTAATTTTCAGCAACGAATTAGAGTTTTCCCCCAATTTTCGCAGCGGTTACGTACCTAACGCTTTTTCTGAATTTGGCCGTGCATTAGCGACTTTTTTCACTTCCTGACACGAAGTTACCTTCAGAAGCAGCGAATTAACGTTTTCTAAATTTAAACAGGGAATGAGCGTTTTTTCCTACTTTAGCGCTTCATCGCAATTTTATCAGTGTATTATAGCCACGAATCAGCAATTTCTCAGCATTTTAGTTGCGAATCAGCATTTTTTCTGAATTTTTGTAGTGAATTCATTTGTGTTTTTCGTGATTGGCGTATTTTCTCTATTTTAGCTGCGAAATTGTTTCCTGAAGACGCCAAGTCAATGATAACGCTCCTTTTTAACTAATTTAATTCTTAATTCTTTTAATTTAAGGTTTTTTTTTGTCGTCCGCCTTTTCCTCTCTCATTCTGCTGGACACGCCCCTTAGGACACGGTGCCCCCGGCCGGTCGCCCGGCTCGCCCCCTTCCCTCAAAGCCGGCACTGAATCGGATGGTTGTGGGGGGCAGCCGCTGTGCCTGAGGGCTTCTTTAAGTCGTCAGTTGGCGACGTTGCACTCCCTTTGCTGCTGTTAAAAGAAGTGACGTGCAATGAAATTGGTTGCGTCACCCACGGGGAATCTCAGCGTGTTGTGTGCGTGGACCCTTCGAGGCTAGAGCTGCGCTCAGCGCTGGTTCGATTTGATTAAAGGCCGGTGACGCTTTGGTGAGACTGGCGGCACGTTTCACGTGCTGTCGTCGGCGATGCTGATTCTGTTGCGAAGTGTGGAGATGACGTGTTGCCGCCCAGTGACTGCGCAGTATATGAACGGCTGCGGGTGTCCGGTTGTAATAAGCTATGAGCGAATGCATCGTCGTGTTCTTGGGGGATTCAGTCAGTGAACTTGAAACGTGACGGTTTAGCCGCGAAAGACACCGAAATGAACTATTCTGATGTAAAACTAGAATTTTTATAACTTTGTATTTGACCTGAAACCTTTTGCCTCCCCTTCCACCACTCGTCCGCCCAACGTTCACAGACTAACTTTTATACAGTAAGTAAATTGACAATCTGAAAAGTTGTAATGGGACACCTGGCACCATTTACGTGATAGAGTGATGGGGTGGTGGTGGTGGTGGTGGTGGGGGGGTATAATTCGATCAAAATAATTCCAGTTACACGCGATGCTCTTTGCTCCCTCTTCCTAAAATAGTGCTTAAACCAATAATTTATTACGAAGATAGAGACAACTTGACAACGTTTTCGAATTGTTTGTTCATTCTGGAACTTTTACGTCACCCCGTTCTGTAGAAATCGCCGTTAATTTCGACAGATTTCCTGATTGATAACGTTTATTGAAACACGACCTAAAAGAAGAGATTAAAAGTCCGAAAACTCACCAAAAACCACTTTTTTTTTTTTTCAACCGGAATATGATTAAAACAATAAATTAACGAATAAAAACTTACAAATCACTGTTCCGGCGTAGATTTGACAATGTTAGAGCCATTCGTACGTCAAACGTTACCTGAAAACACAAAAGAAGGTGATAATTTTAGTTTATAAAGTATGCAATAGCCCGCAATACTCAACCAATGTTTCCTGATTAGCGCTATTAAGAAAATGCTCAAACGATTTCACCCCACCCCCACCCCTAAGGTCCACAGATAATCGAAACAATGCTTTCATTTTTTTACATTCCAAATTAAAAACGAGCGTATTAATATTAATCAATCTAAAAATCCTAATCAAACCTCAACCAAATTAAAATGATACGGTGAAAATGGTTTTCACTTCTATGGCGACATGGTGTACGACCAATATTGACCCGTTTCAACGATGGGCAAAATTTATTGCAAACAATCAGAAAGGGGTGGGGGATTATCGGAGGAAAAGTAAATCCCAACTGTTGGGATTGCCATTCTCTAAAATGCGTAGAATTCATTTAATTTTAGAGCGTAGAGTCCAACCACCAATTTTCCACTCCATATTTAATTGATTTAAAGAACGAATTACTTAAGTTCCCCTCCCCCCCATTACGTATAACCCCAACCCACCTACCAAACTTCTTTATCTTCTCATTAAACCGATTAAGTAACCAATTAGGCAAAGTACTAATAGAATTTGGTTATAGGAGAAAAAAAAGGTTTTATGGTAAAAAGGCCACTTGAAATTGAATGAAAACGTCGAGCTGTCTCTCGATAATTCGAGAGGTTCTCTTATTCCAACGTTTTTGTTATTGTGACGATGTCGTCCGTAATGATGGGGTGGGGGAGGGCTTCTTATGTAATAAACGTCTGAACTTTCTTTCGGGATAGGGGAGGGGGTGATTAATAAATTGTGATCGAAGAGAGGGGCGGTTTCGCTCATTGAGGCCCTTGAGGTTTGAGTGCCCTCTGGCATTTCTTTTTCTTGGAAAAGGGAATGAAAAAAGCTCGGCCCCAGACTGACTATATCCAGTCCCAGGAATCGAATTAATTTTCTTTTCCATAAATTGACTGTTCATCTATTAATTGAATACAAGGTGCCAGCAATCTACTAATGAACCAGAAGATTCCACTCGGAAACTGTCATTTTCATCATCTCCTTGATCTCACCACGCATGAACGATAATGGTCGTCCCCTTCGTGTGTGCCCGCCAGGATTAAACAGACATCAAACAATATCGATCTGAAATCAGCGGTTTTAACATTTTTCTTTGGAAAACAAGATTTATCGAATATAGATGTACGGTTAGAAGAGAGTGATTGCGTGGTTGTTGTTAAAAGTAGTTGTAGGCGACTGCATTTTCACTTTAAAACTTCTCACTCCATCCCCGCCCTTTTTTTAGGTCATGCAAGTAAAATTTTTAAACGAGATAAGAAGGAAATAAGGTAGCCTTGAAGTGAACGGGGGTTACACAGGCAACCAATTATGATAATTAATTCTGTTAATGTTCTTATTTTCTTGTTAGGAGCCGTAACGTTGAAGATGTTGAATTATAAATCGAACGTTGTTCATACGTGGAATGAATAGAATTGGATCAATATAAAAAAAGAAAAAAAAAAAACTCCACCTAATTTCTTATTTCTGCGAGGTTCGCCCTAATTTTGTTGACATTAAACTGGATGACCCCTCCCCTCCTCCACAATATATCACCGCCCCATCCAACAGATGCCTTTATTTTTCGTTTCTTCCACCTATATGAACTTCGTTATGGTGGCTAGGGTTTGTAGAAATAGCCACAGGGGACTGGCTTTTTATTCTTTCAAAAGCCTTGACCTCCCTCTCACCCATCCCCCTCACCAAGACTCTTTCTCCGGACCTTAATGATATTTTGATTTGACCGGAGTCGTTGTATTTTAAAACGAACATGCAACGGAACATGGTGGACGTTTTTTTTTCTTTTCAATTTAAGGTTTTATTCGTGAGCATGAAAGACTAACGCATTTCGCTAGGCCTTACTGCAAAGGATCATGATCGTTCTACTGAATATTGTGAAGAGACCTTCACAGTCAGATGTTATGAATGGCACGGTTAGGATGAGGAGTAGGAGGTGGAGGAGAAGGAGGGGGTAGGGCTTGAAATCTACTTCAAACGTCAGTTTGCTTTCTACGTGGGAGGTAAATAGCGTCGGAAAATTGTAATGGAATGCCCTTCTGCAGGAATGAAATGTAAGTGAAAAGTATAAATATGAAAATCAGAGAGAGAGAGATTGAGAGAGAGGCTTCATACAATCACACCCACTCACCTTATGTGCTTTCCATCAAATATCCAGCTGCAGCCAACCTAATGAAAGGAAAAGCTTTCGGATTTTTTTTTTTTAAGTGTCAAGGACCTCTCGACAACGAATTTTTCGTGTATGTTTTTTTCTTAAGAGCTTTCCCTTCGCTTTTTTTTTCACGTTGTATTTATCTTGGCACGACAAAAACTTGAAATGCCCGAAAAAATTCACCCAACTCAGTGCCAAGAGGCTTAAAGGTGTGTGTGGGAGGTTTGGGTTTATTTGATGTGTCGTGCGGTGAGTGGTTGGGTGTGGGGGCAGGGCGGGGGAGAGGAGGTCCACTTCAAACTCATGTTTACATCCTATACACATACTTTCAAAACTTCGTGGCCCGAGTTGGTCAGTAACGCATATAACTGCGTTAACGTCCGACCCACATTCGATGTGAATTTTGACTTTCTACAGCCGTGTGCGTCTGTAAGCGCAAGCGTGCTTGGAACGGCTTCCATGCGTTATGCAGCATGCGCCCCGCAAAGGACTAAAAGACGAAAGGAGGCGTTAGATATGTCGAAAGGGAATCCAAAAAACGTTCACGATGACACTCCGACGTGATTTCGGCATTATTCCAGTGCAAAATGGTGTGGGGAGTTGATAAAACGCTGGGTTTCATCGCTGATCACCAGTCCCACACCACATGATACAACCACAGCTACGATCCAACCACAGCTACGCTCCAACCACAGCTACGCTCCAACCACAGCTACACTCCAACCACAGCTACGATCCATCCGAAGCTACGATCCAACCACAGCTATGATACAACCACAGCTACGATCCTACCACAGCTATCATACAACCACAGCTACGATACAACCACAGCTACGATACAACCACTGCTACGATCCTACCACAGCTACGCTCCAACCACAGCTACGCTCCAACCACAGCTCCGATCCAATCACAGCTTCGCTCCAACCACAGCTACGATCCTACCACAGCTACGATCCTACCACAGCTACGCTCTAACCACAGCTACGATCCAACCACAGCTTTGATCCTACCACAGCTTCGCTCCAACCACAGGTACGATCCAACCACTGCTACGACCCAACCATAGCTACGCTCCAACCACTGCTACGTTCCAACCACAGCTTCGCTCCAACCACAGCTACGATCCAACCACAGCTACGCTCCAACCACAGCTACGCTCCAACCACAGCTACGATCCAACCACAGCTATGATCCAACCACAGCAATGATCCTACCACAGCTAAGCTCCAACCACAGCTATCATACAACCACAGGTACGATCCAACCATAGCTACGCTGGCTCTTTCTAAAACCAAATATCGCAATTGAGTTTGTTTTGACTCCAAGTTTCGACCTCTCAAAACCAAATTTTACGCATTTAGCTCGTTAAAATCCACATTTAAGGGATTTTTGATCTCTCAAAAACAAAATTTCATTGGTCTGGGATTTATGATAAACCTAAATTCACGTCATTAAGCTTTCCCTTCATAATTTTTAGTAGAACGAAAAACTAATTTGGCGCGTTTGAAAACAAAATTTTGTGACTGGCCTTTTCAGACGACAGTGCCCGCCATGGAAATTCGCTCTTCCATGACCGAATGTCGCGGATTTGGCGTTTTTAAAAACGGAATTTATGCCATCTCAGCCACAATTTCACGTGTTATTCTTCTTTACAAAAACAAAAAAAAACATGGCTTTATTAGCTCTTTCTAAAATTGATTTCACAGCTTTGACTAATTCGGAGACTAATTTACCTTTTTCAAAAACCAAATTCGTGGATTTGGGTAAGTCAAAAAGCCAAATTTTGATATTTTGGCTATTAAAAACGCCAGTTACATTGATTTCCCGAAAACCGCCGCATTTATCACTTTCGAATCCCAATTTCCGGCAATTTTGATCTTTAAATACACAAATTCCGTGGTACAAGCTCTTTCAAAAGCAAAATTACGCGGTTTGGCTTTTGTAAACCCAAATTTCTTGGATTTGACTCCTTTAAATTTATTATTGAACCAAATATTTCCTGGTTTTAGCACTTTGTATAATTTTGGTTAATTTGAAAAGCTAATTCTGGTCGTTCAAAAACCAAATGCTGTGATTTTGGCTCTTTCGTACCACAATTTCAAGGGTCCAACCACAGCAAGGCTCCAACCTAAACACAGCAAAGGTCTAATAGCAAAAGTCTAACCAAAAATATCTCTAACCACAGAAAAGGTCCAGCCACAGCAAAGGTCCAAACCTCAACAAGGGTCCAACCACACCACAGCAATAGTCCAACCACATCAAAGGTCTAACCACAGCAAAGGTCCAAAAATAGAAAAGGTCCAACCATCCTCGCTGTTCCTTTTCTCAAAGTAATTCACCTCGTCATTATCACGCATTCAAAAGAAAAAACTCAATTCAATGGACGAAAACCCCTTGTTTTACTGCACATTTCTATAATTTGCAATGTGCAGTAAAACAAGGGGTTTTCGTCCATTTAATTGTGTGTTTTCCTTTGAATGCGTGATAATGATGAGGTGGATGACTTTGAGAAAGGGAACATTGGAAAACTGCCAAGCATGTAAGGATTAAAAAAAAACTACATGAAACATAAATTCTTCTGTTCTATTATTCCACTCCCTCCCTTCCCTATGTTATTAAAAATAAAGAGTTTTTTGGTTCTTTTAAAACGATTCGTCTTCCAAACTCCTCCTATAACTCGGTATGGAGGGCAGTGGTATAAAGCGCATTCATTGCTCCAATACACACACTCTGGACATTTTTCTACGTTGTATTCTGTTCTTTGCAGTTGGTGGAAAATGTACTCCCCCTCCCACTCTTCCACCCGGCCCAACTCCATCATCAGCGATACAATTCTTCTCGCCATATAATCCTTTAACAACGTACTCTGAAAGTTTTTAGATAAAGTTTTGGCGGGTTTTCAACTTCGTGCATATATTCATTTATTACACCGATCTTAACTCGTTTTTCATTTACTATATGCGAGGGGAAAAGTTTTCCTAAACAATCCCTGTACCCCAATATGCCTTCCGTCACACGAGATAACACATTCCCGGGAGGGGGAAAAAATGGGTGAGAGAAGAGTAGCCGGAGATGAAGCCGAAGTGGGTGGTTTAAGCAAGGATTCACACGCCTTTTGTGCGAACAGACGACAGAAATTCGTATTTTAGCCCCCAGACACCGAAAAATAATAATGAATACTACTTGTGAGGCCCCGTCGTCGGCCTGTTTTCATTTCTAGCTAATTGGTTGTTAAAATTGCGCCAACGGGTGTATCTTGTGTTTTGCTTGTCCTCGATAATTAGAACGAAATGAGTGATTGTCCATCACGGCCCACCCAAAAATTCGCGCCCATAGAAATGAACGAGTTATCTCCATTTCTTTTTTTATCTTCAAATAAAAAGCTTTTCACCATTGGATGATGGAAAAGCCATAGTCCTTCTGATCTCGACAATACAAAACAGTCGGTCCAAAGTTCTGGCAGGTAACGGATAGGGGACAGCTCATCAACGTCTCCCGCATTGATTTTTTAAAAAAATGTTCAATACAAGTGTAGAGGAACCAAGGCGAGGCGAGTGGAAACTTTAAGTGTGGTGGGGAGGGCGGATTGCTCGTGCCACACTGGCCCCGCTTGGATTTCTAGGTTCCTACGGAACGTTTTTGGCTGTTTAGGCTTTCATTTGCCCAAAGAACGGCACGCTTTTTCTTTCAATCCACGAATAGTTTCTTACAAAACAACCAAAAAAAAAACCCCCGAATTGGTGAATTGGCTAATGCCAAAACCTCTCAACGCACGCCACACCCCAGACATCGAAATGTGACAAGGTTAGGCAACAACCCGCATTGCCCGTTGTGTCGTGCGTGCCGAAGCATACCGTTACCAAATCCACGGGCGTATTTATCATCATAGAACAACACCTTGGAGCTATACGCTTCGATAATCAAAGCTAATTCGCCATTTTGTGAACGATTTTTTTTTGTTAATGCCCCCAACGCGATTATTCTCTAAAATGGCGGGTGTGGCTTTCATAAAACCAAATTTCACAAAGGGTATTGGACAAAAACGCCAAATCGGTTGAAAAAAAAAAAAAAAAAATGTTGGGCGAAAAACTGAATGAAACAACTTGGCAATGTACTAGGCCCTGACTGGGGGGGGGGGGCGAAGCACTGGGACCGTTATCCACATGCCTGGTCTTTCTTGAGAGCCCGGATTGCAGAAATCAAGAAAAATAAGAAAAAAGAGAAGAAACAGTAAGCTTCACTAAGGTTGACACTCTACTGTCGTTGCAGCTCAACGTGATGGTTGGATATTTGCTATGGTTGGACCTTTGCTGTGGTTGGACCTTAGCTGTGGTTGGACCTTTGGCGTGGTTGGACCTTTGGCGTGGTTGGACCTTTGCTGTGGTTGGACCTTAGCTGTGGTTGGACCTTGGGAGTGGTTGGACCTTTGGCGTGGTTGGACCTTTGGCGTGGTTGGACCTTTGGCGTGGTAGGACCTTTGCTGTGGTTGGACCTTTGCTGTAGTTGGAACTTTTGTGTGGTTGGACCTTTGCTGTGGTTTTGGACCTTTGCTGTAGTTGGACCTTTGACATGGTTCGACCCGACATGACATGGTCGTGGTTGGACCTTTTGTGTGGTTGGACCTCTGCTGTGGTTGGACCTTTGCTGTGGTTGGACCTTTGCTGTGGTTGGACCTTAGCTGTGGTTGGACCTTTGGCGTGGTTGGACCTTTCACGTGGTTGGACCTTTGCTGAGGTTGGACCTTTGCTATGGTTGGACCTTTACTGTGGTTGGACCTTTGACGTGGTTGGACCTCTTGTGTGGTTGGACCTCTTGTGTGGTTGGAACTTTGCTGTGACTGGAATTTTGCTGTGATTGGAACTTTGCTGTGATTGGAACTTTGCTGTGGTTGGACCTTTGCCGTGGTTGGACCTTTGCTGTGGTTGACCTTTGCTGTAGTTGGACCTTTGCTGTAGTTGAACCTTTGCTGTGGTTGGACCTTTGCTGTGGTTGGACCTTTGTTGTGGTTGGACCTCTGCTGTGGTTGGACCTTTGTTGTGGTTGGACCTTTGCTGTGGTTGGACCTTTGCTGTGGTTGGACCTCTGCTGTGGTTGGACCTCTGCTGTGGTTGGACCTTTGCTGTGGTTGGACCTTTGCTGTGGTTGACCTTTGCTGTAGTTGGACCTTTGCTGTAGTTGGACCTTTGCTGTGGTTGGACCTTTGCTGTGGTTGGACCTTTATTGTGGTTGGACCTCTGCTGTGGTTGGACCTTTGCTGTGGTTGGACCTTTGCTGTGGTTGGACCTTAGCAGTGGTTGGACCTTTGCTGTGGTTGGACCTTTGTTGTGGTTGGACCTCTGCTGTGGTTGGACCTTTGCTGTGGTTGGACCTTTGCTGTGGTTGGACCTTAGCAGTGGTTGGACCTTTGCTGTGGTTGGACCTTTGGCGTGGTTGGACCTTTGCTGTGGTTTTGGACCTTGGCTGTGGTTGGATCTTTGCTCTGGTTGGACCTTTGCCGTGGTTGGACCTCCAGAAACTGCGAATTAGCATTTTTCCGATTTTGCGGGAATTGGCGTTTTTGTATTCAGCTAAGCTGATATTCATCGATTTCTTCTTGATTTTAGCCGCGGACACGCCCGTAACAACGGGGCATCAGCGGTTTTTCTTTATTTTAGCCGCAAAAAACCTCCGTGCCCCTTGAATTAGAGAGGTTTCTTAATTTAATTTTTGAAATTGCATCAAGAAGCAGTAAAATTGCAACAAGAATCAGTTTTTTTTAAAAAAATACACAAACTAGCGCTTTTTGGCCGCCGATTACCGTGATGTTCTCAATTTTAACTATACGAATAAGCACTTTGTCTCAATTTTAGCTACAAATGAGAGCATCATCTTAATTTTTGCCGCGGAATTACCGAATTTTCCCGGTTCTAGCCACGAATTAGCGATTTTTTTTTCTTTTCTAGTAATGAATTAGCGCTGGTCATAAAGTTAGTGTCCTCCAGAAACCGTGAATCGGCTTTTTCGTGATTTGCGCCGTGAATAAGCGTTTTCCCCACAGGAAGCCCACTCGAATAAGCGTTTTTTCTCAATTTTATCAGCGATTTACTAAATTATGGTCTTTTTTTGCGATTATTAGCGTTTTTATGAATTTTAGCCGCAAATGAGCGATTTTTTTCTACTTTTGGCCTTGAATTACCGTTTTTTGTCAATTTTAGCTGTGTATTTGTGAACGGTGTGTTAGAGAACACGGCAAAACGACCCAATTTTTTGGTTACTCTGAGATTGACTGGCGGCCACTTGAGGAGGTGTTTTAGTCGTGACCGGCTACATGTCTTCGTTTGATGATACAGTTTAGCTGTGAACTTGCCCCATGAACGGTGTGTTAGAGGTTTTTTCTACATTGCGGCCGTAAAAGGGCCTCCATAAACCACGAATTCACAAATGTATATCTTCAATTTTAGCCTCGCATGAGCCCGTTTTTTGGAATTTTGTTCCTAAATTCATCAGTAGAAAACTTTAAAATGTCAATTTTTCCATCTTCCAGCTTTTCAGGATTCCTTTCCGACGGATTTCTCACGGATTTTGCAGCTTGCATTGATGGGAAAGGCAAACTATCAGTTGACAACCCTGGAGAAAATGAACTAAAAATCAATGACACGGCCAAACCGGCCATTTTTGGTCACGTTGATAGTGGCTGACCGTCACTTAGGGTCGTTTTGGCCGAGACCGGCTACATTTATTCAATTAAGGATGTACAGGAGTAAACACTTTGAGTGACGGCCCTGAAACTCTATGTTTCCCCACCAACTCGCTATGTTGGTGGGGGGAGGGGAGGTCGATTATAGTTATTAAAGTGAGGACGACGCATGATCGGTTTATTCAAGGGCGTGAATAGCCATGTTTGTCCATTTTTCGGGCGTTGATAACCACTTTGAAGGCGAGAATCGTCGTCTGTAGCCTCTGTTTTATAGCCTCTGATAGGCCCTGTAGCCTGCGTGTGTTACGTGACGCTACATGGTAATTAAAGTCGCCGGAAGAGGAGGTGAAAAGACGCCGTTATTTATTTTAGAGAGGGGTGCTTACCACCTGCGGTTTTCAGTTTCATCATTCAGAGTTTAGAGCCGGTATCATAAAATTATACTTAAAGCAAAAAGCTTGTTAAAACGTCTGAAGGTATAAACCCTTTATTATAGTATGCATCATCCATTTTACACCTACATTTTACATATACCTAAAAATATGTAGGAAATGTATTTTTTATGAATAAAAAATGCTATAATGTCTTTTCGTAGGTTTTCTTTGGGTGATGGATAGACTTATAAGGCTGACCGAGGAAATAGCTCTTCGCTATAATGACATATATCGGCACCTGAAAGTTTTATTTACTTCGTAACAAAGTCCGCCCGCTTTTGTGTATTGGAAACTCCCGGACACTAAGTGCTCCCGCTCGAGTGAATTTGAATTACGGACGACGTCATAGCCATTAACTAAATAAATTGAAGTGATGATTCGTGAACAGTTGGAGCATCGTGTAATATTGGATGTATTTGCGTGGAGAGCACCTGTCGTATTTAGGTGTTCCTATAGGGAAATCAATTTCAACCCGTCTGCTTCTACAATCATAATTTTGATGACTTATAGTGGAGAGAACGGGTGGAAAACGACACAGGCGTTACGTGTAGTGAAAAATTGCAGAACGAGCCTCCGCCAGCCAGATTCAATCGAAGGCGTTTTATATGTATAGGAAGCTCCGGATTATTTGAATCTAATACAGAAAAACACCCACTCGAAATAAGTTTTTCCCTTGAAAATCCCAGCGTATTTATATGGAATACCTCACCATCAGACCACTACTATCGTCGATCGATTCAATTTGTACGGAAAACCAACTGACAGGAGAGGGAAGAGGATAAGAAAAACCCGGATTGAATGATTTTCCGAAGCTAAAAATACGAAAAAGAATTGAAATAGGAGAGGGAAAAGTATAATTTAAAAAGAAAACAATCTTTTCGCTCTATACACCCACGACCGCTTCTCCATCAAACCTCCCACTCACTTTTTGAAAGGGAAAAAAGTTGAAACAAAGAATTGACGACCAACAATGTAATTATATAAAAAAAACGATGATTGATGATCGATTGTGGGTGGTGCCAGGGGGAAGGGAATGTCAGGCTAAAAGAGTGCAACAGGAGCTTTGAAATTGGTGGTGCGGGGGGGGGGGGGGGTGAAAGTAGCCCTGCTTGTCCGAGACTTCCACTGAATTTCCTAAAGCTTTTTGTTTGTTATGCTAATTATTACAAGATTCTGCGTGACGTTACAGAAAAAAATAAACGGGTGCGGGAATGGGAACCACCCAAGCACGACCCCATGGATTTTGGTGATGTGCCACCTAGGGTTCCTTCCTTTCTCAGACCTTCAGCCACCAAAGCTGCTCGGTCCTGGGCCTTTGGTAGCTCAGGAATATATAATTGATCCGAGTACGGGGAGCTGATGGACTCCTCATTGGGATGGAGACGCCTCTGACCTATTGTACCGTTCCCTTGCCTTTCGATTTAATGGGCTACGACAACTTGTACGTCATTCTGATGGCACATAAAAAACAAATAAACTGTATAACCGGCAATACAGGGGGAAGGATCAGACACATAATAGAGAATTTCATAACCTGTCACGCCCACTCATACCACCACTATTTGACGCATAATTAAACTCGTAATATTCTGCTCGAGGCGAGTTGTTGAGCAAGTTGACGGGTTGAGGAAAGGAACATTAGAGCGATGATTCGTTCCTGGAACGACCATTTACCATAGTTTCACGCGAAATTCTCGCTAGAAGTTGAACACGTGCGCTCAATGGTTGTGTGGGTTCATGATACGGTGGGGGCTCGGGGTCCGTATTGTAAAGAGCTTGTTTAACAGGGTAGAAATAGACAGTTCAAAAAGTTGTTAAAGAGGTGAGGAGGAGGAAAGGGGGTTTCGTACGTGACTTTTCCCTCTATAATTAGGATTACTTTTTCGTATCTCTTCTCCCCACCACCATACCCCGCCGAAACAGTACCGTATAACCATTTCCTAGAACCCTTTTTCAAGATCTTCCCTTCTTTTGTATACACACTCCCTCAACCCTTTTTTGTTGCCACCAAGGAGTGGTAGATGAGAAAGCGGGTAGAAGACCACTCTCAATTATTCAGTTACGGTATAAGGTACCCTCTCCAAAGAGCTCACCGCAATGTTTTTTCTATGTGTAGAAGCAGACAGCGATAAAATCGTGGCACTCGAGCAACTAGGTGGCATACGGATGGCCAGAAATTTCAAATTTCAGGGGGTAGCCTGGTGTCAAAACTATAAAAGCTACGTGGACGAAAAGATAGAAAGACAAAGTGACAGAAAAGACAGGTTCCCGAAACACGTGGATGCTATCTAGAATTACTTAATTTATGGCCTAACCATCGAATTCTGAGGCTCAATCAACAATAATTCTTGTTCCATGGCGCTAGTCTCGTTGTGAAACATCAGTCTGTCTGATGAAAAGCACAGAATTTCCTTTTTTTCGGCCCAAAAAGATGCCTAGCTGCCCCGATAGAACTCGCTGTTTAGCTCAAACTAGAATCGGTTCGTGACATTAAAAAAAAATATTTGTTTCGCTTCATTTCAACTTTATTCACAAAATGGCGAATTAGCTTCGATAAACGGAGTGTTGCTTCGAGGTGTGCTATATTGTTGCAAACACGTGCCGCCGCGTAAAAAATACGCGGTGAAAAGTCGCCTCACGGTAACTTTGGTCTCAGGTCATTGCGCGGAAGTTCCCATAACTTGTGAAACTGAGGGTGAAAGTTTCCTGTTCGAACCGTACGCTCAAAATTTCAGTTCAAAAAATTTAACTATTGCAGAATGGTTTTTCGAAAAGATCCCGCCCGATGTAATGGTTAAAAACCACTCAGCTCAACCCCAAATTATTTTCAAAGACACCACCCTAGGACACGTTAAAGAAATTCCGCAGAAGAGTCAGGAATTCCCGGTATACGGAATAACCCCTGCCCCCTCCAGGTTTAATGATCCCAGAAATACTAAACAATTCCCGTCACGTCATTCGCCACACGATTTTTCGAATAATTTTCACATCAATCCTGCTTTAAATAACGAGGAAAAGTCAAAATTTGTTGAATTATTGTCCAAGTATCAAGACGTCTTTGCCTGGGATTTAACCCAATTAACTTGCACCCCTGTCTATGAGCACTCAATTAACACCGGAGGCGCTCACCCAATTCGGCAAGCCCCGTATCGAGTTTCACAGAAGGAGAAAGAAATCATCAGGGAGCAAGTCGAGGAGATGCTAGGCGCAAATGTCATTGAACCAAGTTTCAGTCCATGGGCTTCGCCGGTAGTGTTGGTGAAAAAGCCCTCAGGAGATTACCGATTCTTTGTAGACTATCGAAAGCTAAATGCGAAAATTCTTCAAGATTCCTATCCCCTTCCGCTCATAGAGGACATTTTAAACAGTCTGAAGGGCGCTCAACTCTTCACATCCTTAGACTTGAGGTCCGGCTATTGGCAAATTAAGATCAGGCCAGAAGACCGGGGGAAGACCGGCTTTGTCACCCCCGGAGGGTTGTGGCATTTTAAAGTTTTACCGTTCGGATTATCCACAGCCCCAGGGGCGTTCCAGAGGTGCATGGATGTCGTACTCGGTGGTCTAAAATTCTCCACATGCTTCGTTTATTTGGATGATGTCCTGGTTAAGTCTAAACTTGACGTTAAAGAGCATTGTTTCTACCTAGAACAAATTTTCCAACGGTTTCGGGAAGTCAATCTAAAATTAAACCCCGAAAAATGTAAATTTGGTTACCATGAGATTAAAGTTTTAGGGCATGTTGTCAGTTCACAAGGTGTGTCCCCGGACCCCTCAAAAATAGAAGCCATCAAAAGTTTTAAACCACCCGAGAACGTTAAAGAAGTACAACAATTTATAGGTTTGGCCAGCTATTATAGAAAATTTGTTAAAGGGTTTTCCGAAATTGCCCGCCCCTTGACCCTTTTAACCCGAAAAGACACCCCGTTTAGATGGAAATCAGAGGAAATCAGGTCTGCACTGATTACGCCACTCGGTGGGTAGAAGCAAAGGCTCTCCCCAACGGATCGGCTAAATGTGTTGCCGATTTTTTAATAGAAAACGTCATCTGTCGTCACGGCTGCCCTCATACCCTAATTTCCGAGCGTGGATCGTGCTTTACGTCCGAACTCGCTCAAAATTTACTGAAAAGTCTAAACTGTTATAGTGCCCAGACGTCCGGGTATCATCCCGAGACGAACGGGTTAACGGAAAAATTCAACGGTACACTTGCCACGATGATAAGCCTCTACGTGAACACCCAACACTCCGACTGGGACACGTACGTGGCCCTTGCTGTATTTGCCTGCAATTCATCCCCTCAGGAATCCACGAAAATATCCCCCTTCAAACTTGTCTACGGTCGTGACCCAATCATGCCGTGCGACACCTCCCTCAACCCTTTTTCCGAACGTAACTTCACCCCCAACTTAGAATACTTTGATAAAATCTCGAAATTACGTGAAATTGCCAAAAATAGAATACACCGAGCCCAAGAAGTTATGAAAAAACGCTACGACAACCGACACCGGGCAGTTAAGTTCAGTCCGGGTGACAAGGTTCTCATTTACACCCCCATTAGAAAAAAGGGCAGAAGCGAAAATTTGCTATGTAGATATTTTGGGCCGTTCAAAATTATCAAAAAATTATCCAACGTAAATTATGAAATTGAAAAAAGGAAAAGAAATAAATTAGTAAAAGATGTCGTGCACGTGGCGCGTCTAAAACCGTACTTCTCACGGGAAAATTAATCCAATGTCCATTGCCCTCAATAAGTTCATAACTCAACAATAAAAAAAATTTCGCTCCGGCAGCTGGCGGTCGGAAAGAGTGCATTTCATTTCGTATACGGATACCCTAAGCCGTCCCAGAAGTAGTAATGTTGAGACCATGATTTTTTTCGTTTGTTTGACCCTCCCTCGTACTGTTTGCTGCCGGGTTTGTTTAAGCTGAACTTAATGGGAATCAAAGGCTATTTCAAAATGGAATCATCATACCGAATATAATGCTCTGGAATCAACTGGTGATTTGTTGTGATTTTTTTACCATTTCAACCACTATTTTCCCCCCTCCACCTTGACCGATTTGGCCCAAATGCAATACCGACCGGGGCCTTATGACTACTGATTTTTGTGCCAAAGCGCGTTCCGCTAAATTAATTTCTACGAGAGTTATCGTGCTAACAAGGCCTCACACTTACTTCCACCCTGGGGACATCGCCCCCTCCCCCTTGACTTTTTCAAAAAATGAAAATGGGAATCAAAGGCTAGTCTAACATGGAGTATAAGCACCGAATATGATGCTTCTAGAATCAACTGGTGATTTTCAGTGATTTTTTTACCATTTCAACCCCTATTTTCCCCCCTCCACCTTGACCGATTTGGCCCAAATGCAATACCCACCGGGATCTTATGACTACTGATTTTTTAGATAAAGCGCGTTCTGCTAAATTAATTTCTACGAGAGTTATCGTGCTAACAAGACCACACACTTACTTCCACCCTGGGGGCACCACCCCCTCCCCCTTGACTTTTTCAAAAAATGAAAATGGGAATCAAAGGCTAGTCTAACATGGAGTATACGTACCGAATATGATGCTTCTAGAATCAACTGGTGATTTATAGTGATTTTTTGACGATTTGAAGCCCGATTTTCCCCCCCTCCACCTTGACCGATTTGGCCCAAATGCAATACCGACCGGTGTCTTATGACTACTGATGTTTGTGCCAAAGCGCGTTCCGCTAAACTAATTTCTTCGAGAGTTATCGTGCTAACAAGAAAACGGCCATAATATTATAAATATATAAATATATAAATATATATAAAGAAATATATATATATATATATATGAATTCCGGAGACCACTGAATTCGTGTTCTAGAGGTTCTGAAACGTGAAAAAAACATGACATGACCCATGTTTGCCACCATCACGACGAGACCAATAGTGCATTTTTCAGAATGAAATGCACTAAAACGAAGAGAAAAGTAATAATAATAAAAGAGCAAAATCATCAAAGTATTCCATTTCCCCTCACCTCAGTTCAATTTTCCGTTTTGTTAAATTAGCAGAAATGATAAAATCGCAGTATAAATGTTGTTCAAGCTTAAAAAGCAAAAAATTGAAAAGGAGAACAAAAGTTAGCCTCAAGTCCTTAAAAGGAAACTACGGCGCCGTTAAAAAGAACATAAAGCGCCCCATACACTATGCGATTGCCTGCAGGCCGTCGCCTCAAGGCGACCGTCCGGCCAAAATCGACGGGCAACATTCACTGTCAGTCAACGATCTCACGTCCGATCCTAGCCGGTCCTACGGCCACACACCTTCAGTTTTCACGGACTGCAGGTGGACTTCAGTCCATGGCCTTCAGATTAACTGAAAATGTGTGGGTAACCTCGATCGACGGCCTCACGATTGCCTTCAGTTAAACTGACAGTGTATGGGGCGCTTAACACCTCCAGAATTAAAAAGAATAGAACATGACTCGGTTGTTGTTAGTTACGATTTCCATGATCGCGTTGTGTCGGAGCGAGAAAATGCGAGTTGCGGTCATTGGTGGAACTTTCTGGAAAGAATGGGCTGAGACTATTCGCCGATCAAACGGGCTGTAGATAGCGCTCTTATTATTCATATTAAGGTTTGTACTTGGGGAGGTTTTGTTTAAATTTAACAGGCTTCAGTGTGTGTTTACTGAATTTATCCAAGGAAGTGCTGGTATTTCAGGAGTTTTTACTTCTATTGATTATTTTAGGCCAAAAATGGATCACTATTATGCGTACGCTGCTACAAGTAACACCGGGGAAAACGATCAGTCGAGTTGTCTGAGCCACCAGAACTCCAACAACGACCGCACTCCGCACAATGAATGTCTCGTTCCACAATTTTCCTGCTGAAGGAAAATTGAAATAAAACTGGCTGGTCGTCCTAGGGACGAGCAAGAATGAAACACCCGGCAGGATAAAATATTTGTACGGAACTTGGGGCGCTTTGGAATGGCAGCACGACAGAACCGGTTTTGCCTCGTACATAAGTGGATGACTTTTGTCCCGTCTTTAATATTGACACAAATCTCGTGCTGCAGACAGTCCAAAATTGATGTCGAAAGGCCCAGGGCGAAAACACTTAAACTCTCGTGCTCGCAGATCACTAAACATTCTACCAAATGAGTCGATCCGCGGGAAATGAACAATTTCGGAGTCATGTTCGTTTGAAATGCATTCAACTAGCTGTCGAATGCTAGTAGCGAATAAATATAGAAACATTAAACTTCCTGCTGTTATCAGTAAGAACAAATTGTCACACAATCATTTACAAACCTTAGATATAACTTCCTTACCAGTCACCAGGAGGCAGCCACTCCGATTTGACTCGCGAATAGGTTTCGAGTCCACCGTACCCCTCGTCTATAGAACCCCCTGGTCTAGGGAGTTCGTGAAAAAAAGAACGAGTCCCGTCGAACAGTGTAACGACCCCCAAGAAAAATAGTGTGTGTTAGCAGAGTATCTAGAAAAAGTGAGAAAACAATTCGCGTCAAAAATTAAAAATCTTCAAAATAATCTTGAAATCGTGGAAGGAAATTCGACCGCGAACGTGCGTGGTCGAACGGGCTTCAAATCAAATAGTGGGAGACATTGCAGCCTGGTGTTGCTCGATCATGACGACCCGAGACGGTGAACCCCTCATCGCTGGTCAAAACAAACTTAAAAAGGTGTTGAGAAATCTAGAGTTCCGAGCACAGGGCGACCACGCTCAGCTTCATCAGCTGGGGGATGAGGTAGCTGAATTTGGGACGAACGTAACAACGGCCCTCCAGCAAGATCACGATCACATTGTCAAATTAAGGTACGAATTCTCTAAAATCGCCGAAGAAATTAAAAAAGAGGACACTTCCGCCGGTGCCCTGCTGAATCTCACCTGGAACTCTCTTATAGAGTCCAGTAGACAATCGTTAGATGTAGTGTCAATGCTAAGCAAAATTCAAGTCATTAACCGATGCCGAGACCACAGACTGCCTACCCAAGTCGTTGATTTAAAAACTTTATCGAACCATCTTTCTAAATTACAAGCCGTTTTGAATTAAAATAACTTTGAACTCGCAATTCCTCTAGAAGAATCAAGCCGCTTTCTTAAATTAAGTACAGTATCGTGTCTAATATGTAGTAGAAAATGAAATCGTCGTTACCTTGAAAATCCTCATAAAAACGAAAGGTGTAAGCTGGCAAATCTTCGAACCGTTAAACATCCCCTTCGCATGGGAGAATCATACTTGTAAGTTTGAGACCGAAAAATTTCTAATAGCCAGATCTAAAGATCAAAATGTGTTTATTAGTGGGAGTCATCTAGCTCACTGTTCCCCGTCCAGCACGCTCTGTCTAATTCCTAGAATTTACTCAGGTAATAATTTGAATGAATGCTTTCACTCCCTCTTTTCCGGAACTACGGTCCAAAAGCTTATTGAAAATTGTCACCTAACCTGCCGCCCCTCTAATGAAGTAGGAATTTTGGAACTAACCCCCGAAAAATTTGTTGTTGTAAATCCCCCGAACCCGATGCGAGTAACATGCAAAGGTAAAGCCACCAAAGTAATCTCACACGGCATCTCCCCCGGAGCTGTTGAGGTAGTCATTCCATGTCATTGTACCCTCCGAGACAAAGATAAAATTTTAGTCTCCGAAGTTTTCCCCTGTGACAAAGACTCGTTAAACGAAACCTAACTCACCCACGTAATCCCCGCGATGTGGTCCCGGTTCCCAAATCTTCAAATTGCACCCCCCACGTCCCACTCATCAACCTCGTTCGAAAAACTCACCGATTGCATAAACGAAAATTGGACCCAGACAATAGGTCACTTCACTTTCCAAAAAGTAAAAGATTCCACACCCCCTCCGTCAGCCATCAGCGACCTTTACGAAGTCCACCCCCTTGTACAACGAGCAGAAGCCTGGGCCGGAATGGCATCCTGGTAGTATTAATTATTATTCGGAACCCCTTTCTAATCGGCATCTGTTTAATCCCCCAGAGAGTTAAATGCTTTTCTGCCATATAACGTAATTCATGCTTCATTCAGCATAATGTGGCTTTTAATTCCCCTGCCCTTGTTAGGATCACTTTTATACGCGATAATGAAATGTCTACAACGTAAGTTGCAAGTGCGGAGGAATGACCCCCGCCGTCCGAGAGAACTCGTCATTCCCCTCCCCCTCGTCGTGGATGTTCCGTGTAAATTGAGTAGGAGATGTTGTTGTAAATAGTGTAGTAACGTAAGCAGTATAGTATAGGAAACAGTAGTAACATTCTAAGAATTTTAAAAGTCCCTCTTAGTTTTAAGGAGAGCGTTAATCCCCCCCCCCCCTTCCATTTACATTTGTTGTTGTTCGTTTTGTAGTTGCCCGATAAGTATTGCCCAAATGTTTTGGTTATGTTATAAGTTTTGGTTACAAGTGTAATTGAGGTCAAGGCGAAGGGCTATAAGGAAACAAGAGGTCTGGTAGACCGACGGATTACCGGTCTTGAGAAAGACGAAAGAGGAAAATAAGAAGGACGAAAGGGAAAAATAAGAAATATAAAAGGGAAAATCGTAGGAGTGCGGGAAGCACATCTGGAAAAAGGTTACTCGCCTAGCGAAGGAAAGAAAGGGTAGGCTACCGGGGTGTAGCGTGAATTCCCTTTAATTGTAAGAGGATGAACCAAAGGCCAGAACCAGAAACGAAAGACAAAAGAACTAAAAACTTATGGTCCCCATAGGTTAGGTTTACGTTTTATAACATGGTGTTAGCATAATAATCATTATCATAAGTCCTTAATTTAAGCCCTAAAGCCCTAAATACTGTAGATTTGTTTGTATGATTACAGGATTTCCTTCCGAATTGTTACGAATCGGTGAGCATCTGTGAGCCTGGACGCACACTCGACCCGAGAACCGACCCTTGCAGCCCACCATCGAAAACACCAACCCTGAAGCGGCCGGACGCCGCTTTCGAGGGGGGGAGCTGTTGCAAACACGTGCCGCCGCCACCCCCCGCGCCCCGCAGTACCCATCGTCGGGCCCCGAGGACGGTGGCCCGGAGGCTGCCGCCACCGAAGAGGGAGACGGCTCCGCCTCTACCTCCACCGGGGGAACGACTGAACCAACGGGAAGGCTGCAGGGGAGGGAAAGAAAATAAAGAGAGAAAAAAGAAAATTATAAAAGGGAGAAATTAATGTAGAAATGAGATAGTTTTTGAGAGTTTTGAAGGAGTTTTGAATGAATTTTGGAGTCTGTTTTTAGCCAGTCCTTTGGAGAGTTGTCGATCATTTTGTAAATCCGTGCGAGTGTGGGTCCAGGAATAAAAGAACGTGTGATCGATCTAATCGTGTTGGGAGACTTTTTTCCGAACCCTTAGCCCACTCCAAGCCCTATCCCGGGGAAAAGGTTACGGGGATGCAGATTGGGGAGGCATCCAGATAGAATCCCGTAACAATATGACGACTTTTTATGCCGGTGGATTTGATAACGGTATGAGCTAAACTCTATTCGAGCGTTTAGAAATGGCGCAGTCGGTGTACATTTTTTATTTATTTATTCAAAATATCAAAGAATATCGAGCGCAAGTGAGGATTCGTCATCCTCACCTACGTAAAACTTACGCCGAGCGTTTCCATTGAGGGCCTACAACCATGGCCGTAGCCAGCGGGGGGCAGTTGCCCTCCCCATAGAATCAAAAGCGCAGATTTCATGGGGCAGCTGCCCACCACCCAAAAAATCCCTGATCTGGCTTTCTTGTATTCCTCTCCATAAAACCAATTTTGCGGATTTTTCTCACTAAAAAAAAACAAAAAACAACACATTTTCGCTTATCGGTTTCGCCAAAAATAAAAAATTCGCCGATGTTTGTTGCTGACAAACCGATTTCGAGGGTCGGCTTAGCTTGGAAACCGATTTTTCACACTAAAATCCCATTTTCTCAGTTTCGACGCGCAATTTTCGTGTGTTTTTGGCTAGCTCAAATCGTGTTTACCCCCCCTGTGCCATCCGACTTATGGTGGAAGAGGAAATGCCAGCTCTGTTTACCGTCTCAGGTCTAAAATTCAAAGTTTAGCTACAAAAGTATCACTGACAGACAGTTTTCCAGCAGATATTTATATTTTGACGGATAGTGGCCGTTTCTATGCAAATTTAGTCTCCGTTGACCGCGAATAGACGCGATTCTAACCTCCAGATCCTGTTATAAGCCTGCTAAAAGGCAATACTGCATCTGATATTTTCGCCAGTGAAGCTGGCCCACAGGCGTGGATCCAGTTTTTCTCAAGAGTAGTTGCACAGAGTTCCCCCCCCCCTCGATTTTACTCGTGAATGAGTACTGTTTTTAGCCTCGAATTGACGTTTTCCTTAATTTTAGCTGAAACTGAGTGCTTTTTCTCAATTCTTACTCGAACTAGCCCATTTTTTTCATTTTAGCCGTGAAAAGGTCTCAAAAAAACCGTGAAATAACGCATTTTTGATTTACTATTTCAATTACGGCCAGCACTGGGCATCGCCTAACTGCAAATTGGTGCGTTCTGTCAATTTCAGCCGCAAAAAAAAAAACAAAACAAAAAAAAAAACAGTTTTTCCTCAATTCAACATGTGGATGAACGCTATTTCTCAATTTTAGCTACGAGAATTCCACGAATCAACAACAAACGGCGACAATTTTGCCATTTCGTTCGTCGTGAATTCTAGCCGCAAATTAGTGCTTTTTCCTTATTCTGCTTTGAGCAATTTTTTCTCCCTTTGAAAAGGTTCACATAACCCGCACCGAATTTAATTAATTTTGACCCGGACGTGGCATCGCAAAACCTTGAAATGGGTATTTTCATCAATTTCACGGGCGAACGAACAATTTTCCGTAATTTTAGCCGTGAATAAGCACTTTTTTTCAAAAATGTATGCGCTAAGTCACGCTCTTTCTCAATTTCACCCGCAAACTTGCCATATAAAACGGTCAATTAGCTCTTGCTTGCAGTGTTTACCGATGTTTGAGAAACCACAAACTGGCGCCTTCTCTCAATTTTACCTGCGTGAATGAGCTCCATTTTTCAATTTTAGCCGTGAATTGGCGCTTTTCCTCAATTCCAGCCGCAAATGAGTGATTTTTCTCAATTCTACATAGAACGAGCGATTTATTTTGTCAATTTTAGCAGTGAGAAGAGTTCTATAAACCGTGAATTAGCGCATTTTCTCAATTCCGCCCCAGACGTTGCATTGCGAAACCGCAAATTGGCGTGTTTTCTCAATTTCAACCAAGTTTAACGTGAACCAGCGCTATTTCTCAATTTTAGCCGTGAATGGGTGTTTTTCCTCAGTCTTAGCCGCAAAATGTCCTTTTGCGAACGAGAACTTTTTCTCATGACGTGTGCGCACCCCCTCCCCAAACCTCTGTGGATCCGTGCCTAGCTGGCTGCACACCCCTTGATCACGGGCTGGCTACGCCCCTGCCTACAACTGAGCAATAGTTCAGCCAGAAAACATTTTTAAACTTCTTAAAAACTGCTAAAACATGTTGTTTAGCAATTATGCCGTTGGTAAGAGTAGGGCGGGCTCTTTTCCGCCATTGTGCCTCGACGCAAGTGAAATCTAGAGCAAAATGCTGCAAGTGATAATCTGAATCACCAATAGGAACCAAGAATTGGCTTTTTTCTCATTTTCAGCCGTGAATTAGCGATTTTTGCGGTGATTCAAGTGTCTTTTCTCAATTTTATTATTTCTTCATATTAAGCCCGCCACTTACGTGCAGTTTAAACTGTCAGTTTGGACTGTTCAGTTCAGTCCCCCACACACGTACAGTTCAATTCTTCAGTAAACATAAAGCCCGCCACTCACGTGCGGTTTTAACTTACAGTTTAAACTGAACAGTTCAAACTGACAGCCTGAACTGCACGTGAGTGGGCATTTCGTCTGGTGAACTGCACAGTTAAACTGTACAGTTCTCAGTTCAATTGCTAATATCCGAAGATTGTTTCCGCCGTTTCAACCATTCCTTGCACCACTGCCTGCGTCTTTTGGGTTGGTTACTTTCCTGATGAATAACTGCACAACTTAAACCGAGAACGGCAATGTTAACTGAAGAATTGAACTGCACGTGTGTGGGGGACTGAACTGAACAGTCCAAACTGACAGTTTAAACTATGAAGTTTGAACTGACAGTCCAACTGAGAACTTTACAGTTTAACTGTGCAGTTCACCTTAACTGAGACGAAATGCCCACTCACGTGCAGTTTAGACTGACAGTTTGAACTGTCAGTTCAAACTGCAGTTAAAACTGCACGTGAGTGGCGGGCTTTAGACGCGAATCACCGAATTTTCTAAATTTTATCCGTGGAAAATGGATCGAGCGTTTCCTCAATTATAGCTGCGAATTTTATTAGCTTTTATTTATTTATTATTAGCTTTTACTCAATTTCAGTTCCGAATGAGCGCCCTTATGTATAATATTGGCCGCGAATTAACGCATTTCCCCAATTTCTGCCGGGAATTAACGCAGGCGCGGATCCAGAGTTTGCTCAAGGAGGGGGCCATGACCCCCATCATGTACCACCACAGTTTTGGACGCGATGAACCCGAAAATCGGCGCGTTCAACCTTGCTCCCGCCCTTATCTTTTTGACCCCCTTGGCACGTTTTCTACTGGTAAATGCCAAAGGGTCTCATAAACCTCGTCCGGTTCAAATAGAAACACTTTGAAAACATAAACGTTCAGCCTTAAAACCGTCCCTGGGCACTTTCTGGAAAAAACGACAAAAAAAAATCAAAAAACATTGGCAAAATGGCGTATTTTGACGAGCGGTTGAAGTTGTTTTCACTGTGATACCATCAGGTTCCAAACCACAGTACACGGCAAAGGTTCAACCTTAGCAGTCGCGGATCCCAGGCCCAGGAGGGTTGAGCCCTCTCCATCACTTCATTTAATAAGGTGAAGACGGTGCTATTCGGAGGAGGGAGGGATCGAATGGTTCACCGATTGACTCAATTAATCTTTTAAGGGTGCGAATAGCCTCTTATTTGACAATTTTTTTTTTTTTTTTTTTTCGGCGCAGCAAGTCACATCAGGCGTGACATGAATAGCGTCATTTAAACATGGCGCAAATGCAGTACAGACGACTTACGGACGCAAACAGCCAGTTTTGCTATTTGTGTGGTGCAAATAGCCCATTTCAGTGTTTGCCATTTCCAAAGTGCAAATTGTCTGGTCATTTATACGTAATAACAAGTGAATATTAGCCAGTGCGATATTTTAAAGGCAAGAATCGTCAGTTTTGCCCTTTTTTTTAACAGCAGGCATTGCATGTTTAGCCATTTTCCACGCTGGAATCACGTGTTCAGGCATTTTAGGGCGCGAAATCTGGGCTCGTAAAGTCAGTTTCGTCATTTTTAGAGCGTGAATTCATTCAATTTAGTCATTTTCAAGGCACTAATCGTCATTTTTGCCATTTTACAGGCCATAAAAAATAGTCACGTCAAGCCAAAAGCAAAGAATGGTCAGTTTCACCATTCGTTGCTCGCGAATGGTCGATTTTACACTTTTCAGGGTCGGATTAATCTTTTAGGCATTTTCTGAATGCGAGTAGTCAGTTTAGTTGTTTTTGGAACGCGAATTATGGTCCGTCAAGCCAGAGACGCATATGATCAGTATTGGCCAATTTTGGCGCGCGAATTGCCAGTTTTGACATTTGGTTGATTTTGTCATTTTTGGCGCACAAATAGTTGATTTAGCCATTTTTAGCGACAGCTTAACCATTTTTAGGCCGCTTCAAGTCCGTTTGGCTTTTTTTTTAGAGCGGGAATTTCCGGTTTGGCAATTTTCAGGGCGCGAATATAGTCAGTTCAGCCATTTGCTAGGCACTAATCGTCAGTTTAACCACTTTGGGGTGTGATTGCAGTCATTATGGTGGGAATAGCCGTAGTTTGGCTATTTTAAAGCAGCCAATGGCTGTCAAGCCATATCTATAGTAGAGTGAAACACGATCGGCGGCTGAATCTTTCTATTTTGGGGTTTCTCTACACAGGGAAACCGAAAATTGAGACACCATTTTTGTTTTGTCACCGTCCGCTCGTACTGGTGACCCTGGAGTCAGTATAACCGGCTGATACCGACGACCATGACGTGAAATATTCATTTCTGGGCCGTTTAGGGCACAGTATTTTTCTGTTGATAACACTTCGAGGGGAGTAGTAAAATCTCGTCTGTCTTAGAACAAAACCTTTCACCCTAAAATTTGAGAATGTGACAATCCCTCATTAGATTTTGAGAGGTACTTTTGATTATGTTTATGCGAAAGTGACCTCGCGACTTCAAGGGAGGGGCCATGGCCCCTGTGGCCCCTCCCTTGGATCCGCCACTGAATTAACGGTTGTATCAGTCTTAGCCGTGAAACCAGCGGATGCATCCTTGAATTATAGCTTCACACTAGCGCTTGATTCTGTGCCGAGAATTAGCGTCTTTAACCATTTTAGCTGCCGATTGTGACCAATGCCACAATAGAGGAGGTGATGGGAGCACAATTACGGAACCTTTAGGTTTGCCGTGAAGTCCAACAACGGCGCCAAAAGGATCTCTGTGTCTCCCAAAAATCCTTCCTCTAAAAGTGCAGTTTTCTACGCCCATTGTCGTTGCCGAAAGATCACGCCCCCCCCCCTTTTTTTCTTCGGTTTAGAAAGAAGAAGGCGATGAATTCGCTGACAGCCAATTTTAATAAATTTTATTTCTCCTTTTTATTCTTCCTTTTTTCCCTTGTCCTTTTTTCCCACCTAGAGATAAAAAGTAAAAAGACACACTCGACCAGAGCTCCCCGATCCGTCAACAACTCCAATCCTAACGGTGAGTTAATTCATACTCGTTTCAATTTAATGTAAATAGTTATTCGAAAAGTCTTGGCCCCAATTTTTGTATTATAATTTTATCCCGTAATTCACAATATACACAAATTAACTGTCTCTAAATTCGCCCTAAATCGCCCCTTTTTCCTCTTTCCCTGGTCCCTTGTTTACCCCCGAGATTATTTCGGAAGTAAATGATTCTGTTCTTCACACGATTAAGCACTTTTTGCCAAAATTATCCACGTATTTAAGATTTAATTATCTTCATTTTAGCTGAAAAGAGCGTTTGACGTCAATTTTAGGTGGGAATTAACTTTGTCTTAATTTTAGCCGCACTAAGAAAAAAACACGGCTGATATTAGCAGTAAAAAAAACGGCTAATAATTTGCAACCGAGTATATAAGGTAAAGTTAGCCAAGTTCCAAAAACTCGGCTAAATGAAATAATTAGCCGTGTCCGACGAGTAGCCGAGTGGGACTCGGTTGCAAATCTATTAGCCGAGTTGTTATTTCCTTGGCTAAGTCAGCTGGTTAATGTAGACTATCAATCCGAGTCATACCACTCGACAAGCAGAGGGTAGTCGGCAATATTAACCGTCTCTACTCTGCAGATTTTCCACAATATTTGACTTTCTTGACCGCGTTGGTTTGTCTGAGATAGCCGTGTTAAGATTGGTAATTTAACCGAGTGTTCTGCCAAGATGGCAGAGTTAATGTGTCAGTATTGACCGAGTCCAGTTGGGTATTTCAGGAGAGTTATACAGCCAACGTAGTCGAGTCATATGAAACTGTCACACGAATAGAGACGGCTGATTCTGAAGTGTAAGTCTTTCAAAAAGGCCGAGTTGTTACGGCAACATTGTACTAGTATGTTTGCTTCACTAACCGCACTCTCTAGGTGCAATTGACCGATTAAAGTATGTGATTTAGCCTTACCACTCGGCTAAAATAGCATTAGTAACCTGGCGTTAACGGCAGTGAATTACAATATTCCCCCCCCCCCCAAAGTTGCACCCAAAGTTCTTATTCGAGAACCAAGCGACCGTCACTCAGATCGAAAACCCTGGATCATTTGCGAGAAGATGAAAAATAGCAATGCCTAGAACATTCGCCCCCCCCCCATCTTTCACTTTTCTGCAGACTTTTTGTTCGGTATATTATTGATTCTTCTTCTACACTTTACCCCTGCCATCTGGCAAAGGAGGGCGATCCACCTATCGGCCACCCTCCCGGAGAGGGTTTTAGCCCAAATTTAAGCGATATGAAGCACAGGCGTAGCAAGGGGCGTGCGGCGTGTGCGGTGCGCACCGGGCATCTCTACCCTGGGGGCATCAAACCCGCTGTTTTGTTATGCGATCACCGCTACCCAGTGGCGGAACAACACTTGTCCGGGGCCCGGGGCGGAAATCTCTAGGAGGCCCTTTAGTCTCTAATTAAACCGTAAATATACTTTTTTGCAGCTTTGAAGTATATATTTTCCTCAATTTTAGCCACGAAATTGCCTCTAAAGTGCGTTTTCTCAATTTTTTCCGCGAATTAGCTCATTTTCTCATTTTTAGCAGCGAATCGGCGCTTTTTACAAGCTCTTACCGTGAAGTTGCCTTAAGAATCCGCAAATTAGGTAGCGTTTAAGTGCTCTTTCCCAATTTTATCCGCAAATTAGCAATTTTTCTAAATTTAAGCCGTAAATTCGCGCTTTTCTCCATTACAAAAAAAAACCATTCGTGTTTTTCTCTATTTATTACCCTCGAATTAGCGCTTTTTCACAGTTTCAGCCGCTTGAATTAGCGCTTTTTCTCAATTTTATTCCCAAAGTTCCCCAAGAATGTGCAAGTTGGGGTATTCTCAATTTCAGCTGTGAATTAGCCTTTTTACCCCAATTTAGCAGTGAATGGGAACATTTTTTAATTATAATTATAGCAATTTTTCTCGATTTTATCTGCAAAATTTAAATGTTTTGTACCTTAGTTGTGAATTAAAGTTTTCCTCCACTTTTAGACGCAAATTCGCGTTTTTCTCTATTTCACGCCGTGAATCGCAGCGCTTTTTCTCAATTTCAGTCCCAGCCCCGAGAATCCGTGAGTTTGCGTTTTCTGTGAATTCACGCTTTTTCCCAATGTTTAAAGCTGCCAAATTGTAACACTTTATCATAATAGCGTGTTTCTCTATTTTTAGACTCGAATTCGCGTTGTTCTCTTTTTTATCCTTGAATTAGCGTTTTTCTCATCTTTAGCGCGTGAATTAGCGCTTTTCAACTTCAGCCTTAAAGTTGCCCCTAAGAATTGGCGAATTGGCGTTTTCTCTCATTTTCAGCTGTGAATTAGCGTTTTGTTTCTCAATTTTAGCAGTAAATTAGCACATTTTCTTAATTTTAGCTACGATTTTTAGCGTTTTTTCTCGATTTTATCCGTAAAATCGTAATTTTTCATACCTTAGCTGAGTTTTCCTCCACTTTTATCTAGACGCGAATTCGCGTTTTTGACTATTTCACCCGTGAATTAGCGCTTTTTCTAAATTTTAGTCCCAATGTTGCCCCGAGAATCCTTGAGTTGGCGTTTCTCCCTTTTAGCTGTGAATTTGCGCATAGTTCTAAATTTTGAAAGTTGCTAAATTGTAGCACTTTATCACAATTTTAGCTGTAAATTAGCGTGTTTTTTTTTTTTTTTTTTTTCAAGACGACGCGTATTTGCGTTTTTCTCCTTTTCATCCTTGAATTAGCGCTTTTCTCAGTTTTAGCTGCGTAAATTAGCGCTTTTTCCTAATTTCGCCCCAACAATTCGTGATTTTGCGTTATCTCAATGTCAGCTGTGAACTAGCTAGCGCTTTTTCTTAATATTAACAGCCATAAATTTCAGCAATTTTTCTCAATTTCAGCCGCGAATCAGCGTTTTACTCACTTTTACAAGCGAGTTTAGCCATTCGTTTTCATCTTATCTACTTGAAAATCCCGATTTTTCATCTTCAAGCTATTCAGGGGCCCCCATCCGAACCCCGGATCCGGATTTCTAGTTATGCCCCTACCTGCATTCCCACACTTTGCTGTTTTATTTGAGTACGAATGATTATCGTTTATTATTTAAAACGAATACTTGCCATATTCTTGTGGCAAAAAAACAACTAAGAAATCAATAATAGTATATGTATACGCAGGAGCTAAAGTCGTGGCTCTAAAACGCCGTAAAATTTGCCGCGGTACATTACATTACAAGCCCGGCGGGCGAGGCGAGGTAAATCCCCTTCCTACGAGTGATGTACGACTTTTTTCACGCGACAGCAAGGAAATGATAAAACTGGCTTTGACAAATTGACTACTATGACTTCTCGTGTCTTTAGTTTAAGAAGACCTTAAACGAGGTTATAACCCGAGTTCATTTACTCTCCGTACTAGGACGGAAAATATTTTCTGGACTAGTACAGAAAATTTCTCGAATGTCACTGTGCGGTAATGGTTAATTTCCCAGACAATTTTGGGCACAGAAAATGACTACTTTCGGAGCATGTCGCTTGAAAAATACTTTAGTTCCTAGGCATGAAAAGAGACACTTTTGGGACTCATTTGCGGCCGTAAAATTCGGTTTTAGTATCATGTGGGATAAAAATAAAATATTATTAGTCAAAAACCTATCAAGAATCAGGCCGTTGTATACCACATTCAAATCATTCCCTAAATGCTGAAAATTCAAGACTATTGGGCACCTCCATACAATACCTTGCCTCCTCTATTTACTTAAAATTGAGAACTACACTACACTTCACCTTCTATTGATGAAAACTAAGGAAGTGATGGTAGTGTAGTGTATGGTGGGGAAGGGAAGGGGGGAAGCGCCTTAATTTTCGCCCCCCCTGAACCAAAATACTTCCGCCGCCACTGATTCTACCAATGTTTTGACGTCCTCGTTTTCCAAGAATTGTTCGAGGTTAACTGAAAATAGGACATAGAACATAGAAAATCATTGATTCTTGTCACAGTGAACAAGTTTGTAATTTCAATGGTGGTAATATAATGGTTAGAGAGAGAAAAGGTTGAACAAAAAAAAACAATACCTTGGCGCCCTTCGAAATCGAGAGATCGACGAATACGTTTAGATCGAGGAGAATCCGATTCGTCCTCCGACGATGTGGATGGTGTTGATCGGGAACCGCTGCATGTGGGTTGAACGCCACGCTTGCAATCTCTTGTTGTATCTGTAAGCAAATATAATACATTTAATAAAATAAATTGGGTTCAAGAACCTATAAGAGATGGTGGTCCAACTTTTCCCACAGTAATGTATCAACGGCCTTCGATTACCATTTAAATTTCTCTAAAAAGATGATTAGGGGAAGGGCCACAACAGGGGGAGAAATTTGAAAATTTTGCCAAAATTCACAAGTTTGTCCTAAAATTTGGTGCAAAAATTTAATACAGGGTGTTTCTGAAATGGGTGTCAATATTTAGGCTGGTGGTTCTACGTCACAAATGCGTCAAAAAAATTAATATATTGACCCTAGTACGATTCCTAATAGTTTCCGAGATATTCACGGATTTAGTAGTTTTCAAAATGACCTTGTTTTCTTGAAGAAAATCGTCCGTACCTTAGCAACCAGATGAGTCACGTCAAATCTGATGGCACCGTTGGAAAGGCCAGACTTTTTTCTACGTCGTTTAGTGTTATTTGCTTGAATTTCTCCCACTCCTGCTGAGTAATTCAGTGTCAAACTTGAAATTGTTTACAATATTACCCATGCTGACTAGGTTTTGAAGTCGATTTTCTCAGCAAGAAGTGGTTTCCAAGATGACCTTTTTTCAGAAAAGTTGGCGCATGGTGTTAGCATCATCATGCTATCTTGACATCACCTTCCATCTCGGATATTTTTCCGATTATTGCAAAATAGTGACTGAAAAATCCATTTTGGTGCTCATTACTCCAGTAGTCCTTCTTCATGAATAACTCGAGAAAAAACTTGATAAATTTTCCATTCTTCTTTTCTTAAATTCATCCATTCTTGACTAAAAAGGGCCTCTGAACTTGAATATTTTCGAATGATGAAGAACTCAACTGTGCTAAAGGCACAGTGGGTGGTGACACAGAACAAGTGGTGATTTAGGCCTAAAAGAAATGTCCTTATTAATCGTTGAATGGTCCTCAGAGTCGGGTCTTCCTCGACTACTATTAATAAGGATGAATAATAACGATTAATAAGGACATTTCTTTACAGGTCTAAATCACAACTTGTTCTTTGTCATCACCTATACTGTGTCTTCAGCACAGTTGAGTTCTTTATAAATTCAAAATATTTACTTTCAGAGGCCCTTTTTAGTCAAGAATGGATGGCAAACATTCATCGTGTTTTTCTCTAGGCATTCGTGAAGAAAGACTATTTGAGTAATGAGCAGTAAAACGGATTTTTCAGCAATCATTTTGGAATAATCGAAAAATTATTCGAGATGGAAGGTGATGTCAAGATACCATAATGTTGCTGAAACCACACGCCAACTTTTCTGAAAACAGGGCATCGTGGAAACCACTTGTTGCTGAGAAAATCGACTTCAAAACCTAGTCAGTATGGGTAATATGGTAAACAATTTCAAGTTTGACGCTGAATTTCTCAGCAGGAGTGGGCGACATTGAAGCAAATAACACTAAACGACGTAGAAATAAGTCTGTCCTTTCCAACGGTGCCATCAGATTGACGTGACTCACCTGGTTGCTAAGGTACGGACGATTTTCTTCAAGAAAACAAGGCCATTTTGAAAACTACTAAATCCGTGAATATCTCGGAAACTATTAGGAATCGTACTAGAGTCAATATGAATTTTTTTGACGCATTTGTGGCGTAGAACCACCAGCCTAAATATTGACATCCATTTCAGGAACACCCTGTATAAAGCGCTTCGAAAACCACAGAAACTTTTGAAAATTGTTGCCGAGAGGGGGTTGACAATATGGGAAGAAGTTCAGCTTAAACAAACCCGGCAGCAAACAGTATGAGGGAGGGTCAAACAGTGATGGGGGGGGGGGTACTGCAGTGATGATTCCTCGACCCCCCTCCAATCGTCCCTCGTCTACTACTCGGCATACATTTTCTGGCCTTATTTCTGCACCAATCCTGGTTTTTAGGACTCATTTTAATCTTCAGGAAATTCCGCATATGCAGTAGTTTTCCTTTTTTCCAATTTCATCCCAGAAGTTATTTCAAATTCGCCTTGAACTTTTACCTTGTAATTTCACGGTTTTTTCCCGACTTATTTGAAAAAAGGAAAACTACTGCATATGCGGAATTTCCTGAAGATTAAAACGAGTCCTCAAAAACCAGGATTGGTGCAGAAATAAGGCCAGAAAATTTATGCCGAGTAGTAGGTGAGGGAGTGATTGGAGGGGGGTCGAGGAATCATCACTGCAGTTCTCCCTTAACGAAACAAATTATGGTATCAACATTATCCTCTTGGAACGGCTAAGGGTTATCCGTTTACGAAATGAAATGCACTCTTTCCGACCACCAGCTGCTGGAACGAAATTTATAAGGATTGGATTTTACGATTGCCGGCTTTAAGGCGGGTTTCCTCGACCCCTTCCCAGTCACCCCTCGCCTAAACTTAGCACATAAAATTTTGGCTCCATTTCTGCACCAATATTCGATTTCAAAGCCAACGCCAAAATTTTAGCACTAACTTAGCATTCACGATTGGCCAATTTTTTTTCCATTTTAGTAAGACAAGGGGGGGGGGGGAGCTTTATGAAAATAAAATTAACAAAAATATGACATAAACGTGGGCCTTAGTACGGACGTTCGGGAAAAAAAACCGCCAGCGGGATCCAAGGACGCCGAATGAGAAACAACATTATCCCGCTATAGCAGCTGCATCTCGTGGCATTTTCGCACGTTCGTACAAGGGCCCCTACACCCCAATTCTGGAGCTCGTAACGCGTGCGTTAGCGAAACAAGGTGAATAATTGAAAATAATAAAATGGTATTCGAAAGCTCAAAGTGCACTATTTAGTGACTCACTTATTTTTTTATACTTTAAGAGAATATCATTCAAACCCATTCCATAATCTACAACTAATTGGAAGTGGATTACAGTTCAAATTCCATTTAAAAATGCCAAGCGATCCATCATGTTGTGATAAAGAGCGCGACCCCTCCAGGAATTGAAGTACATAGTAAAATTAATGAACAAGCTTACTTACCCATTATCTTGGAGATACAATCTGTGCTCATGCCCCAACTTTCTAGGAGGGTCACTAATTCATGTTCGTCGTCACAATCCATTTTAAAATTGAAAAATACACTTGACAAATACTTTGCACTGACAACGATAGGAACGCGATGAAATAACACGCACGAATGAATGAGTGAGACAGAATTTCGAACTACCGACTGCCAACTGGCTCCCCACTATACCATTTTGACTCGGCTATTCCGGCCATCTTCTACTGGCACAGCCGAGTACAGCTTGCTAAAATTCCCTAATCCACACGGCTGGTTTTACAGACCCCTCCCCTCCCACCACTCCCACAATTCCCTTGATGTCGAAGCTCCAGCTTTTTAAGGGAAAGAAAAGCAACGTGGCCCATTTTACTGCATTGCCCTGCCCAGCCTATCCCTACCGGAATGTACAACGCAGCAAGCTTTTATCCTTAGGGCTTCTATAGACAATTATTTCAAGCATATTATTTTTTTATTTTTGGCTGTTATTAGCGCTTGAGCTCAGTTATGACTATGATCAAATGGCCACCAAATAGGGTAATGGATGATGATAGGAGCACATCCAGAAATAAGCTTTAGGAGGGATTACATACAAGATATAGGTGTGACTTACACATTCAAAAAGGCATAACGAGCAAACCATTTGATCTACAACGACGGGCAAATTTGCCTATTGTATGAAGTTAAACTTCAATCTGATGTGAAATTGCCTGAATTTTATGACATAATAGGTATATCGAGAATATCGTGTTCTATGTTCTCATGTTTATATAATTTTTTCCGCAGTCCCTGAACCTTTTCCCTAAATTTCGCACTTTGTTTTGTTGCTTTGGAACTTATGTTGTGAAGGACGCAATTGTGATGCAACATAATCCTTCTTAAAATCTAGGGTTTTTCTTTTTCAATATTGTTTGTTTCTTGAGCTGTTTCGTAATGAAGGTGGGTTATGTGTCCCATCCCCCCCCCCACCCTAAGTACACCAAGCCAAGTCGTATGCCGATCAAAGTCGGTCAATATAACAAAGTATGCTATACCTCACGGCTACTTGCTCATGATTCAGATGAACTGCCAGTTAGGCCAACAGCGAAGTGTGCTACTCCAGACGCATTTGGTACGGCTGCTCTTTCATGATTCTACTCCAATAACCGAGTGAACAAGTAACCGAGTGTTTTTACTCGGTCAATAGATTCACTCGGCTACGCGCCAACTTCCACTGTAGGTTACAACAGTATACTCTCACGGAAAACAGAGCTGTATTTTTTTTCAATACGGGCAAGTTTGCCTTCAAATTTCATCAGCCGTCTACATGGCTTTCGACTCGGCTAAAATTCACGGCCATCTTAGCCAGGAAACGGCGTTTACCGAGTTCGAAGGCCGTTTTTTTTCTCAGTGCGTGAATAAGCGGGTTTTCTACATTATATCACACGTAGGTATCCGTGAATTAGCGTTTTTCCCAATTTCAACCGTGAATTAGCAGATTTTCTCAAATTGTTCCGCCAAAAAAATCGAAATTTCGTGGACTCTAAACACCCCACCCCCCTCACCGCCAAGAAAACCCAAATTCTTTACAGTTACGGCAAATAGCGTGAGAAGACCTCCCCCTCCCTCCCACCATTCAGCTCCACTTCATATATCATCTCAGTTACTACTCAGTATAAATATCTTTTATCTTCTCGCGTGAGGTCTACACTTATGCTCAACCCCCCCCCCCCGCCGCCACCGTTCGCAGACCTTTAAGCCCCGTCAATCCCCGTCAGTCCGCACACTTTTCCCCTTTATAATCACGCTTTCAAAAGCTCGAGAGGGCTCGCTTTTGCCCAGCAGTAGTTATGATCGTAAAGCGGTGGTTGGGGGGGGGGGGCAAATTATTTTTGATGCGTTCTTGAACTCGCAGAAAATCCTTTTTTTTTTTGGTTTGTTTAAAAAATAAAATGAACGAAGTGTTAAAGGAGGACGAAGATTGGATAGGGAGGATGGCCTGTCACTTTCATACTTGAAAAAAAAAAAAAGTTTTAAAAGAATGACGAAGTAAATGCTCCCCCCCTCCCGCCGCCAACAACACCATTACCACCAACACAACTGGATCATCTTTTTAGTGCTCACATTCAAAAAGAACTCCAAAAGATTTTTTCCAGCATGGAAAAGAATGAATGGGGGAAGGGAAGGTCAAGTTTGAAGTATAAAACTTTTCCGCACGTGTGTGCGAGTGTGAGTATTTTCGACATTCATATTTTTATTTTTAGACTACTTCTTCCATTCACCATGACCACCACGCTTCCCCCCCCCCTCACTCACCCATCTCAAGACCATTCGCTTTTCACTTTATTCGAGGGACCGTGAAAATCTCTTTGAAAATCGTTCCTTTTAGATCAAGTAAAACTTTATTTCAGGTGAAAGTGTTCTTGAGAAGGGCCCAAAAGTTTTAGCCTTGCTTGACAGGAAACACTAAAGATTTTTTTTTTTTTTTTTTTTCCCGTCTGCTCGGGGCCTTACAAAGCGAATTACGTGAATGGAAGGCTGTATCTTTCAAAAAGAAGACTTGACTTCTAAAATATAAAAATACGAAGGGGAGGACTCGATTTTAAGATTTTAAAAATTAAATCAACCCCGCTGGAATCATCGAAAATACCAAATATCGAAGAATTTCATTACGAAGGGATTAACTGTTAATTAAACGGAAAACTCGAGGTCCCCTAGTCTGTTTAAAAGCAATTACTTCATCCATATTGCTATTCCCTCCTTCGTGCCCTGCTCTCTCGTTACTAATACCAATCACTTCATTTTAACAATGAACTGGTGGAGAAGAAACTTTTTAATTTATTCGGAAGTTGAGGTTGAAAACTTAATTTCCGAAGTGACAGTTCGCTTCGTCTATTTCATTTGGAAATGTCACGGGCACGACGCATTCAAAACTTTAAAATTTGTAATAAAAAATGCCAAGAAATTGTACATTAATGGTGAATTTCACCATTAAGAGTTAAGGTTTGAGTTACGTTAACTCAGAATTAACGAAATAATTGCGTCACAATTTATGTAAACAATGTTTGAGTTTGGTAACTCCAACCTAACTCCCGATGGTGAAATTGGTCATAAGACAAATTTATAATGAAACTTACAGAAACATTTTTTTTTGTCGGAAGTCACGCCAGATTGAGTATTTTTTTTTTGTCGTGGAGGGGGTTCCCCCCTTTTTTTTCTTTGCGTTGTGTCACAACCGCGGAAAAGCCGTAGAAAGCGACCGCTCGAAAAGCGTCATCCGACTTGACCCGCCGCGCGAATAAAAGTAAAGAGGCAGTTTGGCGGGTTTAACTCTGCCGCCGCCGCCACCACCGTCGTCGTCGCCGCCTCCACCTCCTTCTCCCCGCCCTTTTAACCAATTTTTTGCAACCCGCAGAGTTCGAGTATGTACCTTGCTACCCCACCGAAAATAATTTTTCGCTTTAGTCCCCTCCGTCTGACTTAATATCGCAATAGCGAGGTTAAAATACAAATCGTCATCATGTGAAAACAAATCCTCGAGATCTTGTAGCAGATCGATACCACCCCACAACTTTGTTTCTTACTGTATGTCTACCTGTAAAACTTCACATGAATATTATATAATGCTACAGGTGGAAAAACATTTCCATGAACCCTCCCCCCTGGCTTTCCCGATCCCGACGAACTCACTTCTATTTCCTTCACTATATTCATACTTCATTCCGGTTGGTCGCTTAAAGAAATACAAAAAAGAAGAAGAAAGAAGAGCTTGAAAAAACAACTTTTTCCGACAGTTCTAATATTCTAAAATGACGGTCCGAACATAACGACTTGAAAGAGTTTTTTTGATCTATAATTCACATCCGGATTAAGAACGTGGAGGATGCTGTTTTGTAAGTTTTAAAGGTAAGGGGAACGGTGTTGGGGGATTAGGGTATGAGGGTGAAATCGATTTAACCATAGGCTATCATTCATTTATTTGTTCGAATTTTTAGGCACGGAAAAAGCCTCGTTACTTTTTTTCCCCCGCTAAAGTTAGTACCGTTCAGACAGTAGGTACATTAATAATACCCCCCCCCCCACCATTTCAATATAAACTTACTGCTATACACCTACGCCGTTGCTCATATTTTAAATATGCCACAAACGGTTATTTTCAGAGGTTTCTTTCAGCCCTACGTCTCCTTTTTTGTATTATAAAATACCCTGAAATTATAATGTCACTTTTGATTCACGCGCGTTTATTTCACGGGGGCGTTTAAAATATTTAAATCATCTACTTTCACACACAAAAAAAGAAGGAAATCGTCATTCTTCTCACATTTTTTCGGGGTTTTAGACGTTCACTCACATTTTGTTAATTAACTCGTCTCTTCTTTTTTGTAAACGACTCCGCGACAATGGTCCTTCACGGTGAAATAAATGATTCTTTGAAGAGCTGTTGACGCTTGGTGAGTTCAATTAATCGTAGGTGAACTCGTATACAAAAAGCCCCCCCCCCCCACTATCCCTCTAACGAACCTCTTCGTGCGTCATTGTCCACCAAAACCACCTATAACACTTCACTAATTTTTTATCTTTCCCCTCTTTTGCTTGTATGCATCGAGATTGATAGATTAGAAACCACAAAGCAGTCGTATTATTCGCATTGCCGAGAAATGTATGTGGAGACTCACAATAGATGGGTAGAGGGCAAGAAAAGCTTTTGAAACGTGAAGGGTTATTGCAAATTGGCCGGATTCCTTTACAGGCGCTTATAGGTCGCATCGAAGGGCCGTGTGGGTCAATAAGGCTTATCCTCCGCGAGGTCAACGCTGTCCGCCGATGGGCACCGAATACGTTAAATTTTACTATTTCAATGCTGCAAGCAATAATATTGCATTAGTTTCGAACCTTGTCACAAAAATCCTTTTTGAAGGGAGTTGTGCCTTTAGCACAGAAGGACTGAACTCTTGAGCACTGTGCTTTCTCTGCGCCTGGCAACGCGAAGGCTGCCTGGCGTCGCGAAGGCTGTGGCCCTAGCAAAGTCTGGACAGAGATAGAAAAGACTGAGTGAGAGATATTATTATTATTATTATTATTCAGTGGGCTCGCATCCGGCCTAGCCGAGCCCGAAGCGCTTAAGCTGTTACCGGCTCATACGCCATGCCCTTAGGGTCGGACTCGGAAAAGCCTAATGCGGGTCCGCAAACCTATCTACGGCATTCACAAACTGAAGGACTCGGACCCCCTCGGCCCTCGAGAATGTGATGCCTGGCAACCTATCTGTCCATACTGGCATACCTCTCACACTCCCCTACAAAGTGCATAGCCGATTCCTCTTCCAACTCACAGCCCCGACACATTGGGTCTGCCACCATTCCCATTGTGTGGAGGTGCTTACGTAGCGCATAGTGGCCTGTAAACATCCCCACAACTCTCCGCATGCTGCCTCTACTTAGTGATAGCAGCCACATCGTCGCCTCCCTGTCCCATTCCCGAATGCAAGCCCTCGCTTGCCGACAGGCTGATAGGCTATTCCAACTCCTGGCGGCCTCCCTATCCGCCCAATCCTTTATCTGGGCTCTCCCCACTGTCTTGGAGACCGCAATAGTCGGCTCAGGTCCCCATACTTCCTTATTTGCCCCCTGTTTCGCCATTTCATCAGCTTTCTCATTCCCCTCGTATCCCCAGTGTCAGGGATCCACGCGAGGGTCACTTCATTACCCATTCCCTGTAGCCTTGTGATGGCCCGCCGACAGTCCGCCACCAAGGCCGAGTCCACCACCGGCCTGGTCACCGCCACCAGGGCTGCGCGGCTGTCCGCGTAGATCACCACTTCCCTGAACCTCACATGCTTCCTAATTAGCTCCAGGACACAGTCATTTATCGCCACGACCTCCGCCTGAAAAACCGTGGCCAACTTTCCTAGGGGCCTACAGTTCCGACCTTCAAACTCTGGTATCCAGAACCCAGATCCTGTCATCCCCGATTCCAACTTAGACCCATCCGTGAAGCAATTCATGCTTCCCTCTTGCACCCTGAATTCCTCTCTCGTACTAACTCGAATCCCTATCTTCCTTCCCAAGTCCAATCGCTTCACGGTTTTGTCACTCCTCATCTGGGTGGCAGGCGCCACCCGCTGGAGCTCCGTCGCTACTTCCCTGTGTCCCAAATCTCTCCCCCTAACCGCCCATTTCCCATGGACTTGCAACCAATAACATGTTTCCATTGCGCGCATCATGACCTCCAAATATAGGGGTCGCAGCCGAAGCAACATTTCCATCGCTGCCGTTGGAGTCGTCCTAAATGCCCTCAGAGTCGCCAGACAGGCCAAAAGTTGGACCCCAGGAAGCTACATAACAGTCTTATGTGCCCCCCTCGCATTTCAATATTTATACTTGCCACTGCCAAGTCCGGCGTTGAGTACCCACTTACCCTCACCGGCTGCATGATGCACCACCACACATGCCCTCACCCTTTCCAGTCCCTCCGTTGCGTGAATAACCTCATAGTTCCGATTCCGGAGCCCTCGTACCCTCCCCTTAAAGAGATATGGTTCCTGAAACAACCCCACCTGGAACTCCAAACCAGCCTCCAGCACCGCAACATCCGCCGTCGCAGTTCTGCTGTGCTGCAAATTAGCCTGAAGCACCTTCATATCCTACATTCTCTCCGTTCCCCTCGTGCCATCCGGCCCTCCACCTACTTCCCCTGTGGCCCCTGTTGTTTTATCAGGGACCTCTCCAAGTCGGTAACCAGGACCGCTGACCTGATCACCTGTTTTTGCCGATTGGGTTGGCCGTCATGTCAAACCACCCCCTCCATCGGCGGAACCATCCCACTGGGCCCTGCCTGATCCTTTGGAGGGATCGCATCGCCCTCAATCTCCATAGCCGTGTCGTGGGGTTCATTGTTCCCCCCCACTAGCAACTCATCATCCTCCCCCACCTTCTCTTGGAAAGCACCCAAAACCTTACCCTCGTAAACTCCACCCCCAAATGGCCCACCTACCTGACAATCTCCGCGTCCTTATCGGGCACCTCGATCGTCAGCCATTCGGGTCTCTACGAAATCCTACTAACTGCCACGACCCTATGTCGAGGCCCACATCCTGGTTAACCAGTTTCATGAACCTCAACACTTTCTCTTTTGCCTGCCTCATACCCGTGACAACGCCCGTAATCCTAGTCGGCGTTGGTATGTCACTCAGTAGGCATACATTCAACCCCCTCTGCCTGCCCGGTTCTTTTAGGCACTCTACAAATCTCCTCGCCGACTCAACGTCCCCACAGGTAAACAAGTAAATCTTGCTATCCACCACTAGCCCCGAATCCAAAAATCGGCTTACCTCACATTCACTGTCCAACACCGCCTCCATGGCAAAGTCTCTCAGCTCCAACGCCTCGTCCACTTCAAACGGCGCCTCATCCACCTTCCTGATCGCGACTCGCGCTTGTATGGGCACTTTCGCTCTCTTCGCCTGGCTCAGCGTTTCTGGCCCGGCTTGAGTTTGCGATACCGCCCCCACCTCTTCCCTGACCCTTTTTGTGGGTTCCTTCACCTCTGGAGGAGTGTTGTGCGATCTCGTTCGCACCCTCTTCCCCTCTCGCCTATCGCTAACCAGCGAGAGTGAGAGATAACTAAGAAAAGAAAAAAAAAGTCACACAAGTGCCAGGAGCACGGCAATGACATCGAGAGCACACAACACTTTTCCAGACAGAGTCATATTCCAATTTACTTTCAAGAGTTCACGAAGTCCCTTTTTATACTCATGTAAGAGATTTCTCTGGTTTGAGCAGCAAACTTTTGAACAACCCGTATAGGATTTCTCCTATTCAGTAGATAGAACGAAGGACCACCCGAAACAGTCGGGAAAACACAGTATGGCACGTTAATTAGTTTAGTACAGAAAATTGGGAAGTCACAGTACTATCCGGACGACGATGGAAGGGCATAGCCCAACACGATTCGAGTTTCGAGAAAAAATGGCTCCCCGGCGGGATTTGAACCCGCAACCGGACCGATTTCATTCCTATTTAAAATTAATTTAGGGTCACCCACAAAAATAATTTCGCGGGTTTGGACCACTCGAAAACCCAATTTGGAACTGAAAAAAACTTGTCAGAGAAATAGGCTCTCACACTCTTTAAAAATAACATTTTGAGGATTTGTCAATGCCAAAAATGATTTTTGCGGCTTTGACTCTTCGACAAAACCACTTTTTCGGGTTTGGGCCTTTCGAAGAATCAATTTCACTGTTAATGTTGAAATCACACGCGTACGGCCGATATTCACCAAACTACGGACCCGGCCGGCTCGCTCGGAGGCCTCCGCACACTAGAAAAGTGGCCCAGATGTTTGCTATTCCGCAAAAGTAAGGGCTAGATACTTGTAATTTTGTTTCAGCAAAGACATGAAACATTCTTTTTCATGATAACAGCTCAATCTGTTTTTCAGCCAAGCATTATGTATTTTGAAGAAATTATTACTATCTTTAGGAATGAAATTGACGGGTTTCAGGGCAAAACTGAAGCAGAAGTTACTGCTGTACAGAAAATGGGGAGCCCTGAGTCTTCAATGGACAAAATCTTGAATTAATAAATTAATTAAACTGATGTTATCCGGACGACGATGGAAGGGCATAGCCCAACACGATTCGAGTTTCCAGAAAAAATGGCTCCCCGGCGGGATTTGAACCTGCAACCTCTGGATTACCAGTCCAGCACGCTGCCAATTGCACCACGGAGACGCTTTTGGCAGTCGTACTGCGAGGGATCAGTGCCCCCCCCCCCCATATGCACCTCCGTGGCTCAATTGGTAGCGTGCTGGACTGGTAATCCAGAGGTTGCGGGTTCAAATCCCGCTGGGGAGCCATTTTTTCTCGAAACTCGAATCGTGTTGGGCTATGCCCTTCCATCGTCGTCCGGATAGCGTCAGTTTAATTAATTTATTAATTAAAGTACCGGCGACAGATTTATTCATTATATCCATCTAACAACATCCAGATAAGATAAAGTTCGGCGTGGTTTACCGATCAGGAGAAGCGCCTAGAGTTTCGAGAAACAATGGACCTGGGTGGGGTTCGGCTTAGCTTATCCCTCGGAGTACGACTCCCATAGGCGTCTCCGTGGCGCAAATGGCAGCGTGCTGGACTGGTAATCCAGAGGTTGCGGGTTCAAATCCCGCCGGGGAGCCATTTTTTTCTCGAAACTCGAATCGTGTTGGGCTATGCCCTTCCATCGTCGTCCGGATAATATCAGTCTAATTAATTTATTAATTAAAATACCGGCGACAGATTTATTCATCATATACATCTAAGTCACATTACCTTGATTATCCAAACGGAGTGGACCAAGCCAGAGACGTTGCCGAACAGCGCACAGTCCCCTCAGAATTGCTTATAAGTTATAACCGATCGGTTTTCTCAGCTCACGGCGGCACAGAACAGCTGCTAACGCACAGATTATCCAGTTTTACTTTTCTATTTAACGGACAAATCAGTTTTCCTTGTCGATACCGTTTTTAGTACTTTTCTCGCGCGTCTCTCGACCTCAGCGAGTGCTCACACGCGTAAAGGTTCCCCTCTCAGCCATCACCACCACTTCCACACCCGCCAGCTCCGCCACCACCCATCTGTTCTGCAGCATTACCTCTACGAACTCTATCAACACATTGTTCACCCCGAACTCTCTCAACGCCTCTATCACAGAGGAGACATTACTGAATGCCCCCTCTATATCTACGAATAACCCCAAGCAATACACCTTACAGGCCAAACTATCCTCCACCCTCGAAAGTAGCGCCGTATCCGTCGACCTCCCCGCATTATATGCATGTTGATGCTCATGCAACCCTCTCCTAGCAAACACTTCCTGCCGGATATGCAAACGTATGACTCACTCCAATACTCTTGAGCCTACACAATTGATGCTTATAGGCCTAAAATCCGCCACGCGGTGACATGCTTTTTCACCACCTTTAGGTAAAAATTTCACTCTTACCCTCGTCCATGCCGTGGGGATTTCCCCCCTTATCAAGCAGTTCACCATCAGTCGATGAAGACTTTCTTTCGCCCTCTCATTTGCTTTCTGCATGACGATCGGGTATATTGCGTCATGCCCCGTCGCCTTGTAGGCTCCCAACGTCGCCAGCGTCCATCTGAAGCGTTCCCCTGTGCAGATCAGTTCGCTCTGTGCCCTCCGACTTCCCCGCCAACGGCTTCGCCCCAACCTCGAATCTAATTGGCCTGTGATCAGAGGAAATATCATTACACACCCTCCATCCAGTTATCACGCCTCTCGCCCCCCAGGGCAGAATGTGGCGTCAATCACCTCACTCCGACTCCGAGTCACGAGCGTGGGCATGTTTCCAATATTCATAATACAAAATTCAGCCTTACCAGGTCTTCCAGAAGCTCCTCACCTGCCCTATTCGTATCTGTTGAACCCTGTGCTACGTTATGGGCATTCAAGTCCGCCCCGACGATCAATATCGCCGCCTCCCGGACACAGATCTCCATCAGTCTTTCCAGCTCTTCCGGGATCTCCGTCCTTCCGTCGTAGGCCCTATCCCAGGAAGCTACATAAACAGTCTTATGTGCCCCCCCTCGCATTTCAATATTTATACTTGCCACTGCCAAGTCCGGCGTTGAGTACCCACTTACCCTCACCGGCTGCAAGATAGACTGCACCACCACACATGCTCTCACCCTTTCCAGTCCCTCCGTTGCGTGAATAACCTCATAGCTCCGATTCCGGAGCCCTCGCACCCTCCCCTTAAAGAGATATGGTTCCTGAAACAACCCCACCTGGAACTCCAAACCAGCCTCCAGCACCACAACATCCGCCGTCGCAGTTCTGCTGTGCTGAAAATTAGCCCGAAGCACCTTCATATCCTACATTCTCTCCGTCCCCCCCGGGCCATCCGGCCCTCCACCTACTTCCCCTGTGGCCCCTGTTGTTTTATCAGGGACCTCTCCAAGTCGGTAACCAGGACCGCTGGCCTGATCACCTGTTTTTGCCGATTGAGTTGGCCGTCATGTTCAACCACCCCCTCCATCGGTGGAACCATCCCACTGGGCCCTGCCTGATCCTTTGGAGGGATCGCATCGCCCTCAATCTCCATAGCCGTGTCGTGGGGTTCATTGTTCCCCCCCCCCCACTAGCAACTCATCATCCTCCCCCCACCTTCTCTTGGAAAGCACCCAAAACCTTACCCTCGTAAACTCCACCCCCAAATGGCCCACCTACCTGACAATCTCCGCGTCCTTATCGGGTACCTCGATCGTCAGCTCAGTTGACACGCCATTCGGGTCTCTACGAAATCCTACTAACTGCCACGACCCTATGTCGAGGCCCACATCCTGGTTAACCAGTTTCATGAACCTCAATACTTTCTCTTTTGCCTGCCTCATACCCGTGACAACGCCCCTAATCCTAGTCGGCGTTGGTATGTCACTCAGTAGGCATACATTCAACCCCCTCTGCCTGCCCGGTTCTTTTAGGCACTCTACAAATCTCCTCGCCGACTCAACGTCCCCACAGGTAAACAAGTAAATCTTGCTATCCACCACTAGCCCCGAATCCAAAAATCGGCTTACCTCACATTCACTGTCCAACACCGCCTCCATGGCAAAGTCTCTCAGCTCCAACGCCTCGTCCACTTCAAACGGCGCCTCATCCACCTTCCTGATCGCGACTCGCGCTTGTATGGGCACTTTCGCTCTCTTCGCCTGGCTCAGCGTTTCTGGCCCGGCTTGAGTTTGCGATACCGCCCCCACCTCTTCCCTGACCCTTTTTGTGGGTTCCTTCACCTCTGGAGGAGTGTTGTGCGATCCCGTTCGCACCCTCTTCCCCTCTCGCCTATCGCTAACCAGTGAGAGTGAGAGATAACTAAGAAAAGAAAAAAAAAGTCACACAAGTGCCAGGAGCACGTCAATGACAACGAGAGCACACAACACTTTTCCAGACAGAGTCATATTCAAATTTACTTTCAAGAGTTCACGAAGTCCCTTTTTATACTCATGTAAGAGATTTCTCTGGTTTGAGCAGCAAACTTTTGAACAACCCGTATAGGATTTCTCCTATTCAGTAGATAGAACGAAGGACCACCCGAAACAGTCGGGAAAACACAGTATGGCACGTTAATTAGTTTAATACAGAAAATTGGGAAGTCACAGTTACTATCCGGACGACGATGGAAGGGCATAGCCCAACACGATTCGAGTTTCGAGAAAAAATGGCTCCCCGGCGGGATTTGAACCCGCAACCTCTGGATTACCAGTCCAGCACGCTGCCATTTGCGCGGCAATCGTCAAACTCCGTGCCGCAATGCACAAACTCTGTGCGAGCCTCAGAAGGGTCATGTACCGTTTCCGTGCGGCTATGAAATGACACATGCACAATCTCCGTGCAGCTCGTTTAGCGTGACCCAGGGTGCACCGCGTGGAGGCAAACTGCTTCACACCCCAAAAGCCTCCACGAAAATTGGTGGAGTTGTCAAAATTTGCAACCTCAAAACATCGATACAGCAACTGGTAAAAATTTGAATGAAACTGATTTAACAAAGTCCATCCGGGAAATCAGACCGCTCTCAAACGCAGCCATTTGCTCGCGGAGGAATTCTTCCTTCTTGCGAATCGTCATCGATTTCTGTTGTTGAGACCGTATTTTAACATAAGTAGTGGCCTGTATGTCTTTCAAAACTTCAATGAACTTGAAGATGTGTGGATGGCTAGCATAAAACATTTGATTTAGCTTCGAATGGAATGCTTCACAGCTGTTCGTCGTCCTCATCGTACTGCAGGGAAAACTCGCTCCACAAATTTGGAGGGTACGTGGCATCCTCGGAAATGTAAGTCTCAAGAAGTTAGTCCAAAAAATCGTCAAGGTTCTTGGTTACCGGGACAATGGACATCAAATCGTCGGTGAACCTGTCACTCACATCGTTAGGGTGATGAAATGGAAGACCGAAAATCATTCTCAAACACTGACCGATTGCCGAATTTTGGTCTTTGAAATATGCAGTTAGACGATGTTTCTGAATATTTCTCCACCAACTCTGGGCGAGGTGGAATCGGCAGCCTCTAATTTCGCTATTTGGCCAAACTGATCGAACTGCTGTGTGAATAGCTCGTTCGAAATCAATGAAAACAGTTTTCGGCTCAAACTTCAAGTTCACCTCCTCATATTTCATCTTGACACTACTGAAGACGTTCTCGTAACTAGCTGTTTCTGTAAAGAAAACGAGAAAGATAATTTTGAGAACTTTTTATATTTTTTAATGACAATCCAAAATCCCCCTCCTTTTTATTCCTCAAAATCATATGTCCCCATTACATCCTCCTTTCTGTCACGGATGATAGAAGTTCGTTGGTCTCACTACGCGACCATATCTTGTCACGTAAGAAGAGTGATCTTGCCGACGTTCTGGTTCAACTGTTGAGTCGGTTGACAGTTCATTTCGAGCTGAAATTCCACCACTGGCTTCTCCCTCAGCAGCCTCTTGTCGACGTTCCGGTTCAACTATTGAGTCGGTTGACAGTTCATTTCGAGCTGACATTCCACCACTGACTTCCCCCTCAGTAGCCTTTTCTTCTGAGGGACAATCGAAGTCGTTCTGATAAGGGACAAGCAGTTTTCTATTCCTTCGAAATCTTTGAAACCCACATTCAACTGTGTAGTCTCTATCTGATGGGACATTTGAGTTCGCCACAACAGTTCCATATTGCTTTCTGTCCCGAATCCACACTTTCTCGCCCACATTTAAGTGCCGAAGGTGTCTGGCTTTGTGCCTTCTGTCGAAATAAAATTTTTGTTGTTTTTTAGTGTTCCTCATCTTCTTCTTACACATATCTAAATCCGGCCACTTGGGAGTTGATGGAGGAAACGGTAACGATGTCCTGACGTAACGGTAACGTTTTCCTACCGTACAACAGCTCCGCTGGACTAAAACCTGATTTGAGTGGGGAACTTCTGTAAGCTAACAGACCTTCGTAAAAATCACGATTCTTTTTCAATATGTCTTTTGCAGTCCGAACAGCTCTTTCCGCTTGACCGTTAGATTGAGGATACCTGGGACTTGAGGTGACTAGAGTGAAATTGTACAACCGCGAGAATGAAAGAAATTCCGATGAAGAAAATTGAGGACCATTGTCTGTTCTTAGTGTTATCGGAACACCGTGACGAGAAATATGCTTTTTAAAGCAACAATCACGTCCTGAGAAGATTAAGATTTCAGCTCAACAAGCTCAATAAATTTCGAGAAGTAGTCCTGTACTACCAAATAGCTTTTACCTATGAAAAATAACAAATCACCCCCAAGAACATCCCAAGGACCATCCGGCGGATCAGTTGGAAGCAGAGGTTCACATTTTTCTGGAGAATTTCTTAAACATACGGAACAGTTAGATACAATTCGCCTTACATCGACAGTGATCCCTGGCCACCAAACGCAGTTCCTCGCTCTCAACGTACATTTATGTACTCCCAAATGACCCTGATGGAGAAGGTTCAAGATTTCTCTTCTCATCTCTTTCGGAACAAAGTACCTCTGACCATGCAAGATTAAGCCGTCAAAAACTGTTAAATTTCCTCTTTCCCTGTAGAAATCAGTGTTTTTGAATTTTTCCCATTCGCCGGATAAAATACACTCCTTTAAACGCAATGAAACTTCGTCCTTGGCCTGAGATTTTTTTAGAAGGTGTATCCGCCTGTCGCAAACAGGAATTGCCGAAACGACTGACGCCACGTGAAGCTCTGTTTCGTCAAGGGCATCTTTATGATCAACGCCATCTTCTACGGGAAAACGAGAAAGGGCATCAGGCAGGGCAAAATCTTTACCCTTAACGTGTTGAATTTCTAAATCAAAGTTTAGAAGTCTCATTCTGAATCTTTGTAACCGAGCAGACAGTTCACCGATAGGTTTCTGACCCAAAATTTGAATTAATGGCTTGTGATCGGTCAGTAAAAGAAAACTTTTACCAATAATGTAAGGCGAGAAACGCTCACAGGCCCAAGTAACCGCTAACGCCTCTTTTTCAATTTGAGCGTACCTCGTTTCGACCGAACTTAAACACCTAGAGGCGTATTGCACAGGGAACCATTTTCCACGAACCCTCTGTTCCAGAACAGCCCCTATGCCAAAGTTAGACGCGTCTGCACAGACTCTTGTTACTCTTTGGCTGTCGTACAAAACCAGACTTGTTGAGGTGGAGATTATTTCTTTGATCCCATTGAAACTTTTTTCGTGTACAGTTGTCCACGCCCATTCCGTTTTGGTGTTCAATAACTCCCGAATCAGTTTGCCAGATTCCGACAAGCGGGGATAGAATTTGCTCAAATAGTTCAGCATACCGATAAAGCACCTCAGGGATTTGCGATTATTTGGTGACGGCATTTCCCGAATAGCCGTGACTTTATCTGGTGCCGGAAATACGTACCCGTTCTCAAGTACGTGACCTAGGAAAGTCACTTTTTTAACGTTAAACTCACATTTATCCTTATTGAGGGTTAGGCCTTTTTGTTTAAATTTTTCCAAAAGAAGTTTGAGTCTATCGTCATGCTCTTTTTGACTCTTTCCGAAAACGAAGAAGTCGTCTATCTGGTTGACAACCCCATCTAACCCCTCTACAATTTCCGACATCCGTTTTTGATAGTGCTCCGGCGAGCTGGATAAGCCAAATGGAAGACGCCTGTAATAATACCTCCCAAATGGTATTATTAACGTGGTGAGAAGGGCACTTTCTTCATCTAGGGCAACCTGCCAGAAACCACTATTTGCATCGAGTTTCGAAAAGAACGTGGCACCCCTCAATTTGGCCAAAGTTTCATCGACGGCTGGCAGGATAGTTCGTTCCCTTTGTACGAATTTATTTAACTCTGTGTAGTCTGTACACAGCCTAATTTGATTGTTTTTCTTTGGAACGACAACAATTGGTGCGCACCAGTCAGTTGGCTGAGACACTGGCGTAATCACTCCTTTTTCCACCATGGAAGCGAGCTCCTCTTTCAGCTTGTCTCTTAGTGGTTCGGGAACCCGCCTTGGGCAAGAAACCGAATACGGTTCGGACGAAGCTTTCAACTTTATTTTATATGGTATGCCAGACAACCGCCCCAAACCGGTAAAAACTTGTGGGAACCGTTGGAAGACATCTAATTCTGACCGAACCTCCCTAATTTCGCTTTTCAGAAGAGGAAATGCGACTATAGCCTTTCTGCCGAGAAGGGGCTCCCTCTGCCCATAAACGACGTAAAACGGTTCAGTAACCTTTGTACCGTTTCTGAAAAGGTCGACTATAACTTTTCCTTTTACATTCAATTGGATATTTCCAGGCCCTCTAAGAATAGAAGAAGTCGGACGAATTTTTAGACCAAGTGAGTCGGCTAACGAGCACCCCATGACACTTACGTCGGCCCCGGTATCGATTTTGAACGCTATCTGCTTTGTCTTTACTTCTAAAGTTACGTAAAAAGCATTGTTACATACATCAACCATCTTACGGTTTTCTTCGACTCGAATCGTTCCCAAAGAATAGTTATGAACGTCGGCATCGCCGGAATGCTCTATTTCGCGAATGGTTTTCCCAGACTTACATGCCGGTTTTATATGGCCTTCTTTTCCACAGTTGAAACAAGTTAATTTTCGAGCAGAACACGCTTCCTCACTGTGTGTGGCTAAACGACCACATCTGAAACATTTACGAGTATGAGCTTTTTCCTTTTCTCTGGGTGACCAATACTTGAGCTTCCTGTTCTCTTCTACAGACTGTTCACTTTGACCTCTGACCTCGTCTTGTTGAGTTTCAATCGACTCGGATAAACGAATTTTCTCAATCGCTTGTTCAACTGTTAAATTTTCGACCAACTGTGATTTGCTCGACAAGCTCCTGTCGGCTAAGCCTGTAACTAGCTTTAAGAGAAGCATATAATTCCCAAAACTACAGGTTTGGCAGGTCCATTGACACCTATCTTTCAGGGAATAGAGGTCATTGATGTAGCTATTGACAGTTTCCCCTGATCGCGCCTTAGGAACTTAGCTCTTTCGAAGAATAAATTTGTCTTCACTTTAAAATGACCATCAAGTGTGTCTTTTACAATTTTATAACTTGTTCGAGCCTCGGGTGGCAACCCCAAAGACGAGAGTAGATCATCGCCCTCTTCTCCTAAACAATAGACAAGGTTATTAGTTTGCTGTTCCTCACTTTTATCCGAAAGACCCGAGGCGGATCGAAAAGCTTCAAAACGACGACTCCATCGGGACCACTTTGCCGGCTCCCGCAAGTCAAAACTCTCCGGTGGCTGGACGACGACCCTGCCGATTCGTTCGAAGGCTGTCGCGGCACTCTTTCCAGTGCTGCAACGAGCGCTGATACTAAGTCCTCCGCATTCATTTTCTTTGACTAAGCTGCCACCATGTAAAGAAAACGAGAAAGATAATTTCGAGAACTTTTTATATTTTTTAATGACAATCCAAAATCCCCCTCCTTTTTATTCCTCAAAATCATATGTCCCCATTACAGTTTCCTTATCGGGAAGTAAAAAGAACACTATGGGAATGTAACTTCCATTCTGAATCGCGTGAAGCGTGAAAAGTTGGTAAAACAATTTCGGCACGCTTTTGAACGTGCCGTCAACGAACAAAATGTCGCTCCCGCACAGGCACTTCAAATTCGTCGTCGTCGTCGAAAATCCGACGATACTTGTACTCTCATCATTTATCAATAGAAAGTTTTCATCACTATTGGTCTCGATTGGGCATATTTCATCTAATGCGGAATGTAGTTCTAGTAGGGATTTCGGAAGCTTTAGGATACACACTTCTACGAACTCGAAGGGATACCTCGCCGGACGGAATTCACGTCGTCAGTGGTGAACGTAGGAACATCCCCACTCGCCAACTCACGAACGAGTAATTTGTTAGGCCTCTCACGCGGATTTTCGGTTGCCTTGCGTTTCACACTATTTCTCACTCTCTGCCTGTTCAGGGATTGAAGTGATTTTGGCGGGTGATCGTGAACCATTTTCGTCTCTACTGTTTCATTTTTTGAATTTACTTTAATGAATGACTTACAGTTTTTTTCAATGCACGCCCATCTCAACGCGCAACACTTTGCCTCGATCACTTATCACAGATAACGTGGCGCTCGGATTCGGATCCATCATACTGACTGACAATGAAACCTTCGCACGCAGTTTGTACACATTCCCTCTCGGTCTCCGCACGGAATTTGACCTAAGTCATCGGTAAACACTCATTACCGGCACGGAATTTGTACACGGCCATTTGCGCCACGGAGACGCCTATGGGAGTCGTACTCCGAGGGATTAGCTAAGCCGCGAACCCCACCCAGGTCCATTGTTTCTCGAAACTCTAGGCGCTTCTCCTGATCGGTAAACCATGCCGAATTTTCTCTTATCTAGATGTTGTTAGATGGAAATAATGAATAAATCTGTCGCCGGTATTTTAATTAATAAATTAATTAAACTGATGCTATCCGGACTACGATGGAAGGGCATAGCCCAACACGATTCGAGTTTCGAGAAAAAATACCAAAGGTAAAATCGAGAAGATTACCTGCGCTTTCTTGGATTGGAGGAAATTACAACGTGGTAGGACGTAGTTTTTAATTAATTGATAATTGATATTGAAATATGATGCCTGAAGAGGTCGATGCTTAAGTGACTGCCTGTGTTGTTTTTTTTGCCCATATTTGTCGATACTATTTAAGTAAATTAAAAAAAAAAAAAAGTTTACGGTTCACGGCTAAACGGGGAACAAAGGCGTGGCCAGGAAGTGCCCCCCCACCGCCTCACAGAGGGCCAATGTTGTCCCGGGTCCCCAACGGACCGGTACTGTAAAGACGGCTCGTAATACTCCCGCCACTCAAACTTTTTTGAGTTTCTCCACTGTTTCGAGGGGCAAAGTTCTATATTTTCCTTGAAAATACAAGGGTGCGAAATTCATTATTGTAAGCGCCAAAACCCATTAAATTGATTCATAAAAGAACCAAACTCATAAACCCAAGAAGCAAGGTTTTAAACGGTTTTTTATAGGGGGCATAGCCAGCCTCCCTAGTGGCGGGGAGGGTCTAGGGATGGGCAGAAATATGTCAGATTTACCAGAGACCCCAGCAAGAGGAACTGGTAGTTCGTCTAATCAGATATACGCGCTTTACATCGTCAAATTGTTCCCCAGAAACTGAATTTTGACAAAAAGGTTCAGAATCCGTCAAAAACTAACATTTTTACAGGGAAACTATCGATGTAGCCTTCTACTCCGGTTTTTTCTGCCCGAAAATTGTCAATGTTTCCCCCAGAAGTGTTGATACTTGCGGGAAAAGGCTTACCCAAGGTGTCCAATAAAAGGACACACTTCGTGTCAAGAAGTCGAAAGGTAAACACCTCTTCAAACCGGGACCAGCTCTTCAGCCTGCGAACGGACTACTCGATTGGGAAACAGCACGACACTTGAGCCGCTTCGACGACTGGGAACTCCAGAACGCCAGACGATCCGGAAGTACCACAGCGACGCATGTAGTCTTCCCGAAGCGAAGGATCACTCACAGTCAATTGAGACGACTCTTGACCGTTATTGACGTCATAACCTATCAAGGCACCAACGGGCAAAGCCTATTGAGAACCTTTCCGGGGACTCAGTGATTCGATCCTGACTGGTTGGTATAAGGCTGACTCTGACCGAGGCCTCTTGCCCCCTTGAGATTTGAATTTTTCCGAATGAATATTCATGAAATCGCGATTTCAGCGAAATTGAAAGTTTCAGGGACTTTTTTTTTCCAGGCCTTGAATCTCAGGCAAGGCGGCTCCGACAGTGCTTCTTTAAAGCCTGGCGAATAGCCGCAAAATTACAACACTTTCAAGGCAAACCATCCGCGAAACTCAAAGTTCACTGGCTGTAAATTCGCGATATTAAAAAGTTCCAGGTCTTGATTCCAGAAAAATTGCAAGTTCCGGGTTAATAATATCTGTGGAATTGCAAATTCGAGTTTGAATATCCGCGAAATTGCTCAGTTTCCGGTCTTTATTTTCACGAATGAGAATGCGATGAGAGGGGGATAAAGCCTTTTCTTGATACGCGGTAACGGTGCCTGACAAAACCATCGCGCGTAGGAAACGCACCGTGCGACGAGTGAATGAATGATTGAAATTTCACTGAGAAATTGCTGATGCACGTTTAAAAATGATAAAACGTCACTTCGTGGTCATGTGGAGTCAACTTACAGTGGCTAACGAAGAAAGCTAAAATGAGAAAAAGCTAAAAGTGGGGAAAAATTCCTTATTCGTGGCTGAAATTGTGAAAAGAACTAATGTACTGCGTCGAGTCCGCTGCTAAAATAATACGAAACCCCGTTAATTCAACGCTATAGAAGTGAAAAAATGAATTTTCAGTTAGAATTGTAAAAATCTCCAATAATTGTTGAAGATAAAATTGAGAGAAATCGCTAATTCACAGCAGCTGTGAATTGATAGAAAATTTATTCATTTTATCAAAATTCGCAGGTAAAATGGAGATAAAAAATCGAAAAGTTACATCCTTCGGAGCTAAATAACCGTGAAATTGTAAGTTTCTGGGCCTTTTTTGAAAAAGAGGCTATGGACCCTGGGCTAGCCAGCCCACGACAGCACCCAAATAATGACAGACTACAGCACTCTGGAGCTGAAAATCTGTGAAATCGCCAGTTCTGGATCTAATTATCGGTGAAATTGCTAGTTTCTGGTCCTTATTTCCGCGAAATTTCAAGCTTCGGGGATCTTTCATTTATGTAGACCTGGGACATTCCGACCTTTATTACAGCCAAATTGCAAGTTACGGGTCGCTTAATTTTCGGAGAAATTGCAAGTTTCCGAGCCTAAATATCCGTGAAATTACAAGTTTTGAAATTGTTTTTTGTAGGCTCGGACCTCGAACTCGCCGGGCCACGATCAACCACGTCGCGTAGGCTATTGAAACCAATACATACGTCGTTCTTACCTCCCCCCCCCCCATCTCGATTCAGAATGCGAGGGCTCCGAAATCGGAACTATGAGGTTATTCACGACAACGGAGGGACTGGATAGGGTGAGGGCATGTGTGGTGGTGCAGTCCATCTTGCAGCCGGTGAGGGTAAGTGGGTATTCAACGCCAGACTTGGCAGTGGCAAGTATAAATATTGAAATGTGAGGGGGGGGGCACATAAGACTGTTTATGTAGCTTCCTGGTATAGGGCCTACGACGGAAGGAGGGAGATCCAGGAAGAGCTGGAAAGGTTGATGGAGATCTCTGTCTGGAGGCGGCGATATTGATCGTCGGGGCGGACTTGAATGCCCATAACGTAGCATGGGGTTCAACAGATACGAATAGGGCAGGCGAGGAGCTTCTGGAAGACCTCGTAAGGCTGAATTTTGTAATTATGAATATTGGAAACATGCCCACGTTCGTGACTTGGAGTCGGAGTGAGGTGATTGACGCCACATTCTGCTCTTGGGGGGCGGGGGGCGTGATAACTGGATGGAGGGTGTGTAATGATATTTCCTCTGATCACAGGCCAATTAGATTCGAGGTTGGGGCGAAGCCGGATAGAAACCCCAGGCGAGTGGACTGGGATAAATTTGAGAGGAAGCTACAGCAACAACAAGCTGGGGAGCAGGAGCTGCAGGAGGATAGTCTCGAACTTCAAGAAAGCAGGCTGACTAGATCGTTGAAAAAAGCGTTTGAGGAAGCCTGTCCGGCCCGACGCATTCGCGGAACGGGTACGCTGTGGTGGAACGCCCAGCTCAGGGAGCAGCGTAAAAAAATGATGTCTAACTTTAATTGAGGTAGGTTGACGAAGGCTGGGGTGGACTGGCAGCAGTATAATGGAGCCAGAAAGGCCTACAAGCGGGACCTCCGGAGAAAGAAGAGGACGGCGTGGAGAAAATTCTGCGAGGAAGTGGAGTCAGCGAAGGAAACGGCAAGACCGAGCAAGGTCATCAGAGATGAAGTGGAATGGCAGCTAGGATCAATCACGCTGCCGACAGGTGAAGTGATGGTGAATATGCTAAGCACTCATTTTCCGGAGTGTGAGAAGAGGCAGAAGACTGCGGTTGAGACTGACGTGCGTGACTTGAATGGAAGTCGGAGGGCACAGAGCGAACTGATCTGCACGGGGGAACGCTTCAGATGGGCGCTGGCGACGTTGGGAGCCTACAAGGCGGCGGGGCATGACGGAATATACCCGATCGTCATGCAGAAAGCAAATGATGGGGCGAAAGATAGTATTCGTCGACTGATGGTGAACTGCTTGGTAAGGGGGGAAATCCCCACGGCATGGACGAGGGTAAGAGTGAAATTTTTACCTAAAGGTGGTGGAAGAGCATGTAACCGCGCGGCGGGATTTTAGGCCTATAAGCATCAATTGTGTAGGCTTAAGTGTATTGGAGTGAGTCATAGGGTTGCATATCCGGCAGGAAGTGCTTGCTAGGAGACGGTTGCATGAGCATCAACATGCTTATAATGCGGGGAGGTCGACGGATACGGCGCTGCATGCGCTACTTTCGAGGGTGGAGGATAGTCTGGGGTGTAAGGAGTACTGCTTGGAGTTATTCGTAGTTATAGAGGGGGCATTCAACAATGTCTCCAGGGAGTGTGTGATAGAGGCGTTGAGAGAGTTCGGGGTGAACAGTGTGTTGATAGAGTTCGTGGAGGTGATGCTGCGGAACAGATGGGTGGTGGCGGTGCTGGGGGGTGTGGAAGTGGTGGTGAAGGCTGAGAGGGGAACCCCACAAGGCTCCTGCATTTCCCTCCTGCTCTGGTGTTTGGTCATAGAGGGGCTCATACGATTCTTGGAGAGAGAGGGTATTTATTGCCAGTTTATTGCGGGTGGTGGGGTGATATTGGTGAGGGGGAAGGACTTGAGCACCTTTTGCGGTAGTTGCGGGCAAACTTGAAAAATGGTCGCTCTTTTTAGCGCTACGGCGGGAAATACGTGGGGGGCGGATTTCCGCTGCCGGGTACGCTACGTGGGGTCGGTCTTTATGCCGATCCTTTTGTACGGGGCGACCTGGCGGTGGCACCGCCCCTCCAAGGCGCAGAGAGCGAGAGTCGTCAGCCTGCAGCGGCAGGCCTTGATCCGGGTTGTCATGGCGTACAGGACTGTCAGCTCAGACGCCCTTCAGGTCATGGCGGGGATGCCTCCGGCTGATCTCCTGCTAGACGCCTGGGTGCACAGACGCCGGGCCATCTCCGACTCATTGGGGCTGGTGGGGTGTCGGGAGGACTGGGTGGACCGTCTTGCACCTTTGGTGTCGGGCGGGTGGTTGCCGGGAGCACTTCGCCTCCTCGATGACTTGGTGGTGGAGGCCTGGCAGGGGCATTGGGCTGACAGTACGACTGGTAGGCGTTTGTTCGGCTTCTTGCCTGACGTGCGGATTCGGTTGGCAGCGGCCAGGTGGTTCATACCTGAACACGCGGCCACCTCGATCCTCACCGGCCATGGATCGTTCAGCGCCAAGTTGTGGCTATTCCGGCGGCGGGACTCTCCTTTGTGCCCGTGTGGTGACGAGGACGAGACCGCTGATCACGTGCTGCGTCGCTGCGGGTTCTATGACGACTTGCGCCATCGGGAATGGGGAGTGGAAGGCCCTCCGCCGGACCCGGCGCTGGTCGGGAGCCGGAGGGAGTTTGAGAAGGTCCGGTCCGTCTCCCGCGCCTGGTTGGCGCGGAGGGGGCTGGGGCCTATGATGCCCGTTGTAGGGTAGATGTAAGTCGGGTCGGAGGCGTTTCGCCACTCTCCCGGTCCTGGAGAACGTCCACTTCCGCGTGGTCTCTCTCGGGCACCGGCTGGCTGGCCACCAGTAGTGGACAACGGACGGTAACCGGGGGAGCGACCCGCCTGTTGCTGTGGCAGCCGGGCCACGGATGGGGCAGTGTGCCGGTCAAAGGTCGGCAACGGCCTAGGCACCGGTCATTCGAAGGCATCACAGCAAGAGTTCGGGGTGAACAATGTGTTGATAGAGTTCGTGGAGGTGATGCTGCGGAACAGATAGGCGGTGGCGTGGCTGGGGGGTGTGGAAGTGGAGGTGAAGGCTGAGAGGGGAACCCCACAAGGCTCCTGCATTTCCCTCCTGCTCTGGTGTTTGGTCATAGAGGGGCTCATACGATTCTTGGAGAGAGAGGGTATTTATTGCCAGTTTATTGAGGATGGTGGGGTGATATTGGTGAGGGGGAAGGACTTGAGCACTTTGTGCGGTCTCATAAATCAGGCTGTTCACGTAATGAATAACTGATGTGCAGGCAGAGGACTTGCGGTAAACCCAGAAAAAACCAAGCTTATACTCTTTACGATAAAGAGGAGCTTGGCTAAACTGTCGTGGAGGACCCACGTGGACAATGTGTGTAAATGAGCGGTAAGGACATTTTATCAATGTAGGCGAGTAGTGGGGAGTACCTGGGGCTTAACACCCCTCAACGGATGCTGTGGTTATACACAAAGCGGCCGAGTGGTCCGGGGGGGAGGGAGTTGCTCGGCAGGGTCCAACTTTTGGCCTGTCTGGCGACTCTGAGGGCGTTTAGGACGACTCCAACGGCAGGGATGGAAATGTTGCTTCGGCTGCGACCCCTATATTTGGAGGTCAAGATGCGCGCAATGGAAACATGTTCTGGGTTGCAAGTCTATGGGAAATGGACGGTTAGGGCGAGAGATTTGGGACACAGGGAAGTAGCGACGGAGCTCCAGAGGGTGGCGCCTGCCACCCAGATGAGGAGCGACAAACCCGTGAAGCGATTGGACTTGGGAAGGAAGATAAGGATTCGAGTTAGTACGAGAGAGGAATTCAGGGTGCAAGAGGGAACCATGAATTGCTTCACGGATGGGTCCAAGTTTGAATCGGGAATGACAGGATCTGGGTTCTGGATACCGGAGTTCAAAGGTGGGGATTGTAGGCCCCTAGGAAAGTTGGCCACGGGTTTTCAGGCAGAGGTCCTGGCGATAAATGACTGTGGATGAATTGTCCTGGAGCTAATTAGGAAGCTTGTGAGGTTTAAGGAAATGGTGATCTACGTGGACAGCCGCGCAGCCCTGGGGCCGGTGGTAGAGTCGGCCTTGGTGGCGGACTGTCGGCGGGGCATCACAAGGCTACAGGGAATGGGTAACGAAGTGACCCTCGCGTGGATCCCTGGACACAGGTGATACGAGGGGAATGAGAAAGCTGATGAAATAGCGAAACAGGGGGCAAATAAAGAAGTATGGGGACCTGAGCCGATTATTGCGGTCTCCAAGATAGTGGGGAGAGCCCAGATAAAGGATTGGGCGGACAGGGAGGCCGCCAGGAGTTGGAATAGCCTATCAGCCTGTCGGCAAGCGAGGGCGTGCATTCGGGAATGGGACCACTATGCGCTACGTAAGCACCTCCACGTAATGGGAATGGTGGCAGACCCGATGTGTCCGACCCTAAGGGCATGGCGTATGAGCCGGGAACGGCTTAAGCGCTTCTGGATCAACTAAGCCGGGTGCGGGCCCACTGCATAATAATAAATAATAATACCCCCCCCCCACCATCACACACACAAAATTGCAACATTTTGGAGGTAAATACCCGCAAAACTGGATGTTTCCTGGCAAAGTTTTCACGAAATTGCAAGTTTCAGGGCCTAATTTTTTTTTAGGTCAGCTGCTAGCCGGCTACGACTGCACCCCTCCCCTGACGAATTTCCACCTTTACAGATGAATATTTGTCAGTTCCTATATTCGAGATCGCACAATTTCAAGTTTCCTGACTGACAATCGAAGAAATTGAAAGTTTCGGGTCCTTGATGGGTGGCTGTGGGAGGGATTTAAGTGTGCGCAGTTGGAAATTGAAAGTTGCGTGGCTGAAACTCCACGGCAATGCGACTTTCGGGGCTTTATTCTTACAAAAATGCGTGTTTCGGGTCTTAATTTTCAGTGAATATGCCAATGTTGGGACCTCATTTAAATAAAATTTGAAGTTTCATGAGGTGACTAGTGTGAAATTGTACAACTCCAGGAATAAAACTGATTCAAAGTGTGCGACGCATTAAAAAAAAATGTATATTTACAAAATAAAATATTATGATACACGTATAGTTATGTACACGATGGAAAATCCGCTCTCACTCGTCTTTGAGCTTCGCGAATTTATTTTGCAGTCGAGTGATTTTCAGTTCATTGATATTTGAACTATTATATTCTAACGCCGTTTCTCTGCTGACGAACCAGTCGCCAGTCTGCTTTAATTTGCGGCGTTGAATTGATTTGAAGGCCCGGTAATTCGTGGAGACGACAACACTTATCGCCATGAGGGGCACTTTCAATTGATTGCACACGAAAAGGGTCGTAGTCAGTGAAATGCGTTTGTCGTTTAAGGGCGTCTATAGAGTGTAGTGACACCAATCAAAAATTTTAGTTTTATTTTTCTTAACCTGTTATTCTTTTAGCAAGTAACTTACTTTGTCGCCATAGTCTATCGTCCTACTCCTCACTTGCCAGTAGTACCACCATGCTAGAAGAATGTAGAGTATGATCGTGAAACATTTAAAAATATAATAGGCGGCAAGGCGAAATCCTCGGAATAATGTGATAAACAATTTGAAAGTTCTTGCCAGGACGTAGCACGCAGTGCACGCCAGCACAGTCAATAATGCGGCCACGGGCAATACTTGGTATGAATAGTATTCGAGGATTGGGTTTACCAAACCGTAGAATTTATCCGTTTGGTCGATATCCATGAACTTCATGTCATCGGATTTCATGTCTAGAGTCATGGATCGAAGCTGTGGAAATAATAATAAGATATTGTACGACTTTGAGTCAACTCCGGCGTAGTCGATGAAACAAACTGTCAAACTGGACGCAACTACGCCACTGGGAAGTAATTCAATGACTACCCCACCAGCTGCCACTCTCTCCAAATATCGATTCAGAAAATTAAATTCGAGGATCACCGCTCGAGTTTTAGCGTCAATCCAATCATCCGCATTCAAATTGATGCACATCATTGTCGACATGGCTCGTGACCAATGAAGATTTTTGTGGTATCCTCCATATGGATACGATGCCAGACCTTAAAAAAAAACAACGAATTTGAAATAACAGCTTTGCGTTTGTTTGTCTTTCGTGTACCATTCCAGTCGGATATGAACGCGTCGTCATAGTAGGGCCATTTCATCGACTCAGGACACCCGTCTACATCCGTCCATCCTTCACAGTAATCTCGTGTGTCCCTCCGTGAAAAAAGTGGATGGATACTTGGGTAGCATGCATTGTAAAGTCCGGTAAAATATTCAGTCATCATGTAGCTTGGTTCTAAATTGAAGAAAGTCGTTCAAGGCCAACTATTATTATTATTGTTGCGGTGGAAGGCGGGGAACCTGCGATTCGATGTTGCGTCAGTCGTGAAGTCAACAACATCGTCACTCTGTCCTCCAGCAATAACCGTCTTAGACTAAACAATTTATTTTCGAACTTTAGGGGTCGTTTGAGTAGACGCTCTACAAAATATAAATAGAAATTTAGTAATTATTATTGGGGTGGCATTTCTATTCTTGTAACCTGATATAACTTTTGAGTTGTACCAATATAATTGAATATTCGACAGAAAAACATCGATTATGAAGTCATATATGCTACAAAATTAAAGATGGCGAGTTAGTAATTTAATCATTTAAAAGGGGATCGGAGATTTTACCGGTTTCTTGTATAAATTTGACCGACTGCTGGAACTTTTTCGGTCAACAAGTTCTTGATATTTTTCTGGTAATAGTAACTTTCGTAGACATCAAGGTGTAGCTTGACCCAATCGACTGAAATGACCGCCAACGCGGCTAAAAGAAAAATGAAAATCCCTAGCAGTAGAAGGCGTTTGTTTTTCTTTTTAGCAGCGCGAATAGCCTGTAGATGATTACAAAACAAATTAGCATTCAACCGTGTTTAGGACGGTGGATCTGATTTTGCTAATTCTTACTTTCATTCTTGCCATGAGTCTAGGCTTGTAGCTTGGCTTTGTTCCTTCTTCGATCAACTGAATATAGTCCCTGTTGGTCAAATTGTCAATTGGCTTATCCTCATCATCAATCTGCATGTCGTTCAATTCTATGTCTGTTTTCTGAAACAAGCGGAGATACAAAACATTGCGTGGGGGGGGGGAGAGGATGCGCTACCGCAGATAGGGACTGTGTCCCGGAGTACCAACCTTTAAATACAAGACTAAAATAAGCGAAAATGCTAACAGTTTTAACGGTTCAACGACGATTAAGTCGAAAATAATGCTGACCAATGTTGTACGAGACCATTTTCGCCCTTCTTCGATGTTCAGTTTGAGCCCAAATACAATGAGGAAACAAGAGAAGGCTATGATGAGAAAAATTGGCACGGCCCTGCGGTGAGGAACAAAAAAACAATGAATAAGAGCTCTGCGGATAGTCAATGGTCAAATTGAAGAGATTCATTATTACCATGAAACGTAAATTCTGATAACGCTTTCATTTGTTTCTCGTGAATATCTACCATTTTGTTTAATTTTTAAAAATTGAACAGGAAGCAACGTCTTTTCGATAAAATTCACTACACAAGTTTTTAATTTTCCTGCGGAGAAAGGCGCATGAGCTAATAAAATAAAGTACGTGACGTGAAGTGTTGTGTCACGCGCGGATCCATTGTGGGTGGAGGAGGGGGGCTCCAAGATCGCACCGCCCCTATCGAAACCTCAAGCTCCGCCCCCTAAATACTGGTCCTTTTATTAAATTTATCAAATATTTGTACTCTTCATGGCCAGCGTGGATCCACAGATGAGTCACAGGGATCAAGGCCCCTTTACAGGTAAAATTTGGAGAGAGAGGGAGAGAGAAAAAAAAACGCCAGTTTGACGTTATTGGAGCATATTCACCGCTAAAATTAAAAAACAGCGCTAATTAACGACAAAAATTGGAGAAAAAAAGTGCCAATTCGCGGTTTCTGGTGAGAACTCTGTTACACCCCATTCGCAGCTAAAATTACGGACGACGCCAATTTTACGGTCTCAACTCCGTCGTTGAAATTTAAGAAAAAGCCCTCGTTTGCGGCTAAAATTGAGAAAAAGTGCTCATTCGCAACTAAAACCAATATTTCTAACATTAGGAAATTAAAACGCACGTTTTTTGGCCCGTCCCCGGCCACACACCAACGTGCGTCAGGGTGCATGTATAACGCTTGAAAAGGGGGGGAGGATGTCGATCAGCTGGTAATGTGGGGACGGCCCGTGTTTAGTGCGCAGGCGCCACTGGTCTGTATTATTTATCGTTTTAAGGGCTCGAATATAACTACTTTTGGCCGTTTTTTTTTGGTGCAGACAACCATTTCGAAGGCACAAATTGTCATTATAACACCATCAGTAGCCGAATGAAGGGTGTGAAACGTGAGTTGTCAGTACGAGTATGCCATTTTAAAAGCTTGATTGTAGACAATTTAGCTATTTTTAGGGCTTGAACAGTCAATTTAGAGAATTTGAAGTCGTGAACGCCAATCGTCAGTTCAACTATCTATAGGTCAAATAGTAGTCATTTTTGTCAATTTTAGGGCGTGAATAAGTCAGTTTGGACATTTTTACGGCGCTATAACAGTCAGTATTGCCAGTTCTAGGGCGTGATTAGTCATCGTGATATTTTTCAGGGCACGAATCGTCCGTTTAGCCATTTTATGATCCGAACGGTCAGTTACGCAGTTTCAACGTGAATACGTTTTAACGGGAAGTATAGGCATCAGTTCGGCAGAATTGGCAAAATGGGTCTCACAGCGCGTGCGCCGCCTAATGTGGGCGGTACTGGGTGGAGGGTATGAGGTGGGAATGAGGAATATCACCAAGATGCAAGATCCCGAACTCAAAACTCAAGCTCAGCTGCCACTTACCAGCCAAAAAACGTATTCACGCTAAACTCTGGGCCCTTCGACCTGACGATTTTTTTTTTTTTTTATAGCGGGAACCACTATTTTGGTCATTTTCAGGGCATTTTTCCAGGTGCGAATGGTCAGTCTGACCATTTTCAGGGCAGGAATCGTCTGTTGAGGAATTTTCAAGACACAAATGGTCAGTTCAGCTTCTTTTTAGGGTTCATAGAGTCAGTATTGCCATTTATTTGGCAGTTTATTTAACCAGTGAATGGCAGTTTGTCTATTTTCAGCGCGAACGATCGATTTTGCCACTTCTGGAGCTGGAGATCACCTGTTTAGGCATTTTCAGGGAGTAAAATTGTCGGTTAACCCTTTTTTGGGGGCTCTTATTGGCCATTTTTAGAGCGGCAATCGCCACAGTGTGGATATTTTGAGCGCGCAAATAATCAAGGTGCGAATCGTCAGTTTTGCCATTTTAAAGGCGCAAACATTAAATTCAAGACGCGAATGGTCAGTTTGATCATTTTCGACGCGCAAATGGTCGATTTTGCAATTCGTAGATCAGGAATCATCTTTTTAGGATTTAACTCAAATAGTGAGATCAGCAATTTTCAAGACGCGAATATCGTCATTTTTGCCATTTTGGCACTTGAGTGTGGGGGGGGGGGGCCATGGGTGGGCAAGCACGAGTAAGGCCACCCTTTGGGTTTTTCACGACCAAATTTGGCGTAATTTCACTCCTCAAAAATTATGGTGTGGGTTTGGCTCCTTGAAAGACAATTTCGCTGCGTTTTCTCTTGCGAAAATAAAAATTTACGGGGTTGGCTCCTATAAAAACAAATGTCACGTGTTAGTCTCCTATTTTGCTTATTCAAAATTCAAACGTTGCACTCTTTGATCAAAGCCTTGGACGACAGACTTGGACCCCAGCCTTGAACCACTGTCTTGAACCATAGTCTACGAAAAATCTACATTGCGAAAAACACTGTATTTGGGTTATTTCGTGGCTATAAAATTTGGAAAGTTCACTGTAAAACGTAGTATGTGCTGTTAAAACGGCCAAAATCACAAATTTTGAACTTTTCCCCGTTTAAAAGACGAAAAACGATCGCAATACGGGCTCTTTTAAAGGCGAATCCCGCAATATTTGCTGTTTCACAGTTAAAATTTCGAGTAATAGCGCGATTTTAGCTGTTCAATGGTTACAATTATTATAAATGGCGCTACGGGGGAGTTTTGGGGCTCTATCGTACTCAGATAAGAGCGAAGGGGGCGGATCATCCCGGGCTCTACTTCAGAAGGGTCCCCCAAAAAGCTTGGAGATGGAAAATGACGATTTTTACGTTGTTAAGATGTGAAAAAATAGATAACTCACTTGAAAAATTAAAAAAAGCCCAAAATCGATTGAGGAAAAGTAGTAATTTACAGCTAAAATGGGAAAAACTCCAACTCACGGATACAATTGAGACGAAGCACAACAATTTAGGGCTAAACTGGAGAATAAGCGCTAAATCCCCGGCTAAAACTAAGCAAAAGCGAATTTGCGGGTAAAATAGTGAAAAACGGAAATTCGCGGGAAAAATGGATATAAATGCTGAATCACGGTTAAAATTTAGAAAAATTGCCAATTTGGTGATAAAATTGAGATAACGCTAATTCACCCGAGAAATGGAGCAAAATTGTGAAAAATTGCCAAAAAGATTGCGATAAAGCTAATCGCGGGTAAAACGGAAATAACGCTAGATCGCGGGTAAAATGGAGAAAAATAGCTAATACGTGAGTAAAATGGATAAAAATGCCAATTCACGGCGAAAATGGATATAATGCTGATTCACGACTGAAATTGTAAAAAATTGCCAATTAGCGGACAAAATTGAGATAACGTTAATTCGCACATAAAATTGAGGAAAACAATAACTCGCGGGTAAAACGGAAATAACGTTCGATCGCAGGTAAAATAGAGAAAAATCGCCAATACGCGAGTAAAATGGATAATAATGACAAATCACGGCGAATATAGATGTAAAAAAAATAGTGATTCACGTCTGAAATTGTAAAAAATTGTTAATTAGCGTTCAAAATTGAGATAACGTTAATTCGCTGGTAAAATGGAGGAAAACGTTAATTCACGGGTAATATGGAAACAACGTTAGATCGCGGGTAAAATGGAAATAACCATGAGATCGCGGGTAAAATAGAAATAACGTTATATCGCGGGTGAATGGAAATAACGTTAGATCGCGAGGAAAATAATGAAAACTCGCTAATTTGTGAGTAAAATGCCAATTGGCGGCGAAATTTGAGATAAATGCTAATTCACAGCGGAAAATGTGAAAAATTGCCAATTAGCAGACAAAATTGAGATAACGTTAATTCGCACATAAAATGGAGGAAAACGCTAACTCGCGGGTAAAATTGAAATAACGTTCGATCGCAGGTAAAATTGAGAGAAAAATCGCTTAATTCGCGAGTAAAATGGATAAAAATGAAAAATAACGGCGAATATAGATATGAAATAAATTGTAAATTAACGTGTGAAATATTGTAAAAAATTGCCATTAGCGTTCAAAATTGAGATAACGTTAATTCGCTGGTAAAATGGAGGAAAACGTTAATTCATGAGCAACATGGATACAACGTTGGATCGCGGGTGAAATGGAAATAACGTTAGATCGCGGGTAAAATAGAGGAAAACGATAAATCACAGGTATAATGGAAATAACATTTGATCGCGGATAAAATGGAAATAACGTTAGATCGCGGGTAAAATGGAGAAAAATCGTGAATTCGCGAGTAAAATGGATAAAAATGACAAATTACGGTGAATATAGGTATAAAATAAATGGTTATTCACGTCTCAAATTGTTAAAAATTGACAATTAGCGTTCAAAGTTGAGATAACGTTAATTCGCTGGTAAAATGGAGGAAAACGATATATCACAGGTATAATGGAAATAACGTTTGATCGCGGGTAAAATGGAAATAACGTTAGATCGCGGGTAAAATGGAGAAAAATTGCGAATTCGCGAGTAAAATGGATAAAAATGCCAATTCACGGATATAAATGCTGATTCAAGATTGAAATTGTGAAAAATTGCCAATCAGCGGACAAAATTTAGATAACGTTAATTCGCGGGTAAATTGGAGGAAAACGTTAACTCGCGGGTAACATGGAGATAACGTTAGATCGCGGGTAAAATGGAAATAATGTTGGACCGCGTCTAAAATGTATAAAAATGTTAATTCGCGAAAATAGCGAAAATCGATAAAAAAATGGATATAAAGGCTTATTCATGGCTGAAATTTTGAAAATTTGCCAATTAGCTGACAAAATTGAGATTACGTTATTTCGCGAGTAAAATTGAGGAAAACGCTAATTCGCGGGTGAAATGGATGCCAATGGAGAAAAATGCGGCAAAAATGGATATAAATGTTGATTCACGGTTAAAATTGCCAATTCGCGGATACAATTTAGATAACGCTAAATCGCGGCTGAAGTTGGGAGAAATTGCTAATTTTTAGATGAATTTGAGAAAAATGCACTCATCCACAAAGCGATAAAAACGCCAATTCACGGCTACAATTGAGAAAAATTGCGAATTCACTGATAAACTTGAGAAGTAGCTATTCCGCAATTTATGAAAACGCTAATTAGTGGATTCTATAAGCAAGTTTGTGGCCTGAATAGAGAAAAATGGAGAAATATTCCTGCCTTATTTTTGAGACTAAGAGGCCTCCCAGAGATTTCCACTCCGGTTTCTGACAGGCGTAGGTCCGCCACTGTTTCGGGGTTTAAATTACTGGGAATTGAGCTACTTGGGCTGTTTTGCGATTGAAATAACGAAAAATCGCGATTTGGTTCCAGGTATACTATAACGAGTTTTGTGGTTTCACGATTGATTTGATGAAAACCCTCGATTTGGTCGGTTTTGCGGGTGAAATTCCAAGAAATATCGTGATTTGGGTAATTTCGCGGCTGAAATGCATAAAACGGGGATTTCTGCATTAAAATGGCGAAAAACCGCATATTCTTGGGCTTTATCGCGGTTCAAATGAATTGAGAAATCGACAATTCACGGTTTTACAGCTCAAAACACAATGATGTGGCCACCAGCATTGGGCAGCGCTGTGTTTCAGCCTTAGATCGCTGATTTTGGGTAGACTCTATAGATCGGCCTAGCAAAAGTCCGGCGGGAGCTGGGACTTCAGGGATTCTGCCATGGACTTTGGGCCTTCGCGGTCGATTTATTGGGCAGGAGGGGGGGGGGGTCAAAACCCGGTGGATTGAAAATTAGTCTAGATTTTCATATTCTTCGCGTAGAACAGGGACAATGTCTACAAACAAAGAACGCTTATCAAGATGACAGCCCCTTGCCATGTTCAACCCCCCCCATCCCCTTCCACAACAAACCCCTCTCCTGGAAACAATCTCAGGATCCGCGCCAAGTGTGAGAAGCTATAGAACATGACTCACGCGTTGTTGATAAGATGAAACGTTTCAACGGCGGGTCCCGCCTTCTGGCCACTTTTGCAATGCTAGGAACCACCGGATCGCTGGTTGTTGACTGGAATCGCGTCGAAGTGCTTTGAATGGTAGGTCGAAACGTGTATCGGCTCAATTTGCTGTATCGATTATGCGACCGCCGCGAATGTGATTGTTTAGGTTTTGTAATAAAGTTACGGTTGCAGGCCATAACTGCTCGGTTTTTCCTTTTTCTAATCGCCTAAAATCAGTAGGGAATACATTTCGGGGAAAAGTGGTGAAAAGGGGAGGCTGTGGGCTGCGTTGTTTCGAAAAATGGTGATTTGGAGCTCTGTTGTTTGTTACCGATAGATGTAATGAACGACGGCTGTTGCTGTATACGAGCAGGCGAGCGTCGATAAAAAAGCGTAAAAGTATTCGTCCCACATTGCGTGATGTTTCTCGGAATCTTCGCCTGTTGAGTTTTAAAAATTTCGCGATTCTCGAGGTAGAAACAGGGTTATTGCGCTCATCGAACGCACAGTAACAGTTTCGGCGGTTTGTCAGCCGGCTACATCAAACGGCAAGTTTGATTTGACTGTCGTTACTGTAATTGCCGCGAAAATTGCCACTGTGCGAACGGACCTTTTCATCAAACCTCGGCCATATGCCAACCAGAAGATCATCGATCCAACCAGCGCTCCGAACGTGTAAACCCAGAGTAGTGCAATGTGCTCGGCTCTAGTTTGCAGGACTCTTGGATGCTTGTAGAATATGCTTAAAAGAATGTGTTTATTCAATATTTCCGTCTTCCAAGTGGTCATCAGGAATTTTCCGGAAGCTCTGACGCAGCTCTCGAGCGAATCGTATTGTTCAGCGTTTCTCACTATGACTTGGCACTCATAGGCTGATGTAAAAAGCTTTTGAACTTGAACGTCGTATACGATTTCCGGTTCATTTGGACTAATAACAATCACTTTTTCGCAATACCTTGAAGAACTCAAACTTATATTGATAGTGATGACTTATGGAGGGACAACAAACCAATTTGGACAACATCCAGAGTTGTCGTGCCATAAGTGAATCTTTTTGATCGTCCCCAGCGATTCTTGTGTGAACATACGAAACCAGTCGTTCGTCCCAGATTTTAAAGTTGACAAACCGGGTGCTCTAATTAAGCCAACCTAAAACAAAAACATGATAATTAAGTCGATCACCACTTTATTATGCCCAACAGTGGACCGTTACCTGTCCCATCTTATCGCCAATTAGCCTTAGGGCGACTGTCGACGTCGTATGACTTACTGTCATTCCAGTGTACACCCCGACAATGTAAGGAAAATTCTGAGACGCCGATATTTTCTTGACATCGATAAGCCTTCTCTATACGGTTGAAAATAAACTGTAGCTGCAGTCATTATTGTCGTCGCAAATCTTTTATACTTTTCGATTGTCCTTAACTTCCTCCAATCTAGCCCACAAAAGTATCGCAAAGAAGAATATCACTGCTGCTATAGTGACGCCTAGCACGTAAACGTTAAGCGTCAACTTTTGAAACGCGTCTATTTTTAAATTTACGACCGGTGAAAATTTCGTATCGTAAATTGTCATCCCCGTCCAGGATAGTGTCCTTGCAAAACCAATCATTCTGGTGCCGTTAAATCCGGAAAACTTATGAAAAACAAAAGTGGGTTTTAATGTATCGCGCTTTGAAAGGTTGAAGGCTTACCTCGCAGCTTTCCATTCTTTTAAAGTCTTTCCAAATTTTACATTCCCCCGTAATGATTCGTAGTGTAAAATTTATTATTTTACCTGGCTGTTCCTGTAGTAAAACAAGTTTCAAATTATTATGGAATTCGTTAATCATTCAAGGAAGTGGTTCTCAACCATTTTCTGTCGGCGGCCCCTAATTCCACCCCTCGAACACGTCAAAAAGTCAATTTTTGACTATCAAACTATCTGGCGATAGCATAAAAATCAACTTTTCTGGCACCATTCAAACTCACTATACTACACACTAAGTCGGTTTATGTGGGAATGGCTAGCATTCTTTGATTAACCGTGTCTAACAAAATTAAAATTGCATGAATTTAGTATTTTTATATTCTTGGCTGAGAACCACTGTGTCCACGGTGAATAAATCTCGCCTTCAAATCTGGCAGTACGCCCAAATAGTGCTTAACGTGTTTTCCTCCAGCACTCCACGTCGTAAAGTTACCCGACGTGAAACTCCGATCCGGAAATTCATACAACGAAGGTTGATGGTCCCGGACAACCAACTGTCGACGGGTCATTTTAATATTAAAAAAAAAAAATACGATAAAATTAACCCGGTAGTACAACCGCCCCCCCTCCCACTTCCTCATCTATCAAATTACTCGGCATCCAAAAGACGAGCCACAGTGAAGAAACTCAAAGTGTAGCCTGTTCTTTCCAGCCGCCGGCTTAAAGCTATACCTGCGAACGTGTAGCTCTGTGTCCAGGTCATCCTCGACTGGTAGAACTGTAGTACCGTTGATGATTGTTCCGTCCAATAGATGGTAATACTTGGGCAGGATCTGTGCAGCGGATAAAGAAATAAAAAATAAATGGATGATAACGAGGTGGGTAACTTGAAATATCCCGAAATTAAAGAACAGCAACTAGCCATTGTGCGAAAATAAAGGCAAGTATCACGTGTCCTCGCAAAAATGAATACCAGGAAGTTACAAATATGTGAAAATAAATACCAGAAAATAGCAATTTCGCGAATGAGAAATGCTAAGGGATCAATTTCACAGATATTTAGCTCCAGTGGCCCCGGGTTTCATGGTAGCTTTAAAAAAAAGGCCACGAAACTTGCAATTCCGCGGTAATAAGGACCAGAAACGAAAAATGTCAAAAAATATTTATACTCAAAACCTCCAATTTCGCGAATTTCCTGCTCAGGCTGATTTGTAATTTGGTGGCAATATTTTCCAGGCTTTGAGGTGTTGTCGGGGTGGGGGGGGGTTCACCCGGTTCCGCGGTGACTGATAAAAGGTCCTAAAACTTGTAATTTCACGAAAAAGATCGCAGTGGCTAGTGATTTGGGCGAATCTTGAACTCGAGAACTTTTAATTTTGCGAATATTTAGCTAAAAATATTTGCACTTTTGTGGCTATACGTCAGATTTTGGGCACTGCAAACTCGGTTTCAGGGCTGTTGAGAGATGGAGGGGGGGCACTGTGTCGACTATCCCTTGGCGTGGCCTTCCTTGGGGGGGAGGGGGGCAGGATTTCAGAAATCGAGATAAGGAAGAAAATACGAAAAAAAAGTGAAGCTTTAGTGAGGTTGAAGCTCTACTGTGGTTGGAGTAGTGCTTGGAGCAGGTTATAACTGTGGTTACAGCATTGCTGTGGTAGGACCTTAACTGTGGTTAGACCTTGGCTATGTTTCGAGGGACAGAGCACTTCCCAGCGCAGCGCTACCTGAAGACGCTCCACAACAGGACCACGCCGATGACGCACCCCATCAAGGTGGGGCTTCACCTTGATGCGATCAGGGCTGCCAACCTCCACATCGCACACCTGGCCAACTCCACAGCCTCTTGTGGCTACCTCCGAGGGATCTCCGGACACGGCTGTGGGGCCCATCTTCCAAAGGCGACTCCTCTATTACAGGGCTGTCTTCGTCCCACGTGTGGCCTATGAGTGCGCTCTATGGTGGCCATAGACTCGTCAGGCTCGGCGACGACAGCTACGCAGTTTCCAACGCTGTTTCCTCAATCGCTGCTCTCCACAACAGCTCACATGTCGCTCCACGACGCCCTCGTCGGGGTCCTCCATTGGACATCAATCTCGACGTTCTAGCAGCTGTCCGTTTACGCACCCTAGGCTTGAACTAGCCGCTACCACTATGGGGCTCCGCCCTATCCCGGTCACGCTCGAGGACGTGGACTACACCAAAGCCTGTGCAGACAAGCCGCCATCCGGCAATGGGAAAGGGAATGGGACGCCGCGATCACCGGACGCCACACCCATGCGATAATTCGCATGGCGATGGAAGTAGAGATTCCTGAGCTATCCCGCCATCCAGCTCCTCTCGGGTCACACTTTCATCGCCGTCGAGACAGCCCTGACTGCCCATGCGGTGGGCGAAGCGGAATCAAGAGCGGGGCACGTAATTCTCCGCAGCCCGTTATATCGTCGTCAACGAGATCGGCGGCAAATCCCCGGCGATCTCAGAAATCTCGTCGCTTGTAAAACGTCGGCCCGCCGCTTCCTGTGCTTCGCCAACGCGTGATGCAGTCGGAGGGGAACAGGCCCAGACATCGGCCAACCACTAAGGGGTAGAGGATACCCGGAACACCGAGGCGTGTGAAACCCCGCGACCGGCAATCACTGCTGTCGCTTTCAACCGTCTAACACCGCGTCAAAAGCGTCCCGCGACGCTCTCACCTAATGGTCTTAGTGGTCTACGGAACTTGCACGACGGTAGCCTTCTTTACTCTCACACGCGTATCTCTCCTCACCCCTACTTTACCACTTTTAAAACTCCCCACCGCCAGGCGGTCCAACCCGGTTTAGCCTTGACCAACTGGCACGGCTGACGGGGAGTGGGGCGAGGCTGACTTGGACTTGCACATGCCGGATCACTTCCCGGCCGTCCTATCAGGCAGAAACCTGGTATATGTGCCTTTCAAGGCATCATGCCAGGGCTGGAAGAAGGCACAATCCTAGACCTAAGCTGTGGTTAGACCATTCCTGTAGCTGGGCCTTTGTTGTGGTTGGACCTTGGGTGGAGTCGGACCTTTGCTGTGGTTGGACCATTGCTGTGGTTGGACCATTGCTGTGGTTGGACCTTTGCTGTGGTTGGACCATTGCTTTTTGCCAAATTTTTCCTTGAATTTTCGTTCTAAATGAGCCAAGCTCACAAAATTGTGCTCTGAAAGAGCGAAAGTTTGTAACAATGGTTTGTGAAAGAGCAAAAACTTACGAAAATTGGTTTTTTTAGTGGCGAATCCCACGAATTCTGTTTTTAAACGCTTGGAAATCGGATAATGGAACGCGGATAAAGTGGGACAAAAAAGAGGACACCCTTGACTTCTCCCCGGACACATGAAAAACGAGCCCCTATGTCCCCGGACGCCCTAAAAACACACACACGCCCTACTCTGATGACCAATTTAAATATCAATTTCGCGGCGCTGGCTCATTTTAACGTGAAATTCCACGGGTCTGACGCCATTTTTTGTGAACAAAATTTCGCAGGGTCGGCTCATTTAAAATTAGGGATGAAACCGGTTCCGGTCTTTAGCCCGGACCGAATTCGGTCCGATCCCAGCAATTTTTTTTCGGTCCGGGCTGTGAATAATTCCGGTCCGGTACGATCTTCTTGAGAGGGCCGGACCGGAATTGGTATATAGAGAAAAACAGAAATCTTCGGGCAGTTTTTTCAGTTATTGGACGGAAAACGGGAATAGATCACAACAACGACAGTTTTCCACCAGAGATGTTCCGTTTTGACGGTTGACGACCATTTATCTGTGCTAATTCAGTTTCTGGGGTTGAATTGTCGATTTCCCCCTTCTGATTCTGAGTTGATGTGAACTACGCGAGTTCTCAAATTTTAATTATTTCGTCAATGTTAAATAACATTAGGTAATTAATTAATTTTTTGAGTAACACATTCTTTTTTTCATTATGCCGACCAGTTTCAGGTTAATGCGCCCCATTCTCAAGGCATCCGTGGGCCGAAACAAATCTCTTTGTCACAATGTCAAATCACACATAAATTCAACAACAATCCTGCTGACAGACAGGCATCAAGGAAACTTGTTTCGCCGCTCGAAACGGCGAAACAGAGAGAGCGCTTCTGGTGGCTCAGATTTTAGAAAATCGCGGCTAAAATGGATGTGCTGATGATCGTCAATGTGCTACTTGCTAACGCGGCAAAAACTATGGAATAAGCGCTAATGTTCGTGGCTATAACTGCGAGAAAGCGCTGATTCCTGGTCTAACGAACCCAACTTCCAGGGCAGAATTGTGGCAAAATCGCTGATTCGCGATAATTCGCCATTCTAAGGCTAAAATCTAGAATTCAACGCAAAAGTGTTGTTTTTGGCCCCAGCACGCGACAAAATATTCAGAAAACGCGCTACAAATCCTAGGCTGTACAGTGAAAAAAATTGCAGCTAACATTGACAAAAGCAACGCTATTTAGGGTTAAAATTGGGCAAAAATGGCAAATAACATCTGAAATTGCATAAAAAATCGCATATATCACATATAAAAAAGAGAATATATATGCCAACTCACTGCAAAAGTAACAGAAAACGCTAATTAACAGCCAAAATTGAGAAAAATCACTACGATTACCGAAAACCGCTAAAATCGGATATAAATGAAAATGTAACTAAATCGTAGCTAGACTTTAGAAAACAAAAATCCGTAGCTTCTAACGGCTTTCAAGGCTCAAACTAAAATTAGTACTAATCCAGAGTAGAAAGTAAATAAAAATTGCTAATGCGGGGATAAAACATAAAAAATAACGCGGCTAAAATTAAAAAAATCATTAATTAACCAAGCCAAAATTAAGAAAAACTCTAAATTTAATCTCAAATTGAGAAACAGTGCTAATTCGCTGGCTAACACTGAAAAAAATGGCAAAATTTGCAACTAAAATAGCGGAAAACGTCAATTCGTGGCTGAAATTTGCAAATTCACGGGCTAAAAACGCAACAGCGCTGCTAAAATTGAGAAAAAGGGGCTAGTTCGCGGCTGGAATAAAGAAAATATTGGCGGACAAAATTGTGATAAAATTTCCAAATTAAATACTTGCCTTCACGCCTTCTAAATGTCAAATTGATATTTAAAAAAACGCTAATCTATAGCAAAAAGTAAAACAAAATTGCTAATGCGGTGCTAAAATGAAAAAAAAAGTGTTTTTGTGGCTTGAAAAAATCAACTGTTAGCCTAGCTGAAATAAGCAGAAAAGCCAATTTTCAGCCTGAATTGAGAAAACAGCTTATTCGCTGTTTAACAATGAAAAAAATGCCAATTTGAAGCTAAAATGGCGGAAGACGCAAATTCTCGGTTAAATTGAAAAAAATCGGTAACTCACGGATCAGAAATGATGCTACTCTGCTAAAATTAATAAAAAGCAGAAATTCTCGGGTAAAATTGAAGAAAATCACTAATTCACGGTCAAAATTGTTAAAAATTTCAATTAGCGTCAAAAATTGAAAATGCGCCAATTTGCCGCTTCAGAAGGCAACTTCGAGTCGAAAAATTGGAAAAAGCGCCAATTTACGGCTATACAAGGGGAAAAACCCGCTGATTTGCAGCTGAGAAAAATCGTTAATTCTTAGCGCGTGGTGAACAAAAAAAGGCGATTTGTGGCGAAAATTTGGAAAAACCTGCTAGTTTGCAGCTAATATCGAGGAAAAAACTTGAGAATAATGCTAATTGTCAGCTCAAACTGAGAACAATGCTAATTATCTGCTGTAAAACGGAAACAATTGCTAATTTGCTGCTAAAGTGGAGAAAACTCAACTTTTGGGAGGCCTCTTGAAGATTTTCTTCCCGGGCTCCTATCGGTGCAGGTCCGCCAGTTTTGTGGTTCAAACTGAATTAGGTTATCGAAAAATCGAAGCCCGCGAATTAGTGGCTTTTATTAGTAAAATCCACTGGATCAGATTTTTTTCAACGACTGCTGCATCCCAAAACTGTCTTTTTGACGATAGAAACCTCAGAAAATTCATTGTTTGTGATTACAAAGACCCATAATTGTTTAGTTTCCCCCTTCCTCTTGTTAGAACTGTAACAAACTCTATAAATTAGTGATTCTCAATCTGGGGGGCGCGCGTCCAGTGGTTGGACCTTTGCTATGGTCGGATTTTTGCTGTGATTAGACCTTTGCAGTGGTTGGACCTTCGCTGTGGTTCGAGCTTCGCTGAGGTTCGAGCTTTGCTGTGGTTAGACCTTTGCACTGGTTTGACCTTTGCAGTGGTTGGGCCTTTGCTGTGGTTGGACCTTTGCAGTGGTGGGACCTTTGCTGTGGTTGGAGCTTTGCAGTGGTTGGAACTTTGCTGTGGTTGGAGCTTTGCTGTGGTTGGAGCTTTGCTGTGGTTAGACCTTTGCTGTGGTTGGAGTTTTGCTGTGGTTAGACCTTTGATGTGGATGGACCTTGACTGTGGTGGGACCTTTGATGTGGTTGGAGCTTTGCAGTGGTTTGACCTTCGCTGTGGTGACCTTCGCTGTGGTGACCTTTGCTGTGGTTGGAGTTTTGCTGCGGTTAGACCTTTGCAGTGGTTTGACCTTTGCAATGGTTTGACCCTCGCAGTGGTTGTACGATTGCTGTGGTTGGAGCTTTGCTGCGGTTAGACCTTTGCTGTGGCTGGACCTTTGCTGTGGTTAGACCTTTGCTGTGGTTGGAGTTTTGCTGTGGTCAGACCTTTGCTGTGGTTGGACCTTGACAGTGGTTAGACCTTTGCGGTGGTTTTATCTTCGCTGTGGTGACCTTCGCTGTGGTGACCTTTGCTGTGGTGACCTTTGCTGAGGTTGGAGTTTTGCTGCGGTTAGACCTTTGCAGTGGTTTGACCTTTGTAGTGGTTTAACCCTCGCAGTGGTTGTACGATTGCTGTGGTTGGAGCTTTGCTGGGGTTAGACCTTTGCTGTTGTTGGACCTTGACTGTGGTTAGACCTCGGCGGTGGTTTTATCTTTTCAGTGGTTTGACCTTCGCTGTGGTGACCTTTGCTGTGGTTGGAGTTTTGCTGCGGTTAGACCTTTGCAGTGGTTTGACCTTTGCTGTGGTTGGAGCTTTGCTGCAGTTGAAGCTTTGGTGTGGTAACAGCTTCACTGTGGTTGGACCTTTGTAGTGGTTGGACCTTTGCTGTGGTTGGAGTTTTGCTGTGGTTAGACCTTTGCTGTGGTTGTACCTTGACTGTGGTTAGACCTCGGCGGTGGTTTTATCTTTTCAGTGGTTTGACCCTCGCAGTGGTTGTACGATTGCTGTGGTTGGAGCTTTGCTGTGGTTGGAGCTTTGCTGGGGTTTGACCTTTGCTGTGGTTAGACCTTACTGTGGTTGGACCTTTGCGGTGGTTGGAGTTTTGCTGTCGTTAGACCTTACTGTGGTTGGACCTTACTGTGGTTGGACCTTTGCGGTGGTTTTATCTTCGCTGTGGTGACCTTCGCTGTGGTGACCTTCGCTGTGGTGACCTTTGCTTTGGTGACCTTTGCTGAGGTTGGAGTTTTGCTGCGGTTAGACCTTTGCAGTGGTTTGACCTTTGCAGTGGTTTGACCTTTGCAGTGGTTTGACCCTCGCAGTGGTTGTACGATTGCTGTGGTTGGAGCTTTGCTGGGGTTAGACCTTTGCTGTGGTTGGACCTTGCTGTGGTTTGACCTTGTTGTTGTTGGAGCTTCGCAGTGGTTGGACCTTACTGTGATTGGCTCTTTGCAGTGGTTTGGTCTTTGCTGTGGTTGGAGCTTTGCTGTGGTTGGAGCTTTGCTGGGGTTGGAGCTTTGCTGCGGTTGGACCTTTTCTGTGGTTTGAGCTTTGCTGTGGTTGGACCTTTTGTGTTGGGGCCGGTCTTGGTAGTTTTTTAATTTAGCTGCAATAAGAGCTTTACTGTGGTTTTATGACTGCCTTTTTAGAGAGAAGCGAGGGCGGCACTGGGTCGGCTATAATCACCCAGGTGAAATGGCCTCATTGAGTGTCGTACCTGTTCTCGAATATTCTCTCCCCGGTTCTGGGAATTAGGTCCCGACCAAAATGCACCAAAAAGGGACTGCCATTGCCCTTGAGTGTGGTGAGCGTTTGGCCTTGCTATTTCGTTCAATTTTTTTAACTCCAAGTAGGGATGAAACCGGTTCCGGTCTTTACCCCGGACCGAATTCTGTCCGGTCTTCGGTCCGGGCTGTGAATAATTCCGGTCCAGTCCGGTCTTCGGTCCGGGGTGTGAATGATTCCGGTCCAGTCCGGTATTCTTGTGAAGACCAGAAGGCCTATTCTTAGTTGTCGGGAAGAAATGCCGCGAGTGCGGTTGCTATGACGCGATAGTGTTACTTCTTATTCAGCGTTCTTGGATCCCGCTTGTGGCATTTTATCCCGACAACTCAGAATAGGCCCCCTGACCGGTTGATATTGTTAGTTCGATCGCTTAGACTACGAGTTTTAGTAGGTTATGCATGCATGAAACTGTAGCCGTAGGAGCCTACGTTGTCTGTTTTCCCTCGTTGAGGTGCGTTAGAAACGAACCGGTTTCGGCTGCTCGCTATTTTCAGCGTCCTTGTCTTGTTCGCGTCAGCGTCTTCTTGTGAGGAGTGGACCGAAAAAAGTCGATCTTTAATTGGCATAAATAGAGAAGTAGAGAAAATTGTTATGTGGGATCGTTTCGTGCAGAAACTGCGTGCTTCTAATGTCTCGAGTACGTTTAAATGGAATGCCGTGACGTACACAACCATCATAGGGCGGATCGGAGACCTTTTAAAGGGAAGGGGAGGATATTGAAAACCCTCCCACAGAATAACACCTACTTATATCCATTATCTACCCTCCACGTACCAGTTTTCAGCGATTTGTCTAGCTCTACTAGCCTATTAGGGGCAATCCCGTTGTTACTCGCACTTTTGGATCGGATGTAATCGTGTTGTATATTTCTTCCCTTCAAAAGTGAAGCATTTTTGGGTTGAATAGCCCACAAAATGCATACATAGAGCTTGTGAGCCAAGGATTATTACTTTTATATACTTCGTTTCACTGTCGGGACCCGGCCGGCTCGCTCGGAGGCCTCCGCACACCAGAAAAGTCGCCCAGACGTTTGCTATTCCACAAAAATAAGGGCTAGATACTTGCAATTTTGTTTCAGCTGTGACGAACAGACTAAAACTATTCCGAAATCCCGGAGACGAATCAAAGGGACCCGACAAAGGAGGAAAAAGGGACGAAACGGACGTGTTTTTGAACAAATTATTTAATATAATAATCAAAATTTTGAGGGAATTATTACACATACAATTTGGGGGGTCAACAGGGATTTTTATGAAAGATTAAAAGAATAAGGATAACTTATAAAACTCACCAGATATGGAAAGGGTGGTAGGAGACGCTCTCGGTTCGGGAGATCGGAAAAGAATAATTCTCACTTTTTATTTCTCTAAAAAGGAAGGAAAAAAAGGGGGGAGAAAAAGGAGGAATACAATTTCTTATTTTTCTTGGCCGTCAGCACCTTCTTCTTTTTTGTTGCGTCGTCAACGGGACTTATGATCGGGGACCGCCTTCATTCGGTCGCAGGGCATGACCCTTTTAAGGCAGGGTATTTGGGAGACACAGAGATCCTTTCGGCGCCTTTAGCTGGACTTCCCGGCTAATTGAAAGATCCCGTATTTGTGCTCCCATCATCTCCTTATTTGTGACATGGGTCGCTCAACAAAGACATGAAACATATTTTTTTTTTCATGATAACAGCTCAATCTGTTCTTCAGCCAAGCATTATGTATTTTGAAGAAATTATTACTACCTTTGGGAATGAAATTGACGGGTTTCTGGGCAAAAACTGAAGCAGAAGTTACTGCTGTACAGTATGGGGAGCCCTGAGTCTTCAATGGACAAAATCTTGAATTAATAAATTAATTAAACTGATGTTATCCGGACGACGATGGAAGGGCACAGCCCAACACGATTCGAGTTTCGAGAAAAAATGGCTCCCCGGCGGGATTTGAACCCGCAACCTCTGGATTACCAGTCCAGCACGCTGCCAATTGCGCCACGGAGACGCCTTTGGCAGTCGTACTGCGAGGGATCAGTGCCCCAGCCCCCCATATGCATCTCCGTGGCTCAATTGGTAGCGTGCTGGACTGGTAATCCAGAGGTTGCGGGTTCAAATCCCGCTGGCGAACCATTTTGTCTCGAAACTCGAATCGTGTTGGGCTATGCCCTTCCATCGTCGTCCGGATAGTACTGTGACTTTCCAATTAGTGCATTTCATTCTGAAAATGCACTATTGGTCTCGTCGTGATGGTGGCAAACATGGGTCATGTCATGTTTTTTTCACGTTTCAGAACCTCTAGAACACGAATTCAGTGGTCTCCGGAATTCATATATATATATATATATATCTTTATGGCCTTTCCTTGTTAGCACGATAACTCTCGTAGGAATTAATTTAGCGGAACGCGCTTTGGCACAGAAGACCACAAACCAACCCAATCCAATCGTCCTAAAAAAAAAAAGAGCATGCTCACTTCTAACGTGATTTCAACCGGTTCGTTCGACGGCGGTGCCTCTACCGACGCATTCCGTGAGTCGAAAAGCTTCGCGAAAAGAATTTCAGTATGAAACTTTCTTGTACGGTGCCACCAGAAAAAGTCCATCATAAACGTCACAACCTATAGTAAAGAAATTCAATTTAGAACGTAACCGAACCGATATTAAGTGGCATTTTTATTCAAACTTGTAGGGTGACTGTACTCGAGTTCATGTAAGGCCCGGAATTCATTGATTCGTGCTTGCGGATTGCGACGGGAATATACTTCGAGTTTTTCTCATGTTTTAAAAGTTCGTTTTTGACGAATTCCGTCGTTCCCGCCTGATATTACAATTTTAATTTTACGTAGTATATAAACACACGTAGGTGTTAAGACTCTATCCAGTACCACGCTCCAATATCTGTACACATCATTGTTAAAAGCAATGTTAGTGCTTATGCTCGCCACCATTGGCCACGAATGTGGGGCGTAGAAGGCGTGTATGTTCCCCACGTATTCGATCATCATTGCTGATGCGTCCTCGTTCTGATGGAATAATGTAAGCCCAGATTGTACGAACAAGAATGACAACAACGTTGGGGAGGGAAATTGTCTCACGATTCTTATCAGTGTCTGGTATTGACGAGAATTACTATAGTTAACGGAATTTGAAAGATATGTGTCCACTCTTAGCATCGTTCTGATAGGATTTGCAATGACGTCTAAGGTACTAATTAAGAAGATTGTTATTATTGTGATGCGTGATATATTTTTCATGGAATATAAAATTAATAACATTTTACTTTTCACTGTGACGCCAAAGAAGTTCCAACCGTGGATCATCTGACAATGTTTGCAAAAATACCTTAGAAGTAGCCAAAACTCCCGCTGACATCAAATGTCGGTTGTATGTCGCTAATACAGGCTCATCCTCCTCCACAACCAATAGCCCAGATACAAAGTTGAGAGAATTAAAGATGCGCTCGATCTGATTGTTGAACTGAACCTAAAACACGGAAAATGCGTGGGAAACAACCTTTCATTCCATTTTCACGGTTTCTTTAAGGCATTCCAACCCCTGGTGACCATTACCTTGACAAAATAACCGAGAAGGAATCTGATAGCTGAGCTGTTTCCCTCATAGCCGGGCAGTTGTACTTCTTTATCGATTAATGAACTTCGGACCGCGGTGTTCAATAGCCGGAGCGTTTTTAAATGATCTCCGCTTTGAATAGTATTTTCTAGCTCTGCGAGAAAACGTCCATTTCTCACCATATCCTCTTCGAAATTAAACGGGTTCTGAATTTTATTATTTTTTAAATATTTATCCGCGATCGGTACCGCACAAATTTGATCCGATCACCTCAACGAGTACTACAATATCGCTTGAATCACCAAAACGGTTCACGTAAAAAATATTGAGCATCTGCCACATATATAATTCTACTCCACTGAATTTTCCCGAAGTTGTGAACTCTACACAGTCTGAAAATTTTAAATAAATTAAAGCTTTTCTCAAGGAGTAGCCTCGATTGCGTGCATTGCGCAGATCCGTGAAAATGCCCTGTCATAAAGGGTGCGCACGCGCTAATTGTGACCAGTGTCGCGTGACACTTATCGTCACGATCATTGAGAAAACTGAAAGGTTCGTGCCCTGAAAATGCCCGAACAGATTATTGCGTGCACTTTAAATGGCAAAAATCGACCATTCACGAGCCAAAAATGGGGACGGACTTTGTGCGGCAAAAAAAAGGCTAAACTGACTATTCTTGCTTCAAAATAGCAGAACTGAATGTTCACGCTTTAAAAATGTCTAAACCGAATGTTTTGATGCTGAAAATTGTCAAATTGGCTACTCATGCCCGAAAATTCGCACTATTAGTGACTGTATTCGTTCCTGCCATTCGCATTCCTGCTCCGAAAATAGCAGAAGCGATCATTTGCACTCCAAATACGGCCAAATTGCTCATTCGCGCCATTGAAAATGACTGACTGGCTGAGGATTCGTGCCCTATAGAAAGCCAAACTGGGTTATTCACGCCCAAAAGAAGACAGCGACAGCCAAAACGCTCTAATAATAGTCAAACTGTCCTGAAAATGGCACTGTAACTTCAAACTGACCAATTTGCGTCCTAAATGATCGATGAAACGATCATTATAGTTCACCACCGAACAGGAGCCCTCTCCATTCTGCTCTTAAAAAGGCAAACTTTTTATGAAATTCACAGGAAATAACGGTCATTTGACGCTAAAATATTGAGAATCGCAAATTTGAGAGAAATAGCCGAAGAATCGAATAATTTTGAGCTAAATATCCGCGAAATGGTAAGTTTTGGGTCTTAATGTTTGGAAAATTGAAAGTTTTCGGTTTTTACCTTAGCGAAATTAAAAGTTTCCATGCTTTTTGTTTTTGTATGGCCGTCGACTCAGCCGCAATTGCGTGAAAAAGCCGCAAAATTTGCAACATTTTTCAATGCAAATATCCGCGAAATTGGAATTCTTCAGCTTGACTGAAATGCAACATTTACAGTGCCAAATATCATAATAAACCGCAATGTGCAATGTGCTGCTCTTGGTGAGAGCCCGTGGCTAAACTAGAAAAAAAGAGCGTTCGATCTTCACAGCTAAAAGCAAAAAAAGGCAAATTCACAGCCAAAAATGAGTAAAAGCTATAAGTTGCGCCTGAAATTGAGAAAAAGTGCAAATTCGCGGTTTCTGAATGCAAAGTCCGCTAAAATCGAAAAAAAAAGAGAATTCACGGCCAAAAGTGAAAAAAACTGCTAATTTGAGGCTGAAATGGAGCAAAATTTAAATTCGCCGCCTAAAAATTAAAAGAGGGAAAAGCTCTGATAATTCCATTCCATCAGGTTCCATCAGCTCATTTGCGGCTAAAATTGGGAAAACGCTAAACTGCGGCTATTATTGTGAAAAGGAGCTAATTCGCCCGGATGACATTGAGAATGAATAGCTGATTTCGTGGTTTAGGGGCCAATTTGCGGTAAAATTGAAAATAAACGCAAATTTTGTTCTCTTAGGCCAAGTCCCCGCCATGAAAGGGAAAAAGCGTTAAACTCATGGCTGTGAAATTCGAAAAGAATACTAATTCGAGGCGAGAATTTGAGAAAAAAATGGCTAAATCACGGTCAAAAATTAGCAAAATCGTCGTGAATGGAAGCGAGAACACTAAATTGCGGCTAAAATTGAAGCACTGATTAACGGCTAAAAGTTTTAAAAAATCGTTAATTCAAGAGGAAAACGTTAATTCGGAACGAAAATTGGAAAAACGCCAATTCACCATTTTTGAGGCAATTTTGCCAAAAATTGAGAGGAAAAAATAAATTATGAACGAATTTCGGAAAAAATCGTTATTTCACTGTTAAAATCAAGAAAAAACGTAATTCGCGGCCAAAATTAAGAAAAACAGCCAATTAGCGGCTATAATTGGGAAACCCCGCTATTAATTGGTGGTTTCTGAGAAAAAATTCGGCTAAAAAAAAAATGAGAAAAAGCTCTAATATTAGGTCCCATCTGGCCATCATCCCGTGTCGGACTACGTCCGGGTGAGGGATTGACTTCCTCACGGGGTCTTGATCCCCTATCGGGCGCGTCCCTCGGGTGGCGGATGAGGGGTGGTCCGGAATTAAATACGGACCCGTGGACCAATCAAGGGTAAGGAGGCGTCCTGAGACCGGGACGAAAGATGGTGTGGCCTACCAGAACCTCTCCAGCTATTCGAACGTTCCCAGTCCTTAAATCGCTCGTATTAACCTTTCCCCCTTCCCTTTCATCCCCTCAAGGCTACGGTGTGCGGTCCGTGCCTAAGGCCTGCTTGGCGCAGAGGGTAAAGTGCGCCTTAAACGGACTCCCAGGGTACCGGCCGACCCCTTGGTGTATTTAGGCTTACCACGGCATGCGGGGCTCTGCCGGCGGTGGACCACACTTTCCCTAGCTGCTCGTGGGATCGTTTATGGACCCTGGTACTCGTACACATTTAACACCGACTGAGGGGGGGGGGCGGGAGAACCTCCCCTCAGAAGCAACCCCCAAGGTCGCGGAAGTGCCCACGGCAAGGCCACAGTGATGTGCACCCAAAACCTGGATTGAGTGGGGAAACACCGCGCAAGCGGGGTAGGACCCCTCAATCTACGCTCTCAACGGGCGAACAGAAGCGGGTTCTAAAGAGGCCCAAGGAAGGGCAGGGAACCTGACCTAAGACACCCGGGGCTGGCGGGAATAAAGACTTTAAGGAGGCTCTTACCTCAACCAAGATGGCCATCGTCCCTGGGGAGTACCCTAGGGTCAGGCTGTCGGATGAGGAGGGCAGGAAGGTGCTTGGGGAGGTCCTGAAGGGCGTTTTTAAATGCCCTAAGGGGGAGGGCCCCAAGTTCTGAAATAGCTACGCCAGCGGTGGGGTGGTATATGTGACGTGCGCTGATGGCGAGGCGAAAGCCTGGCTGGAAGCCCACGTCAAGGAAATGAAACCCTGGGACGGGGCTAACCTGCGAGTTGGACCTGCCCGGCAAGTGGTTCAGGTCACCAAGGCGGTCGTGTGGGTGCCCACTGACCTCGTTGGGGAATCTGACCCAAGGAAACTCATCCCTCTTTTCGAGACCCAGAATAAAGGGCTCTCGACTGAGGGATGGCAATTGATCTCGAGTGCAGCGGACCCAAAGGGAATGACGCTGGTACTCGGGATCGGCAAGGACACTCTGAAGTGGCTGAAGGATAACGGGCAACCGTACTTCGCATTCCAGAGAGTCAACTTCAAGGTGGCGGGGAGTGCCTCCTCAACACATGCTGCGGGTCATTCAGGTGAACCTGCAGCACAGTAGGGTGGCATCCGCCACCCTATGCCGGCTGCTTGCAGCAGGCAGCTACGACGTCGCCCTCATTCAGGAACCTTGGATCTCAAGGGGAAGAGTGGCGGGACTGAGCGGCATTGGAGGTGAGTTAATTTATTCTAGATTTGTCGATACTCCACGTGCATGCATCTACGTTAGAAGCGGATTGAGAGCATTGACGGTTAACGAGTTCTGTTTCAGGGACATGGTAGCTGTCAGGCTGACCTACCAGGAGGGGGCCACGAGGGAGCAGATTGTTGCGACCTCGGCGTACTTCCCTGGAGACAGCGATCAGGGCCCGCCACCGAGGGAGGTGACTAACCCGGTCGACGCCTGCAGGCGCAATGGCGAACAACTGCTTATCGGTGTGGATGCCAACGCCCATCACTTGGCATGGGGCAACACCAACACAAACTCCAGAGGTGAGTCCTTATTTGAGTACCTGGCAACTAGTGATTTATCCGTGTTGAACAGGGGCAATAAGCCCACCTTTGTAACATCAAGGAGGAGGGAGGTCCTCGACCTCACCCTCTCTACTTCCTTACTGGCCGGTAGGGTCAGGAACTGGAGTGTGTCCGAGGCTCCATCGTTCTCGGACCACAGGTATGTCATCATGGAAATCCGGGGGGTGGAGAGGATACAAGAGACATACTACAACCCGCGTAAGACGGATTGGGGTGGTTTCGCAGAGGAAGGAATGGTAGGCTTAGTTTTGGGGGTGAGCTGGACCTACGAGATGGTGACGATATTGAGGGGGCAGCACAGGAGTTGCAGGGGGTGCTGGTATCCTCGTATCAAGCAAATACTCCCCTGAGCTCGCGCTCATCGACCAGGAAGGTTCCCTGGTGGAATGAGGAGCTTGAGGGGTTGAGAAAAGCATCGCGGAGGCTATTTAATCGGGCAGTCCGCGACGGGCAGTGGGAGGCCTATAGGGCCAAGCTGGCGGAGTATCGGCGGGGGCTGAGGAGTTCGAAGAGGGCGTCCTGGAGGGGATTCTGTGAGGAGGCTGAAAATACCTCCTCGGTGGCTCGCCTTCAGCGCCTTCTCTCCAAGGACCCGCTGAATCCCGTTGGCACATTGATGAAAGTGGACGGTAGTTACACTACGATGGCGTCGGAAACGTTGACGACCCTGATGGGGGTGCACTTTCCGGGGGCCGTGGGGGTTGTATCGTCCATTCCACCCGTGGAGCCCTCGCGAAGGAGGGCGACAAGGGTGGACTGGCATGTGGCTAGGGAGGTGGTCACATTGGGAAGGGTACAATGGGCCATTGGCTCGTTTTCTCCCTTCAAAGCTCCTGGACCGGACGGCATAATCCCCAAACACCTGCAGGAGGGGGGGCCGGAGGTTGCCAGACGACTGTGCTGCATCTTCAGGGCTTGCCTGGCAATGGGCAGAATCCCTGAGGTGTGGCGGAAAGCGCGGGTTGTGTTTATTCCTAAGCCGGGGCGCCCGTCATATGCACTGGCTAAGGCGTACCGACCCATATGTCTAACGTCTTTCGCTTTGAAGACGTTGGAAAAACTGGTGGATAGGCATAATTATCTGGGAAAGCTGCCTCCCTTCGAGGCCACTACACCCAGGTCAATTTGCCTACCAACAGGGAAAGTCCTGCGAAACGGCACTACACCAGCTGGTTGCCAGGCTGGAGGATACTCTAGAGCACAAGGAACTAGCGGTGGGAATCTTCCTGGACATAGAGGGTGCCTTTGAAAATACCTCTATATCCTCGGTTATTGAAGCTGCAGGACGGCATGGCATCTGCGACACCATTACTAGGTGGTTGAGGGTGCTGCTTGAAAGCAGAACAGTTACCGCCACGCTCCTTGGGGAATCCCTGGAGGTGGCTGTAAGGAAGGGATGCCCACAGGGGGGGGGTTTGTCACCCCGAATGCGGGGCATGGTGGCCAATTCCTTATTGGTGCGGCTGGCTGATAATGGGTTCTATGTCCAGGGATACGCGGATGACATTGTCGTCGTCATTAGAGGGCGACATGTCGGGGTGGTGTCGGACTTGACTCAGTCAGCATTGAATATAGTGAAGGACTGGTGTGGGAAGGAAGGGCTGAATGTAAACCCTGACAAGACTAACCTAGTGGCCTTCACTAGAAAGAGGACTTTGGGGGACTTTAAAGAACCCCTGTTCTACGATACCAGGCTATCTCTTCGGAGGGAAGTGAAGTATCTGGGGGTAACCCTGGACTCCACGCTCACGCTTATGAGGACGAAAAATGCCTGCGGCAAAACGTGGGGACTGAGGCCGCAAATGGTCTTATGGCTATATACGGCGATAGTCAGACCCGCACTGACATATTGCTTAGTGGTCTGGTGGCGCAAAGCGGAACAAGTGGGGGCCAGAAATACCCTCACTAGTGTTCAGAGACTGGCGTGCCTAATGGTCACTGGGGCTATGCACTCCACTCCTACTGCAACGATGGAGATACTGACGGGACTCCCTCCCGTTGACATCTTCATCAAGGGGGCGGCGGCAATGTCGGCCCTAAGGCATAAATGGGGTGGTTTATGGAGGGGTGGGAGCCTTAATTCTAGGAGGACCCACACTGGGATCCTGGACACGGTTCGGGACCCAGAGCTGGGCATGATGCCGGACATCATGCCCAAAACCCTCGGTGAACGCTGTCCCTTCTCCGTATGCCTTGGGTACGGTGAGGGGCAGGCAGTGAAAAGAAATCACAAGGAGCGATTGTGGTTTACAGACGGATCTAAAACGAATAACGGGACTGGTGCGGGGGTGTACGGGGTGGAACCCGAATGGAGGCTGTCTACACCTCTGGGGGTATACACCTCGGTATTCCAAGCCGAAGTCTACGCAATCAAGGCCTGTGCTGCTGAGAATATACGTAGGGACGTGCAAAATGCCCATATACGTATCCTCACGGATAGCCAGGCTGCCATTAAGGCACTAACGGCTCCGATAGTGAGCTCCGGGCTTGTATGGGACTGCCACCAAAGCCTTGGTCTGCTGGCCCAGGATAACAAGGTAAGCCTAGAATGGGTACCGGGACACAAGGGTATCTACGGGAACGAGCAGGCGGACTCCTTGGCCAGGGAGGGCTCGAATGGAGACTTCACTGGCCCGGTCGGCGTCCCGCCATCGACCTTCAGGATGGCGATAGCCAAGTGGGTTAATGCCCAGGCGGCTATTCGCTGGCAGAGACTGGAGGGACATCAGCAGAGTAAGCGCATGGTCGAAGAACCGTGCAGGAGGCTTACGAGCAAATTGCTCCGACTTAGCCGGAGAGACCTTAGAACTGTGGTAGGCCTTATTACGGGATTCTGCCAGCTCCGTTATCATCTACACCGCATCGGGGTAACCACGGAGTCCCCAGTGTGCAGACTGTGTGGGGAAGAAGACGAGACCACCCATCACATCGTGTTCGAATGTGAGGCGCTCGCGGGCCGCCGGCTTAGCATCTTCGGGGCCGACCAACTCGAGGGTGCTCCGACCGGCGAAACTCTAGCCGAGGACCTCCTAAACCTCGTCAGAGGGAAGGGAATCCTGGACTAGATCCACAGACCCAGGGGGGGCACAATAATCCACCTAGGATTCCGTGCCGGGGGGAGGCAACCCTCCTACCCGTGGGTGTTGTTTCAAAAAAAAAAAAAAAATCTGGCCATCATTAGCGGACTTTCATTAGCCTCTAATTTGCGGATAAAATTGAAAAAACGATAAATCGCGACTAAAATTGAGAAAATTCATAATTCACGGATGAAATTGAGGATAAGGTGGAGATTCAGAGGCCAATTTGCGTTAAAAATTGAGAAAGAAACGCTAATATGCTCTCTTAGGCCTAGTCCCCGCCAAAATAAAGAAAAAACGTTAATTCATGACGCGGGAAATTTGAAAAAAGCTAATCCAAGGCGAAAATTCAGAAAAAAATGATTGAATAACAGCTAAAATTTAGCGAAATAGAAGGGATAATGCTAATTTGCGCCTAATACTGAGAAAAACGGTAATTATACGTAGAACATAGGTAAAAACAACGCTAATTAGCGGCTAAAATTGAGAAAAATCGCTAATTCGTGGATATCAGTTTGAAAAGGCACTGATCCACGGCCAAAATGAAAAAAAAAACACACAAAAAAAAACGTTGATTTGGGACAAAAATTGGAAAATCGTTAATGCGGCAGTAAAAATAGGAAAAACGCCGATTCACCGTTTCTGGTGGCAATTTTGCCAAAAATTGAGAAAAAAATATTGAACAAAATGTGGAAAAAAAAGCCAATTCACTGCTAGAATCGAGAAAACGGCAATTTGAGACCTAAATGAAGAAAAAGCGTCAATTCGCCGCTAAAATTGGGAAAACCCGCTACTAATTCGTGGTTTCTGAGAAAAAATCCGGCTAAAAAAATGGGTCCCATCTGCCCATCATTATTGGCATTATTAGCGGCTAAAATTGAGAAAAAAAACGCTAAAAATGACTAAATCACAGCTAAAATGTAGCAAAATAGAAGGGAGAACGCTAATTTGCGGCTAATACTGTGGAAAAAATGGTAATTAACTGAAAAAATCAGATAAAAACACCAATTGGCGGCTTAAATTGAGAAAGATAGTTAATTCGCGGATACAAGTTGGAAAACGTTATTTTGGAACTAAAATTCACCATTTCTAGAGGAAATTTTGTTTAAAGTTGAGAGAGAGAAAAATTCATGATCGAAATGTAGAAAAAATCGCCAATTCACTGTTAAAATTGAGAAAAACGGTATAACTCGCGATAAAAATTAAAAAGAAAAAGCGCTAATTCGCGGCTAAAATTGGGGAACCCCACGCTGCTGATTCACGATTTCTGAAAGTAAAATAACCGCACCACAAAAATCGAGAAAAAGCGCTAAAAATGACAAAAAGCTCTAATACGCGCCCAAAAACTTGGCGACCAACCGCTAATTCGCGGCTAAAACTGAAATAACTCCAATTTGCCGTCACTGCCGAGGCAAGTTTGCCTAAAATTGAGACAATACGCTTTCATGAATAAAAACTGGGAAAATTGGTAATTCACTGCCAAAATTGAAAAAAAAAAATCGGTATTTCAAGCGGCTGAAATTGATTAGTGGAAAACGGGTGATTTTTGGCTAAACAATTATAGCCGCAAATCCGCCGTTTTTCGAGAAAATCACCAATCCGCGGTTTCAGGAGGGAACTTTGACTTGAAAAAAAAAAAAAAAAAAAAAAATGCAATTATTGAATGGAAGGGGAAAAAATTGCTAATTCACTGCTAAAATTGATGAAACGGTGATTCATGTTCAAATTGTTTTGAGGAAAAGTGCTACTTCGTGGCTAAAATCGATAAACAGAACTAATTCGCTGTGTTGAAATTGAGAAAAAAACATCAATTTGCTGTTTATGGAGACGAATTTGAGTCAAAATCGAGATGAGTCACATATTCGCGCCTGTAATTGAAGAAATCAGCTAATTTGCGGCTAAAACCTCGAACAACGTAAAACAGGTGGACGCGTATGCGTTTAAAATGGTGGAATCGATTATATCGACGTTGTCGTATAATCGATGTGTTATAAAATTAACGTGAGAAGAAGGTAAATGTTGACATTTAGCGAAAAATGTACACATTCACTGGTGAAAATGTGATTTTTTAACGGTAAATGTGTACACTTGCCGAAGTGTGCTCTTAAACGTTAGCACCGTTGGCCGCCTCTTGTTTGACCTTGGTCTTGTGGAAACGCTCCGAATGGCGGGAAGCACCCGGGACTGATTTTTTTTTACCGTTGGCAACGGTCGGATCCGTTAAATCCGACCGGAAATCCGTCAAATTGACAAAGCCGCTCACAAGAGGTGCGACAAATATACTTTTTCGAGGGAATTTTGTTGTTGTTGCGGGTATGGACTCTACGGGTTTGCCGAGTCCGCCGAACGCCAAAAGCAATCATGACGTGTACATGTATAGACTCAGGATGCAGCTGTGCACTTCACAGCCGTGCTACGCACGCTCACCGAGTCACACCGGTGACCGCGGCCACATAGCTGGATTGTATATCCATCACACAATCGAGGCGTGTCTTTTTAAGGGTCCGGAAGGTAACCAGCTTTGGTGGGGGGGGGGTATGACCTTGACAAAGTGAGTTGCAATGGATAATTGTTTGCTTGTGTTGATGAAATTCCACAGTCTGATTTTAGGAGCTACGATTCATCCATATATTAACCATTACCACCACTTTATTTCTTATGGAATTTTCCATTTGCATATAATTCAGCTTTGAAGCCGAGCATTCAGAGAAGACGGATGGAAACGCTCGGCTCCAGAGGTGAATTTTATGCAAATGGAAAACGTCGTTAATACGAGTGTCTTACTTATTGATGGAACGGGACTAAAGCCGCCGAACTCGAATAAAACAAAAAATTCATATTCTCCCTCATTGGTCGAGCAATAAAAGTCAAACGTGTAGCGATTTGTAGCGGACTCAGATTTTTTACCAAAACATTCGGGTGGGGTCGGTGAGCGATGCAAAATCACATCAAATCCCGCTATCGCTCCGCTTTCTTTAAAACAAAAAAAAAACAGCGTTTAAGAGCACTCAATCGATTTTTGGAGCTGGAGCTGGGGGGTAGTATAAAAATCAATGACTTACTTCTTACTGTCAACGTGAAATTGTGTATATCAAGAAGTGTTGATTTTCGTGTATTGGTGAAGGCCTCATTGAAAAATAAAAACTCGCCCGAGGGCGCTTTGTAAACTGTCACATTTTCCATGGACATTGACGTTCCATACGGATCGACCATATCCCAATTGAACTCTCCAGAAAACCAAGGTATGTTCTTCACTTCTAGAATGATCGGCATGGATAATATTGGCCTGCGACCGCAGTTTTTGACGCACCTTTTAAAAAGGAGTTAAGCGGCAAAATGAATAAATATTCATAATCGCGAAGTTTTTATTTACGTAATTTTCATTTCTCCGTTGACCCCGGGCTTAAATAAAACGTTCGTCGTTCTACGAATGGACTGGGATCCTTGTGGATGGAAGACGGTCATCGCAAAATAATACATTTTGCCACAACCGACGGTTCCTGCCGGGTACGTCACTGAACCTGAAAGAAAATATTAAGGTTGTTGGGTCATCTTTTGACATTTCTTCGTCGTGCTTACTTTGTGAATGTTTTGCTTGACACATTTTGTCAGAATCGTAGGTGCACGTCCAAGTAAAATTCATGTCCTCCATGCGATAATTGAGATTATAATTTTTCGCGTATAGCGTAAAACCGGCATTGCAAGGTACAGTTTGAAGAAATCCACTGTCAAAGCCTACATCAAGCGCTCCCTGTACAACGTTTATCCAGCACTGAAAAGCCCCAAAATTTCCTTCCTTTAAAAGCTTCAATTAGCTTTTTCTTCTAGTCCTTACAATGCCTATTATTGTTATGTATTTATCCGTTCCATAATGCGGTGGATCCACATGCAACGTGTATTCAATTTGAACTTCATTAATTACCCCTGGCAGTTGTCTCGATTCAAATTTAACAAATCGACTACCCTCAGAACCTTCAATTTCCTGCAAGTGTAAATCTATTCGGGAGGAGGGAAGGGGGCGAATTGGTTAATTTTTACAAACGGCGGGCGCTTTATAGATTCACTCACGTGTCATACGGAACCATTTTATGGTGCCAATTTTAACCGGGCTACACTCGATATGAGCACGTTTCATGTTGACGTCAATAGCTACTTCTTCTCTTTTCATGTGCATCATTGCATCCGACCTTTGGTTGGTACTGTTAAAAGAAAAGGGGGAGAATTATTTAGATTCGAGAAAAATTCGACTAATATTTTTATATACGTACCAACCAGTTAGAACAGTGTCGTGGTGGCACAAAATTTCAAGATCAGAAATCGACGTGAATAGCGTATAAGTGTGTTTGAAAGACACATATTTATCATTGCTCAAAACTATTTCCATTGTGTCCACTTGTCCGACAATTTGCGTCTGACCATTGATGGTCAAATTTATTAATTTGTCAAAAGCCTTCAAATCTCGAACCGGTCGGTGAGGAATAACGGCGGTTCGAACGTCTTCAAGCGATGGAGATTGGGTGGTCGGAATAATATAGTTCAAATATAAGAAAACAACGGGACAGTGTTTGTATACCTTGCCTGGGTAAATCATTACACAATGCCGGATCTTCCAAATTTTTGGAACGAGAAAGCCTGTAGCGGCACTCTGCTTTCACGTTGGTCCAGTCAAAGTCAATTTCAGTCAAACTGTACTCGGTGCCGATGGTTTTAAAATTAATTTGAGCTGTGAACTCATCGCCAAAGTCTCTGATGCTGATATAAACGTGTCTAGGATTATTGCCACTCGCTCGAAGTGGATAGTATATGTAAGGTTCAGAAAGACGACCGTACTGGAAAGCGGCTTCATTATGGACAGAATTTTACATAATAATTAATTCGGGCGCCTCCATTAAAAACAAAAGAAATCCCCCCCCCCAGCAGGGTGGAGGAAAAATAAAATAAAATAAAACATACGGTCATAAATAGAGCAGTCAGTGCCGAAATAGTTCGGTGGGCAAGAGCAGAAAAAGGAACCCATAACGGGCATGCAAGTGCCGCCGTTCCGACACCTCGGTCGTCTCGACGCCGGTGAGACTGATGAAGTCGACGACGTGCCGTCGACGACGCAGTGTGACCTCAAAGTTTGACAGTTGGCCCCGTAGAGACTGCCGGTGATTCGAAAACATTCGGAACAATTTTCGGGAACTGGATGATTTTCGTTGTCGACCCGGCAGACTCCTCCGAAGCCGCAAAAACACGACGACGGCGGCGAGGCTGACGACGACTCGCTGACTACGGTACACTCTGATGTGACGATGAAAACTTGTAAAAGTGTATGAACGAGGAGAATCGACACGTGTGAGAACATTTTTCTTTTTTGCCAAGTAAAAACTATGATGTGGACAATTTTTTGAGTTTAATTTATTTAGCACACATGTTTTTCTTAATTTTAATTAGCAACAATTATGTTAAACGATATTTTGAAGCATTTCAACCAATTCAAAGAGTGAAGCATTCGTATGCAGCTTCTTTCACGACGTTTTAATTTTTCGGGGCATCCGTGAAATTCTAGGGGAAAATGTTTCACAACCCGCAGACTGTACTGTCCCAGCAATTTTTATCTCAAATCCCCACACACCTTTGGCGGCTTGTCTCTCTCTCCCAGAGACTTTGGAGTTTGAATTTAAGAATTATTCCAAATTTTTGGCTGTTGTTTCAACTTAAAGACCATAAACTCTATTGAACAATATACAGCCGTGGTGTTTTTTAATTAATGCATTTCGGGCCCTTTACCGGTGCCTCTCATCAGCATTATCTATAATTGCATAGTTAACAAAAGCCCAATAAAATTAAATTAATAAAAAAAACCGGCTAACAAAGAAAAATACAATAAAAAACAGCTTCGATACGCACCGCTTCACCTCTAAAGCCAAACACAACGCCCAAAAATCCACTCTGGAAGCGATGCGACTTTAGTCTCCCCCCTCTCTCATCCAACAACCCTGCGACCACCACAGGGGTGGGCAAGATACTTGAGTATTTAAAATACTTTTAGTCCAGTCAACGAATGCCTAAAATAGGGGTCTAGACGGAAAGTCAAAACTTACAAAAACAAACTGCGGTACGTTGTTTGGTGTACCTAGAGGTATGACATATTAAAAGTCCTTGCCCCTAGTGATGGCGCAAGGGGCGGAGAGGGAGGGGAAAAGGTCTCTTATTTTGGTTTTATGGCTTTATCTCGGAAGGGGTTGATTTTTTACAGCATGTATGCGTATACAAAAGTATTGCTCACACAATTTCATACATATTTTATTCCTAGGGGTTTTTACCGTCTGTAACCGTTAGTAAGATATATGAACTCGGAACAAGTGATTTTCGAAAACAAACTTTTTTGCAACACATTTTATGGCAAAATTTTGCGGCCATCGTCTCTGATCTTAATTCCATCGAAAATAAAGTTCTGTAGAATTGAATTTCATTTAGAACTTGACGTGTACCACCAAAAGGGGAGACATAACTCTCCAGGAGAAAAATGTGGAAAAATAAATTACTGTAGAAATACCAGTGGAGGTCTGAGATGGGGTCTAGTATGGACTCAAAAACAAGTGGCTCGGCGTACAGCTTTAGCTGATGCCTAATTACCTACTAAAAAATACCGCTTTTGAGTGTACGTATGCACTCAAAAGCGCATACGCGCTTAGGTAGTCTAATTCATTCATTATTTTTTGGCAGAGACTCCTCTTTTTTTTTAGTAAAACTGAAATATCTCTCCTTCCAGCTGTTATTATGGTAATTTTGACGATAAATCCTGAAAGAGGACACTTTTTTTCATTGTGGAACGGTCGCATCCAACGGCACAAATCATCATAAGCCTTCTCAACGGAGGTTTAAAGTGGCGTTAAATAGCGTTCTTTATATTTTCGCTAAACTATCCATCGAAAATTTGGCAGAATAAGTTCATAACGGAAGGCGCCCATTTTTGCTAAACGTTCTTCAGATGGATGCGTTTAGAATCCCTCCTATTTTTTTTAAATAGGCATCCCGGATTTCGATGAAATCGTTTTGACATTGAAAAAGTTAGGCACGCCTGTTCAATTTTGCATCGTTGTTCACGCGGCTTCCGCTATACGATAGCATTGGCGGATTTAAGGGGGGCTATAGGGACTTAGCCCCCCCAGTTGGACGTATTAGCCCCCCCGAGATGTTTATTCTCAAGCCCCTGTTCCACAAACTGTCAAATTGACAGTTTTTAACTCCGAAAATGACAGTGTCTATAGGGCGACATTGGCATGTTTAGAGGACGAAATTTACAGTTTCCGAGATAAATATGTCCATTAATTAATTCCAGTACGAAATTTATAGTTTTGAACGACGATATTGATAGTTTCTAGTACTACTAGTAGTAGGATATTCGTTATGTTGGAGGAAATTGAGATTCCAAGTCAAAAATGTCCAAATGACAGTTTGAAATACGACAATCACAGTTTTGAATGTTGAAATTGACAGTATCTAGGGTGAAACTGACAGTTTATATGATGAAATTAGGAGTTTTAGGACGACGTTGATAGTTTTGACAACGAAATTTACAATTTCCTGGACAAAATAGACAGTTTCAGAAAGGAATTGACTGTTTCTCGAACAAATGCAAGTTGATAGTTTCCAGGACGAAATTGAAAGTTTTGAATGATTCTTGAACGAAATTGACAGTTTGTAGGACGATCTTGGCAGTTTTAGGACGACACTGATAGGTTTGGCGACGAAAGCGACTGTTTTGGGGACGAAATTGACTGTTTAAAAGTCGAAATTGTTAGATTTGAACATTTACTTGATAGTTTTTAGGGCGAAATTGACAGTTTTGAACGACGAAATTGATAGTTTCTAGTACTCGACTGTTTTCGGTGAAGGGACTTAGATATCTTCAGTTTCCGGAATCCCTTGACACAGTTTCTAGGAAGACATTGGCAGATTCGAGGATGAAATTGACAGTTTGTGGGGCGAAATTGGCAGTTTTAGAATGATATCGGTATAGTTTTGACGATGAAATTGACAGTTTTGAATGACGAAATTGACCTTCACAGGACAAAATTGACCGTGTTAGATCTGATAGTTTCAACTAGAAATGTACAGTCTCCAGGACGAAATTGACACTTTTTGAGACAACATTGACAGTCATTTATGACAAAATAGACAGTTTCTCGGGTGAAATTGACAGTTCCCTGGCCGAAATTGACAGTTTACGGGACGGAATCATTTTGAGAGTTTTAACTGTTTCAGGTGAAGGAGTCCAAAAACCCCATGTTGTGAGCCGAATGGTCCGCTACTGAATCTCGAAATCAAGTTTTGTGATCTTCTGTTATGCAGGAGGAAATTGACAGATTCCAAGTCAAGACTGTCAGTTTCTGGGGTGAAATTGGAGTTTTTTAAAGAAGAAATTATCAGTTTTAAAGACGAAATTGACAGCTCAACCGAAACTGACAGTTGCCGAGGGAGGACTTAAGAAAATCCATATGGTCGTCTGAAACCAGAATTCACGTCAGTGACTGAGTTTGCAATTTTTATTGCCTGACTAGTCGTTTTGGTGATAGTTAGGGTACCAATTGTCAGTTCAGGCATTTTTAAGACAAGAATGGTCAATTTGGCCATTATTGGAACGCGAGTGGTCGTTTTTAAGACGCAAATCTATCAGTATAGCCATTGTGGGGGAGGGGGGAGGCATGAATTGTCAATACGACCAGCAGCCCGTTTTAGGGCTAGTCCAGTCTGTTCTACCACTTTCAAGGGGCCAATTGTCGTTGTCCCTGACGCTTTCCAAAGAGCGCGAATGACCAGTTTGACCATTTTTAGACCAAAACTTTGAAGATTGAAATTTTTAAGGCGTTTGGTTATTTCAGAGCACAAATCGTCAGTTCAGTCATTTTCAATGGCCTGATGGCCTTTTTGGCAATTTTCCCGGCGCGAGTCGTCATTTTAGGCATTTCCAGGGGACGGAACGTCCGTAAAGTCAATTTTAGGGTTTGAATGGTTAGTTTAGCAATTTATAAGGCATGAATCGCTAGATTCGCAATTTTTCGAATGGTTCCAACGAGCAAAAATTTGTTTTTGGCGCAGTGAAATCCGTGAAATTGCTTTTTTAGGTTTTAGGTTTTTAATGGCATGAATCGTCAGTTAAGCCATTTCCAAGACGCAAATTATTAGTTCTGCTATTTTTAGGGCACAAATCCTCTGCTGGTGGACAAGTCATCGTGGCTCAGTTTGTCCATTTTTGCGCTATGAATGGTAAGTTCACCATTTCACTGGCACGAATTTGCCCATTTAGCTATTTTTAGGGCGTGATTTACCAATCAAGCAATTTAATAGCCTGAGAGTCGGTAATCAGTGTCAAATAAAATCTAAAGGTTTACCCAGTCCATGAGGTGCATGTAGCTAACGTGGGTGGGGGGGGGGGGTCGGTGTGAGAACGGCCCATGCTCGGTACGCAATCGCAAGTGGTCAGCTTATCGCTTGAAGGGTGCAAATAGCCCTGTTTGGCCATTTTTGGCCATATTGGCGATATTTTGTTTTTAAAAACAGCCAGAGCCGTGAAATTTCTCTTTAAAATGAGCCAGTACGCTCATTTATCCTCTAAAAAGGTGTGAAATCCCGTTAAATTGGCTTGTCTTAAGGGAGCCAGCCCCATGAAATTGGTTTCTGACCTACGAAATCCGATAAATTTGGTCTCAAAAAGTGCCAAACCGGCAAATTTTGTTATTGAAGTAGCCAAAACCACGGAATTGGTTTTTGCGGTGTGTTCAATCCGTGATATTTGGACATCGAAAGTGTCTAATGAGCGGAATTGCATTCATGAAGAGTCAACCCGGTGCAAATTGGCTTTTTAGGGAGTCAATTCTGTGACATTGGCGTTTTGAGCGAGGAAAACCTTTGAATTTCTGCGAGAGGTGGGGGGGATCATGAGCTCAGGGCTAAGCCCCTCTAAACATTTTACATTAAATCCGCCCCTGACGATACGATCGAGGAAAAACGTGCACGGGACCTTGAAGTGGCTTTTTTGTGGCCTTCAAATTGAGCCTAGTAGATTGATTAGTCAGCACTGATGGTTTTGGAGATATTTCAGTAAAACGAACTAAGTGACCCTCAAATCCAAACTCCAGCTCAAGCACTGGCAACACCCGACGTGAAATTTTGGGGAAATTTTGTGCTCTTCAATTTTAGTCTGTAACATTTTTGCGTTAAAACAATTGGTTCAAGAATTATTTCGTGAGAACGATCGAAATGAAACGTCTACCAACAGCTGCTCCTTAACCCGACGCAGAATCGTTGGGAATTTTGTGTGCTGTGTTAGGGGAAGGATATCAAACAGTGTGCACCAAACGTTTTCCTGTTCTTTTGGGTGTTTCGGCCAAATCCTAATTTAACTGTTCTATACCTACGTTTATCTTGCTAACGGTTTGAAATGGCCAAAAAACCATGGGATAAGAAATAGTTAAATTAGAGAGAATTTTGTGAGCTTTAATTTTGTATACGCATAAATGTTTTGAAAGACCAACCCCCACTAAGATATAGGCAAAAAACCATAAATAAGGACCTTTGACCCTTCCCCCTCCCCTTTTGCGCCAACACTAGGTTCAAGGACTTTTAGTATGTTATACAACTAGGCATCCCAAACAACGTGGCACAGTCGGTTTTTGTACGTTTTGACTTTCCACCTAGAATCATTCATTGACTGGGCTATTTGTATTTTAAATACAAAATACGTATTTTGTAATTGTATTTAAATACTTTTGGAAAAGTATTTGCGTTTCTGTATTTAAAATACATGTTTGAAAGTATTTTTGGCTTTGGATTTGAAATACATTTTCAAAAGTATTTTGTATTTCACACTCAACGAAAATACAAAAATACAAATACAAATACTTTTAATTTCAACGTTCTTTAGTTTCCACTTCTTCGCCACCATTCACCAGTATAACCTAACTTAGTGACACCATATTTGGCACAAAACCCCGGTGTAATAACAGCCTTCGATTGACGCTTTCATTTTTCGAAAAAGTGGAGAAGGAAGGGTAGTCATGGTGGGAGGTGGAAGTTCCAAATTCCTTGTTAGCACAACTGCACAAAAGCGCTAAGTTATGGCTATGAGTGAAAAACTCGCAAATTCGCGGCTAAAACTGAGACGAAATCGCTATTCCGCAGTGTATGGTTACGGTGAACAAAAAATGCTAATTTGTGGTAAACATTTCGAGAATTTTACGGCTCAAATTGAGTAATTTTCAGCTCATACTGAGTAAACCGCTAGAAAAATCGCTAATTTGCAGCTAAAATTGGGGAAAACGCCAACTCGAGGAAAGTTGAAGAAACATCGCTGATTCACAGGATACCAAATCTACTTTGCTGCTAAAGTTGGGGAAAAGCGCATATTTATGTCTTTATGGCGGCGAAAAGCGCTAATTTGCTGTTAAAGGAGAATTCGCAGTTTAAACTTGGCATAAGCGCTGTTTAGCGGATAGACTGTGGAAATAGCGGTAATTTGCCTACAATATATGGAAAAGGCCATGGCTAAAATTAGGATAAGGCCTTAGAGGTTACCAATAGAGGTTTTATGCATATAGTTAGAGACTTTTAGGGACATCTTGAAGATTTGCGCCCCGGGCCCCGATGTAGGTCCACCAGTGACCTCACCTCCTTTTCAGCTCACGATCCACCAGTGCTCGCCGGTTCGGTACTACATACTTCGTGAAAACTTGCCTACTTTTCTTTGCGCATCGCGGCGCAGTGCTATTTCGCGCTGCTACATTTTGTCAACTTGTCTATTGAAGGACCTGATATTTTTGAATTATTTATTTTTCGTGTTTTTCGCACTATCTGCCGTCGAAATCGAATTTTTGAAAAGTATTTTAAATCGTATTTGAATTTTATTCAAAATACAATTCAAAAAGTATTTGTATTTCAGTATTTAAAATACATTTTTGAAAGTATTTTGGGCTTTGTATTTAAAATACATTTTCAGAGTTTTTTTTTTTTTTTTGTTCAAGTAACATCAAGTAGGAGGGAGGACCCCACCCTCTCTACTTTATTACTGGCCGGTAGGTTCAGGAACTGGAGTGTGCCCGTGGCTCCATCGTTCTCAGACCACAGGTATGTCATCTTGGTGACCCATTGGGGGGGGGGGGGTTGGAGAGGATACGCAAGACATACTACAACCCTCGTAAGACGGATTGGGGCGGTTTCGCAGAGTAAGTAAATGGTAGGCTTAGTTTCGGGGGCGGGCTGGACCTACGAGAAATTTTCGTTTGTTTAGCCCAGCAAAACTTGTATTTATGAGAAAATACATCATGTGTGCCGCCAACTTCACGCAACGGCACACATGACCCCAATCGTTTGTTTCGCTACATATTCGGACAGAACTTCGTTTGTTTACGTTTGTTTAGCCCAAATTTTCGTTTGTTTAGCCCAGCAAACACGTATTTATAAGAAAATACACCATGTGTGCCGCCAACTTCACGCAACGGCACACATGAACCCAATCGTTTGTTTCGCTACATATTCGAACAGAACTTCGTTTGTTTACGTTTGTTTAGCCCAAATTTTCGTTTGTTTAGACAAACGATTTGGGTCATGCGTGCCGTTGCGTGAAGTTGGCGGCACACATTTTGTTTTTCAAAAAATTGTATGTTGCAGGGCTAAACAAACGAAAATTTGGGCTATACAAACGTAAACAAACGAAGTTGTGTCTGAATATGTAGCGAAACAAACGATTGGGGTCATGTGTGCCGTTGCGTGAAGTTGGCGGCACACATTTTGTTTTTTAAAAAATTATATTTTGCAGGGCTAAACAAACGAAACTTTTGGCTAAACAAACGTAAACAAACAGTAAACAAACGAATGGCGCCATTTTCGTCGTGTTTGGTGATATGTGTGCCGCCAGGTTCACGTGCATCCTACGGTGAGCCCTGAACACGACAATTACCGTAAAAAGTAATGCAACTAGAAAAAAACAGGAAAATGCTCATATATCCTAACCAAAGCATTTTCGGCTATGCGTCTATATGACGTTTTTTGTGCGTCCAGGTATGCACTAACACCTGTGTAAGTTTGTCACATTCCTCCTGAATCACCCTGTATATATTTCATTTTATTGAGGTCTAGACACGTGAGTTCAGATTATATTATATCTATAAAAATACAGAAGCTTCCTTTTATTTTAATGAACTCTTCTAATAAAGTGCTTCAAACTTTTGATTGTGACCCCCTCACAAAGTGGACGGTAGTTATACTACGACGTCGTCGGAAACGTTGGCGACCCTGATGGGGGTACGCTTTCCGGGGGCCGTGGGTTTTTTTTTTTTTTTTTCTTCATCCACTATCCAAGAGCAGGGGCATGGCACACGCCCCAGGCACGGAATCCTAAGTGGATTATTGTGCCGCTCTTGGATCGGTTGATCTAGTCTAGAGTCCCTCGCACCGTATGAGGTTGAGGAGGTCCTCAGCTAGTGTCTCGCAGGCCGGAACATAAATATCAGGCGTGTGAAGCCCGAAAATGCTGATCCTACGAAGATAGCTCTCTCCTCTTAATAAGGTTAGAGGTCGTCGCTTCTTAGAACCGATAAGAGATAATCGCTAACTGGACCCTTGAGCACGAGAGTGACAAGAATGATGAGCTAGAGCGCGCCGAGTGCGTTGCACTCGAAGAGATAAGCCCCTGCACCGGGGTGTGTTCTTTAGAACGGCCCGCCGAGGGTATGTTTTTTAAAAACTCCCCACGGCGGGTATGCTCCTTAGAACTGCCCTCCACAGGTACGTCCCTTGTCCCATCAATGTCGTGTTTGACCTCGGTGGTATCCATGGACGGAGCAGCCGGTGACTGCGGCGTTCACGGAAGGTTCTCTGAGCCCCTTCCGAGTTCTTCATATAAACTTCTGGGTGAGCCCTTAAAGGTCCTGCCAGAAGCCAGGGTAATATAAGTCCACCGCCGGCAGAGCCCTGCATGCCGTAAGCGCCGAGGCCTGCGGTAAGCCTATTACACCAGGGGATCGGCCAGTGCCCTGGGGGTCCGTTCAAAGCACACTTTGCCCCCTGTGCCATGCAGACCTTAGGTACGGACCAAACACCTTGTCTTGGGGGGGGGAGAGGAATAGCTGGAGGAGGTAGGAGACGCCACCCCCTTCTGTCCCGGACTCAGGACAGCCCCTAACCCGTTGTTTGTCCAGGGGTCGTATTCGGCCCCCATGTCCAATGGGTGTGTCCGATAACGGACTCCCCACCGCACACGGTGCGCCTTATTCCGACCCAACCCACCATCGCACCGTATCAGGGAGCGGGTCGGCCCAATGGTGGGGTCCCCCATCCGCAACCCGGGGGACGCGCCCGATAGGGGAAACGAACCCCGTGAAAGGTTTGTAGCCATTCACACGGATCAAGTCCGTCACGGGGGCCGTGGGGGTGGTATCGTCCATTCCGCCTGGTTGATCAAGCTGTACAATTTTAATTTTTAAATAGTTCTGTTTTATTTTGTTCCTATTTTGTTTTGTTTTTTTGTTGTTCTAATTAATTTTAAAATCGATGTGCCGCTCATACCAACGGTAGGTTACAAAAAGAAGATGGTTTCCGCGCGATGCGGCCGGTAAAAAAAAAAAAAAAAGTGCTGACTCTAATTTTGTTGCGAGTTCTATTCAAGTTTTTGTGAGTAACGTGCCATGTGAACTGTTTAAATTCGTTTTTGTATAGACTTTTAGGGAGTTACTTCTCTCAAAGTTGTTCGGAGAGTTTATTTGTTTTCGTGTTGTCGTCTCAACGTAAAGCTCTAACGGGTATTCTTCTACACGGAGGGGCCCCTCGATTTCATCCCGAGAGAGCAAATATCTCAAATAATAAAATACGACCGAATCGGAACTTAAGTATATAGATTCGTGAGTTTATTTATTTCTTTTTTCGTTCCTTTTTTTTGCTTTTTTTATATATATTTTATATTTGTCATTTTGTATATCTCTTCGAGAACCAACGAGCTGGATTTCAGTCTCGTAATAATTTTCAATTCTTTTCACCGCCCTTGGAGCCCACGCATGTGGCTATTTTCATACGCATTAGTGATAACAATATCACAAAGTGACGTTGCTGAAACGTCAACATAGCTACGATACTGAAACGTTACTAAATATGTTGTCAATAACGTTTTTGTACGTTTTAGAACGTCACGTTTTCGTTGTAACGTTGCTGAAACGTCAACTATACTGAATAGTTACGATACTGAAACGTTACTAAATATGTTGTCGATAACGTTTTTGTAACGTTGTGGAAGTAACTGAAACCATAATGTAACCACACGACGTTTAAGCAATGTTATTGACACTTTTTGTGTTGATTGGGGTCTGGCAACCTCCGGCCCCCTCCCTTCTGTAGGTGTTTGGGGATTATCCCGTCCGGTCCAGGAGCTTTGAGGGAAGGGGAAAACGAGCCTATGGCCCATTGTGACCACCTTCCCATAGAGTAAGCGCATGGTCGAAGGACCGTGCAGGAGGCTTACGAGCAAACTGCTCCGACTTAGCCGGAGAGACCTTAGAACGGTGGTAGGCCTTATCACAGGATTCTGCCAACTCCGTTACCACCTACTACCGCATCGGGGTAACCACGGAGATTCCAGTGTGTAGAGTGTGTGGGGAAGAAGACGAGACCGCCTATCACTGTTCGAGTGCGAGGCGCTCACGGGCCGCTGTCTTAGCATTTTCGGGGCCGACCTACTCGAGGAGGGTGCTCCGACCGGTGAAACTCTAGCCGAGGACCTCCTAAACCTTGTCAGAGGATGAGTAACTTCCGTGATAGTGAAAGGCCACTGAAAAGACCAGCGAATACAGTGGTCGTGAGAGAGAAGGGTTTCACCGAACGTTGAAAGAGGACCTCCATTGGCAGTAAATAGAGCGAACTTGCCGGGACCGTCTCATTAGTCACGTCGTGTAGGAGGAATTACGCTAACCTCGGCTCCGGAATCGATGAGAAAACGACGTTTGGTGACTTTGTCAGTAACCAAAAGGCGGCATGTTTTCCGATGGTTACTCGCCGCGACCTGTGACCAGGAAATACGTTTTTTTTTGGAAAAGAACAAGGGGATGGACCTTTCTTGGCATTTTCACCGAATTTTTCGTGCTAAAAACAAAAAGAGGAGGAAGATTGATCTGAGGGACTGCGTTGTTTTGGTGAGTACCGACGATTGCGAGGGGGAGAAGTAGAGCGACCTTGCTTGAGACGAGTGAGACGCTTAGAAAGGTCTTGTACTACCTCTGAGTTCTGTGAAGGGCGAGACATCGAAAATATGCTTCGGCATTGGTCCGGTGTTTCCAGTATTTTGTCCGCGAGCTTGGCTAAATTAGGAAGCGGTTCTGAACAAACAAATGAGCGCTTTTTCGCAATTTAAGCCATCAATATTACCGCTTTTTCTAGACTGTTAACCGTTTTAGCTGCGTACTCGTCCACCCAGAACAGTACATTAGCTGCGCGCCTTTTCAATTTTACCAGTCGAAGGATCTACAGAAACTAAGGCGTTTAGCTTTTTCTCATTCTACAGACGCAGATTTGTTCGTAAAAGCTTTCTTCAAGAAACAGAGCACACGGACCTCGACTCCTCGAGTCAAAACCACAACGTTCCGTTCTCAGATTGTGTTATGGCCGGGACCGGAAAACCCCCGTACAGATAGTGCCACCTGCCGGGGCGGATATGATCCGGCCCGCGGCACAGAAAGCCCGGTTGGGACCAAAGAATGAAAAATATCAAAGTTTGTTGCAACTTGAAGCAATTTTGTATTTAGTGTCGCCTTTTTGGACTGGTAACATTTTTTTTTGTTTAAAGATTTAAGCAAAACATTGGTAAAAGCGAAAGTGCAGAAGCTGCTCTAATCGACAACGGCAAAACCTATTTAAGGACCACATAATAAATATTTATTGTACAACTAGGTACTTTTGGTAAAAAAAATTAAGTAATTAAAAACTTAAAGTTATTTTTAAAGCAATGAAATCACACCAACTAGAACAAAATTGGCAAGGTTTGTATATACGTATATATAGAAGGCTTGCTGATTCATTTTGCGAGCGGCGAATAGGTTGATGACTTCCTTGCGTAAATATATATTGTGCTGACTAATCGACGAGTTCCCTCGTCACTGCACTCGAAACGGTCATTCATACTTTTTAGGTAATTAAATGATTTATTCGAGTAGAAACATTCATTTCATTGCACTTTTGCCGGCTAGTTTCGGGGGTGTGGGCCCCATTCTCAAGGCGTTGAGTTGAGAAACAAGTTTCCAAGGATTATTGGGAATTTGTAGCAGAGAGATTTGTTTCTGCCAGGATGCCTTGAGAATGGGGTGCACACCCCGAAACTGGTCGGTAATAAAATGAATATTTCTACTCAAATAAATAGTTTAATTACCTAAATTCAACATTAACATTCACTAAAAATGATAAAAATTGGTCATTCATACCTTCTCTTAAATAAAACCTTGAAGGGAATAGGTTCATGCGGTACATTTTTATTTATTGACCTCGTTGAAAACTGACATTGGCAAGCGATGATTGTTGATCGCTAGTTTGAGTATGTTCAAGTATAATGTTGGGACGGTGATTCACTGTCCAAAAAATAACAATAATAATTGTTGTAATTTCATTAAAAACTAGTTATAATTGGATAACACGTTCTATTTAGGGAAGGGTTGTTTTTATTGATAATCTTGCAACTTTTCTCCTGACTAAAAATAACTTTTAAAACATATTTTTCGAACTGGGGTAATACCTTGATTTTGTCGGTGGCTGAAGGTAATCTGTTTCGTCATAATCCTCAGCACCGAGCTCTTCTAATGAAAATTTAATCCAATCTGTTGATCGATAAGTTTTTAAGTGTGATATGGTGTTATTGGTTAGGGAAGGAATATATTGTGGAGAGGAAGGGGGGCTGATTACCTCGTTGAAGAGGTCCGAGTTTCCGTGCAAGGCTGTACAGAAGGTCGGGTGTCCAAAATTCCGGTATTCGAGCGAAAACTTTTCCCGCGTCGGCCGGCAAGAGTAGACCCAGTTTGTGGAGCAACAACAGGAACACTGGCGACTGCATAATGGCGCTCTGTTCACAGCTCCAGGCCACAACTGGTATCGCTTCCTGTAACACTGTCATAAAACGCGCAAGAGACTCGCTCCATTCCATTAGAACTAACGGTTTTTTACATGTATCCATCTCTTTCACGCTTTTCCCTGTTTTACATGGGGCTATGTATAATGGGAGGAGTACAGGACGATTTATATCCAGATTGACGCCCTCACGTGGACGTTTAAGATTACAAACCAAAAAATTGTGATCATACATTCTCGGATTCTTTTAACATCTGGACGCTTTAGTAAATTTTTTTTAACTCACTCGTGCAGTAATGTGAGACGGGCTCGACAGACCTATCGAGCTTGTTGATCATAGTCAGTTTAGCGTGACAGGCTTCCAAAAGAACTCGTTGTACCCAAATGACAAATGTATGTTTGTCTTCTTTCGCTAGTTGTTCTTTATGAAGCAAAAAAACAAAAACAAATTTGAATATATGTTTGAAAATATTTTTATATAAATTTTTACCTGTAAGAATATCAATTTCATCGGACATTTCTATATTGTCATGCTCTCGAGCTTCTCTTTCTACGTTCTAAAGAAAAATTTAAATTTTAATTAAATTGCCGTAAACCATCATTGTAAGATCTTACTGCGATGGGTTCATTCTTCATAAATTCGTTGTACTGTGAGCCTGTAATCACGTCCTGTTTTAAAAGCTGGCCAATGACCTGAAAGCGATGATATATATATATAAAAGCTATTTTTACACTTTTAAAATGTCACCAATCGTATATACTCACCCCAATTCTGGTCTTGTTTGAAACGCCGCTCTCCTCGTACAGAGCGATCACGCCACCGATGAGATCATCACTGCTGGCGCTTTGAACGAAATACCAGTAAAGACAGTCACAGTCTTCTTCGGGCCACCTGAGAGAGTTTCACATAAATGTTAAATGGTGTCGTGGGGAGGGGTGGGGGAGATAAAAAGAGGAAGTTAAAAGGCGAGAAACGTCACCCGTGAGCGTGATGTTTGTGGAAGGCCGGCTCGATGATTTTTTTCTTCTCTGATGGGACTTGAATGACTCGAGGCGTACTGACGAATTTACGAATGACGAATTCAATTAAATCGGCCCAATCCTTCGAAGAGAATTATTAAAATTTTAAGAAACTATAAATTAATTTGTTTACACCAACTGAAACAGGTCCACAGCAAAATGACAAAGAGCCGTCACGCTGTGGTCCTCCAGTCGGTGTTAAGCCACACCCCTTAACTGTGTTTTATTTCTTACTTCGCATATCTGAAAATCTGACTCCCAAATTTGACTGAAAACTTTGAGTATGCTGGGCTGAAATAAGGAATTGACGTTCTCTAAATCGCCGGCCACGTGATGCAACATCGTGAAAATACAATCGTTGACGTAATGACCATTTTCTTGGAAACATTCGAGTAAATAAGCGTACTGTCTCATCATGTCCACGGCTACAAATCTAGACAAAAAAAACGTTCGAAATTTGAGTATTTGTTAAATCTTCACTCGACGACAGTACTAACTTTCGCATGTGATTGAACAATATTTGAGAGGAATTCGTCAGTGATGTTTCGACGAAACTTAAAAGAACGTGATTTGTGACGATGAGATCTTGAAGGTATTGTTTACTGTGAACGTTCGGATTGAACTGACGCAGAAGTAGGACGAATAGACAACGAAGCTCTTCGCACTCTGCTACTTGTTCTGCACAAAGGAGAGTGGCGGGTGTGGTTAAACGGCCGAATGGGAGCTGAATAAAGTGTAAGCTTACTTTGTATTTTACTGAGATAACGCTGATGCTCCTCTTTCAGGTGTTTAATTTTTTTGTAGCTATTGATTGCTTGGATGAATTCTCTTATTGCCGTCACTAACTATAAAAAAAACAAAGATAGACGACTTCTCTTGTTAGGATTGTATTGATAAAGAAGAAACCCTTACACCCTGTCTATGAGCAAGCGACGTGCTACTTAAATCTACCCTTTTTTTTCGTGGTTCGAGCATCCTTGTGGTTGGATATCTTTCGTGGTTGGAGCTACATTGTGGTTAAAGTTAGTTTGTGGTTGGGGCTTTATTGTGGTCGGGGCTTCATTGTGGTTGAAGCTTTTTGTGGTTGAAGCTTTTTGTGGTCAGAACTCTTTTTGTGAAGCGTTTTTCTTAGTTTTAGCCACTTATTAATAACGCTTTTTAAAACAAATTAGCAGCGATTTATTGGAATATGGTAATGAATTAGTGATTTTTCTTATTTTTAGGCGCGGTAGGTTTCCTACAGAAACCGCGAATCGGCGTTCAATCGATTTTATTTTTCCTCTGTGAACTAGTGTTTTTCTTCATTGCCGCGAATGAGTGATTTTGTTCACTTGTCGTCATGAACTCATGAATTAACGCTTTTTCTTATTTTTAGCCGCAAACTTGATCCATAGATATTGCGTAAAATGGCCATCGTAGGGGCCATTATTTTTGTCCTAAAAGGGCCACTATAAACTGCAAAAATGTTCCTCAATTTCGCATCGTTATGAGACCTAATTTATCCTTCGAATGAGAGTTTTTTCGAAATTTCGTTTATAACTTCATGAATATTATACAAAACGTAAAAAAAACCTATTATTTTATCATTATAAGCTTTTTAGGGGCCTCCACAGAAGAGGACCCCGGGTCTGCCTGCCCCCCTCACCATACAAATAGGCACCCTTCTGATTATTACTTATTTGACGGATTTTTAAAGGGATGGAATACATTTTGACGGAGTTCAAATAGGAATTTAGAGCTTGGCTTGACGGGATAAGCAAAATGTCTGTTTGGCCATGCTTGCCCTCGCCACTAACACGTTACGTCGCTTGTGGTGTGATAAGACCTGGAGAGTGAGTTGATTATTCCTTTACCTCCGGTCAAACCAAAAAAACATTATCAAGCTTTTTTGTTGAGAAATAATAAGATTTTTGGGTCACGCTAAGTCCCAGTGCCCCAGTGGTGTAGCATCTCCGTATAGGGAGCCCAAGCAAGGCGACACAAATCAACCATTGCCGGAAATCCAAGGGATAGATGCTGACGAGCATATCCCACCTGTCACGTATAAAGAGATCTGTCAGGTGATTAAAAAAGAAATGAATCCAAAAAAGGCTCCCGGTTTTGACGGGATTACAGGAGAAACTCTTAGTAACTTCCGAGAAAAGCGATTAGAAAAATTATGCAGCTAATCAATGTAGCTTTCCATCAACGAAAGGTCCCAAGGCTATGGAAAATTGCTGAAATAATCATGCTTCCCAAGCCAGGGAAGCAGCCGGAAGAATTGACGTCGTATAGGCCTATCTCGCAGCTACCGGTCATGTCCAAGCTCTTCGAGAAGGTCCTTAGTAAGAGATTAATTGAAATAATCGAAGCTCGGAAGCTAATACCTAATCATTAGTTTGGGTTTCGCAAAAGTCACTCTACACTTGATCAGGTACACATAATCGTCAACGTTATAGAAAGAGCATTAGAAGAAAGAAATGTCTGTTCAGCAGCTTTTCTCGATGTGTCGCAGGCCTTCGACAAAGTATGGCATGACGGAAGTATAAGTTGAAGAAAATGTTGCCCTATAGATACGTAGAGCTACTGGATTCGTATCTCTCAGAACGATACTTTCGGGTGAAGCAGATTGATAAATATTCAGATCTGAAACCAATTGAAGCAGGAGTCCCTCAGGGTAGTGTACTAGGCCCAATACTGTACCTAATGTACACTTGGCGACATCCCGGAAAATAGCAACATCATCACCGCATGATACAGCATTGCTTGCAGTCGGCGAAGACAACCAGAGCTCAGTTCGAGAAGTGAATCAAGAAGGAGGTGGAGAATCAAAATGAATGAGACGAAATCGGTACACGTGGAAACTTTACTTATAAGTGTAAACTTGGTGTAAATAAAGATATGAAAGAAAAAAAAATTGTAGTCTGTATAAGCGGTAAATTTACTGATTTTGAACCAAATATAATTATTTTGTGGCAATAAAAGTGGGAAAAACCGCCTATTGAACTCGGAACTTGGTATAAGAAGTTAATACGACCCTAATACCACACAATTCGATCCATTAGTAACTCACTGCAACATAACGCCGCTGTTAATTTCAAATCGTGACACGGGTCTTATAATCTCAAAAAACATTAATTTGTCAGTTGCTAATTGCTGACTACGTCACCACTTAATAGCAGCACCGACCAGGCTCACACGGTAAGGGAAATAAAGCACGATTAAAATAAATTTAATTACTAAAGAGGGAAACGTCTAATTGAGAATTGTTTACCGGAACCTCGTAAAATAAATACAAATTTAACTTTTCTTCATTTGCCTAATTCATCCTAGATTTTGTAAAAAGCAGGGAAATTTGTTGTTTTCTTCGGGTGGGTATTGGTTTATTGACGTTAAGCTGGCTTAACCAATGTCCAAAAAGGTGTGAAAATGGGACTCCACAATTTTAAGAAAGTTAACTTAACTTTTTGTATAAAATATAGCGAAACCAAACGTTTTTAACTGAGGAATTTGACGCTCTCAGTAATACGCCTCTCGAGGAGTGCTTGATGCTCTCTTTTAATAAGCCAAAATCTTTGGCTGTATGACGTCTGATTCAGCTGAATTTTATAGAAAAACTTAAGTCGGGTTCACAAATTTGTGGAATTGCCCTCTTCCGTCTCTTTGGACTCGAATTAAACCGGCCACGGACTTAATGTAAACCGTCGATCCATCACTAAAATAAAGTTTCTTAGACCAGACAAAAAAAAAAGGATGAATTTGGGCGGTGAAATTGAACAAAATGTTAGTTTTTTATTTATTTCACAAGGTTCTGGCGAAATATTTGCAATTGGGCGTTGACCTATTAATAAAATAAATTTATTTTAATTGTTCTATTTCCTCTCGTATCATGAGTCCGGCAGGTGCTGCTTTTACGCACACCTAGTGGCGGAATTTCAAAACTCAGAAAAGTTGCTATTTGAACAAATTCGTCCTCATTTTAATTATATACTTGCATGAGCTTAAATTGCTTTGTGTGAGAGGAGGTAAATTATATTTTTCTCGCGATGATTTGAAGACCATAAAAGCTTCACATTGAAGAGGGGGATGAATAGTTGGGTAAAACATATTGCTTCTCAATATTTTAACTGTATTGTTGAAATATTGCATTTCATAAGAATGTTGCGGTAATAAATGTTAATGTTTCAAAAATATTGCTGCAATATTCTCTTGTTACTTGGGTCATGGTGACTACAGTAACGGAAAAGGAAGAAAAAAATCTATTACGTTACCGGCAAAGTAGGAAATGCCTAGGAATTTTACACATTACCGCTAAGGCTCATCAGGAATTGTGCACAATGCCTAAAAGAACTGCAGGCAATGTGAAAATCAGCTTGTTTTTCGTGAGAGTCATAATACTGTTGATTCATTTATTATTATTTATTAATTTGTTTGCTGGGAGATAAAATCTAAGCCTCCTAATTTACAAGGATTTTACAAAAAAAATCATCACTGACCCAAAACAGGATTGTTTACCACCACTTTTTCCCTCCATGGAAGGGCGTAAACAGATGTCCCACACTGGGGGGGGGGGAGGGGGATCCGGCTATCCTCGTGGCATTGATGTATTGAGAGCCACAAGCTCCACACTTGACGACATGAAACACACAACAACATCCCAAACATACCAAAGTATGAGGGCTGGTGGATCTTGGAGCATCTCACTTCAGTCGTGTAGTATCATCAGTGGCGTAGCTTTTACTGTAAGAAACATGAATTATTGGCCTTTTCTCAATTTTAGCCTGACATTAGTAAGTTTATCACTGTTTCAGCCACGTACAATTGGCATTTTTCTCCATTTTGTCGCTAATCAGGACTTTTTCCTCAATTTTTGGCACGAATTATAGCTTCCCTTATAATTATAGCCACGAATTACACCTAATACTTTATTTTATCCGTGAATTAGCGGATTTCTTCTTGTTGAACCGAGAATTAGCGTTTTTCACCATTTTAAACTCAGAATGACTGCCTTTCTGCAGACTTTTTTCCCCCTCAGAATGACTTCAGCCGCGAATTGCACTTTTTCTCTATTCTAGTTACAATTGAGCAGTTTATCTCAATTTTTGTGGATCAATTCGCGGTTTCTCTAGAATTGTTCGGGAAAATACCGCGAATTAACGTTTGTTTTTATTTTAGCTGCTGGGAGTGAGTGATTAATCTTCATTTAGCCGGGAATTAGCGGTTTTTCTTAGTTATAGCTACGTATATATCGGTATGTTTTCCCAAATAGATCCGTTAATTAACGATTTTTCTCTATTTTAGCTGTGAATTATTTCCTAGTTTCGGTCGCAATTTTGTTTTTATTCATTTTAGCCACGAATGAGCGATTTTTGTCAATCTTAGCCCCGAATTCACGCCTTTTCTCCTTTCTGTCCACGTAAATTACCGATTTTTCTCAAATGTATCCACGAATTAACATTATTTCCTGAATGTCTGCCTTGAATTATAGCGCTTTTAACCAACTATAGCTCCGAATTGGCGATTTTCCACTATTTGAGCCATGAATGTTAACGCTTTTTTCAATCTTTTGGCCAAGTACATGCCTCAAGACTAGCACATTCGCGCAGCTACTCAATTTCATCCTCCTATTTTCGTATTTTTACTATTTGAGCAGCGAAGTTGCCGTACTGGTTGCCTAGATAATTTGTGTATTTTTCCTAATTTTGGAGGCAAATGAGACCTTATTCTCAATATTAGCCGCGGGTAGTAAAATTTTAGTGACGAAGTTTGCCTCAAGAAACTGCGAATTGACGTTTTTTCACAGCCACAGCGATTAATCGTTGATTATTCCCAATTTTGTCACCGCAAATTAACGATTTTCTCAATTTTAGCTCTAAATTATAGTGTATTTCTCTGTTTTAGCCGCTGATTAGCATTTTCCTCAATTTTAACCGTTAATTAACGTTTTTACCAATTATAGCCGTGAATTAATGTTTTTCCTCATTTTAGTCGCAAATGGGTGATTTGTCTTAATTTTTTACTCGTGAATCAGCATTTTTTTTTCCAATTTGTGTCATGAATTAGCGTTTTTTTTTTTTTTTTTTCGGTTAGAAATGAGGTGATCCCCGCCCTCGACGCAGGGTCGAAAGTTGCACTTTGCGGCCCTAGGTGAGAAATGAAATAAGTTCCGCCGTCGTCCACTAGGTCCTCAATTATGAATTAAAAAAAAATATATAATTGTAAGTCAAAGCCGAACAAGCGACGCTCGAAACGGAGTTCATGAACGAACAACGCTCGCGAGTCATTTGTTCTCACCCTCCGCCTTAGCCTCAGCGTTCGTTCGCGTTTAATTGTTTTTAATTGAAATTGTATATTCAAATTTGTTCCTTCGTTCAAATAATTGAAATTCATCATTAACATTCGTGTAATATAAAACTGTAAAATACTGTAAAAATATGAATGGCATTGTTTTCATAACCCTCGCTACGTAAACTCATGCACAAACCCCACTAGGGTGAAAGCAGTGCTCGGTGACCGAGACCGAGATGCGTAAGTCTTGGTCTCAGTCTTGTGCATCACTACACGCCTCATTGAAACCGTTTCGGCGCCACTGAGTAGCCTGTGACGACTGGCAGAGGTGGGAAGTAAGATTTGCCGCCGGTAGACATGAAAACTTTTGCCTTCTTCTTCGTACGAAAAGGAATATTAATGGCTAAATCTCACATTTAGCTGGAAGGACCCTGCTCACACGTGGCCCTGGTACCTAACCGCAACATCCCCGCAGTCCCCGTTTCACCATCGGGGTTCGTAACTGTCTGGTGAGCAAGATCCTAAATTCCTGACTTTGTTTTGCTGTGTCTGGTTGATAGCCGGTAGTAGGATGGGAGGGGGAGGGTCGTAGTGCAGTAGCACCTTTTGCTCCCGACAAGGAGTCACTTATTCTTGGAGCAAATTCAGGAAAATCGCTAATTAACAGCTCACGTTGAGCAGAAAATGTTAAATTTTACCTGCAATGCTCAGGTAAAAACGAGAGAAATAACCGAAGAAATTCATCAAACAGAGCTAGTCAAACCTCGAGAAGCTGTTCCTCAATAACGGATAAGTCGAATATCTTATCCGGTCTCGATTCCATTCCTAAAGTCGTCAGTGTACCTCAATAAGTCGAATTCTGGATAACTCGAACTCAATTCCCTGGTCCCTGCGAGTTCGACTTAACAAGGTTTGACCGTATCTGCGCGAAATTTCAAGTTTCGGGCCTTTTTTTGTGGCCGTTGACACGACAGCAACCAAAGTCTGACAAATTGTATGCATACCCTTGAAATTACATCACACTGGACTAAAAATTGGGTCTAATTAGACCAGAGACATTGCTAATTTCCGCTATTTATTCCCGTGAAATTATCAGTCTCTAGTCTTTATTTACTCGAAATTTCGAGTACCAGGGATCTTTCTCAGTGACGCGTGTGGAACCCGGGCAAGCCGACCACGACAGTGCAAAAAAGTCTTCAAAATTTGCATCATTTTGAAATCAGTTGATTTTAGTTAAATTGTAAGTTCTGACCCTTTGCTTTCTGAGAAAGTGTAAAGTTTCGGTGGTAAATCTCCGAGCACCAGCAAGTTTGCTATTTGTTTTTTGTGGGCTCGAACCCCGGGCTAGCCATCAGCCACGACGTAACGACGTGCCGCGTACAGGCTGACAAGGCTAATTGCGCAACATTCAGAGAGGGTTAATAGCTGTGAAATTGGATCCTTCCAGGTGAAATTGCAAGTTTCCTAGCCAATTTATTTGAGAGGTTGCAGACCCTGGGCTAGCCGACTCCGACTACGCCCATGGCCCATAATATACACGTGATTAGCCGTGTAATTGAAACTTTGTAACTAGAGATATTTTATGATATTGCAAATTCGGGTCCTGATTTGAGCAAAATTACCATTTTTTTTCTGGCTAGGGTGACCAGATGTAAAAGTTGTTTCCGAGGGCGCCTGGCACGATAAAGTAGGACAAAAGTAGGACGCTTGTGACGAAATGTAGGACACAACATTAGGACGCCTAAAAAAAAAATCAGCTTGATGTTAAAATTGTTGTTTACTCGGCTTGAAAGAGCAAAATTCGCGAAAATGCGTTTTGACAGAGTGAAAACCTGCAAAACTTAGGAATTTCCAAGGACCGAAATGACGAAATTTGGGTTTTGCATAATAAAGACGAATGGGGAACTTGCACATTTTTCAAGCACTGGTGTTTATTGAAGCCACAATGATATATTGCTCACATTAAACATTGAAATCAATCAAGGATTTTTTTAGAGCGAATTTTTAAGCATTTTGAGTGGGGATTTGATAACGTCAAACCCTATTCAATGAAATGGATGGTTTGAGGAAGACACATTTTCCTTGTTATTTGTAAACAAAAAATGTTAGAGAGCCCTAATCACATGCTTCAAAATTAGGGAATGATGTAATTTCCCCTCGTACCTTCTACCCCCTCTTGAAGAACTTTAAAATTTATTTAAAAATTACCAAATGCACCAATCGGGCTGCAACTACCATTGATATCCTTCTGTCCATGTGCCAATTCACCGGTATACTTTTCTCCCAAATCGGACAAGTTCCCCATTCGGGTATTTGTTTTTTGAAAGAGTTGAATTACTTTTCCAGTTTAGCTATTTAGCTGCGAAACCTATTTTAGTAGGCACAAACCCACCGAAATTAGGCGTTTCAAATAGTGAAAATCCGTGAAACTGATGGTTTAGGAAATAAACAAAAAACCGTTAAATTCAGGGCAGTCTTTACTGAAGTTGGGGCCTCGGGCTCGGGATAAAATTGGGCACCCTCTGCAGGCTGGGGAGGGGGCGCTTTTTCTTTCCCCCGTAGTACAGTGGTGTGTAAAAACCACTGTGGGCTTCGACCTCCCCGTCAAAGTTGGAGGCTGACTGTCCAACGGGAGCACTAAGCTGGAAAGAGTTGGAGAAAACTCCTGCTCCTGCATTGGTGTTCGAGTTTTGGGCGGATCCGTCAGTGTAGACATGCAGCCATGTTTCAGGTGGATATCTCTCCTCTATAGTCGCCAGGGCAAGGGATCTCAGCTCCTGGGATGAACACAGCTCCTTACTAACCTCTCTTACGAGGTCAAGTCTTAGCCGGGGAGTGCTCAGGATTGGCATTGAACCAAGAAAAGCCTCTCTCGGGCCAAGAGAGATGGCATGCTCCTCCTCAATCCTTGCCACTGCAGAAGTGAAGCTTGTCTGGGTCTTCAGTCTAGGTGCCACACTGTTGTCCTGGGTCCAGTATGGATCACTAAGCCTTACCAGCCTTTCCCTCAACATTACAGAGGCTATCTGCTGTCGGTCCTTCAAAGGTTCAATGCCCGACTGGACTTGCATTGCAGTGCTTGGTGTAGACCTTGGGCCACCTGTTACGACTCGCAGGGCGCAGTTCTGGGCTTTTTCCAGCTTTGTGAGGTGGGTATCTGCAGCAGTCACAGTAACCTCAGATCCATACTCCAGAACAGGGCGCACGTAGGTTTTGTAGGTTAAGGCCAGGACATCCTGAGTTGCACCCCATTTGGTACCAGTGAGTCGCTTGAGCAATTTACATCTATTCAGGCCTATATCATTCAGAGAATCAATATGTTTCCTCCAGGTGAGCTGCGTGTCCAGTCTCACCCCCAGGTAGACTGCCTCCGATGTTCTCGGGATGGCTTCAGAGTTGTAGAAGAGCGAGATGGAATGCTCCTTTTTGGAAAGGCTAAACAGCTGAAAAATGGTCTTAGTTGGACTCACTGTCATCTCATTTTCGGCAGCCCATCTACCCAGTGATCTCAACGCTCCATTCAGTGCAGTTTCGAGGGCTTGAATCGAGCTGCTTGTACCCCAGATCACCAAGTCGTCAGCATAAAGGAGTGCGTTAATTCCAGGACTTGTAACCTGGTTGATGACATCATCAATCATTATGCTGAACAGCGTCGGGCTCAGCACTGAGCCCTGCGGAAGTCCCTGGCGAGTCTGTCTGTACACTGAGACCTCATTGTTGTATCGCACCCTAATGAAGCGCTGAGCAAGAAAAGAGGCGACAAACCTGTACATATGTCCATGCACACCCAGCTCCAGGAGCTTACTGAGCAGCTTTTTCCGCCAGACAACATCAAATGCTGATTTAAAATCCACAAACACAGCCAGTGAGCTTTGTTTACGTTGGAACCCGTTCTTTATTTCTTGGGACAAATGGGCAATATGTTCCATGGTACTGCGGTGTGCTCGGAATCCTGCCTGCGCGTGGGATAGCAGTCCCCGTTCTTCCAGGAATATGTTCAGCCGGTTGAGAACCATCCTCTCCAACAGCTTGCAAAACACATTCGTGAGTGCAATTGGACGGAAGTTCTCTGGGCAGGTTGGAGATTTGCCCTTCTTAGAAATGGGTATTATTTCTGATTTTCGCCATTCTGCAGGCATTCCAGCTACCCATACACGATTCAGGAAAGTCAACACTGTTTCTTTGGCTTTTTCTGCCATATGAATAAGAAATTCTGGTAGGATCTCATCAGGACCTGCGCTTTTTCCTTTCTTAGATTGCGTGAGGGATGCTCTAAGTTCAGAGATAGTGAAAGGGCTGTTGAAAAGGTCCTGCTCCATGGAGTTCAGTGCTACTGGTTTCAGCTCAGTGTATGGCTTACCATTGTGCTTCTTTGGTCTGTAGTTGCTTACAGCACAGTAGTGCTTACAGAAGTGTGAAGCTATGTCCTTTGGATTGGTAAGTAGCCTGTCTCCTCTCTTCATGGGCTGATTTTTTTCTTCCCTTTCATTGCTGAGCCTGGAAACAAATTTGTGCGCCCTGAGCCCGTCCTTTCGATAGTCCATCCTTCCCCCAAAACCCCTGTAGGACTGCCTCTTACCCAGAACCACACCCCTTCTCAAAATTGCCTCTTTTTGTTTAAGTATTACACGATCAGTATGTCTTCCTGACTCTTCAGCAGCATCACGCGCCTCATCTCTCTCCTCCTTTGCAAGCTGGAGCTGACTGTTCCAGAAAGGTCGATAATGCTTCACCTTTCCCCTGGGTACTGCCTTCTTAGCGCATTTGAGTATGGCACTTCTCAGGCTGTTGTATGTCATATCAACTTTCTCCTCGAGAAGCTCGAAAGTGATTGCCTCATTGGTTGCTTCATCATACACCTTCCATTTTGCCTTCTTCAGGTTCCACCGAACAAGAGTGTTCCTCTCACTGGGACGCAGGCCACGGTTGTGTAAGTTAACGCACAACAGCTTGTGACCCATACTTCCGGGACTGTGCTGTAGGTGGTGAGACATTTTTTGTGCTAGAGTCGGGTGGGGGGGGGTGTCGGGGGTCGGGTGGGGGTGGGGGAAAAAGACATGAATGTTGGCCTGCCTTTCCTCATTCTCAACATAAGTCACTGGGTTCGCGTCAATAAAGTCCTCCCAGATATGGCCTACTGCGTCAGTTTGTGTATAGCCCCAGCGGCTTGAAGGCGCAATCTATAAGGGTATTTATCTACAACCATTTTTTTCTCATTTTTGAGAAATATCGATATATGCAATTGGATCACTTGTTTGTCCACAACTTTTTCCACTTTTAACTGTCAACCATGAGCGTGGGCATGGGTGTACAGCTGCCCATCACTAGACTCCAAATCGATGACGTACTAGGGCAGCTGCCCATACCTTGATAATACCATAAAAAAATACAAATCATTCATGGTCACTACCGATTTCACGGGGTGCTTTGATTAAAAAAAAAATTCAACAGATTTTTCTTGCAAAAAAAAAAAAAAAATAGTTTGCGGTTCTAGCTCACTAAGAAACCAATTTCTCGGATTTTGCTTTCTAAAATCAAATTCCTTTGATTTTTTTTCGCCCAAAAGACAACATGTTCGTGGGTCTGCCTCACTAAAAAATCCTTTCCCGGATTTCGCCCACTAAAAAAACAAACAATAATTTTGCCAATATTTGTAGCTTAATTAATATTTTATTTTTAGGGGTTTGGCTTATTGATTCTTCTACTTCTTCTTCTTTCCAATAAGTCAAACCCAAAAAATAAAATGGTATTAATCAAGCACTAGTTAATCTAGCAGTAGTTGTAGCTTTTTGCGCTGTTTAATTTTGCGCAATAAAAACCCATTTTGGCAGGTCTGACTCACAACAAAAATCTCTGATTTCTCCCTACAAATACCACTTCTCGGAATTTTGTCGCTAAAAGCCTGTTTGGTAAACCTGACCACCCCGCTATTTTTTTTTTGTATGATGTAATCCCCACCCTCGGAAATCTTCCTCCTGCGAGAAATACAATTGTTCCGACGCCTAGAAAAGAGAACGTCAGAAGAAGACGTATCCAAAATCCTCATCGAACTCCTAAAACCCGAAATTAGGACCCACCTCCGCTCACATCCCCCCACCACGTTCCAAACTCTCCTCAGGCGTACCAGAGAACTCGAGGAAGACCTGGGAACGCCCAAAGCCAATCCTCATAACCCTCCTAGAGAACTTCCGGCACCACAGAGAAATAATTTGCCGCCATGCCATTTCTGTCCGGAACGACATTTGCACCGGGACTGTCCGGTATTAGCCGCAAGAAATGTCCGACCACCCGCCGCACCACCAGCACCGGCAGGACCAGCACGTCCTCCTCCCCTCAACCCAAATGCTCCCGCCCGACTACACCAAATTCATCCTCAACCCTCCCCTTACTCATTACCCACTATCCCTGTCGAAATAGGAAATCAAAGCTACGATGCCTTAATCGACACGGGATCTCCCTTAAATTTCCTACACCCTGACCTCCTCAGCCCAAACGAAAAAGTGTCCCCCCAAACCCTTCGTCTCCTACTCGCCACCGACGCAACCCAAACTGAAACCCAAGGCGAAATAACCAAAACCTTACAAATTGGCTCCGCGACATTCCCTACCGCCTTCCACATCCTCCCCCGAGCTAATTCACCCCTCATCCTTGGCTACGAATGGTTAAAAACCCACAATGCAGTTCTCGACGCCACTAGAGATTGTCTGTACTTGGGAAATCAGAACCGACAAACCATCTATTGTTCCAAGCCACAGAATTCCAAACCTCCCGAAATGCCACCGCTGGAGTTGGACACCCTCGACCCCAAACGTAAAGGAAGGAGAAACTCGTAAAAACTTTCCATGACCTCTTCGCAACCAAGCCAGGTCAAACGTCTCTCGTCTCCGTACCGCTGCTCAGATGAGAGAACTAAGATCATTGCTGACCAAGTCGAAGAGATGTTAGCACAGCGAGTCATCGAGCCATCCTCCTCTCCATACAGCTCACCCGTAGTATTGGTCACCAAAGCCGACAAAAAACCTCGATTCTGCGTCGACTACCTCTAACACCTGCGTTACCCAACATCCAAGACACACTAAAAAGCATGGGCAGTGCGAAAATCTTTAGTACTCTGGACCCCAGAAAAGGTTACTGGCAAATCCCATTAAATCCTGATTCCCGACCTGCTACCGCTTTCACCACTCCTTCCGGCGGGCATTACCAATTCCGAGTCCTTCCCTTCGGATTAAAAAACGCCCCAACTAGTTTCCAAAACGCCATGCGAACAGTGTTCGCCGGATTCCTAGGACGCTTTGTGCACATCTATCTGGACGACGCTATAATTTATTCCCCCTCCTGGGAAGAACACCTGGACCATCTTCACCAAGTCTTTGAACGACTGCGTGACCATAGGCTCACACTCGCCCCCGAAAAGTGTACATTCGGGCAAACCCAACTACGCTACCTCGGTCATATGCTGGGAACTGAGAATATTCAGCCGTGCGCCGAACACGTTTCAAAAATCCTGGATATGACGCCGCCTAAATCCAAGAGAGACGTACAAAAATTCTTGGGAACTTGTAACTGGCTGCGTGAATATACGCCAAATTTTGCGCACATCGCAGGGCCTATCACCGATACCCTCAAATCCGGAAAATGGACATGGACAGAAGCAGCCCAGAAAGCATTCCTTACCCTCCAAACCTATTTCAACCACCCACTCGAACTACATCCTCCCCGTCAGGACCTACCACTTATCCTACAAAGCGATGCTTCGTGTCACGGACTAGGCGCTACCCTATACCAAGAAACAGAAGCCAACTCCAGGAGAATCATTTCATACGCTAGCACCAAGTTACGGCCATACGAAAAGAACTACCACTCGAACGAACTGGAAGCTCTCGCTGTAGTTTGGGCCATGAAAAAATATCGACCACTGCTCGAAGATGGACAATTTATTCTCCGGACCGACAACCGAGCCCTTACTTGGATAAAGGAAATGACAACCCAAAAGAATAAGGTAGCCCGTTGGGCGCTCCTGCTACAAGAATTCAATTTCGACACGGGGCACGTCGCGGGCAAGAACAAAGAGTTACCTGACGCCCTCTCTCGCTCTCCAGGAAATACAGAGGATCTGGAGCCAGTACTCCGAGATAGTCGAATGTTCCCCCCCACCGTATCAGTAAACACTCTCACCCCTCTGGACGAACTACAAGAGCAAATCCTACTCACCCAAGAGCGAGACCCTACCCTCGCCCCCTTGCTAACCGAACCCCAGTTCCCTCATTCCATACGCCACGGGCTCCTATATAAACATAACTAGATCCTCGTACCTTCCCCTTGTAAAGACATCGTTCTTCGCCTCCATCATGACGAAGAGGGCCACCCAGGCAGAGACGAGACATACAGGAAAGTCAAAAAGAAATACGTATGGTATCGTCTTGAAATTCGGTCCAGTACGAGCCAGTACCGGATATTTTTATACAGTTCATTTTTTGCCTTTTCGTAAAGTAACATAAAATTGGTCCTCCTAATCCGGATTTTGTATTAAACAATCCCTTTCGTTTTATTTTTTCGTATTGTTTGTAAATTGGCAGTGGAATTGCTTCGTTCTCCTTTCGGTTATCGGTCTTATCAGTTCGTTTGTGTCCGCCTTTTCTTCGTTTCGCGGTCAAGCTACGTGAATTTTCCCTCGTTTTTTAAAAAAAAAATTGTGCTAAATTCGATTAAGATGGCTAGTCCAGATTTGTTAGAATGGGCTCATCTCCAATTCTTTTTGTCGAGAGCAGAGTACATATTCCAGCTCGGGGAAAACATCGACGGCCCCAGCCTCAGAGAAGGGCTGGAAATTATCGAGCAGCGATCGAAAACCAAAGAATCCTTTTACGAACAACAAAGATTTAACTCTTTCAGACTCTTTGTCTGCCCAAATTACTCCTAAAATTATTCTGGACAGTTTGAATAAGTTTATCAGTCTTACCTACGTTATTTGAAAATTTAAATTTTGGCTCTGGGGCAGGAGTTCGCCTGCCAACCATCGAACTGCCAAGCTTCTCGGACTCATCCTTTTCGTCGTGGATAAATTTTAAGAGTCTTTTTCAGTCGCTTATTGTGGACAACTCGAAATTATCCCCCGTTCACAAGCTGTTATATTTAAAATCGTGCCTAAAGGGGCAACCTTTGAAATTAATCGAGGCCGTTGATTATTAATTATAATTAAATATAATTATTTAATTATAATTATTAAATAATTATATAATTAAATTATATAATTATTTAATTATTAATTTATTATTAAATAATTATATAATTAAATTATTAAATAATTATATACTTAAATTATATAATTTAATTATTAAATAATTATATAATTAATTAAATTATAATTAAATATAATTAAATAATTATTAAATATAATTATTTAATTATATTTAATTATAATTAAATATAAAATTAAAGAAGGCCAAAATTTTGCAGTTGCACGGGCATTACTTTTGAAAAAGTACGACAACCCAAGGCTCAGTGCCACAAAATACCTCAACGAACTCATGGACTGTCGAAACATCGTCAAGCCATCAGAATTAGAAAATCTGTTGACCCATTTCACTACTAACGTTGAGGCCCTCCGCTTGGTAGGGTTTCCTGTCGACAGTTGGGATTTATTTTTGACTAATTTGGTCCTGAGAAAAGTTGATTACAATACAAGACAATCTTTCGAAAATAACAATGAAAACGATTTGCCGTCGTTTAAAGATCTGATTGAGTTTTTGGAAAAGAGAGTACGCGCTGTGGGTCCACTGAAATGCTAGTTTCGAAGCCACCGTCGGTTTCTTCGTCGTACAAAACGAGTTCATCTACAACGAGATACTCTCCAAAATCGGCTTTCTTGAATACTTCGTCTCCAAATTGTGTCGTTTGTTCGGAGCCTCATGCGCTTCACTCGTGTAAGAAATTTTTGAGTTTAAAACCAATCAACAGGTTTAAAATAGTAAAAGAAAAGGAGTTATGTATTCTATGCCTCAGCTCGTCCCACAAAGTCAGTAAATGTCCTGGTGATTGGAAATGTAACGTATGCAAATCGTCTCATAATTTGCTTCTTCATTATAGCAACAACTCAAATAAATCGGGTTCTGAAACTTCGTCAGAAAAGGACTTGCGTCAAGAGGTAACATCCTCAAACAGCCCCGTTTCCATGATTGGGAGTACGACAAAATACCCCCAAAAGAACTCTTCAGAAGTTCTACTATCGACGTTACTTGTTGCCATTAGGAAACAAGATGGTTCCAAGTGCTTGACCCGAGCACTTCTCGATAGTGGGCCACAGTGCAGTTTTGTCACCACAAAATTAGCTGAAGATCTGGGTTGGAAGAAAACATGTAACACAACGCCCATTCGGGGATTATCGGATAACACGGTCACAAAAGCTTCGGGGCTTGTCGAATTCGCCATAAGTTCATTTTTTAAAGACGAGCCAGTACCGGTTTTATACAGTTCATTTTTTTGCCTTTTCGTAAAGTAACATAAAATTGGTCCTCCTAATCCGGATTTTGTATTAAACAATCCCTTTCGTTTTATTTTTTCGTATTGTTTGTAAATTGGCAGTGGAATTGCTTCGTTCTCCTTTCGGTTATCGGTCTTATCAGTTCGTTTGTGTCCGCCTTTTCTTCGTTTCGCGGTCAAGCTACGTGAATTTTCCCTCGTTTTAAAAAAAAAAAATTGTGCTAAATTCGATTAAGACGGCTAGTCCAGATTTGTTAGAATTGGCTCATCTCCAATTCCTTTTTGTCGAGAGCAGAGTACATATCCCAGCTCGGGGAAAACATCGACGGCCCCACCCGCAGAGAAGGGCTGGAAATTATCGAGCAGCGATCGAAAACCAAAGAATCCTTTTACGAACAACAAAGAGTTAACTCTTTCAGACTCTTTGTCTGCCCAAATTACTCCTAAAATTATTCTAGACAGTTTGAATAAGTTTATCAGTCTTACCTACGTTATTTGAAAATTTAAATTTTGGCTCTGGGGCAGGAGTTCGCCTGCCAACCATCGAACTGCCAAGCTTCTCGGACTCATCCTTTTCGTCGTGGATAGATTTTAAGAGTCTTTTTCGGTCGCTTATTGTGGACAACTCGAAATTATCCCCCGTTCACAAGCTGTTATATTTAAAATCGTGCCTAAAGGGGCAACCTTTGAAATTAATCGAGGCCGTTGAGCTAGAAGACCAAAATTTTGCAGTTGCATGGGCATTACTTTTGAAAAAGTACGACAACCCAAGGCTCAGTGCCACAAAATACCTCAACGAACTCATGGACTGTCGAAACGTCGTCAAGCCATCAGAATTAGAAAATCTGTTGACCCATTTCACTACTAACGTTGAGGCCCTCCGCTTGTTAGGGTTTCCTGTCGACAGTTGGGATTTATTTTTGACTAATTTGGTCCTGAGAAAAGTTGATTACAATACAAGACAATCTTTCGAAAATAACAATGAAAACGATTTGACGTCGTTTAAAGATCTGATTAAGTTTTTGGAAAAGAGAGTACGCGCTCTCAAGTCCACTGAAATGCTTGTTTCGAAGCCACCGTCGGTTTCTTCGTCGCACAAAACGAGTTCATCTACAACGAGATACTCTCCAAAATCGGCTTTCTTGAACACTTCGTCTCCAAATTGTGTCGTTTGTTCGGAGCCTCATGCGCTTCACTCGTGTAAGAAATTTTTGAGTTAAAAACCAATCGACAGGTTTAAAATAGTAAAAGAAAAGGAGTTATGTATTCTATGCCTCAGCTCGTCCCACAAAGTCAGTAAATGTCCTGGTGATTGGAAATGTAACGTATGCAAATCGTCTCATAATTTGCTTCTTCATTATAGCAACAACTCAAATAAATCGGGTTCTGAAACTTCGTCAGAAAAGGACTTGCGTCAAGAGGTAACATCCTCAAACAGCCCCGTTTCCATGATTGGGAGTACGACAAAATACCCCCAAAAGAACTCTTCAGTAGTTCTACTGTCGACGTTACTTGTTGCCATTAGGAAACAAGATGGTTCCAAGTGCTTGACCCGAGCACTTCTCGATAGTGGGCCACAGTGCAGTTTTGTCACCACAAAATTAGCTGAAGATCTGGGTTGGAAGAAAACATGTAACACAACGCCCATTCGGGGATTATCGGATAACACGGTCACAAAAGCTTCGGGGCTTGTCGAATTCGCCATAAGTTCATTTTTTAAAGACGAGCCAGTAGTGTCAGTTTCGGCCCTTTGTATTGACCGTATTTCGGGCAACCTACCATTTACGTCACTTCCACCTGTTTTGTGGTCGCACCTTCAGGGGATACAACTAGCCGACCCCAGGGTTCGGAATTTCCCAACCAGTGACGATTTTGCTGGGAGCGGACGTTTTGCCGCAATTACTACTCGCAGATAGACGTTTCGGGCCACCTAACACGTCACTTGCGGTAGAAACAACATTCGGATATGTCGTTTTGGGGCCAGGCGTCGGATTTCTCTCCGCCGCAATCCCACGTTTCGGTTTTTCATTCTTTTTGCCACGATTCGGAATTAAATCAACAGGATCTCAATAGCATCGTGAAATCATTTTTGGAGATCGAACAGGTTTCTAACAAGCCTATACTTTCGAAAGACGACGAGTTGTGTGAGACAACTTACCAACAGTTTGTCGAACGCTCGCCTGAAGGGCGCTACAAGGTTCCGCTTACATTTCGACCAGGTGAACCCGAGTTGGGTGACTCTCGTTCAACCGCTCTGAAACGCTTTCGTTCAATGGAACAACGTTTGATTACCAACCCGGTTTTGCGCCATAAATATGGGGAATTTTTGAAAATGTTTCTTGACCAAGGATACATGGAGGAGGTTTCGGATTTCACTTCAATGGACGGCTCATAATTATTTACCCCATCATTGTGTTCTCAAGGAGAGTACTTCGACGGACCTCAGGGTAGTATTCGACGCCGCAGCCCGATCCACAAACGGGCGGTCCTTAAATAATTGTTTGTTACCGGGACCAAAGTTGCAGAACGATTTGACCGATGTTTTATTGAAATTTCGCCTCTCCTCTGTCGCTTTAGTGGGAGACATTCGTAAAATGTATCTGCAAATCCTGGTACACGATCCACACACAAACTACCAGTTAATTTTGTGGAGATTTCAGCCTCAAGACGAATTGAAAACGTATCGTTTAAAAACTGTCACGTTCGGTTTATCGTGCAGTCCGTACTTGGCTATAAGGACGTTACATCAACTAAGCCTTGATGAAGGTTGCAGCAGCAATGCTGACTGATGACTTCTACGTTGACGACCTGTTAACTTCGGTTCCTGATGTCGACTCGGCCAAAAAGGCAATAATCGAAATGAGTGAAATTCTCAATCGAGGCGGCTTTGTCAAGCAAAAATGGTGTAGTAATTCCAGCAAAGTTCTTTCGAGTCTTACAGAAAGCTTGAAAAGAAATCTCGCCGCCATTGAATTCGACACGGATTCCAATTTCATCAAAGTACTGGGGCTGAACTGGGACCCCATAAAAGATGTCTTTTCGTACAAAGTTGGAATTCTTGACGGGCCACTAACAAAACGTGGCGTGCTATCAAGCATCGCAAAAATCTTCGATCCTCTTGGATGGCTAGCTCCTATTATAATTTCGGTCAAATTAATTCTCCAAGACATTTGGAAAAGAGAGCTTGACTGGGACGATTCTCTCCCATCGGATATCAGCACTTCTTGGGATGCATTTCGATCGACTGTTCACTTTTGTAACCAAGTGTCAGTAGCCAGACCGTTTTATCTCAGCAACTTTCCCGATTCGTTTCACCTTCATGGGTTTTGCGACGCCTCATTGCGAGCTTACGCTAGCGTCATTTATCTCGTCTTTTCGCACCAAAATTTACCCTCTCAATGTTTTCTTTTGATGGCAAAATCTCGAATCGCTCCAGCAAAGGGAGTAATATCGTTAGCACGGCTAGAATTATTAGGTGCCGTATTGCTTAGTCAACTACTCGACAAGGTGAAAATAGCACTCCAGAAAAAATTAATACTTTCGAAAATCGTTTGTTGGACGGATTCTATGATAACGCTTCAATGGATCAAGTCTGATCCGTCTCGTTGGCAAACCTTCGTTGCTCACCGAGTTCAGAAAATTCAAGAAGGAACTAAAATAAGTTGGTGGAGGTACGTACCGTCCGCACAAAATCCGTCTGATTGTGCCTCTAGAGGAATAACCCCCAAAGAGCTAATGGTTCACCACATTTGGTGGAATGGTCCAGAATTTTTGACTCAGCCGGAATCATCTTGGCCAGAATGTCCTCATATAAACAGTTTCGACCATTCAGAACTCGAGGAACGCAAACCTAACCCAGTCGTCACATTATTATCCCGCAATTCGTCGCTTGACACCTTGTTGTGTGCTTTTTCGTCGCTAACACGTTTACAACGGGTAACCGCGTATTGCTTTAGAGTGATAACGCCAATTGGCCTCCGAAAATCAGGGCCGTTGCAAACGTCGGAACTGAAAAGGTCCTTAAATTTTTGGATTAAATATGAACAATCCAATTATTTCGCCGAAACCATAGCCAATCTGTCGTCAAAAAAGCTATTGAGCAAAGCCACGGCTAGATTTTCTCCTTTTTTGGATAGCGAAGGAATATTAAGAGTTGGGGGACGCCTGAAAAATTCGGAGCTCCCTGTCGAAAATCGCCATCCCGTTCTGATGCCGTATAAGTCTCACTTGAGTCTCCTTATCACTCGAATTTCGGTCATCCAGGACCCATCCAACTTCAAGCTTCGATTCTTCGGCAGGTTTTGGATCATTTCAGCTCGTCGGTTGGTACGCTCAGTATACTTCCGCTGCATTGATTGCTATCGGCGAAAGCCTAAATGTATCGAGCCTGTCATGGGCGATCTCCCACCGTCGCGAGTCCATTAACACCGTTAAGCAGTGACCCCAACGAATTCGACGTTTTGACCCCTGGTCACTTTTTGATTTTTGGCCCATTAACCGCGGTGCCTGGACCCGATTTCTCGGACCACATCAATCGATTGAAACGATAGGAACTTTTGCTACGAATGCAGCGTGATTTGTGGAAGCGTTGGAGCGCAGAATACTTGTCGACTCTGCAAGCACGCGCTAAATGGACCAAATCGAACCCTAACATCGAAACTGGAACTCTGGTCCTCATAAAGGAAGAAAATGCCGCGCCTATGACGTGGATGCGCGGGAAGGTTGTTCGTACATACCCGGGTATAAAGACAATGTTGTGCGTGTAGTGGACATTTTGACTCCATCGGGAAAAACAATTCGAAGACCCGCGATCAAACTTGCTCCACTGCCAATCTAATAGACCCACTTTTAATTTTTTGTTTCCATGTTCTTTGATGTTTGGTTGTTAAATGTCTTAAAAAAAAATCAAGTTTTGTTTAATAATTTCGTTTTTTTTTGGTATTGCATTGACGCGCAAAATCCTGTTTAAAAATTGTTTTCGCTGTACTGAAACATGCGTTTCAGGGGGGGGGGGCAGTATGTTTGGTAAACCTGACCACTCCCGCTATTTTTTTTTTTGTATGATGTAATCCCCACCCTCGCGGGGGTAATCAGTTGGCGTGTGAGTGTAAAAAAAAAAGTACATGTTTGTTAGTTTAAGTAAGAGTTAAGTAAGTTTAAGGAAAAGTAAGTTTAAGTAAGTAAGTTTAAGTAAAACTAAGTTTAAGTAAAGTAAGTAATAAAAGTAAGTAAGTAAGTAAGTAAGTAAGTAAGTAAGTTTAAGTAAAGTAAGTAAGTAAGTAAGTAAGTAAAGTTAAAGTAAGTAAAGTAAAGTAAAGTAAGTAAAGTAAGTAATGAAAGTAAGTAAGTTTAAGTAAAAGAGTACATGTTTGTTATATTGTTTGTCTTGTCGCGCATTTGTGCCGTAATTAGTTTACAGTGATTTGAATCGTCTTGAAATTCGGTCCAGTACGAGCCAGTACCGGATATTTTTACACAGTTCATTTTTTTGCCTTTTCGTAAAGTAACAAAGCCCATTTCCGTTGTTCTGGCTCACTGAAAACCCAATTTCGGGGTTGCTTCTGTTAGTTTCTGGGAAACTAATTTTTCGGGGTTGGCTAATTTAAAACCCAATCTTGAGTATTTTTGTTACAAAACAAAAACAAAAACAAAACGTTTTTCACGTGTCTGGCTCAATAAAAAAAAAAAAAAATATCTCGGATACCCCAACATTTGACGGAAATTGTATGAAATCCCAATTTCGAGGGGATATAACTATTTCGAAACCATAATCACGTTGTTTTAGCAAACTAATGAAAATATCTTCACGATTCTGCCTCATTGAAACGCAAATCTCGTGGGATTTGCTCGCTATAAAACCAATTTTGGGGGCCCAAGATCACTAAAACACTAATTTCGCGGTGTCTTCTCGCTGAAGAGGTGAAACCCGGGTTATGGCTTGCGGAAAACCAAATTTCGTGGGGTTACCTCATTGAAATGATCCATTTCTAATAATTTAGCCCACTAAAAAAAACAAAAAACTATTTATTTATTTAAATAAGCATGCAGTTTAGGCATAGGAATGCATCTCACGTGAAGCTGCCCACCCCTAGATCAAAGCTGGATACGCCACTGCCAAGAATTAGCGTTTATTTTCTTCCAAATTTGCTTTCTCAAATTTATTCGCGAATTGGCTTTTTTTAGTTTTTAGCTGTAATAAGTGTTTTTTCTCAATTAGCGTTTTTCACGCATTTTAGTCGACTTTATGAGTTTAGCTCGATTTTAGCCACGAATTAGCAATTTATTTCGGTTTATCCATGAATCAGTACATTTCACTCCGTGAATTTCACAACCGTTGGAAACCGTGAATTTTTCAATTTTGGCTATGAGTGTGCGCTTTTTCTTCGTTTTAGCCGCGAATGAGCGCTTTCTTTATCTCTTTTTTAGCCGCGAAGTTGACTCCGGAAACAGTGAACTTCCTATTTACCCATTTTATAGCTGTGATTGAGCACTACTCCTTAATTTTATCCACGAATTAGTGTTTTTTCAATTTTATCCACCAATTCATATGGCTGAATTTTACCCCCCCCCTGCCGAATCAGCGCATTTTTATGCGGAAGGGCCCATATTCTCAATTTTAGTCACCAAATAGCGCTTCTTCTCAATTTTTAACAATCAGGGTGACGTCGGATAATTAATTCCGTTACCAATTAATAATACAAGTCGCCCACCCCAGGGAAAAATTTCCAAGAGATCTCTACACAGAAAAAAAAGGAGCCCTCCAGGTGGTGGAAAAGTCGGAAAGGGAACCACCCACCACCCAACGGTGAACCCACTGAGCCACCCGAGCGGGTGGGAGTGGGCGGAATCCACCCACCGACTATATAACCCGAGCGCCGGCACTCCAATAATCACTTCATGTCGAGAAGTCAAACGGGAAACACCTCAGCAACCTGGACCAGATCTTCAGCCTGCACTTGGACCACTCGACTGGGAAACAGTACGACCCTCCAGCGGCTTCAACGACTGGGAAGTCCACAACCCATGACGATCCGGATGTACAACAGCGACGACGCAGTCTTCCCGAAGCGAAGGATCGCTCACCAAAAATCACGCCGTACGGGAAAACGTCCAGCGGTCAATTGAGACGACTCTTGACCGTTCGTGACGTCACACCCTACCAAGGCATCAACGGGCAAAGCCTATTGGGAACCTTTCCGGCCCTTCAGTGATTAGATCCTGACCGGTTGGTATAAGGCTGACCCTGACCGAGGCCTCTTACCCTATTTTGTTTTATTTTACGACCAGTGGTGCGGATAACCTTACGGGAACCTTCCAAGTTCTACTCCGTTGAGAAGACTCCGGACGCTTGTTGAAGTGGACACCCTATTGCGGATCAAACCGCCCCTGGTTCAAGTCGTTTCAAACCGGACGCATAGATCCAAGTAAATCGGACGGATAACCTTACAGGAACCTTCCAAGCTCTACTCCGTTGAGAAGACTCCGGACGCTTGTTGAAGTGGAAACCCTATTGTGAACCTGACCGCCGATAGGCATCCGTGCCAGACCGTAGAGAAGACTCCGGTTATTCTTTTTATTCATTCCCTTAACCTCGGTGGAGCTTGATAGATACTACGGGGCTTAGCGACACTTGTGTCTGCCCCAGAATTCATCGAGTAAGACCGATCCTGTCCGAACCTTTCCCTATCCTTGCCAAACTCGGCAAAGAAGACGCTGGGGACAACACCAAGGGACGCTAACGGACGGTTAGCTCAACAGGCTACCCATAGCCAGTGTATTTTTTTCTTTTTTCTGACCAGTGGTGCGGATAACCTCACGGGAACCTTCCAAGCTCTACTCCGTTGAGAAGAATCCGGACGCTTGTTGAAGTGGACACCCTATTGTGGATTAAACCGCCCCTGGCTCAAGCCGTCCTAAACCGGACGCATAGCTCCAAGTAAATTGGACGGATAACCTTACGGGAACCTTCCAAGTTCGACATATCCGTCGAGAAGACTCCGGGCACTTGTTGAAGGAAAACCCTATTGTGGATTAGACCGTCACTGTTAAAGTCGTCATACACTTGACGCATATATAAAACCGGACCGGCAGGATAACCTTGCGGGAACCTTCCAAGTTCGACACATCCGTTGAGAAGACTCCGGACGCTTGTTGAAGGGAAACCCTATTGTGGACCTGACCCCCACAATTTTCAGCGTGTCTGCTCCAGAATTCATCGAGCAAGACCGATCCTGTCCGAACCTTTCCCTGTCCTTGCCGAACCCGACGAAGAAGACACTACGGACAGCACCAAAGGACGCTAACGGACCGTTAGCTCGACAAGAGGATCTGCAACAGCGCCAAGGGACGCTACCAGACCGACAGTCGCGAGTTCCACGCACCGGAACGACAAGAAACCATTAAAGAAAAGAACTGTTATTATTTTTTCCGAATCAAAAGTTGTAAATCAGTTGTATTATACTGAGAATATATTGGGGCCTGTTACCCAAAGCAAACAACAGGTAGCGACCGTTAATTTCTTGCATCTTCAACCCTCATCTTCGGGTCGTCCGAACGACCCTCATTAAGCCACACCGCGTCAAGGGTTTATCACTATTTTGACTGCAAGCTAGGTATTAGCCTCTCGCGCCTTCATCGTTGCTTTACTGGCTAGCTCCGAATCAAAAACTTTAAACCCTGGCACCCCGTCGAACGTCAGCTGGAATCGCGCGATTTCAGCTGAAAACACTCATTGTGTTGTGTGTTGGTGCCTTACCAATGAAAATCGCGCACGCCGCTGCTATAACACTGAACCCACTCTAACGCTAAAATCGTGCGGATCCCGCCCGTTCGATCAATACGTTGGTCGCATATCGATAGAAGATGAAGATGATCTTCCCATTATATTGGAAAAAAATGTCAGAAGGATCCGAGGCTCCCATTGACGCGGGCCCCGGGCCCAGACCCGTCGAGCCCCCACCTAAAGACGGCACTGGTTAAATTTGATTTTTATGGTTCCGAGTTAAAAATACTTGGAAGACAAAATTGGAGGACGAATACATCAAGATAACAAAATTTGTCAGAAGTTCTAATTAATTAATTAACTAATCTTATATAGCTAAAACCAAGAAATTTGGATCTTCATTATGCAAATGTTTCCTTGAATTTGAGTTTTAAACGAGACAAGCCCACGAAATTGGTTTTTCAAAATGGCGAACCCCACGAATTTCAGTTTCGCTAAATTGGGGTAGGAAATTACACGAATCCGTGAAATTGGTGCAAAATTTGAAACATTTGGTTATGGAAGAGCTTCGTGAGAACGTGATGGATAAGATCTGTGAAGGCGAAACGTGAACAAGGGACGTTTCGGTTTCTTGTTTATTATATGCGAGCGTGAGAGATGTTCGAAGATACAGAGACGAAAAAGTAGGAAAAAAAAAGAGGACACTTCTGATCTCCCACCGGACCCACGAATAATGGGCCCGGACGTCCCAGGACGCTTCAAAAAAGTAGGGCATGTCCGGGGAAAGTAGGACGTCTGGTCACCCTATTTCTGGAAACAGTTAAAACATTTGAGTTTCTGAGGTTTAAGAGCAGCTAAACGGTTGTGTAGGAGCGTTTTCTGGTTGTATCTTGTCCTATTATGTTTCTGCTATTCGTATTTTGTTTCTGCCTGAGTGATCATAGGAAGGAGATGGTGGACAGAAAGCTTTACGTCCCTTGTGTGTTATCGGGAAGCAAAATACGTTAAACTGAACCCCCTTTCCCCCATCCTATTCATCTTGAAATTGAAATGTAGTGTAAGGTTGTATCAAGAGCTTACCAAGTGAATCCGTCGCAAACAAGGCTTTATATCGAAATCAGACTGTTGTTTCGCCAATTCATACTGCTCGCAAAGCCCCACGCCTTCGAAGGTCATAAAAGAGGCAATTTCGTACGACAGAACAGGGCTGAACGTATTAGAAGAAACATCATTAGCTGACACCACCTCCCTCCCTATCACTCCCCCCCCCCCTCTATAACCACACACCACCAACCTGATATTTTCAAGATCCAATTCAAGTTCGACGGCGAATTTCAAGAAATAGGTGACCAACCAGAAAAAATGTGACGTGTCGATGAAAACGGCTTGATTCATGTTGAGGATATAGTCCCTGAGATCTGTGACTAGGGTTGAGGCTCCTTTTAGGAGAAAGTCGACGGTGAATTCTTTCAAAAGGTGGGTTATGTCTTCGTCGGTGGGGGTGTGATGAAGAAAGGCTTTCATGTTCATCCTAGGGTAGGGGAGCAGCCGTGGGTGGGCGGGGGTGGGGGTTAATTAGATAAATTAGTTGAAAAAAATTCGACGATATTTTTACATGTTTTTCCTGCTGCGGCGATTAAGTTTTTTCCGTTTAATTTCCTCTTTTTCTTGAAGTGTCAGCACTGGTTTTCCGTTCGAGTATCTACTTTTCTGAAGCATATTCCCCGGTTTCAGATGAACGGGTTTCATTCCTCTGAAAAATTAGGCAAATAATAAACAATGTCCATCACCTGGGTGGGAGGGGGCGGGTTGAAATTCAAGGGTTACCTACCTGTTGAAACTATCACAATCGTTACTTGAAGTTGAGAACACTTCCTGATTCTCCAACTGAGTCACGTACCCACAGTCGGATGTTTCCGACGACGTGCACTCCATTTTGTCGGATTTATCCGCAAGTCGTCCTTTAGAATCTGCCTAAAATATGAAGAAACGGCATAAAAAACTCATTCGAACGTGTTTTTTTTTTTTGTTTAAAAAAAACGCTAACGTGATGAGCTTTAGTGGAACTGACTGGTTTGCCCACTTGTTTCCTATTGGGCGCTGCGTTTTTCTTTGTGTTTTGATGAACGCTTTTTTGAATTTTCTGAAAATTTTCACCGTTTTTCCTGTCAGACCCACTGTTGTCAGAAGAATCGGACGTTGGATCGGATGTGACCATAGACGAAGACGAATCACCGCCACTGCCCACCTCCTTTTAAACGAAACGCATCGTACAATGACCCTTCCAAGACAAATCGAAAAAAAAAAAAAAAAAAAAAAATTGTTCAGTACGGGTGGCGAAGTGTTGCTCTCGTTGTCTTCAGAGCTCTCGCTGAGCACCGTCGCTTCGAACCAGGCGTTGAGCAGTTTTTGTAGCGTAGCGACGTGTTGATCTTTGTACATGAGAGCGACGAGTTGAACGATGGCGAGGCCCCAGTGTTCGCGATTTTTAATCGTCATAAGATCGACGAGTACCTTATTTAAGCGACAGCGTTTCGTTTGATTTGATAAGGCTATAAATCGGTGGTGAAGGGCGCGGGGGACAAGGGTTTACCTTATCAATATTTTGAGCAAACAAATTCCAGAGAATTTTATTTTGACTCGAAGTGGACCCCGCGGAAATAGGGCGTGACTCCGGAATGTGAAGGATGTTCCTCAGAAGCATCACGCTGTCGTTAATTGTTTGACAATCGTCTTGAGTAGTTTTATCCCCCTGAAAAAATGTAATTAAGACACAAAGTCAACACACAGGTCGTTTTAGACAAGTGGAAAACCATAAAAACATACTTTTTCTAAAATATCTTCAATGTGATCAATAATTCGCCTTGTAGTCTTAGGATCCAAAAATATATCCTTACAGGAAAAAAGGAGCCATCTCAGCTCCATGATTGTGTTTCGTCCGGCGTCCGTCTTGGACATGACTTCCGCTGGTAAAAGGCATTCAACGGGAGTCGTTAAATTTGCAAGAATTCTGAAATAACGGCAAAATCGTGTCAAGCTCATTTCATCAACGCAAAGCTGATAGAAAAAAAAAAAACAAAAAAACTTACCGAATTGTTGTGTCGATCACTTTTCGATCGTCTTTAACGTTATTCAATAGAGGAATTAAATCCTAGAGAAAATGAGGTAAATCGTGTTAAAATTATAGTCGAACCACAGAGATTGGAATTAGCTACTTTTTGTAAAATGTGCGAAAAACCGACGGTTCGCCGAAAAGTTCTCAATGTGCGGTCCTCTAGAGACAGTTTTGTGAGAATGTCGTCTAAAATCGCTAAAAAAAACAGAAGGAAATCCGGAGGTTTTAACGAGCCTTTTGTCTCTGTGGACTTGATTTGTTTTTTTTTTTACCTTGACAGTTGGGGTTAATGTTGAATCTGTCACCGACTTGGGTGCCAACGGATTCAATCATGTTATGAATGCCGTGATTCACCACTAGCCACTCCATTTTTTTTTTTTTAAATTACGAGCTGGAAATACGAAAAATGTCGACTATTTAGTTCATGGGCCTAACAGCCAATGAGATTTGGGTGGGCGGTATGTTTTTTCGGAGGGTCGAGTGGGTGTGGGTTTTAGTTTGTACTTGTAAACGACGCTCACGTGCGCGGGTGCACACGGTGACGCGCACGCACCATTGTATAGAACGAAAAGAATTGGTTTAAAAATTTGACTTTTAAATACTTATTGATAAAGTTTATTATGCAATACAAAACGTTCGTTACACCGAACGAGGCGACCACAATGATGTGTGGCGCCCAGTCACCCAACCAGCAAACAAACCTCCAGACTTTGCGGATCACTCGGGGGCCACAAATCCGTGGAAAAGTGGCTGAATTCAAGCCGCATGTGCACGCTACACGGTCATTGTAATAATCATATTTATCAGTGCAAGTTGTAAATACAAGGTGGAAGGGGATAAGTGTGACAAAAAAATTTGGGTGAAAGTAGACCTCATTTGGGACCGAAATCACCATACACACCATGGTCCGAAAATCAAAACCCTTCGAGATATGATTTTTTAGGGATGGAATCGGGCCGGGCAGGGCCGGGCCGGGCTTCGACTCAAAATCGGCACGGCCCGAGGCCAGACGTTTGCGGCCCGGCCCGAAGCCCGGCCCGAGTCTGGAAACTTCGACCCGATTTTCGGGCCTGGCCGGGCCAGCCCGAGTTTTTTACGCTTGCATAAATAGAGCATAAATCTGCACTCCAATGCAATGGCTAAAAAACCCGCATTCCACCAATCACATGTACTTCGAGAGCGAGGAAAAAACACCAAATACGTGAGGGAGAAGAATTTTTCACAAAAGCACGCCTTTGCCTTGAACAAACGCTCGCTGTGTGGCTGTTGAGCTTTTTCGGTTCACACACTCTGGTGGACATTTCTCCCACAAGTCGACAACCTTTTAGCGCTACAGGGGGGGGGGGGGTTAGACTCTAGACTCACGGCTCCAAGGGTAGCACAATAAGCTACCTATAGGCTTCCTTGCTAAGGGGAAATTGCCCCCGTCCACCAGATGAGATTGACCAGACGTAGACTTGAGCTTTTTGGTGAAAAGAGGTAATCTCTCCATGTTTAAAGAGTCTTTATTTCTTAATTTGTGACCGTGGTTTCGGTCGACTATACCATCTTCAGATAAGGTTTAGGGCGTAAAAACCACTCTCGCCACATGAATTTTACTAAAACGAGCCGTGATCACAGGCTACACATGAGCCTGTCGGATTAGCCTGTGATCACTGCTCGTTTTACAGAAAGTCGTGTGAAGAGGGTGGTTCTTACGCCCTAAACTTTGTCTGAAGATGGTCCAGCTCTAGTGGACCGAAACGATGGTCACGAATTAATAAAGACACTTCAAACGTGGAGAGATTAGCCTTTTTCACCAAAAAACTTGAGTCATCCAAACTGCATCAATACAATGAGACGATCAATGAGATTGAAAAACGCTCGTCTCCAGGAAATTCCGCACTCGCGTATGATCTTGCTTTCCTACATAAGTCGTAGAAAAAGCGAGAATTTTCAATAGTGATGAGCAAAAATGGTCTTGTCTTCTCGCGAGACTCTTGAAGCAAGACCAAGACGCAAGACCGAGACTCTCAAGTTTGCAACCTTCAAAACCTTGTGCTCAACTCGTGGCACTCGAAAACCCACGAAATTCCATCAATTTTTGAGGTTGTTAAACAAAAATACCAGAAGAAAGCGTTTTTCGAGCATGACCACAGTATACATTGTTGAAGCCAACTAAAATGCGCTACAATTTAAGACCAGTCCGAGCGTGTATACTAAATTTATCCAAGGAAGTGCTGGTATTTCAGGAGTTTTTACTTCTATTGATTATTTTAGGCCAAAAATGGATCACTATTATGCGTACGCTGCTACAAGTAACATCGGGAAAACGATCAGTCGAGTTGTCTGAGCCCCCAGAGCTCCAACAACGACCGCACTTCGCACAATGAATGTATCGTTCAACAATTTTCCTGCTGAAGGAAAATTGAAATAAAACTGGCTGGTCGTCCTAGGGACGAGCAAGAATGAAACACCCGGCAGGATAAAACATTTATACGGAACTTGGGGCGCTTTGGAATGCCAGCACGACAGAACCGGTTTTGCCTCGTACATAAGTGGATGACTTTGTCCCGTCTTTAATATTGACACAAATCTCGTGCTGCAGACAGTCCAAAATTGATGTCGAAAGGCCCAGGGCGAAAACACTTAAACTCTCGTGCTCGCAGATCACTAAACATTCTACCAAATGAGTCGACTTGAGGATTGCGGATCCTTCGTTGAGAGGACGTTAATAATCCCGAATGAATTGTATTATTCGTGGGGAAATTAACAATTTCGGAGTCATGTTCGTTTGAAATGCATTCAACTAGCTGTCGAATGCTAGTAGCGAATAAATATAGAAAAATTAAACTTCCTGCTGATATCAGTAAGAACAAATTGTCACACAATCATTTACAAACCTTGAATATAACTTCCTTACCAGTCACCAGTAGGCAGCCACTCCGATTTGACTCGCGCATAGGACAGGGTGACTGGTACTTGGTTGAGCAAAATAATAGGGGTGATTAAACATCCGAAATGCAACAAAAATTGTCTTGTGACCTAGGGTCCAATTTCCCTCCCTAGTCGAGATGCATGACCACAGTATACATTGTTGAAGCCAACTAAATGCGCTACAATTTAAGACCAGTCCGAGCGTCCTACGTTTGTTATTTTCGGAGATACAGCCAATCAAGAAATATGTAATATCGCCAAAAAGCGAGGTTTTATTGATAGCGTTATTTTTCAAGATCCGTAGCACTCAAACATAATGGTCCTACAGAAAATCCACGCGATAATAATTCGTAGGCAGTAGCTCAATTTGAATCTGACGCTATTGCCTAAAATGTATTTTCGCGTGGATATTTCTATTCGCCGATCAAACGGGCTGTAGATAGCGCTCTTATCATTCATATTAAGGTTTGTACTTGGGGAGGTTTTGTTTAAATTTAACAGGCTTCAGTGTGTGTTTACTAAATTTATCCAAGGAAGTGCTGGTATTTCAGGAGTTTTTACTTCTATTGATTATTTTAGGCCAAAAATGGATCACTATTATGCGTACGCTGCTACAAGTAACATCGGGAAAACGATCAGTCGAGTTGTCTGAGCCCCCAGAGCTCCAACAACGACCGCACTTCGCACAATGAATGTATCGTTCAACAATTTTCCTGCTGAAGGAAAATTGAAATAAAACTGGCTGGTCGTCCTAGGGACGAGCAAGAATGAAACACCCGGCAGGATAAAACATTTATACGGAACTTGGGGCGCTTTGGAATGCCAGCACGACAGAACCGGTTTTGCCTCGTACATAAGCGGATGACTTTGTCCCGTCTTTAATATTGACACAAATCTCGTGCTGCAGACAGTCCAAAATTGATGTCGAAAGGCCCAGGGCGAAAACACTTAAACTCTCGTGCTCGCAGATCACTAAACATTCTACCAAATGAGTCGACTTGAGGATTGCGGATCCTTCGTTGAGAGGACGTTAATAATCCCGAATGAATTGTATTATTCGTGGGGAAATTAACAATTTCGGAGTCATGTTCGTTTGAAATGCATTCAACTAGCTGTCGAATGCTAGTAGCGAATAAATATAGAAAAATTAAACTTCCTGCTGATATCAGTAAGAACAAATTGTCACACAATCATTTACAAACCTTGAATATAACTTCCTTACCAGTCACCAGTAGGCAGCCACTCCGATTTGACTCGCGAATAGGACAGGGTGACTGGTACTTGGTTGAGCAAAATAATAGGGGTGATTAAACATCCGAAATGCAACAAAAATTGTCTTGTGACCTAGGGTCCAATTTCCCTCCCTAGTCGAGATAATAGATTTTTTTTACGTTTTTCAGCACATCACTGGTTTTCGCAACAAAAACAGCTGTAACTTGGGAAGCATGCGTCCTAGGTTAAATCCAACGACACCAATGAAAAGAGCACAATTTTTTCTGTGTGAGTAAGGACATTTTGTCCAAAGTTAGCGAAAGATTCTTGGGGTAAACTGGGAAAATATCAGGATATTTTAAAAAATGTCAGTTTTTGACAACTGTTCAAAGCTAGACTACAATAGCCATGGTGCTCCCAGCGTGCGGCAAATTCCTCTAAAACTGTATGAAGTAACTTGGTTTAATACTTCATGCTTATTTTACTCCTGTCCTTCGCAATGTTTTGAGAAAAATCCATTGTTATAACAAAAAACGAGGCAATCATGCCCATTTTGAGTGCCTAAAAGAAGATACGAAAGCTATTTCAAAAAAATGTTTCCAGCTTATTCCACTTTTATTTGTCTGTCCTCATAGATTAGCATAGGAAAAGTGAATTAAGCTAAAAAAAAAAAAGTTTTGGGAATGGCTCTTGATCTTCTTGTAGGCACTCAAAATGGGCCTAATTGCCTCATTTTTTTGAGTAACAATGGATTTTCATCAAGAAATTGCAAAGGACAGGAGTAAAATAAGCATGAAGTATTTGTGATGATTATATCTTCATTAATTATTGTTACCCACATGTCAAATTGTTGAGAATCATTCGATGTCTAAACTTTGTTTAATGAAGCCTTTATGAAAGGTCTAATTTATTAAACAAAGTTGTTTTTTTTCTCTCTCTCTCGTGCAATGGAAAGTAATCATAATGAATCAGCCGCTCACGATCGCTTCTTGCAAATCTTGAAACCTGACAAGTTCTGTTCTTTACCAGAGTCACCACATGCATCAAAAGAATGGAGACACTGGAGAAGAACGTTTACTACGTTTGTAGAGAAGAACGTCTCTGAAGAACACAAACTGGATGCGCTGGTGAATCTCGTTTCGCACAATGTTTTCGAATTTATAAGCGAATGCGAGACGTACGCAGCTGTAATGGACATATTGAATGCTATTTTCACTCCGAAGAAAAACGTCCTCTTCGCCAGACACGTTCTTTCTAATCGTAAACAACAGCCCGGAGAATCAATCGACCTTTATTTACAAGTCTTGCGCGCCTTAAGCAAGGACTGCGAATTTTCAGCTGTTGACGCTAGAAATTACTGTGATGAATCGGTCCGCGATGCCTTCATAAACGGAATTTCATCATCGCAAATTCGATAAAGAATTTTAGAAAAGAATTCTTCAACTTTGAAAGAAGTCGAAGACATCGCTCGCTCTTTAGAATCAGCTCAAAAGAACTCCGATGCATTCAACCTGTCTGAATCTTCTACACTTCACTGCAGTGGAATTGAAAGTCTGCAAGGAAGTTCAACGGAAAAAGAAATTTCGTCTACGATTGCAGCGACTGAGCGACGCTCTCAAATTAAATGTTATTTTTGTGGAAACTCCCGACACCGTTCTCGCCAAGACTGCCCCGCATTAGACGCCATTTGCAGAGCCTGTTCTAAAAAAGGACATTTTCAAAAAGTTTGTCGTTCGGTTAAATCTGTCGCAAAGACAGCTTCGGCATCCATCACTCTGGCAGCAACAAACTCGACCGGCGTCCTTTCTAAAGCCATCGTCGGTGGCAAAATTAATGGCTCTCCGGTCGACATTTTAGTCGACACTGGGAGTTCTGACAGTTTCATCAGCAGTAACTTTGCGGCAAAAATTAATTTAACATTACACCCAGAAAAAAGAACTGTGAGCATGGCTTCATCATCGCTTCTCTCGTCAATCTCAAAATATGCTTTGGTCACTCTCGAAGCAATCGACCACACATACTCGAACGTGAAACTCATGGTTCTCGAAAATCTTTGTTCCGACGTTCTGATCGGACACGATATTTTGAAACAACACTCCAAAATGAGCATGGAATTCGGCGGCTCGAAAGAACCTTTTTCGGTTTGTAACGTGGCTTGTGCGAACGTCCAACCAGCCGAGCTATTCAAACATTTGAGTCTAGACTGTAAACCTATAGTCACTAAGTCGCGTCGGTACTCAGAAGAAGATGACAACTTCATTCGTTCTGAAATTCAGAAGCTTGCCCATGACAGCGTCATTCAAAAAAGTACTTCTCCTTGGAGAGCCCAGGTGCTCATTACCAAAAATGAGAATCATAGAAGACGACTGGTAATTGATTGTTCCCAAACCATAAATAAATTTACATTTCTTGACGCCTATCCTCTTCCGAACATTGAAAATTTAGTCTCAAAAATAGCAAAATTTAATATATTTAGCACGATCGACCTTAAAAGCGCCTATCAACAGATCCCAATACGATCAAATGATAGAAAATACACCGCCTTCCAAGCATGCGGCCAACTCTGGGAGTTTTGTCGTATTCCATTCGGCGTGACAAACGGTGTGGCTTGCTTTCAAAGAACGATGAATGAAATCGTATCAAAGGAGGGACTTGATGGAGTTTTCGTCTACTTGGATGACATCACGATAGCCGGTAAAGACCAAGAAGATCACGATGACAACTTGAACAGATTCCTCAAAACACTCAATAAATACGGCTTGACTTTGAATTTGGATAAGTGTAAATTTTCAAAAACTTCGATTTCGTTGCTTTGTTACCAAATATGTAACAAAACTATTCGTCCCGATCCCGAGAGATTAAAACCACTAAACGACATGCCTCTATCTGCCAACGCTGCAGCTCTTAAGCGAGTGCTGGGAATGTTTTCTCACTACTCAAAATGGGTTCCGAAGTTCTCTGATCGAATCAGACGTTTGGTTGACTGTAAAACTTTTCCGATTCAAGAAAGCTCCGTTGAAGCAGAGGATTTTATGCAATTAAAGAAACTCATTTCTCAGGCTTTTTTGACGACAATAGATCCGAACGAGGTATTAGTAGTGGAAACAGAAGCTTCAGGTGTCGCGATTGCTGCAACTCTAAGTCAAAATGGACGACCTGTGGCGTTTTTCTCAAAAACTCTCTCGTCATGTGAACGGCGGCAATCGGCTATCGAACGAGAAGCGTTAGCTATTGTTGAATCGTTGAAAAAATGGAGACATCTTCTATTAGGCCGTCATTTTCAACTCATCACAGATCAAGAAGCTCTATCGTATGCATTTAATGGACGTGGGGCAAACAAAATTAAAAACGATAAAATAATGCGTTGGCGCCTGGAGTTATCCCCTTATTCATTTGACATTTTGTTTCGCCCAGGAAAAGAAAATATCAAAGCTGATACACTGTCAAGAGTTTGCGGCTCAATCAATTCGTTCAACCACCTAAATGAGTTACACGAATCATTATGTCATCCGGGAGTGACACGGATGTATCATTGGGTGCGGAGCAAGAATCTGCCTTTCTCACTAGAGGACGTCAAGAGAATAACTAAGGCCTGCTCGCATGCGCTGAGGTAAAACCCCAATTTTACAAGGGGAATGACAATCATTTAATCAAAGCTACTTCTCCATTCGAACGATTTAATATCGACTTTAAGGGGCCTTTACCGTCGAACAGTAAGAATCGCTATCTCTTGAATATTATTGACGAGTATTCTCGTTTCCCGTTTTCCTACCCTTGCAAAGACCTCACCTCTCAAACCGTCATTCGATGCCTTAATAATTTGTTTTCTCTGTTTGGTACACCCAGTTACATACACTCCGACAGAGGAAAATCCTTTCTATCAAAAGAAATCACCTCATTCTTGCAAGAAAACGGAATTGCAACGAGTTTAACTACCCCCTACAATCCAGATGGAAATGGACAAATCGAACGGTACAATGGTATTATATGGAAAGCCATTACTCTCGCTCTGAAATCGAAAGATCTTTCTATATCACTCTGGGAACAGGTACTTCCTGAAGCACTGCACTCTATTCGTTCTCTACTGTGCACCGCCACCAACTCTACTCCACACGAACGGTTTTTCGTGCATTTGTGGCGGTCCGTTGATCAAGCAGAGCTCATCGATGCTAATCCCCAATACGCGTTGGTGCGACATGCTGACGGACGGGAATCGACTGTTTCGTTGAAACACTTGGCCCCGAGTGGAAGGTCTCATGAAAACCATAGCACTGACCACTTTGAAACACCTGTGGAAACGGATCCAAGTTATTCTCAGTCGAATTCAGAAGATCCGCTTGACGAAGCTTTTGACAGTCGAACCCTTATTCCTCCTGAGCCGCTATGTCCTTCTCAAACAGATGTCGAAAACCGTTTAAGAAGATCCACTAGGATAAGAAGACTTCCGGTATACCTTAATGACTATGTCTCCAAATGAATTCAGCGGGGGCGAATGTGATGATTCTATCCCCATTAATTATTGTTACCCACATGTCAAATTGTTGAGAATCATTCGATGTCTAAACTTTGTTTAATAAAGCCTTTATGAAAGGTCTAATTTACTACAGTATTAAACTGAGTTACTTCATACAGTTTTAGAGGAACTTGCCAGGTGCTGGGAGCACCATGGCTAATGTAGTCTAGCTTTGAACAGTTGTCGAAAACTGACATTTTTAAAAACATCCTGATATTTTCCCAGTTTACTCAAAGAATTTTTCGCTATCATTAGACAAAATGTCTTTGCTCACACACAAAAAAAGAGTGCTCTTTTCAGTGGTGTCGTTGGATTTGACCTAGGACGCTTACTTCCCATGTTACAGATGTTTTTGTTGCGAAAACCCGTGATGTGCTAAAAATCAACAAATTGATTATCTCAACTAGGAATGGAAATATGACACTCCCTCCACCTTTATTGTGTAGTTCAGTTCAGTTTCAGTCTTGACAGAGTGATTAAGTTGTTAAGTGCGGTTAATAAAAGTTCTTTTTGTCCTGTAGTAACTGTTAAAATTGGTTTGTCAAATAAAAACTTTTTAAAAACCTAAAGTGGCCGACCATTAATTTAACTCGCTGATTCATGAAAACTCAAATGCAAGGTAACAAGGCTGGAGAAAAGCAGGCAGGTCATTAATGTATATTAAGAATATCACAGGCTCTAATATTGAGCCTTGTGGTACACCACAGCTTAGGTTTTGTTGCTTCGACCAGCTACAATAATTTTTGTTTACTTCAACAAATTGAGTTCGACCCGTGAGGTAAGATTCAAAGAGATTTCCCGCAATACCTCTAACTCCGTATGTCCCCATTTTATTCAGTAATAAGCGGAAATCCACTAAATCAAAGGCCACGATCAAATAGCCACGAACCGTTCTTTCCCATCAAGTTTTCTTTTTAATTCATTCGTAAGTTCAAGAATAGCATCGGTAGTTGACTTTTTAGGGCTGTAACCATATTGGTACTCACTAATTAATCCTTTTCTTTCAAGCCACTCAACTAGTCTTACACAGATAGCGTTCTCAAATATTTTGGATAGAATGGGGAGCATTGCCGGAGGACGATAATTACTCAATTTATTTGCATCAACACTCCTTTTCTTGAACAGCGGGGAAATTTTGGCTATTTTCATTTTATTTGGAAATATTCCTTCTTAGAACATTGCATTAATTAAATAAGTCAGAGGCTTCACTATTGTCAACGCAATTCTTTTGATAATATTATTGTTCAGGTATTGATAAGTATTTGAGGTCCTTAGACTTGTTAATATATTTAATATCTCTGTTTCTGTGGCAGGCTGGAGAAAAAGGCTTATACAGGACATTAAGCCCTTAACAAGCATCTGTCAATCATGGGGGCAGTATAGGGGAGCCCGACTGCGAAAGATGTGGGGAGGCTGAGGAAACCGCGTATGCGAGTGTGATGGCTATACGCGGCGGCCAGATACACTATTTTTGGTGACAATAGGATATCCTTCCCCAGCTTCTCAAAGGAGAATGGGACCCGTCTCCTGAGATTGCTGGAAAGGATAAATAGGTTTGAGGAGCCGTACTCTAGGCTCTCCCGAGTCCGGGCCCTAAGTGGGTATGGTGTATGGGCCGAAAGGCTTTTGGCACCTTCGGAGTCGGGAGACCGTCCGAGCCTTCAAAAAAAAAAAAAACCGAAGAGGCGAAATCTTTTTCTTGAACTTTTCCCACTGAACACGGCAATGGAGAATCGATTTGACGGAGAGAACGTCTGCTGGCTTAGTGTCTTTATAAAATAAATGCCGAAGGGGTAGGGTACGACGTCAAAATTACCCCGTTTTTGTCCTTGCTGGCAAATTGAACAACTTTGTCCAATTTCAATCCCTTCGAGTTGAGATCAGCCTTAATTTCATCAGTAGTGATATGATGCGGAAGGTGAACCACGTATCGTGGTCCCGTGTCGTCTTTAGCAGCGTAATTATAGAACTCAATGTTGACAGTCAGCAGATAGTCGCGGCAAAATGCGAAATCGTCCTTGTTGTTTAGCGTATACCAGTATTCTATCTCTCTTTGCTTTAAATTTCAACAATTCTTTAAGATGAGGCTTGATTTTGTCGAGCATCTTGATGAGTGACTAGTAGTAGTATGCGGCCCGGCCCGAAGCCCGGCCCGAGTCTGGAAACTTCGACCCGATTTTCGGGCCTGGCCGGGCCAGCCCGAGTTTTTTACGCTTGCATAAATAGAGCATAAATCTGCACTCCAATGCAATGGCTAAAAAACCCGCATTCCACCAATCACATGTACTTCGAGAGCGAGGAAAAAACACCAAATACGTGAGGGAGAAGAATTTTTCACAAAAGCACGCCTTTGCCTTGAACAAACGCTCGCTGTGTGGCTGTTGAGCTTTTTCGGTTCACACACTCTGGTGGACATTTCTCCCACAAGTCGACAACCTTTTAGCGCTACAGGGGGGGGGGGGGTTGGACTCTAGACTCACGGCTCCAAGGGTACCACAATAAGCTACCTATAGGCTTCCTTGCTAAGGGGAAATTGCCCCCGCCCACCAGATGAGATTGACCAGACGTAGACTTGAGCTTTTTGGTGAAAAGAGGTAATCTCTCCATGTTTAAAGAGTCTTTATTTCTTAATTTGTGACCGTGGTTTTCTGTCGACTATACCATCTTCAGATAAGGTTTAGGGCGTAAAAACCACTCTCGCCACATGAATTTTACTAAAACGAGCCGTGATCACAGGCTACACATGAGCCTGTCGGATTAGCCTGTGATCACTGCTCGTTTTACAGAAAGTCGTGTGAAGAGGGTGGTTCTTACGCCCTAAACTTTGTCTGAAGATGGTCCAGCTCTAGTGGACCGAAACGATGGTCACGAATTAATAAAGACACTTCAAACGTGGAGAGATTAGCCTTTACCAAAAAACTTGAGTCATCCAAACTGCATCAATACAATGAGACGATCAATGAGATTGAAAAACGCTCGTCTCCAGGAAATTCCGCACTCGCGTATGATCTTGCTTTCCTACATAAGTCGTAGAAAAAGCGAGAATTTTCAATAGTGATGAGCAAAAATGGTCTTGGTCTTCTCACGAGACTCTTGAAGCAAGACCAAGACTCTCAAGTTTGCAACCTTTAAAACCTTGTGCTCAACTCGAGGCACTCGAAAAACCACGAAATTCCATCAATTTTTGAGGTTGTTAAACAAAAATACCAGAAGAAAGCGTTTTTCGAGCATGACCACAGTATACATTGTTGAAGCCAACTAAATGCGCTACAATTTAAGCCCAGTCCGAGCGTCCTATGTTTGTTATTTTTGGAGATACAGCCAATCAAGAAATATGTAATATCGCCAAAAAGCGAGATTTTATTGATAGGGTTATTTTTCAAGATCCGTAGCACTCAAACATAATGGTCCTACAGAAATTCCACGCGATAATAATTCGTAGGCAGTAGCTCAATTTGAATCTGACGCTATTGCCTAAAATTTATTTTCGCGTGGATATTCTATAGGACAGGGTGACTGGTACTTGGTTGAGCAAAATAATAGGGGTGATTAAACATCCGAAATGCAACAAAAATTGTCTTGTGACCTAGGGTCCAATTTCCCTCCCTAGTCGAGATAATAGATTTTTTTACGTTTTTCAGCACATCACTGGTTTTCGCAACAAAAACAGCTGTAACTTGGGAAGCATGCGTCCTAGGTTAAATCCAACGACACCAATGAAAAGAGCACAATTTTTTCTGTGTGAGTAAGGACATTTTGTCCAAAGTTAGCGAAAGATTCTTGGGGTAAACTGGGAAAATATCAGGATATTTTAAAAAATGTCAGTTTTTGACAACTGTTCAAAGCTAGACTACAATAGCCATGGTGCTCCCAGCGTGCGGCAAATTCCTCTAAAACTGTATGAAGTAACTTGGTTTAATACTTCATGCTTATTTTACTCCTGTCCTTCGCAATGTTTTGAGAAAAATCCATTGTTATAACAAAAAACGAGGCAATCATGCCCATTTTGAGTGCCTAAAAGAAGATACGAAAGCTCTTTCAAAAAAATGTTTCCAGCTTATTCCACTTTTATTTGTCTGTCCTCATAGATTAGCATAGGAAAAGTGAATTAAGCTAAAAAAAAAAAGTTTTGGGAATGGCTCTTGATCTTCTTGTAGGCACTCAAAATGGGCCTAATTGCCTCATTTTTTTGAGTAACAATGGATTTTCATCAAGAAATTGCAAAGGACAGGAGTAAAATATAAGCATGAAGTATTTGTGATGATTATATCTTTATTAATTATTGTTACCCACATGTCAAATTGTTGAGAATCATTCGATGTCTAAACTTTGTTTAATGAAGCCTTTATGAAAGGTCTAATTTATTAAACAAAGTTGTTTTTTTCTCTCTCTCTCTCGTGCAATGGAAAGTAATCATAATGAATCAGCCGCTCACGATCGCTTCTTGCAAATCTTGAAACCTGACAAGTTCTGTTCTTTACCAGAGTCACCACATGCATCAAAAGAATGGAGACACTGGAGAAGAACGTTTACTACGTTTGTAGAGAAGAACGTCTCTGAAGAACACAAACTGGATGCGCTGGTGAATCTCGTGTCGCGCAATGTTTTCGAATTTATAAGCGACTGCGAGACGTACGCAGCTGCAATGGACATATTGAATGCTATTTTCACTCCGAAGAAAAACGTCCTCTTCGCCAGACACGTTCTTTCTAATCGTAAACAACAGCCCGGAGAATCAATCGACCTTTGTTTACAAGTCTTGCGCGCCTTAAGCAAGGACTGCGAATTTTCAGCTGTTGACGCTAGAACTTACTGTGATGAATCGGTCCGCGATGCCTTCATAAACGGAATTTCATCATCGCAAATTCGACAAAGAATTTTAGAAAAGAATTCTTCAACTTTGAAAGAAGTCGAAGACATCGCTCGCTCTTTAGAATCAGCTCAAAAGAACTCCGATGCATTCAACCTGTCTGAATCTTCTACACTTCACTGCAGTGGAATTGAAAGTCTGCAAGGAAGTTCAACGGAAAAAGAAATTTCGTCTACGATTGCAGCGACTGAGCGACGCTCTCAAATTAAATGTTATTTTTGTGGAAACTCCCGACACCGTTCTCGCCAAGACTGCCCCGCATTAGGCGCCATTTGCAGAGCCTGTTCTAAAAAAGGGCATTTTCAAAAAGTTTGTCGTTCGGTTAAATCTGTCGCAAAGACTGCTTCGGCATCCATCACTCTGGCAGCAACAAACTCGACCGGCGTCCTTTCTAAAGCCATCGTCGGTGGCAAAATTAATGGCTCTCCGGTCGACATTTTAGTCGACACTGGGAGTTCTGACAGTTTCATCAGCAGTAACTTTGCGGCAAAAATTAATTTAACATTACACCCAGAAAAAAGAACTGTGAGCATGGCTTCATCATCGCTTCTCTCGTCAATCTCCAAATATGCGTTGGTCACTCTCGAAGCAATCGACCACACATACTCGAACGTGAAACTCATGGTTCTCGAAAATCATTGTTCCGACGTTCTGATCGGACACGATATTTTGAAACAACACTCCAAAATGAGCATGGAATTCGACGGCTCGAAAGAACCTTTTTCGGTTTGTAACGTGGCTTGTGCGAATGTCCAACCAGCCGAGCTATTCAAACATTTGAGTCTAGACTGTTAACCTATAGTCACTAAGTCGCGTCGGTACTCAGAAGAAGATGACAACTTCATTCGTTCTGAAATTAAGAAGCTTGCCCATGACGGCGTCATTCAAAAAAGTACTTCTCCTTGGATCCCGCGTGCGGCATTTTTTCCGAACTTTCGTACTAAGGCCCCAGGTGGCTCATTACCAAAAATGAGAATCATAGAAGACGACTGGTAATTGATTATTCCCAAACCATAAATAAATTTACATTTCTTGACGCCTATCCTCTTACGAACATTGAAATTTTAGTCTCAAAAATAGCAAAATTTAATATAATATTTAGCACGATCGACCTTAAAAGCGCCTATCATAAGATCAAATGATAGAAAATACACCGCCTTCGAAGCATGCGGCCAACTCTGGGAGTTTTGTCGTATTCCATTCGGCGTGACAAACGGTGTGGCTTGCTTTCAAAGAACGATGAATGAAATCGTATCAAAGGAGGGACTTGATGGAGTTTTCGTCTACTTGGATGGCATCACGATAGCCGGTGAAGACCAAGAAGATCACGATGAAAACTTGAACAGATTCCTCAAAACACTCAATAAATACGGCTTGACTTTGAATTTGGATAAGTGTAAATTTTCAAAAACTTCGATTTCGTTGCTTGGTTACCAAATATGTAACAAAACTATTCGTCCCGATCCCGAGAGATTAAAACCACTAAACGACATGCCTCTATCTGCCAACGCTGCAGCTCTTAAGCGAGTGCTGGGAATGTTTTCTCACTACTCAAAATGGGTTCCGAAGTTCTCTGATCGAATCAGACGTTTGGTTGACTGTAAAACTTTTCCGATTCAAGAAAGCTCCGTTGAAGCAGAGGATTTTATGCAATTAAAGAAACTCATTTCTCAGGCTTTTTTGACGACAATAGATCCGAACGAGGTATTAGTAGTGGAAACAGAAGCTTCAGGTGTCGCGATTGCTGCAACTCTAAGTCAAAATGGACGACCTGTGGCGTTTTTCTCAAAAACTCTCTCGTCATGTGAACGGCGGCAATCGGCGATCGAACGAGAAGCGTTAGCTATTGTTGAATCGTTGAAAAAATGGAGACATCTTCTATTAGGCCGTCATTTTCAACTCATCACAGATCAAGAAGCTCTATCGTATGCATTTAATGGACGTGGGGCAAACAAAATTAAAAACGATAAAATAATGCGTTGGCGCCTGGAGTTATCCCCTTATTCATTTGACATTTTGTTTCGCCCAGGAAAAGAAAATATCAAAGCTGATACACTGTCAAGAGTTTGCGGCTCAATCAATTCGTTCAACCACCTAAATGAGTTACACGAATCATTATGTCATCCGGGAGTGACACGGATGTATCATTGGGTGCGGAGCAAGAATCTGCCTTTCTCACTAGAGGACGTCAAGAGAATAACTAAGGCCTGCCTTGCATGCGCTGAGGTAAAACCCTAATTTTACAAGGGGAATGACAATCATTTAATCAAAGCTACTTCTCCATTCGAACGATTTAATATCGACTTTAAGGGGCCTTTACCGTCGAACAGTAAGAATCGCTATCTCTTGAATATTATTGACGAGTATTCTCGTTTCCCGTTTTCCTACCCTTGCAAAGACCTCACCTCTCAAACCGTCATTCGATGCCTTAATAATTTGTTTTCTCTGTTTGGTACACCCAGTTACATACACTCCGACAGAGGAAAATCCTTTCTATCAAAAGAAATCACCTCATTCTTGCAAGAAAACGGAATTGCAACGAGTTTAACTACCCCCTACAATCCAGGTGGAAATGGACAAATCGAACGGTACAATGGTATTATATGGAAAGCCATTACTCTCGCTCTGAAATCGAAAGATCTTCCTATATCACACTGGGATCAGGTACTTCCTGAAGCGCTGCACTCTACTCGTTCTCTACTGTGCACCGCCACCAACTCTACTCCACACGAACGGTTTTTCGTTCATTTGCGGCGGTCATTCAGTGGAACTTCACTTCCATCTTGGCTTCGGCAACCTGGACCGGTTTTGGTTTGAAGAAATGTCCGGAACAGCAAATACGAGCCTCTCGTTGATCAAACAGAGCTCATCGATGCTAATCCCCAATACGCGTTGGTGCGACATGCTGACGGACGGGAATCGACTGTTTCGTTGAAACACTTGGCCCCGAGTGGAAGGTCTCATGAAAACCATAGCACTGACCACTTTGAAACACCTGTGGAAACGGATCCAAGTTATTCTCAGTCGAATTCAGAAGATCCGCTTGACGAAGCTTTTGACAGTCGAACCCTTATTCCTCCTGAGCCGCTATGTCCTTCTCAAACAGATGTCGAAAACCGTTTAAGAAGATCCACTAGGATAAGAAGACTTCCGGTATACCTTAATGACTATGTCTCCAAATGAATTCAGCGGGGGCGAATGTGATGATTCTATCCCCATTAATTATTGTTACCCACATGTCAAATTGTTGAGAATCATTCGATGTCTAAACTTTGTTTAATAAAGCCTTTATGAAAGGTCCAATTTACTACAGTATTAAACTGAGTTACTTCATACAGTTTTAGAGGAACTTGCCAGGTGCTGGGAGCACCATGGCTAATGTAGTCTAGCTTTGAACAGTTGTCGAAAACTGACATTTTTAAAAACATCCTGATATTTTCCCAGTTTACTTAAAGAATTTTTCGCTATCATTAGACAAAATGTCTTTGCTCACACACAAAAAAAGAGTGCTCTTTTCAGTGGTGTCGTTGGATTTGACCTAGGACGCTTACTTCCCATGTTACAGATGTTTTTGTTGCGAAAACCCGTGATGTGCTAAAAATCAACAAATTGATTATCTCAACTAGGAATGGAAATATGACACTCCCTCCACCTTTATTGTGTAGTTCAGTTCAGTTTCAGTCTTGACAGAGTGATTAAGTTGTCAAGTGCGGTTAATAAAAGTTATTTTTGTCGTGTAGTAACTGTTAAAATTGGTTTGTCAAATAAAAACTTTTTAAAAACCTAAAGTGGCCGACCATTAATTTAACTCGCTGATTCATGAAAACTCAAATGCAAGGTAACAAGGCTGGAGAAAAGCAGGCAGGTCATTAATGTATATTAAGAATATCACAGGCTCTAATATTGAGCCTTGTGGTACACCACAGCTTAGGTTTTGTTGCTTCGACCAGCTACAATAATTTTTGTTTACTTCAACAAATTGAGTTCGACCCGTGAGGTAAGATTCAAAGAGATTTCCCGCAATACCTCTAACTCCGTATGTCCCCATTTTATTCAGTAATAAGCGGAAATCCACTAAATCAAAGGCCACGATCAAATAGCCACGAACCGTTCTTTCCCATCAAGTTTTCTTTTTAATTCATTCGTAAGTTCAAGAATAGCATCGGTAGTTGACTTTTTAGGGCTGTAACCATATTGGTACTCACTAATTAATCATTTTCTTTCAAGCCACTCAACTAGTCTTACACAGATAGCGTTCTCAAATATTTTGGATAGAATGGGGAGCATTGCCGGAGGACGATAATCACTCAATTTATTTGCATCAACACTCCCTTTCTTGAACAGCGGGGAAATTTTGGCTATTTTCATTTTATTTGGAAACATTCCTTCTTCGAACATTGCATTAATTAAATAAGTCAGAGGCTTCACTATTGTCAACGTAATTCCTTTGATAATATTATTGTTCAGGTATTGATAGTCATAAGTATTTGAGGTCCTTAGACTTGTTAATATATTTAATATCTCTGTTTCTGTGGCAGGCTGGAGAAAAAGGCTTATACAGGACATTACGCCCTTAGCAAGCATCTGTCAATCATGGGGGCAGTATAGGGGAGCCCGACTGCGAAAGATGTGGGGAGGCTGAGGAAACCGCGTATGCGAGTGTGACGGCTACGCGGCGGTCAGATACACTATTTTTGGTGACGATAGGATATCCTTTCCCAGCTTCTCAAAGGAGAATGGGACCCGTCTCCTGAGATTGCTGGAAAGGATAAATAGGTTTGAGGAGCCGTACTCTAGGCTCTCCCGAGTCCGGGCCCTAAGTGGGTATGGTGTATGGGCCGAAAGGCTTTTGGCACCTTCGGAGTCGGGAGACCGTCCGAGCCTTCAAAAAAAAAAAAAAACCGAAGAGGCGAAATCTTTTTCTTGAACTTTTCCCACTGAACACGGCAATGGAGAATCGATTTGACGGAGAGAACGTCTGCTGGCTTAGTGTCTTTTGTAAAATAAATGCCGAAGGGGTAGGGTACGACGTCAAAATTACCCCGTTTTTGTCCTTGCTGGCAAATTGAACAACTTTGTCCAATTTCAATCCCTTCGAGTTGAGATCAGCCTTAATTTCATCAGTAGTGATATGATGCGGAAGGTGAACCACGTATCGTGGTCCCGTGTTGTCTTTAGCAGCGTAATTATAGAACTCAATGTTGACAGTCAGCAGATAGTCGCGGCAAAATGCGAAATCGTCCTTGTTGTTTAGCGTATACCAGTATTCTATCTCTCTTTGCTTTAAATTTCAACAATTCTTTAAGATGAGGCTTGAGTTTGTCGAGCATCTTGATGAGTGACTAGTAGTAGTATGTTGACGCTCGTCGAGTGAACGTAAAGGAAAGTGGTAAACTCAAAGATCTCAGTTGTACGCGTACAAATGGCAAGTTCAGTGGTGTCTATCAGGGGGGGGGGGGGTTGTGGCTTTTTTTGCAGGATTCACTGGCATCTCCATCAATATCAATTCCCCCACCGATCTTGAAAACCCCAGAAGAAACAAGTTCATGTACAATTCACGAACCATTGGCATCACAAAATCTAACATCGGCCCCATCGTCCTAAAAAATTATCTTCACGCATGAGGCAATACCCGCTTCCGCCGACACGCCTTCAACCCAACAGCAACTGGCACCTTTACTTGCTAACCAACACCAGCTGACAACTTCGATTGATGGTAAATATCTTACGGCAATATCGCCAATGTCTTCCACCACCAAACGTCCAATGGAAGAACGCGACAAAAACGATCCTGCAAAATACGCAGGGAAAAAGCTCAAATCAGAAGAGGTGAACCTTCTTTTGAGATTGGGCCCATGCCAACCGGGGCCTGACTATAATTTTCAAAAGTATTGTGGGAGAGCTTTCCAGCATGCGTGGTTTGCTTCTACTTTGCCAGATGGAGCCATAAAAGTGAGGGAATGGCTCACGTATAGCTGTTCTGCTCAACGAGCTTTTTGTTTATTTTGTATCTTGTTTGGAGGCCCAACGTCTTCCACTGCATGGTCAGTGACGGGGTTCGCCGACTTTCACAACGGGATTCGGGACATTATGAGACACGATCTGCGCAGTCCGATCACACAGAAGCAGAAAAATCTGTTCTCCGGTGGATTCGAGGTGAAAGGATCGACAAGAAAATTTCAGACGCTAGAAATGTTCTTGTTGGAAAAAACATAAAAGTCGTAGAATGCATGATCGACTGTGTGAAATATTTGGCCTCTGAAATGACGGTATTACGGGGACACAAGTCTGATTCTGGCAAATTTCTTCATCTGTTCGAGATTCTTGCGAAGTACAGCCCAGATGCCCGAGTATATCTGGAAAGTCTTGCACACAATCGTAAATATCATTACAGAGCGGCGTCGAATTTGCTTAGCCCCTTAAATCAAAATCGTCTCCTAGACGCAATGAAGTTGTGCGTTACGAAAGAGATTGCCAGACGAGTAGCTGTAAACAAAGTATGGGCTCTAATCGCTGATGGCACCCAAGATGTAAGTAAAAAAGAAATCGTAGCTCTCATTATTCGATATCTCGAAAAATCTGATGGCTTGCATATGCCCCCGACTGCGACGGAACGACTGGTGCATGTATTCGCTCCAGTTAGCTCAACTGGTGCCAGTTTCATTGGCTCTCTGAAGACTTTTGGGATTCCTGTTGAAGACTTGGTGGACCAAAGCTACGATGGTGCTGGAAACATGAGTGGGAAATACAAAGGACCTAAAACGCTGATACAAAACATAGCACCCAAGGCTGAATATGTATGGTGCAAGAGTCATCGCTTTAACTTGGTGATGAATTCAGCATGCAGCTCATCAACAGAATTGAATAAATGTTTAGGGACTTTGGAAGAGCTGCACACGTTCATGTCTGGCTATAAACGTCACGTCATGAGGAAGTGAAAACTAAAGCGCGTGGTTTCAACCAGATTCACGAGTACGAGAGATGCGACTGCCACCGTCATGCAAAGTTTCTCATCAATTATTACAAGCTTAGAAAAAATGTCTGAAGATCATGAAATGAATCAAATAACTATTTCAAGCGCTTCTGGATTACTGAAAAGAATGCACGACATGGCATTCATTGTATCTCTTCACGTACTGAATAAAATATTTTCTACAACAGGTCCCGTGATCGTGTTACTTCAAAAGGTAGCCTTGGACCTCGCTTCTGCGGCGGACATAATTCGTTCGTGTAAAACCTGTTTTAGGAAACTTCGTGCAGACTTTGACAAAACATGGCAAGAGATTTTAAATAATTCAAAGGAATTTGCTAGGAGCCACAATATTGAGCCGGACATAAGCCGAAGGCGTAGAAAGGTCCCAAGAATGTCAGACGAAGTATGCAGAGATGAAACGCCTGGTAAAGAGGAGTATCTGAAGTCAAGTGTTTGGTTCGCTGCTCTCGACTCGCTAATTAGCCAAATGGATGACCGTTTCCCAGAGGATAATTAGTCTTTATTCCAACAAATGAGCTTTTTCACAGAGAAAAGTTTGAAAAATAACATTGATGTCGAAATAACTCAAATCAAGGACTTGTGTGACAAATACAACCTTTGCCCTGAACAAGTAAAACAAGAATTGAACGTTTTTAGAGTTTACTTCCAGGAATTGGAAAAAAAGTGAGTCTCCCGAGGAAGCCGGGAATTAAGTATTTCTAATCTTTGACGCAAATTTGAATTTGTCTCAATTTTAGCCGTAAATTAGCGCTTTTTCGTAATTTTAGCAGTGCAGTAGCTATTTCTAGCCCGTGTATTAGCGAATTTTGTTCATTTTAGCCACGAATTGGCGTTTTCCGATATTTTTACTGCAAATCGGCAATTCATCCATTTTTGACAGTGAATTAGCACTTTTTGTTTCAATTTAGGCTGATAATTAACTTTTCTCTATATTCTAGCCAGAATAATTACTGATTTTCTCTATATTAGCCGCAAATTGACGGGTTCTTTTACATTTTGACACCGCATTAGTAATTTTTTTCAATTTTAATTATATTATGTAGAATAGGGCTTCATCTCAGTTCTAGCCGTGAATCAGTGTTTTTTTTTTTTACTTATAACCAAGAATTTGCCGTTTACCTCAATTTTAGCCACAAAGTTGTTGTCAGAAAGTGGAATTAGAAATTTCAAACACTTTATCCGCGATTATTTTCCTCAATTTTAGCCGTAAATTCGCGTTTTTTTCAACTTGAGCTGCTTTGAAGCGTTTCTATGATCTGTGAATTCGCGAATTACCTTAATTTTTCAGCCACGAATTCGTGATTTCCTCAAATTTTAGCCGGGAATAACACTTTTTCCCAATTTGAGCTGAAAACGAGAGTTTTTATTTATTTATGACAGACTAATTATAGTGAATTTTTCAATATTAGCTGTTTTGTTTTTACACTTCAGTCCAACGTTGGTTTTTCCTTAAATTTTTGCTATGGATTAGCGTTTATTGTTTAGTTTTAGTCTCGAGCAGAAGCTACGCATTTACGTTTTGTCAATTTTTCAAGGTTTAGTGACTTTGTGGGTCGCACTCTCTTCGGTATACAAAATAACGGCCAACGAAAAATTTAGAGATCTTTTTTATAACGACAATGAAAAATTGGGAAAATTCGAACTCGCGATCAAACTGACTTACGTTGTTTTTTTTAACATTATATTTGTTATTTTTAAAAATAAAAATTGAGGTTTGTTAGCTGTTGGCACGCTACAACTTTAACCAATTTTGCGCTTTTAATCAATTTTAGCAGTGCAGTAGGGATTCTTTCGTTTGTTTGGCGATTTTCCTCCATTTTGGCCACGATTTTGCGTTTTCCTCATTTTCAGCTGCAGTTTAGCCACTTTTTAGCAGTCAATTAGCACTTTTTTCTCAGACCCCGGTCCATTGCTTCTTGAAACTCTAGGCGTTTCTCCTGAACGGTAAAACACGCCAAATTTTATCTTATCTAGATGGTGTTAGACGTATATGATGAGTAATTCTGTCGCCGGTATTTTTAATTAATAAATTAATTGATCTGATGTTATCCGGACGACGATGGAAGGGCATAGCCCAACACGATTCGAGTTTCGAGAAGCAATTGACCTGGCTGGAGTTCGGCTTAGCTTATCCCTCGGACTACGCCTCCCAAAGGTGTCTCCGTGGTGCAATTGGCAGCGTCCTGGACCTGTATTCCAGAGGTTGCGGGTTCAAATACCGCCAGGGAGCTATTTTTTTCTCGAAACTCTAATCGTGTTGGGCTATGCCCTTCCATCGTCGTCCTCATAACATCAGTTCAGTTAATTTATTAATTTAAGAATACCGGCGACAGAATTATTCATCATATCCACCTGATAAACAGCTAAAATTCACGGCTGAAGTTAAGGAAAACGCCAATTCGCTGGCACAATCAGAAAAAACTTTAAATCACGGCTAAAATTCGCTAATAGTCAACTGAAATTAACAAAAAATCACTCATCCAGGGCTAAAATTAAGGAAAACGCCAACTATTTGCGAATAAAACAGATAAAATGCGAAATTTTGGCTAGAATCGAGATTTATTGTTAATTCACTGCTATAACATCGAGAAAAAGCTGCGGTGAATCACTCAGCAGGCTCTGGTCTCTGTTATTGAAAAAAAAAACAAAAAAAAACGCTGCAAATTTTGCACGTGGGTTTATTATTCATGAATAGTCAAATCCGGCTTGAAATTACATGAAAATCGACACCCCACACCCTTATGATCTTGAAACCTTTGAAAACCTCTATTTTGGACCCGCTTTTGGCGCATAAAACGCCAGGGAACTTCGCCCTGAGGGAAAAACGCCAATTAATGGTTTCTTGAGGCAACTTCGTGATAGTGACTAACTTTCACTACTAACTGAAATTTTTGGTTTTAAAGCACTGTTTCGCGGATAATATTGAGAAAAAGAGCTCATTTGCCCCTAAAATTAAGGAAAATACACCAATTCTTAAGGCAACCAGCACGGCCAGGTATCTGAAGGCGTATGCGCTACTAAAATAAAGAAAATGCGCAAACTATAAATTTTTTTTTTTTAGACCATTAATTCGAGGCTAAAATTGAGAAAGCGTGCAAGTGTGCTGATCTGTGGGCAAGTACGTGGCAAAATTTTTGTAAAAGTACTAATATTCGCGGCTGATGCAGAGGAAAAGCGCTAATCCATAGCAAAATGCGAAAAAAATCACGAATTTGAGAATAAAAATTCTGAAAAAAAGCGAAATCACGGCCATACTTGAGAAAAATCGCTAGACCGAGGCAATTAAATTGAGAAAAAGCGATGAGAATCACTCAGCAGGTTAAAATTTTAAGCGCTAATTCACGGCTAACAATTTAGAAAATATGTTAATTCACGGACAGTTTGAGAAAACCCCCGAAATTCACAGATGAAATGGAAAAAAATGCGTAAAATCGCGGCAAAGGTTGTCAAAAAGCACACATTTGCAGCTAAAATTAAATGAAATATCAATTTGAGAAAAGTAGGTACTTCGCGGCTGAAACTAGGAAAATGAATTGCTGGTAAAAATTAGGATAGTACGCACACTCGTACCGAAAATGGGTAAAAACGCTAATTCGCGGATAAAATAGAGAGTGAGCTAAAGTAGAGAAAAAGCGTTAATTCCCCGCCTAAAGTTGACAAAAGGCACTAATTTTCAGCTTAAAATGGTGAAAAACATAATTTTCGCCAACATGAAAAAATCTGCGAATCCATGGCTAAAATAGAGTCAAAACTGGACCGAAAAAGGACCCACTCACCCTCAATTTCGTCCTTAAAACTGTCAACGTCGTCGTATAAACTTCAAAAGTTCGAAACGATCAATTTCGTCCTATTAAGGTCCATTTCGTTGTTCTGAACTGTCAAATTCGTCCTTAAAAATGTAAATTTCGTCAGTCGAAGCTGTCGAAATAGGGCGAAAGCCTCCGCCTGGGTCATTCCCCCCTATCCCTATTGTAACACCAAAGTGGTAATACAAAACAGTAAAAGTTGTCGTTCAAAACGGTTAATATAATCCTGAAAACTGTCGCCAATTCCGTCCTCGAAACTTTCAATTTAGTCAATTTTGTCCTTGGAACTGTCAACGACTTTTTTCCCGAAATCTGTCCGTTTCGTTGGAGAACCTGTTAATTCGTCCTGGAAACTGTAAATTTCGTCCTCGTAACTGTCGATTCCGTCGTATTAACTGTCAATTTCGTCCTGGGGGGGGGGGAATTGTAATAGAAAAGTGAAACACGTGTGAGAGAATGAATTTCACAGCTATGTGTTCATAAATTTTGTCTGTCAAAGTCAATCTCACCTCGTCTCAAATGTGTTTCACTTTTCTATTACAACCTCCCTGGAAACTGACGATTTTCGCACTTACTGTCGATTTCGACGTTCAAAACTGTCAAATTAAGGGCCGCGGTGTGTCCGTGGGAGCTAGGGCGTTGCGTTCCAGTGGCCTGGCACCCACGGACACTACACTGCGCGGTCGTGGGTTCTATTCCCGCGCTGGTCAACTAACAAATTTTGGGCCAGCCTTCTGGGTTTTTAGGTTCTCCTTCATGGTAGGAAACACGCCATGGCGATATGGAAATCGATTCTTGTATAAAAAAGGGGCTTGGCACTCAAATATATAGGGTGTCCGACTTTTCATCAATGTCTTGTCTGAGAAGACGTAAAAATCTAACATTTTTAAACCAATCAATAACGATTTTTAACTCAAAACTAACGTTATCTACTTCAAAACTGACGTTTTTACGCAGCAAACCGAAAGTGTTTATGCCTCAACTAAATATTTCACAGCACAACTGGCAATTTTAAACCCCAAGGCTTTACCCCCTTCCCCTCCCCATCAAGATGATTTCACCCTAAAACAGGCTGGTTTAACCCAAACTGATGAAAAATGAGTGATCTTACCAAATCAGACCACTGTGCATTAAAAACTGCCGATTTTAACCCTCAAGTGGTGATTTAACAAAAAAAAAAAAAAAAAAATATTGACTAATCATTGAATAATCAAGGGTAAACTAATATCCCATTTTTCCATGTAATTTTTTTTTTCTTTTGAAGCTCTACTTTTATGAAAGAATATAATAACAATTTAATGGTTACAAAAAATGTATATTGGTTTCACGGAGAACGTTCATGCAACGTTTCATTAACTGAAATAATGTAACGTTTCCAAAGCAATCTTATAAAACGTAACAGTTTCGTTTCAACGATACCAAACTGTCATCGTAGCAAGGAAACGTTTATGAACCGTTATTGTTACGGTACATTGGCAACTGCAACCAAACTGAAACTTGTAAACGTTACAAAAACGTTTTTGTAACAAATATTGCTATATGGGGTGTTCCGCAAGAAGACCTCAGCAGTGACACATTTGGTGCCTCGGACTCAGAAAACGACGAAATCGACGATCCGCGAGAAGAAGCTCGACATTGGAAAGAAATGGGCTTTTTCAATCCATTAAAAATGATATACCAGCTGTCGGCCTTCCCAAATTTGACTTGCTTGTACAAGGTTCTTGCGACTTTACCAGTCACAAGCTGCTCAGCTGAAAGAGCTTTAAGTAAACTTAAAATAATCAAGTCGAGGCTGAGGTCAACAATGAGCGATAACCGTCTGGAAAGTCTGATGATTGTCGCTTCAGAAAAAGATATTTTAGAGACAATTCCAGTGGAAACCATAACTGATGAATTCGCACAAATCTCAGAAGTTCTAAAATGTCTACTTCTTTATAAATGATTTGTTTTACTTCCATGTTATTTTGTACTTCATTCGTTGTTCTATTCACTTCTAAAAATAATGTCCCTGCTATTAACTAGTTACTGCAGTTAATACCCTAATTACAGTTATACTTTTTCGCTTGAAACTTATACGGGCAAAAATATGTCTTATTGTTAATTCCGCGTTTACTCCACTTTCTTTACATGCCCGGGTTTGAGTATTTCGGTGATACATATTATTTATGACACTGAAGCTGCACCATATCCAACGCGTGCGATTTTATGCTCTATTCAAGTAGCATAAAATCTGCGCACAAATCTGTCCGCGGGGGTCAAGTCTTGATCGCTGGCCTTGTATTTCTTTGGAAGCATTCCGACTTGAGGGCACGGGTAAGTAGCTCCCTCCTCCGCAACGAGACTGGTCCGTCTGTGAACGCGATGGATCTGTTCGTGCTCGCCATTGTGAATTGGGCAGTTGAGTGTAATGCCCGTATTTAAGAACGTTCCTTGACATTAAGGAACCCTGGAAATTCATTACAACGGATGTTTTTATTGTGATAAAAACTGTTCTAAACGGCTCCTTGACTCAAGGAAACTTCAAGGAACGTTCGTTAAAATACGGGCCTTAGGTCCATCTATAATTATGAACTTTCCTTGAGCACGGAACCTTTGAAAACAGTTTTGGCCAGAATAAAATAATCTTTTCTAGCAAATTTCAAGGGTTCCTTAATTTAATGTCAAGGAACGGTAATAAATAATGTGGGCGGGCATTGGTCCCTTATTATACCACTTGAAAAACGCTTCTAAAGCGACCGTGGAAACTGATGATTTCTCCCAGCAAACACTGGTTTGTCAGTTACAAGTATTTACGAGAATCTAATAGCGAATTCCATTTGCATGAAATTCTGCACTGGAGAAGTCCATTTCCATCCCTCTCCTCTGAATTAATACGTAATTATATGTTAATGGAGAAGGCGAGCGGAAACGAATCGGGCAGAATTTCATATGCAAGTGAGTTCAAGAATGCGTCCCATATACCTGTTTTCCCCGTCGCATTTAACGCCCCGTAAAAGTACAAACTCACTGGATCCTCTGCGTGTGTGATGAATGCTCATCAATTAGGAACGGTGGGGGGGGGGTAAGCTCTTTTCAGGGGGGGAGTGCCTCCAGCTTTCAGGAGGGGGGGGGGATAGACGCCACTGGGCAAGTTTTAAATAGAAATTTAACTCATTGACAATAACACCGCGTTTCGCGCAACGTTTCTCCTCCCGGCCGGGTCAGCAGGAGCAGGCAACGAATTCCACAAGTGAATGGTAACGTTAACGAGTTCTTAACAATTACGGCTTGTAGCAATACAGGCCAAAACAGCGACAAAAATTGGGGAAAAACGCTGAAAACTGCGCGATAAACCACTAATTCCCGTCCCAAATTGAGAAAATTCCAATTCACGGTTCTTACAGACAAATCGTTAATTAATTCTCTCCGCTGCAACGTTGGTCTTTCATATTTGAACGCGAGTACTGAACTTCCAGTGCAGTCAACAGCCCCTCACCACTCACTCACTAATGATAATATATCGTCGAGAAAGGTCGATCGTCTGTACAGAGGTGTTGTGCGGGTATTTGGTAAACAATTTGGTTTTTCTAGATTATAATACATTTTTTGTGACCGAAACCTGTTTAATTCAGCAACAAATTGTCATAAGCAGATAGCTGGTGGATGGTGGGAGGTTGGCTAGGCTCAGGGGTGTATCTAACGTAATTCCAGGCAACTTTTCAAAAGCAAGTCTTTGCAAATTCCCGAAACTCGTTTATTTCCTAGAATTTCAAAATGAATTCAAGATGGTGAATGTGGAAGAAGGGAGCCCCATTTTATGTTTCTGTTCATAATATCCAGGCCAACCTTTTAATATCTGTACAAATAAAATTGACAGTTTGTGTTTGTGACAGTAGTCATCTTGAAACGATGGTGTAATTGTTTGTGACAGCTTTTTCTAAAAATAATAAAAGACAATATATAATATACCATGTAAAAATGCCTATTCTTGTAATACTGAAGATTATTTATAACTCAATTACTTTCAATCCTTCTTTGGATTTACCTTCTCATAATAAAAAACTACAATACGGGAGTGTATCCAAGCGTACAATCATACAATAGTGAGGTGGTTGAAGGTGGAGTTAACAATTACTGACGCGATTCACCGTTCTTCAGAGGCTTCACATTGACGTCACGGAAACCTGTTTCAGTAAATTAATAGAAAGTTCCCCTTTCTTCGGTACCTATATAATGATATCGAAAAGATCGCCTTGGATAAACGAAATGAGCCAAAGAGTCACGTGTAAAGTTTGCCTTTATTTTTTTCAAGAGTGGAGAATTGTTTTCCCGAGTTTGAAATAGCGTTACGTAAAACCCAGGCATAACTGGGGCGAGTTTTCGAAGAAATTGCTCGCTAGATCCTTTTCAAACGTAACAAGAAAGGCTTGAAGCCCGCCGCTCGAGTGAGTTCAAGTACGGCATTGTTTCACTTAACATTCAATTAACTTTTTTGTCTTAAAGTTGAAGCGATTCACACAACAATAGACTACATAGTTTAGCAAGACTTGGCTCCTTGTTGGCACGCATTGAAAGCGTTGAAAAAGTTCGATCTGTACCGGATATTCGGGACTGAGTTTATGCGTAATTCTGACCAAACATTATCCCGAGGGGTAAAATTGGTAAAAATCAGTTTTCTGCACATGAGCGGTGATTCTTGAGTGAAAAAGAGTGAAATGAGCATAATCTTTTGAACTCGTCTATGGCCTTTAATAGTCTTAAATGCCCCTACACACGTTCCTGTCCTAACGTCCTGTCCTGTCTCCTTGCTAGGACGCTCCTCTACACACGTTCCGACTAAATGTATCCTTTTGGGGGTTCTTGATGAGAAGTGGGAGGTGGGAGCAAGAGAGAGCACAATACAAGAAGAGAGACAAAAAAAAAGAGCCTCCGAAAAGGGTTCGCGCGGGGGTGTGAGAGGGGTCTACATAGTTAAGAAGAACCGTCCGATTGCTCTACACACGCTCCTATCCTGTTTCCAGCGTGGTGGGGTGTTAGGAGACAGGACGGTCGAGACCCTCCTGTCTTCCTACTTAGGACGTCCTGCCGTTTTCGCTTCCTAACGTGCCATACACACGTTCCGATCGTCCTTTCCTTACTTTTTTCCCGTAAGGATAGGAGAAACTATGACTGGAACGTGTGTAGGGGCCTTTAGAGCAGGGCCGGCCATTCTTTTCTTGGTCGTGGACCATAAACCTGGTCGAAAGAACTCAAGCGGGCCAACCATCCACCCCCTACGACTTGAGCACAACACTTTGATCTTAACAAAACGCCGAGACTCTCTGAATAAAACGCACTGGAAGCCTGTTCAACAACTTAAATCACATTAGTTAACGACGGTATACAATAGCATTTTCCATTTGCACAACATTGTGCCCCGGGGCAGCTCATTACAGTGCCGGTCTTAAACATTTGGCGCTCCCTGGCGAATCTTTGACCAACGCCCCCCATGAATATTTATGTTCATCTGTGTTATTTTTGGGATTAGTCCTTGGATAAAATTGAGAAAAAATGTTACTAATAGCGTTTTCCATTTGCCGCTTTGAAGCCGAGCATTTCCACCCGTCTTCTCTGAATTATATCATATGGCAACGGAGAAGACGGGTGGAAATGCTCGGCTCCAGAGTGGAATTTTATGGAAATGGAATCGCCATAATTCAAGGCTGAACAAGTGAAAAAAATCGCGGCTAATATTGACGAAAGCAACGCTAATTGAGGTTATGGGCGTTGGCGCGGGGGGGGGATATGGGGGATAGATCCCCACCCCCAGAGCTACAAGTATACGAACGAAGGAGCACTAGTACCCCATAAAATCTCCAAAAATGAGCGTTACACGTTGAAGTTAGGTTTAGCAGATTTTCTGCACTTAAAGTAGCCCGAAAAAGTCCGAGTACGCCCAGCTTTTTCCTTGGACTTCAGACACAACGCAGTAGGGTACCGAGGTACGAGGAGGAAGGGGGGGGGTTTCGCTCCGGACCCTCTATTAGACAAAAATCGGTAATATTCGTGGCTAAAGCTGCTAAAAAACGTTGATTCGTGGTCTCGCGATTCAACTTCCAGACTAAAATCAAGAAAAAAATCGCTGATTCGCGTTGCATATAGAGGACATTCTTCGGATAAATTGTGGAAATCAACGCGAAAGTGTTGTATTTGGGCAAACCCCGCGGTTAAAGTTGAGAAAACACGCTACAATATTGACAAATTATAGACGCTTTCAGGTTAAAATTTGACATAAAATGGTAAATTCACAACTCAAATGGCGTAAAATCGCCCATTCGCGTATGAAAAAGGGAATTAGGATGCTGAATGGCCGGCAAATTAGCACAAAACACTATTTCACACCTGAAATTGGGAAAAATCGCTAATTTGCAATTTGCAGATATAAAGTTGTGGAAAAACGATAAATCGAGGGTACAAAATGAAGAAAATCACTAATTCGCGGCAAAAATTGAAAAAAATCACCAATTAGCGCAGCTAAAATTAAGAAAAACGTTAATTTTCAGTTTAAATCGGGGATAAAAGCTAATTCTCAGTTACAAATAGAGGAAATTGATAATTCGCTGCTGAAATTGATAAACATCACTAATTCTCGAAGGCCTTTTTTGACTAAAATGCAGAAAAATTGCAAATTCATGCATGGCTATAGTATAATGTTAAAAAAATATGCTTATTGACGGCAAGAACTGAAAAGAAGCAATAATCTATAACTCTATAAGTTATATAGTTTTGCTAATGCAGTGGTAAAATGTGGGAAACTACTAATTTGCGGGTAACATGTAGAAAATAATATAATCAGCGTGGTAAAATTAAGAGAAAGGTTAATTTTAAGCCTAAAAATTGAGAAAATTGCTAATTTGCGGCTAAAAATAGGAAAAAAATCGCCAATTTACAGCTAAAATTGCGCCAAACGCCAATTTGTGACTGAAATTAAGAAAATTCGCTAATTCACAGGTTTGAAACGCTACGAAGCGTCGCCGCTACAATTTTTTTTTTAAAAAGCGCTAATTCGTGGTTGAAATTGAGAAAAATTCTAATTTGCGCCAAAAACTGGATACACGCCTATTTGTGGATTCTGAAGGCAACTTTTCAGGCTTAAATTGAATAAAAGCGCTAATTTATGGAAATAGGTGAAGAAACCGCTAATTCGCGAATAAACTGAGAAAAATCGCTCGTGCATTGCGTATGATGAACCAAAGAAATAATAATTCGTGATAAGTCCCCCTATTTTGCGGCTAATATTGAGTAAAACACTTAAGAAAAACGTTAATTTCCAGCTAAAACTGAGAAAAGTGCTAACCCCCGGGTAAAAAAAATTAAAAAATCGGTAATATGCTGCTAAAATTCGTGGATAATTAAGAAACATCGCTCACGGGATAAAAATGATGCTTGGCTGTTTGGTGCTAATACGCAAATTCGTGGCGGGGGTGGGGCAAGACCGCTAATCTGCGGCTGAAATTGTGAAGATCGATACACTCGGCTAAAAAAGGCGCTAATTTGCGGGTAGAGTCCAAAAATCGCCCCTAAACTGAGAGATTGAGGCTATGATGAGGCCAGCAAGATGTCCAGATTCAAGAGTGTGCTGGCTGGGTGGAATGCTGACTAAATTACCCCCCCACCCCCACCCACACCCTTACGAGATTTCAATCTGATCCCGCCCCCCCCCAGGACAAATTTCCTACCAACGCCACTGATTGAGGTTAAACTTGGACAAAAACGGCAGATGCACAACTGAAATTGTATTGAAGAGAACGCTAACGCTGCAAGAAAAATCGCTAAAAAAATACTTAAAACTGATAAAATCGGATGCAAATTAAAAATAAAAATAAAAACCGCAGCTAAAATTGAGAAAACTGAAATCCGTAGCTTCTAACGGCTTCAAGGCTCAAACTAAAAACATCCCTAATTCATAGCAAAAAGTGGAAAATGAAATGCTAATGCGCGGCTAAAATTTAAAAATCAACGCTACTAAAATTAAAAAAAAAAATTAAGAAAAACTCTAATTTCCATCTCAAATTAATAAAAAGTGCTAATTCGCTGGCAAAAACAAATTGGAAAAATGGCTAATCTGCGGCTAAAATTTACTTAATTCGCTAATTCATGAATTCACTGGTTAGAAGCACTATACAGCGCTGCTAACATTGAGAAAAAGCGCAAAATTTTGGTAAAATTCGAAGCTTGAATTATTCGCCTTTTTTGCCTTTTTAAAGCCACTTTGTGGCTATAATTGAGCAAGAATGGTAAATTCATGACTACAAGTTGAAAAACAGCGCTGATTCTCGACTAGAACTGAGTAGAAGCGCTAAAACAAAAACAAAATTGCTAATGCGGTGCTAAAACATAAAAAATGGCTCGGCTAAAATGAGGAAAAAGGCTAATTTTCCGCCTGGATTGGGGAGAAAAGTTAATTCACTGCTAAAAATGAAGGAAATCGCCAATTTGTAGCTAAAATTGCGGAAAATACCAATTCGTGTCTAAAATTGAAAAAAAAAAACGCTAATTCACGGCTCAGAAACGCTACTACGCAGAAAAAGTGCTAATTCCAGGGTTAAATAATTGAAGAAAACCACTATAATTCGCGGCCTAAATTGTTAAAAATTTCAATTTGCCTCAAAAATTGAAAATACGCAAATTTTCAGCTTCTGAGGGCAATTTTGAGTTAAAAAAAAGAAAAAGCTTCAATTTATGGCGATACACTTAGAAAAACCGGTGATTTGCGGCTAAATCGGTAGTTCATAGCGCATGGTGAACAAAAAAATGCGATTTGTGAAAACATTTGGGAAAAAACCAGCTATTCTACTGGAAAATACGTAAGAAAAACTCTAATGTTCAGCTCAAACTGAGAACAGTGCTAATTCCCGGCTAAAATATAGACAAAATTGCTAATTTGATGCTAAAATGGTGAAAAATTAACTTGGAGACTTGTTGGAGACGTCAGTCCCAGTCCCCCCGATAACTACAGGTCCGCCAGTGATGCCGGACCTGTGAAGCGGTGCCATCATGCACCGCGAATAAGCGATTTTTTCTAATCTTGTTGTAGAAAGTTGTAAGTCTTGAGAAAACGTCCCTGAAAATCGGTTTTAAGCAATATTTTTCTAATTTTGTTGCATTTTTTCCCCTCAAAACAGCAAATTCGTGCGGCTTCTCTATTTTAACAGCCTAAAAGGATTAATACATTAATTAAACTGATGTTATCCGGACGACGATGAAAGGGCATAGCCCAACACGACGCGAGTTTCGAGAAAAAATGGCTCCCCGGCGGGATTTGAACCCACAACCTCTGGATTGCCAGTCCAGCACGCTGCCAATTGCGCCACGGAGACGCCTTCGGGAGTCGTACTCCGAGGGATAAGCTAAGCCGAACCCCCACCCAGGTCCACTGTTTCTCGAAACTCTAGGCGTTTCTGCTATCCAGATGTTGTTAGTTGGATATGATGATTAATTCGGTCGCTTACCATGGGATTTTGAATCTCCTTCACCGGAAAAAGACGAGTCGTCGTTTAAAACTGTCAATGTCGTTGTCTAAACTGTTAATTTCATCCTTAAAACTGTCAATTTTGTCATAGAAATGTCAATGTCATCATTCAAAACTGATAAATTTCGTCGAGTACTAGAAACTAACCGTCAGTGTCGTCCTTGTAACTGTCAATTTTGTCCTTGAAACTGTTAATTTCGTCATTCAAATCTGTGTAAATTCTGTCCTCGGAACTGCCAATTACGTCATTCAATACTGTCATAATATCGTCCTCCAAACCACAAATGTTATCCATCAAATTGTCAATTTCACCCTGGAAATGCGAAGTTTGCCGTTAAAACTGTCAATTTCGTTATATAAACTTCAAATTTCGTCCTTGAAAATGTCAATTTCACCCGGGAACTGTTAATTACGTCATTCAACACTGCTAATTTCGCCCTGTAAATGCCTTTTCGTCATTGAAACGTTCAATTTCGCTCTTGAAACTGTCAAATTCGTCTTTGTAAATGTCAATGTCGTCCTGGAAATTTTCAATGGACTCTTGTCCCGGAAATCGTCTATTTCGTTCGAGAAACTGCCAATTTTATCCTAGAAACTTTCAATTTTGTCGTGAAAACTGTCGATTTCGTCCTTGGAGCTGTTAATTTCGCCAGAGGAAACTATCAATGACATTTTGTACTGGAAACAGTCTATTTCGTGCGAGAAACTGTCAATTCCGTTCTGGAAACTGTCGATTTCGTCCTATGAACTGTAAATTTCATCCTGGAAACTGACAATTGCGTCCTATAAACTGTAAATTTTGTCCTCGTAATGTCAATTTTGTCCTTGAAACCGTCAATTTCACCGTATAAATATATTTCATCCTGCAAACTGACGGTGTCACCCTTGAAACTATTGATTTTGACTTTCAAAACTGTCAAACTATGAATTTATCTCCTAAATTACTGTCATTTTTTTCCTAGAAAGTTCCAAAGTGGCCTGGGAACTGATTTAGTGATTTTACTCCAGTGAAAGAGTTTAAATTGAGCCTCCGGAGCCCTAAAATATAGGACTTCAAATGTTATATTTTTATCACCTCTTCGAACACGGACCACTCACCCCCCCCCCTCTACTCCTTGGATATTAGTGTCGGCGCTACTGTTTCCCCGTATAATTCGGGGTTTTTTCGACATAATTATCATGGATCAGGGGGAATCAGTCATGCCAGGGCGTTCCTGGAACCAATAATGGCACCGGGTGACGTCGTAGAAAAAGCGCTATTATTCATTTCATGCCTAAGAGTGGAAGAAAATCGCTAACTCGTACGGCTGAATTTGTGAAAAGCGATAATGTGCTGTTCTTGCATCGGGTAGGCGGCTGGAATTAAGAAAAAAAACGCTGATTCAAAGAAAAGGTAAAAAAAAAAAAATCACCAATTCACGTTTCAAATCATGAAAATCGATAATTATAAATAAAAATGGAGAAAAACGCTAATGCACAGCTACAAACTTGTCAATTGAAAGAAACACCTGCAGAATTACATAATTCATAGCTAAATATCTGAGACATTAGGGTTATTCGCGTCTAATTATCTGCCAAATTGCCAGTTCCTAATATTTATTTCAGCGGAAATTTCGAGTTTCGTGGATGTTTTATAGTGACCGCCGAACACCCGGGCTAAAACTGGCCAAGACAGTGCCCAAAATCTTCTGACGAATAGCCGTGAATTTGTAGCATTTTGAAAGCAAATATTCCGTAAAATTGAACTTTTCCTTGCTGAATTTTCTCAAAATTACGAGTTTCACGGTCTCAATTTCGAAGAAATTAAAAGATTCGGACTCCCCCCCCCCTCCCAAGGCCGTGGAGCCCAGCGAGCAATCCAGCCCCGACACCACTCACTGTCCAACGTGTATAGGCTAAAAATTGCAATATATTGAAGGTGAACACCTGTGAAATTGCTAGTTTACTGCGGCTCGCCCTACGAGTTCACTATACTTCAATTTTTACGTGCTAATTTTAAGCAAAAGTGTATGCTTTTCAATGGGCGTGAGCCCTCCGGAAAAGCCGATTGCAACTGCGCCAATAAAAACTTTGAATTCGACTTTATTTGAAATTGAAACTGAACGAGTTTGCAAGTTAAGGTCCGTCTGAAATTGCAAGTTCAGGGTTTTAAATTCTTAATTAAAGCAAAATTACAGTTTCGAGACTACTTTTATATCGGTGGAACCAAGGCTAGAGTCGGCCACATCTCAGGCAATAGCCTGACGATTACCCACGGAATTGGAAGTTCCGGATCTTCTTTATGCGAAAAATTAAGTTTCGGGTCTTAATTTCGGAGAAATCACAAATTTCTGTGCTAAAATATCTGTTAAAAAATGCAAGTTTGCAATTCTTTGCGAGAGCTCGGATCAACCGCGCACCGCGTCGTACGCCTCCGCGTCCCCAACAGAATTGCGACATTTTAGAGGAAAATATTTATGCGAAATGTAATGTTCCTGGGCACAATTTCCATTAAATTTCAGTTTAGAGGTCAAAGACCATGCGTCAGGCCCATGATCTTGCTTCTTGCAGCGCCGCCAGGGCTAATTTTATTTTGCCACCCATGGCTTTCCCCCCCCCCACGTGCTCGTTTGTGCGGTGTCGTTTTTGTGAGGGTGTGTGTGTGTGTGGCCCCCTCACGCGATTGGCCACGATATAGTAGCCTATCGAGGTCCTTGTTCGCAGTTATTTTCTGCGAGCAAGCTTATACGGGCTAGTCTACGCCAGAAATTGAGAGAAAAAACACGCTTATTTCAGTTTTCGTACGAACCATATAGGCGGCTAAAATTGAGAAGACACGCTAATTTGCTGTTCTTGGGGCATAATTACGCGGCTAAAAGTTTTAAAAACGCTGATACTCGTGGCTAAAATTGTGAAATAGCGCTCATTAGTCGTTAAAATTGAGAAAATACGTCAATTCGATGGTTGCTGATAAACAATTTTCAGGCAAAATTTTCCCTGACGATGCCTCAGGGATTGGATCAGAAAAAGAAGAAGTACCTACAAGAAGAAAATAGAACCTTAAACCCTAAAAATAAATCATCATAATATTTCAAAATTATCGATTAGTCTGTTTCTTGGGCTCACTAGCGTACCGTGGTAGTGGCGAGGGGGGCGGACCACCACGGGCACCATGTCAGGCGGGACACCCGAGAAGCTTGTATGCGGAAAAATACACCGTTCCCACTCCCAAGTATCCGCAATTTGCAACGCGCTAATATTCGTGGCTATAACTGAGAAAAAGAGCTGGCTCGTGGTCTCACGATGCAACTTCCAGACCGAAATTCAGAAAAAAATCGTCGATTCGACGGCCATTCCACGGCTAAAATGTAGACATCAATGCAAAAATGTTGTTTTCTGGGCCAAGCCCGTGGCTACGATTGAGAATATACGTTACTAGTTCAATGCTGTACAAGTAAACAAAAATCGTGGCAATTATTGCCAAAAACAACCCTAATTCGAGTTTAAACTGGACCAAAATGGCAAATTCACAACTCAAATGGCGAAAAATCGTCTATTAATGATAAAGAAAAAGAGAATAGATAATGTGCTAATTCGCTGCAAAATTATCAGAAAACGCTATTTCACAGCTAAAATGAAGAAAAATCACTAATTCGCGGCTGAAATTGAGAAAACGAAGATCTGTATAGCTTCTGAAAGAATCGAGGCTCAAACTGAGAAACAGCGCTAATCCGTAGAAAAAAATTGCTCACGCGGGGCTAAAACCTAAAAAAAACAACGCGGCTAGAATTGACAAAAATATTAATTAGCGCGGCCAACATTAAGAAAACACTAATTTTCAACTCAAACTGAGAAAAAAGTGCTAATTCGCTGCTAAAAACATGAAAAAAAATGGCTAAACTTCAGCTGAAAATGAGGAAAACGCCAAATCGTGGCTAAAATGGAGGAAAATCGCCAATAAAAACGAATGAATCCCTACTGCACTGCTAAAAATGATTAAAAGCGCTAACCCGTGGCCAAAATTGGTTAAAGTTGTAGCGTGCCAACAGCTAACAAACCTCGATTTTTAATTTTAAAAAACAAAAACAAATATTACGTTAAATAAACAACGTAAGTCAGTTTGATCGCGAGTTCGTATTTTCCCAATTTTTCATTGTCGTTATAAAAAAGATCTCTAAATTTTTCGTTGGCCGTCATTTTGTACACCTAAGAGAACGCGACCAACAAAGTCACTAAATCTTGAAAAATTGACAAAACGCTAATGACATACGCTTCTGTTCGAGGTTAAAACTAAACAATAAACGTTAATCCATAGAAAAAATTCAAGGAAAAATGCCAACGTGGGACTGAAGAGTTAAAAAAAAAAAAAAAAACGCAGCTAATATTGAAAAATTCACTATAATTAGCCTGTCATAAATAAATCAAAAACTCTCGTTTTCAGCTCAAATTGGGAAAAAGTGTTATTCCCGGCTAAAAATTGAGGAAATCATCAAAGCGTGGCTAAAATTAAGGTAATTCGCGAATTCACAGGTTAGAAAAGCTTCAAAGCCGCTGAAATTGAAAAAAACGCGAATTTGCGGCTCAAATTAAGGAAAATAATCGCGGATAAAGTGTGTTGGAATTTCTAATTCCGCCTTCTGACGACAAATTTGTGGCTAAAATTGAGATAAACGGCAAAATTCGCGGTTATAATTGAAAGAAAAAACACCGATTCACGGCTAGAACTGAGATGAAGCCCTATTCTACATATAATTAAAATTGAAAAAAATTACTAATGCAGTGCCAATTTGCGGCTAATATAGAGAAAATCAGTAATTATTCTGGCTAGAATAAAGAGAAAAGTTAATTTTCAGCCTAAATTGAAACAAAAAGTGCTAATTCACTGTCAAAAACGGAAGAATTGCCGATTTCCAGTAAAAATATCGGAAAACGCTAATTCGTGGCTAAAATGAAAAAAATTTGCTAAAGCACGAGCTAGAAATAGCTACTGCACTGCTAAAATTACGAAAAAGTGCTAATTCACGGCTAAAGTTGAGACAAATTTCAATTTGCGTCTAATTCGCGGCTTCCTCGGGCAACTTAGAGGCTGAAATTCCGCTATTCCGCAGTGTATGGTTGCGGTGAACAAAAAAAATGCTTTGTGGTAAACATTTCGAGAATTTTACGTCCAATATCGAGTAATTTTCAGCTCATAATGAGTGAACCGCTAGAAAAAATCGCTAATTTGAAGTTAAAATTGTGGAAAACGCCAACACGAGGAAAGTTAAAGAAACATCGCTGGTTCACAGGATAAAAAAATCAACTTTGCTGCTGAAGTTGGGGAAAAGCGCATACTTATGTCTATAATGTGGAGGGGGGGGGATTACCCCGCTAATCCGTTGCTAATTTGCGGCGAAAAGCGCTAATTTGCTGTTAAAGTTGACAAAAAGCACTCATTCGCGGCTTAAACTTGGCATAAGCGCTGTTTAGCGAATAGGTTTGTGGAAATAGCGGTAATTTGCGTACAATATATGGATAAGGCCATTGCTAAAATTAGGAAAAGGCCTTAGAGGTTACCAATAGAGGTTTTATGTGTATAGTTAGAGACTTTTAGGGTCCTCTTTTGAAGATTTCAGCCCCGGGCCTCGATACGCATAGGTCTGCCCAGTGCTTGGGCTGAATTGACCGGGAAACAAGAATTAACGTCCATAAAACTATTAGTTCATCTTAGAACTGTGTTTCTAGGTGGAAATTTTTTAGTTTCTTTGCCGAATAATTAATTTATCGGGCTGTTCCTTAATATAAGGAACTCAACTACCGTTTCATCCGAAGGATTGTGATTATTATAAAGCGGAATTTCCAGCTTCACGGTTGAGTGCACACAAGGAAATTGAAACGACTAGCAAATCACCGCTAAAACATGAACGCCAGCCGCCTGTTAACCCTCACGTTGTTGTAATGTTTATTATACGGTAGAGGGGTGGGGGGGTCCGAGTGGATAAGTCGACGATTTGAAGGACGTACTCACGCGCTACTCGCTACATCATTGGAGTCACTTTGATTGTCCATTTTAAAAATAAATGGGGGAAGGCCGTTAGGATAGACATGACTTCGTTAGTGGTTGGTGGGGGGGGGGGAGGACGGTGCCTAAAACGCTCGCAGGCGTTTTGACTCGTTGTATTAGAACACACGCATAATAATGAGTCACGTCGATAGAAACGTGTGACCAAAAGGCGGTTTAGTTTTTCCTGGTTTCGCTTCAAATAGGGAAATACGGAAGTATTTCACTATCGGTTTGAAACAAGCGTAGCCATTATAAATTAAAACTTAAGTCTTCGTTGAATGAATCTCTCGACTATAAATTACTCGCTTTGGGTCTTATATGTACATCGTTTTACTCCGTAAAGAAGACAACTATAAACGAACAACTCGCTTACCTTCAATAAGACAAGATGTTAATTAACGGTGGTGAGGCCGAATATTATACGTGAATAGCTTCAGTGTTATAATAATTTTCAATTAAAAAAAAAACCCTAAAATAAGCGTTTTGTTATATCGAACACTTTGTACTACTTTTTTCATTAAAGCTACCTAAGGTGTCATTGCTCATTTCAATCGTAACCAATCGGCGTCTGAGAACCGACTGTTTACTCTCGTTGAATGGTCCGTTAGAAGAAGAGGGTCAACGGTGGTGGTAAAGGTGGAATGATTTAAAACGTTGACGGTTGGACGATTGCGCGCAGGGGCGAACCGCTTATACAATTAAAATATTGTTATAGAGAAGGAAAAAAAAAAAAAAAAGATTGAATTTTCGTGTGTGGTGCCAGGGGAGCCTTGTGGAGAAAGGGGCGAATGAAAAAGTAGTTCAAGCCTTTTTCCTTGCGAGCGCTAAAAGTTAGGCAAAATTTTATACCCCCCCCCCCTTCACCGTTTCTACACCATGAACAAAAGATTGTCGTACTTAAAAAAAAAAAAATTAATTTTGCACAGCCAAGAGCCGGCGCTTTTTCTGTTCAGTGATGGAATAGTGGGTGGAGATGGGGGTGTCATAGCCTCTATAGCTAACTTTCAAATTTGAAAAAAATTGTAGTCAACCTTGACAATTGTTAATTTTCTGGAAACTTGAAATGGGTGGGGGGGGGGGAACCAGCCAACGCGACTGGAGGACGCGCTGGACTCGGGTGGAGGGGAGGTCACGTTACTCGAACACGTGACTTTTGAATCGGACCTATTTTATTTACATCAACCGAGGCAGTATCTCACTATATGATCTGACCTTTCTGGTTTTATAGTAGGAAAAGATCTAGAAAGTCCTTTAAAACGGATACAATGTGAGACGGGTGGAATAAGTGTTCGTCATTGTGGGGGGTGAGGAGGGGTGAATTCTCGGAGAGGTCTACACGTCTAGGAACTGCCCAATTATCTCATAAAAACGGTGAAACTTGAGACTTTTTAAAGAGTTTCGCTAACGCCAAACCTGTTGGCCGTCATTATTATCATTTCACGCGAGTTAGACTTCTATAAGGAATGATAATTTATATCAAAACATATGGGCCGTCTTCGTTCCTTACAGCCCGTATTTTAGCAATTCACGTACACCTTCACGCGTATGTACATACAATCTGTTGCGTAATGGAGACGTCAAATATGGGTCAATCACCCCCCCCCCCTCCCGCACCCATCGTTGTCACCGGCTCTCATCATCCACAATGGCGAAAATGTATTCTTTGCCTTTGAACTTGTATCATGAAGGACTCTCACACAGATTTTTGTTGTATGGACAAGAGGTAAAGGGAAATTCTTCTAGCCTGGAGGTGTAAATCGTTCCGGCGAGCGATTCACCGATGCAGTTTATTTAAATAAAATTATTACCGCTGTTTGAATGCTACTTCCATATGCAATCCGCTAGGTTGCTCCTGGCGCTCTCTCCTACATTTTTACAGAGAGAAAACCGGCTGCCTGGCCGCCGGTGACAACAAAATTATACTCAACTAGACCAAGTTACCCCTCCCCCTCCCCCCGAACCTGAAACAGATCATGAAGAGAAGACCGAGGGCATACTGGAACAGTCACTGGCCGATCAGACAGCTAATTCGGGGAACCTACTTATGGTAAGCTTCGGGTCTAATTAGTATTCTGTAAATAACAAATTTATGGTTGATCATGGTAAGCTATTGAAGTAATTCACAACTGAAATTGAGGAAAAACGCGGGGGGGGGAGAGGGGTGCTTTAAAACTCAAATTAACGACAAAAATTAAGATAAAGCGCTAGGTAATCAAAAAAAAAAATTGGCATTTTTAGGTGCAATTTTAAGAACAAAGAGGAGAAGAAAAATCGATAATTCTAGGAGAATCGACGCTCTTTCGTGGCTGAAGTTCAGAAAAAACGGTAACAGGGCAAATCCGCGGCTAAAATTAAGATTAATTCACAGCTTAGCATGACAAAAACGCTAGTTTGCAGGAGCAGCTTAACTTGACAACAACTCAAGTTCGCGGCAAAATCGAGAAACAAACCAATTCACGGTTTTCTGGAGGCAACTTCACGGCTATAAATGCGAAAAAGCCATGAAAAAAGCGCTAATTTTCGGCTAATGAAACGCTAATTCGCTGTTAATATTGTGATGAAGCGCTATATGTATAGTCCATGGCTAAAATTTGCCAACACAAAACAGTTGCATTGTATTTGCAACATTGAAAAATTTGCTAAATTCGCAAAAATGGCTTAGCGGCAAAAATTGAGATAAAGTGCTGATTCTGAAGGTTAAAATATAGAGAATATACTTTCATTATATGTACATATAAAAGTAAAAAAATAAACGCTAATTCGTTGCTGAAATTGGAAAAACACGCTAATTTATTGTTTCTAGAATCAATTTCAAGTCGGAAATTGAGTGACATTCCTAATTTGTGGCTAAAATGAAGAAAACCCTCAAATATCGACTAAATAATGTATCAATTAGTAATCATATTTTATATAATAAATATTAATAGAAATCATTCGGCGATTCCGAACTTCCGTTTAAAAAAATGAGTCATCTAACAGAATTTTTTCCCGTCAGCCCAAGGCGCTGATCCCGGATCTTGCTTTTGGTCGCCCCGCGGCTAATTTGATTTTGCCGCCCTGGGGCTAATTTAATTTATCTGGCCCATGCGGCTATCCCCCTCCCATGCCGTTTCCTCCAATACATGTGGTGCCAAAGCAAGTGTAACAATACATTTCTTCAACCTGGCGGAAAAACCTCAAGATGACGGGAACCCCAGAAAGATGAATCTTGACTTTTAGTGATGAACGCGAATGTTATAGGGGGGGGGGGTGACAGCTGACGTTAGCAGCAAAATTGCTGCGTTTTTGGGAGCCGAATAATTATCGCCTAAATTGGAAGTTTTCTGGCTGAAATTATTGTAAATCTGGTAACTCGAAATTGAAATTTTATTTGTCTTCATTTTCGCGAAATTTGAGTTGTGGGACTAAATTGTATGTATGGATGTTTCTCGTCTTAATGTTTGCGAAATTTAAAGATTTTCGACATATTTTTTTCCGAAATGGCAGAATAGCAATTTTCTGGGCCTTTATTTTAGTTGGCGCAGACCCTGGGTCAGTCGGCCATGACGAATACGATAATAACGGACAATAAGCCAATAAGTAATATTTTCGCTCCAAACTCCCTTCTCCCTAAATTCACATTGTCTCGTTGTGCCAACTACGCTGCCTACTTGACTAATTTCAATTACGATATTAAATACAAGCCGGGATCTCAAAACAGCAAAGCTGACTATCTTTCAAGAAACGTTCAAGCGGAATCATGTGAGTCCAACCATTCATTCCAGATCTTTGAAGATACACACCCGAAGAGTACGACGAGTTTGAAGAATTATCGTCAAAAACGTCGTTTTTTGGTCATTATTTATTATTTATTTTTCCCGAAAACAGATTCGCACGAATCTCGTACCCACTCTCAAATTCAACTTCAATTAGTGATGCACGAGACTCATCTCGTCTCGGTTTCGAACGTCGAGACCGAGACCGAGACGAGACCGCTATTTCCAGTCTCGGTCTCGGAATTAAAAGAATGAAGAAAGAAAAATAAAAAAAAAAAAAATAATGGCTCATTTATGAATACAGAACATTTTAACAATGAAATGACCTTGTTTCATGCCGAGACGGCTATTGTGTTAAGGGCCTCCGGGATATGGTGGATCCAAGGGGTGAACATATCCCCCCCCCCCCCAACGCACAAAATGACATAAAATAATGGGGAAAAATTTACTTTTTGTAACATTATCGTTGGAAACACACATATTTCTCCTTCTTTCACGAATTATACATGATGGTTTTCGCACGATCACGGAGGGAAGTGATACTTCCCCTTCGCCAGGTACCTCAACAGGGAAGTTGATTTTTACTTGAAAAGATGAGCTAGGTGAAAAAAGTTTTTTTGTTTTCACTCACTAGTGAAGCAAATTAAGGCAGAATGCCAATAATTTCACATTTTCCCTCGCAAGCGAAGGAAACAGGAAGGCTTTCACTCACTAGTGAAGGAAAGTGAAAAAAAGTTCTGTATTCAATTAGCGTACCCTTGCCTCCGAACACTTGCAGGAAAGACAATTAAACCTGTTGGTCGTGCGAAAAATAATATCCAAAACCGGCCCCGCCTCGTGAGCCAAACACAACTCGCAGGTAAAACTCCACTTTCCTCACTTGTTGTGAAATATACTATTATTTCACTTGTCTCGCGAAAAATATCGTGCATACCTCAATTCACTTGCTCGTATTCATTTAGCCGACTCGGCTTTGCCTCGCCAGCCAAACAACGTAGTCGCAAGTAAAATTGCACTTGCGTGTCTCGTTATATGTAAGATACTATTTTTTTAAAAAAAGAACTGATTATTTTAGAGCCTAGGAGATAAAACTTTCACTTTATCGCCGTGACCCAGAAAATCAGCACATGTTTTAATAAAAAAATATTGTACACACCGCGACAAAAAACTGACTTTGGGGGAGGGGCGGGGGCTACGCCTCACCCGTCCAATTTTTTCTTTTGGCCTCGAAAAAATCGCTTTCTTGCCTAGGCGTATAATCTATTATTCCTAAGATCATTCTTAAAGAAGTGTTTGAGCAGACGTTCATCGTGCGTAAAGACCTACTTTACACACGCCGTGCGGTAAATGAGTTAACTCTTTACCACACGGCGTGTGTAAAGTAGGTCTTTAAGCACGATGAATGATAGGTGAAGGATGAGTGGAACCGTAAAAATTATAACCCAAAAAGGTCAAAGTCAGTTGATTATGTTGGTGAGTTGGTAGAAGATTGAGGCAGGGAAGCCTGCTTTCATCTTACGCGCTTCTTTTGTTTCTTCTTTTTTATTTGTCTGGAATGAAGTTGTGTGGCGAATGGGAGACTTTACGGAACCCTTAAATGAAATAATTATGAACCTAATTGGCTTTAAAAGGCTTTGAACGATCGAAGGTAAAAAAAAAAGCGTACGATCCTGAGGCGTATAATCGCACTACAAACTCTACCGATGATGGCACTCGACTTTGTCTCGTGTCACAAACATCGTGCCTCGTTCGTTAAAAGCTCCTTCATGCCTAGGTATCGTAATAAAAAAATGGGTTAGGGTTCCCGGGGGGCCGGTGAAATACAATGAAACCTATGGTTGCCCGCGCACTAGGCAGCAAAGATTTCCAGGCTGGGGCAGCCACTAGAACAAGCCCAACTGCACAGCAGCCAACTGACTGCCACGGCCAGGCTGCTTAGTGCAAGGGAACCCTAATTTTGCGTTGGAAACTTCCCTGGGCCACTATCATCAAACTCGACACCGCTTTCAATTTTTTTTTTTTTTTTTAACTAACATAGTCGAACATAACATAAGTCGAAGGAGGTGGACGATCCGCTTCACTTTTATTTCATTTGTATAATAATTATTAATTCAGTTTTTTAAAAGAACAGATGGGAAAAAGAAGCATATTTTTTCTTTTTTTTTTTGTGAGCAAGCTTTCTACGGAATCAACACGACTTCTTTTCCGACTTCTTCATCCTCGAACTCTCCAATCGACAGCCTTGCCACATCCTCGGACAGCGGAGAACATCTCCCACAGCGAGATTCAACAAGAAGAAGAAAAGCGTTATCGTGGAAACAAACTTTTTTATTTTCAATATATTAATTTTAACTTTCATCATTTTTCTCTTCTTCCGTTTTTTTAAGCCCTTCATTTTGTTAACCAGCGCTCACAGGAGGGTCTGATGTATATGAGGGGGGGGGGGAGATTGTGCACCTCTGCCTCGTCGTGTCTGAGAAGGGAAGTCTCTTGCTTGAACTAAATGAGTTGGCATGTGCGAGATTTTGAGTTGATCTCGTTGAATTCCCAACTGTTCCCCTTTCACGTTCTCAGTGTGACGATTGTTTTAAAGGCACGAATCTATTTTGGGGCAATTACAAAGCTCTTTGGTCATTAATCAGTAGCGTATCACTTATCTCCCTTCGTGCCACGAGCCACCAAGGAAGAAAAGCAAAGTGTAAATTCATCTATCATCGTCATATGTAGTCATTGAGGCGAGAATAGGATCACTCGTCACTAATATCACACATACTTTGAATTCGCGCCTTTAACTTTTCAAGACGAGACCGAGACTTTCGAGACCGAGACGAGACCGACGCATGAGCGAGACCGAGACCACTCAAGTCTCGTCTCGGTATCGTGCATCACTAACTTCAATACTACTAGTAGACCAAAAAAAATAATTTTGTGGTCATTTAAATGGGTGTTCATTGGTCAAAAATCGCTCAAAAAGGCCTAAAATGCCCGTACCGCCAATTTTAGGAATTTAAAAAAAACATGCAGGCTGGATGTTTTTATTTAAGATTTACCTTATAGCAGTCTACTTTCATGAATTTGTTCAGAATTTTATCTTTGGTGCGTCATCGTCAAAAAATCGAAAAACTGGAAAAGGGCCACATATGGGGTACGTATACGCTGCTATTCCAAGTCTACGATCTTCTTTTATTCGAATGTAATGATATTAGATTAGAAAACGTGTGTGTGCGCTCTAGGAGTCGAAGACATTTCTAGAATTACTCAATTTACGTATTAAATTCACATTTACTCAAATTTTTTAACAGAAAATTTCCTCAGGATCGAACCTGCCGCTTTCAAGTGTGAGTCCCGAACTCTTCCTAGTGAGATACTGTGAAAAGCTCTCCTTATAGCATTTACAACTTTAAGTGCAGAATATAATTTGAACGGAACCATTGAAAGTTATATTATTACCTACGTTGAATTAGCTGAATTTTGTCCATCCGGTAGTTAAAATTAAACGACCCTCCGTAAGAAGCACCCGATATTTGATTTGTGTTGAAATAGAAAAATCACGGTATCCTAAAATCTACAACTGTGGCGGAAGGGAAGGCAAAGGTTGCAGCCGCCGTTCAGCGTTTGAGTTCATGTTGTTCGGTCGGTCGATTGGATTTTGACTTCTCTGACTTTTTTTAAGGGATAATAGGCTTCCTTTGGCCTAGGTCACATACACAAGGTGGATCCGAATTACTCAGATACAAAATTTTGGGTGAAACTACGTCTAAAGCCGAGTACAATGCCACCTCCAGAGGTGTCCTCTCTCGAGCCATTCCTGGTTTATGATATTTTTCTTTACAATGCAAAACAGGGCAATTTCGTTCGAAGATCCGCGATTTCTCGGCTTATATCGCACCTAATCCAAACATTGATGGCAATTTCGGGAACTACGGAAAATGTCATGTGAGATAGAGGTCATTTCATTGCTGTGGTAACATGATATGTGAATACACCATGAAAAAGCTGAAAATATGGGGACGTTTTTGTCATGCATCGCAAGTCTGTGGAGAAAGCCGTTTGGGAACAGCAATCTTTTGGAAAGCGTACTTAGTGTGGAATTTACGTGAATCTACGACAAAAGGCCAGATCTTTAGGATTTGACGATCATTTCAAGCAATGAAATGGCCTCTATCTTAACCGAAATTGTCCGTAGTTTCTGAAAATGTCATCAAGGTTTGGATCAAGTGTAATGTAAGTCGAGAAATCTTGGATTTTTCAAAGCAATTGCCGTAATTTCCTTTAATTAAAGAAAAAATCATAAATCTTGAATGGATATCGATAGGACCCGTCCGGAAGAGGCGTTGTACTCGGATTTTGACGTAGTTTCACCCAAAATTTTGGGTCTTACTAATACGGATCCACTCTGCGTTTATGGCCTAGGCATATGAAAGCCTATTATCCCTTCAAAAGTATAGCGCCCCTTGTGAAGGAGGGGGAGGTTGTTGTCCCTTGAAGGGCATATTATTAACATTCTACCGTCCACTTCAATCGCAATTTGATTTTACAAAACTCAATCAAGCAAAAAACAAAAAGTTTCCTTATGCCACTTGTTTCGACAAAAAACGTCGAATTGCGAAAAATGTTTCCTTCTACACCTGCCGTAACTCTCGAACCGTTCACTCAAGTAAGATTATCTCAGGGATCATTTTTGTGGGCGATTTGATGAAGATTATTTTTGTAAATGACCATTTTCACGCTAAACCTCAAATATTTTTAAATATTTGAGAAATACTGGAACAAAATAAGAATTTACTAACTTATTACCCCGTCTCACCCAAACCCATAGCTCCAAATGGTGGAACTTTTTACCAATCAATATGTGGGCTGTGAGGAACATTTTGGCGTTGAAGGGAAACTTTCACTTTGGATGTTGAGGTTGGGCCGTTTTTTTTACTAATTGCACCGTACTATAAAAGGGTATTTCAGAATAACTGCAAAAAAATGAACTGGAGAAAGTAGGCCTGATTTGCAATCAAGAAGGCGAAATACACCATAGTCCGAAACTCAATAATTTCCTAGATAAGAATTTTCAAGCGTTTTTTAGGACGAACTTTTGGCGACGCCGGATTTGAAAATAACACGTTTTTACTGATAGGAATGACATTTTCCGAGAGAATGAGTCCTTTTTTATCGCCATGACGTTTTTGTGCATCGTGATTTACAGCGTTAACCATTGCAAGTTGTTGTCCTGATAAGAATTTTGGCGCTCCATTTGTCAATTGAATCGCACCACTGTCACTGAGATTTTGCTCCATTTGCCACGGCAACCTGCGCTAGCACAGTTCTTGTACAACATTTTCTGCCTCGAGAAATTAGACGGTGCAAGTAAACCTAACTTTAGGTTTATGACAGATAAACCGCATGGAGGAAGAAATAATGATGAATAATGAAATAATGAAACTGCTCCATTTAAAGACACACCACACCAGGTTTTTACATGTTTATTGCCAGTGCTATGACGTCACATACACTCCACCGTGGCAGTGAAGAGATGGCAAATGGAAAACGCTATTAGTGTTGACTTCTATCACAAAATTGAGCATTTTCCAGTTTGCGCAGCTTTGAGCCGGTGTCGTGGTGATAAAAAATGGCTCATTCTCTCGGAAACTGTCATTCCTAACAGAAAAAAAAGGGATTCTTTACAAATCCGGCGCCAGAAGTTCGTTTGGAAACGACAAAATCTCATTTTATGGCGAGATACTGCTCTAAATAACGATTGAAAAATCCTATCCCGGAAACTATCGAGTTTTTGACCATGATGTATTCAGGGGTGGGCAAATAACTGCTTCTTGAGTAAGTAATTTTAATAAATTACTTCCAAAAAAGAGGATTAATTATAAATTACCAATTACTTTTCACTTCCACGAATAATTACAAATTACAATTACTGTAATTGAATTACCTTTTCAATTACCAATTACCCAAGAGCTGGATTTGTGGAACACGTAAGCTTCTTGCTCTTGTTCACTGTCAATTTTTTAGTGCGTCCAGCCATCAATCGAACGTCAGAACAGATCTTTGAGATAGGAAGCAGGAACAGTATAGCCCCAAGCTTGCCAAGCGCATCGCATGAGTAGGGTCCTGGGGTATCCCGGATAATAATAATTTGCTAATTTGGCTAATTTTGTCCCACATTCCGGCCTACGAACTGTCCTGGGGTACCCCGAATAGTCATGGTTTGCTAATTTTGTCCCGCGACAAAAGTGAAAAATGATTTGGTAATCAGGTGAGTCGAAGAGAAGCTTCTATAGCGTATGCTACAGAGGCTTTATGATGCAAGATAAAGCTTGCTGTAAGCAGTCTAAAAGAAGTCCAATGGATGTCCACTTCCATAAGACTTCTTTAAAAATAGTCCTGGAACTAACCTAATTTCTTCCCACGGCTTCGGTAACATTGACTAAGGGAAGAGCAACAGAAGTTCAAATATGAATGGTGATGAAGCCTTTCCGAAGCTCATTGGGTAATGCTTTACACAAGTAATTTAAGAAGTTCCAGTTTCGCTAGTATACTTCTTCTGCACCGAAGCTCTACACAAATTTTAAGGAAGCTCGAACCTACGCCCCCCTCCCCCTCTAAAAACTTAAAATTAAACCAAGATTAAGAATGATGTTTTGGAGGGGGGAGGGGTTAGACGTATAACAGACTACCGTGAGATTGCACCACATGGGTGTTGGGTGCGGTCCAGTCTGTTTTTCGACCTCAGACCTTCAGCTACTGTACGTCTTCAGCACTAAACGTCTATGACTAGGACCAAGTAGATAGATTTGGTAGCAGATAGTCTGAACGGTCGAACCGCATCAGTGCAATTTTCATGATTCACCGCTGGTTCTAACCCAAACGTCATTCGCGTACATCCCTGGAAGCCAACGCTTAAAGTAAGAATGTATGATAAATCTACTAGGAGCCTAGACTGGCCTAGACTATCCTAGTTTTCGAATCGATTTTCATTGCATCCCTGATTCGGTTTTCTCATAAATCCTCACTTTGAATGTTTGCTTCCGGGGAACATTTGCCTTTAAAAAATCACGATTTTCGGTGTTCCGGGCTATGTTTTAAGGCGTTACAGACAACTAATCCAAGAGCCAGCGACGTAAACAAAAAGTGCAACCATTTGCATACTTTTCTTACCCAGCGCAAAAATTCAAGAATAATTTCTTAATAGTGGGAAAAATTGCCTACCTCCATTTGGACGTGACGAAACCAGTGGCAGACGGCATCAAAGATGCACTTGTGGGGAGAACTAACACAAAGTCCGGTCAGGCAGGAGTCGCTAAGAGTTTTGATAACGAATTTGGATTCGGCACACCGGAAACAGGGGAAGAAACAACCAGAAAACTGGTGAAATCACGACGTATAATGAAAAAGTTTGAATTTTTCGAGGAGGTTTTTGATATTCATTGACATAATTACGTCATTGTTACGCGGTCTTGAAAACGATATTCAAATTCAGCACACCTTACAAAACGGAAACTTGACAAAAACATCAAACAAGTGAAAAACACGTTGAAAAGAGCTGAAATGTGAGGTTATTTGTGTATCGTAGAATATTTTTTGATACGACGTTTAGCGTAGGGGGCCGGAAATTTGAATTTTCTGGTTCAGATTACCTGAAAACGTGGGAAACTAATGTGAACTATTTCAATCTCGGCTTTGATCGCACGTCACACAGAAAAAATAACAGAAATCGGAGGGTTTGTAGATTTTCCTATTTTTAGACTGTAGCGTCTCTTTTAAGGGGTATGGGGGTTGAAATTCAGATTCAGCACACCTGAAAACATTAAAATCTTAAAAACTTAGTCCCGGAGTTTTTTCCTCCCAAAACTACCCGCTTCCGGCACTATAACTCGATTCGAAATTAAAGCGAATTTCAAACTCGATAATCAAAGCCAAATTAAATTATTTTAAAATGGGCTCATAAATAAAAAAAGTAAACACGCATTGGCGTGGAACATTTTACATTTTATTAATAGTGAAATTGTTTGATTCACAAAACGATAAACTTAGGCAGTTTCACTACTGCTGCTTCCTCGAATTCGAGGTTCTCGAGGTGAAACAATTTTTGATCTCCGATTTAAAAATTCCATTTTATTATACAACAAACAACAGCATCAGCAATTCGAAATATTTATATTGGAACTGAATCTGTAATTTTAATAAGTAATTCCGTGCTTGGATAGTTGGTCCTAAACTGAACTCGACCTCCAACTCCGGCTGTGAGCCTCAGCTGCTGCAGTGACAACAGTCTTTTGTCATTCATTTCAACGAGCTGCTTGCACGAATTTTCATCTTTTCCTAGGAGACTATCTTACTTGGCAAGTCACGCATGTGTGTGTCAAGGTAATTGTGAATAGACAAGCAGCAAGCGAAGTAAGCTTGCTACTTGCCGAACATTCGGTACTTGGCAAGTAGCGCATGTGTGTGCCCAGCTTAAGATATAAATATCCAGCTTGCATGTTTTTTTTTTTTTTTTTATTCCTAAAATCGGCCGAAAACGGGCATTTTTGGCCTCTTTGGGCGATTTTTAATCAATGAACAGCCTTTCAAATGACCTCAAAATTATTTTGTTTGGTCTACTATTAGTATTGAAGCTGAATTTTGGAGTGGGAACGAGATTAGAAATTCAATGATTCGACTGCAGTGGTCTAGCAGAGGTCTCGAAACTCGAAGCGTACAATTGAGATCGGCACCCATGTGGACGCGTAAATGTGAAGACCATTCTATTTCAAGAATTGTATACATAGCTCCAATTTCAGTTTAAAGCGGGCCAAGTAATCGCCGATATTTTTATCGTCCGACGGATTAAATTCATCGAAATGAAAATTTTGAATACGTGGGGATGTATTTTGATTTTTTAAAGACGATACCTGGAGCTCAGCGAGAGCGGAGACAATTTTCGTAAGTTGCTCAAGCTGTTTAGAATTCGTCTCTAGAACTGACTCAATCGTCGCCATTATGTTGTATTCAGAGACATTCTAGGAAATGAATCTTTAGAAATAATTATATTTTCAACTCAGACTTGGAACCAAAGTCATATGGAAAACCAAATTATTCGACTTCCCATGATTTCTATATAAAAAAATGAAGCGGTTTGTGGGTTGGGACTTTTGCTCCCGATTGGCTGTGTCATCGACGGTCAATTGAAGTAATTCCTGTTTTCGACATGCTCCGCTGATGCCCACCACTAAAAGCACCTATTGAAAAAAAGTAAAGAAAATTCTTAGTGACATGAATATGATTAAGCTGAAGTTTAACTCACTTTTGTCAACAAATGTTTATCGTTGCACTTCAACTTCAACGTTGCATTCAGTGAGTTGTACGTATAATATAATTCTAAGTCTATGCGACCATTTGGGGCAAGCAGAACTTAAAAGCAAATCTCAGATTATCGAAGCAAATGAACGTTTGGACGTTAACCCCCTCAATAATGAACGCGTTGAGTACGCTACGGACGAGGAGCAGCTTGAAAGAGAGGCGAACTGGATCCTCAAAAGGAATAAAAAGAAACGGAAAGCATCTTCCTCACCGGACATATCCGATGAGCCCAGAAAGAATAAAAGTAATGATACTGGACCTGCTTCACATGTTCAGCTAGAAAAAAGTAAAAAAGAGGCACCGCCACCCCCAGTAACGGTTATTGGTGTTACTGAGTACAGTACGATACATAATTTCATAAAAAGTGTGGAAACCACAAAAGAGTGTTCCATCAAAGCGTTATCCAACAATGTTTGGAAAATTTTCGCCCAAGATAGCGACTCGTATCATGCTCTTACTAATGGCTTAAGGCAAAAAAAAATTCGAGTGGTACACGTATGAGAATAAAAATGAGCGCCCCTTCAGAGAAGTCGCAAGAGGGCTTCATCACTCCTGCTTACCGGAGGATATAGTGAACGACCTTAAGGAAAAGGGGTAAAAAATTACAGAGGCTGTTAACCTTATTAAAAAAAAACCGGGAAAATGACGACGAGGGCAACCCAACCGTCATCAAGAAGAATCTTCCTCTTTTCGTACTTAGCTTCGATAACATGGAAGAGACTGAAAAGATATACTCGATCCAGTCGATTCTTAATATAAAAGTTAAGATCGAACCTTTGAGAAGAACTACTAATCTCATTCCGCAGTGTAAGAACTGCCAGGGGTTCAACCATACACGAACCTACTGCCAGCGAGAAGCGAGGTGTGTTAAGTGTGCTGGGAAGCATGACGCCCAAAAATGCCCCCTCACGAAGGGCCCAGCAAAATGCGTCAACTGCGGAGACGCCCACCCAGCAAGCTATCGTGGATGTGAGGTAGCCAAAGAGTTGCAGCGTATGAAAGAAAAAGCCAATAACTCCAAGACCGGAGGGGCTGGGAAAAGGCAAGCAGCAAAGATAATTCAGAAAGTCCAACCAGATGCTAGGGAAACAATTGTTCCGACTAAAAAACAAACGTCCTATGCTGGGGTAGTTAGCGGCCATCCGGCTCCATCCTCAGTTGATAAAATGCTCACTCTACTATTGGAAATTGTGAACGAGCAAAAAAGAACCAATAATCTGTTGGCTGAGAGGGTTAGCACCCTCGAAAAGAGCCTAAAAGCTAGACAAAAATTATGAAACGTCAAAATACTGTGACAATAGCAGCATGGAACGCAAATGGATTGGGGCAACATGCTTCAGAACTTGAGTTATTTCTCCATCAAGAAAAAGTTGATATCTGTTTGATCTCGGAAACTCATTTCACGAGGTCATCTCACATGAAAATCAAAGGCTACTCGTGCTATCGTGCGCACCACCCAACAGGTAGACCGCGAGGAGCAGCCATCTTCATTAAGATCACCGTTCAACACTACGTGGATCCCAGTATCCAGGAAGAGTTCATGCAAGTAGCAACAGTTAAAGCATCCGTAAATAGCAAAAGCTGCAGCATTTCGGCCATCTACTGCCCTCCCAGATACGCACTGAAAGAAGAGGACTACTTATCGTTAATGGATAGTCTGGGTGCTAATTTCGTCATCGGCGGGGATTTCAATGCAAAGAACACATATTGGGGCTCGAAGCTAACAACCACAAAAGGACGAGAGTTGTTCTCCGCTGGGAGAAGAAAAAATTGCAGTTTCCATTCATCAGGAAAGCCTACGTATTGGCCCAAGGACCCATTAAAGACTCCAGATCTCATTGATTTTTTTGTAGTCAAGGGAGTATCGGACAACTTCATTCACGTAGAAGACTGTGGCAGTCTAATGTCAGATCATTCTGCTATCGTTCTTACGATTAGCGGCTCAATCATTTTGAAGGAAGACCGGCCAATGCTAGTCACTCAACGCACTAGTTGGGATGTTTTCAGGGAATACGTCGCCTCTAATATTAACCTTTCAGTCCCTCTAAAATCACCGGAACAATTAGAAGAGGAAGCTGGGAACTTCGTCATATGTATTCAGCGAGCTGCTTGGTCTGCCACGCCTACAGAAAACATTGCAAGAATCAGCCACACCACCTATCCCCGTGAGGTTAGAGAGCTGGTGGAGAATGCTGGTGTTCCCCAAGGAAGTGTACTTGGGCCGCTGCTGTATCTCCTCTTTACGAACGACGTTCCTAGCAGTGGGGACACAACAATTGCAACGTTTGCAGACGACACAGCCCTCTGGCGGTTGCAGAGTCTGTTGAAGAAGCAACATCACAACTACAGCAAACAGTAAATAATGTATGTAAATGGGCCAAAAAATGGCGACTAAAACTGAATGAACTCAAGTCCTCACACATCTACTTCACAAACAAGAAAATAATCAATATACCAATAATTATCAACGGACAACAGGTACCCATAGTAAACACCGCTAAATACCTGGGTATGACACTCGACACTAAGCTTAAATGGAAAGAGCACGTTAAGAAGAAAAATGAAGAACTAAAACTGAAGTTTAGAAGACTATTTTGGTTACTTGGTAGGCACTCTGAGCTTCCATGCATAACCAATTGCTAATATATAGACAAGTGCTGAAGCCAGTATGGACGTATGGAATTCAGCTCTGGGGTTGTACAAAAAAGACCAATATTAAGGTCATACAAACATTCCAGAACAAGGTACTGAGGAGCATTGTCAATGCCCCCTGGTATGTTCGCAATGATGACCTCCACCGATACCTCAAGGTGGAAACCGTAAAAGAAGTAATTGAGCAGCATGCGCTCAAACACCAACACCGTCTTCGGGAGCATATGAACCCGGAAGCACTTCGCCTCCTGGACAACGGTGACGTCGTCAGGCGGCTACAGCGGACAAAACCCATGGACCTTGTGGTGTCGCGGTAGTGACAGTGAGGTGCGTGCTTGCTCGTAGGAGGAAGGCCACTGGGCCATGAACTCCAATAATGTTGTAAATTGTATATAAGTAAATTAACTTGATGGGCTCAGGCTCAGTTGTTATAATACCGATACCTATTAATAAAGATATCTAAAAATGAAAAAAAAAAAAAAAAAAAAAAATTGTTTTGGCTGCTGCCCCTGTAATGTGTGGAGGCGTGCAAAACAGATCCTCATCTTCACCTGTCGAACTCATTCTATCATAGAGTGAAAAATAATAATGTTTAATGAATGAAGTAACAAAATGTAGCATTAGTTATTCTTAAAAAATCATCTTACCTGATCTTCTGTTCTGTTTCCACGGCCGGAATTACGGAAGATTTGAGAGTGAGCGACTGATTATTTATGAGAAGGAGACTGGGAAGGAAAGTAAGCGTGTCACAGCCAACGATATATAAACCTGGATTGCTCACAGAGGCCTAGAGGGGCGTGGAGGGGGCAGGTCGTCCCCTGGTAAACAATCACCCTGTCCCTCTCCTTGTGTAGCTATGGCAATATGGCACTTATTTTGAAACTCCACCCCTCTCCACTATGGGAGCTTATTTGATGGCTATTATCAGCTGGTCTTTATCAGCAGTGATGAGCAATCCAGTTCTTTTATATATCTTTGGTCACAGACTGTCGAGAACAGCAGACGATCTAAACGCCAGACAAGCTAAACAATCGACTCGAGCGAAAAAAAAAAAAAAAAAAAAAATGGAAAATATCGAAAATCAGCTGTTTTTATCACACGGGTTCAGGTCACCACCCGTGTGATAAATTTCATATCGCACTACCTAGCACGCTTGTCGGATATTACCAATTTTCCGCTCCTATCTCGAGCGCGATAGTCGTGACTTTCTTAGGGGGTCGTCTGAAATAGTATATTACGATCCAAGGGCTGTATGATGCTCATTACGGTCGAGAGCGACAGGAAGTGCCCGAGGTGAAGCAGGAAGTAAAAGACCTAAAAGAAGACGCAGTGGGCTGATATTTTTCTTTACGCCCGGCGGGCGGAATGGACCTCATGTCGCCCGCTCAAGGCTCTCCCAGCGGGCGAATTTTGAGTCTTTACGCCCGGCTGTACAAAAATATATTTTTCGCACGACTTGCCTGGGAAGCATAGAGATAAAAATAAATGGAGAAAGCTTGGGCTTGAAATTTGTTGACCGTAGTTATGGTGGGAGGTGCACCTTGTGAACCACAAAGTAACCTCAAGTCAAGTTGTTTTTTATTCACTCATGTCCACTTTGAATTTCTAGTTTTGTTCTTTTTTCCTCTAGCATGCCTAGAAATTGTCACTGTGAGTTTTTAGATTGTTTCATAGGGCATTAATAAAGTGAATAACCCACAACTATACTCCAGAGAATCTTTATTTTAAACGGTCGACCATGCGCGAGTTGTTGGACTTCTTTTCCGGATATTTCAACGTGCGCAGTAGCTCCAATCCTCTACCGGGAATCACGACAGAAGCCACCGGGAAATCCGTCACTCATGTTTTTTATGGAATACGTCATGTTTCTGAGTTCAAGATAACTTGTTTTTTACTGATCTGTTGTGTATTTTTGGGTATGTTTCTAACTTTCTACAGAGGTCGATCCTCTGATAGCAAAGACAAATACAGGGCTAAGAAATCACGAACGTTTATTTCACATAATAATCGCTCGCAAGCAAGAAACAAACTAATTCAGAAACATTATATGTACCAGCACTGCGAATGAGAAGACCCGTGGTTCGAGCACAGCGAGAACTGCATGAGTGTGGCGACTTTTGTTCAAATCCTTGTTTCGCAGTCCTCAAGAGACGGAACGGCTCTTTTTGAACTCACGACTGTCTCGCCCATGTAATCGTTTTCCTAGTATGTTGATGGAATGCGATCAGGGCCACTTATTTTAGAAAATAAACACCAAAATACACTTGAAAACACGGCTACGTGCCACGAACGATGACATTTACAATGAAATCGTATGAACATCAAGTCGTCCACGCTTTGAGAACGAGAGTGTTCACGAGTTTGATTTAGTTTTTACCGAACAAATTCCCCGAAATACCCCTTGTTCTTTCTAGCTCGGGTTCTTTTTTTGTAATTTTGCATTAATCTCAGGGGGGAGGTGAGCTTTTTTGTTGATAACCTGACGATGTTGAGGTAAATTCAAGGTTCTGAAGGTGTACTTTGGCGGCCATATTTGTGACAACCCTTCTACCCACCCCCCAGCCAATTCAGGCTTTCTCCAGTTATTTACCTCTATGCTGGGAAGTGATGAGAACCGCACTGAAAACCTCCCTCGAAAGTATCTGTTTTCGTTAAGGCACTATAAAACCCGAGTACTGCAACACGAAAATCGGCGCCATACTTGGTCCCTCATATGATTATAATTGTCACCTGATATCATTGACAAGTAGGATATTTTTATTTATTTCGACCGTATTCCGCGTTTGTTTGCTGCTACGATGACAATTTTTTCATTCATGATATTGTGTTTACCCTAACGACTGAGGGACCAAATATGGCGCTGAAATCCGTGTTGCAGTACCTGTGTTTTAAAGGTTCTCTATTTTCGTCAACCCGTGCGGAAAAACGAAAAAGGTACGGGTGTGTGTTGTTTTTTTTTTTGTTTGTTTGTTTGTTTGTTTTTTGTTTGTTTGTTTTTTTTTCAGTTAACCAATGTTTGCTGTCCACAGATTATGTTCTCTTGGAGGTCTCAACTTGAAAATTCTGTGATATGACATTATTATTATTACTATTTTTTTTTTTTCTTTTTTTTTGGTTCTGTTTTTTTGGACTGTTGGTTTGTTCACTGTGTTTGGGTTTCTCACACCAAGCAAATACCATAACATTTCCAGAATGAGCGCCTGCCAATAAATTCCTCATCGTCGTGCGAAAAACGTCGTTCATTACTCGTCGGAAAGTGAAATATCATGTGCTCGTGTAATAGACTCACGATATTTCTTACTTTCCGTACTATTTTTGAATATGGCGGGTTTTAGCCCTTTTATTATTCCAACGGGAGCAAATTTCCCAACCCACAAAAAAATTCACTTTTTTTTTTCGAGTCGAATAACTTGGTTTTCCATATGACTTTGCTTGGAACACATAGAACAGAATAATTTTATTTTTATAAAAAACAGAAAAAGTATGACTCTAGTCACTATGGATACATGGATACACAACACCAAGAACAAGTTTTGGGCACGCCACTGCCCGGTGGTAAGCAAGGCTGTAATGAAGAAGAAGGTGGTCACCGCAAACATGAGACGATTTTTTCCATCAGGTGTCTGACAGGCGGTAAAGTACCAACGGCCAGGTAACATGGAGAATTGTTATTATTCCATACGGTGAAGGGAATCACGGTAAATCAGTAAATCTGAAGATTTTAGGCCAATTAGTATAGGCAGCGTAGCCTCTCGCCCCTCTTATGGATAATAGTGGTAGACGAACTAATTAGATTAATGGAGGAAAATGGCTTCTATATGCAGTTTTTTGCGGATGATGGAGCCATCGTGGTGAGAGGAAAGGTATTGTCGACACTTTTTGAACTCATGAGGCAGGCGATTGGTATAGTGGAGGAATGGTGCGAGCCAAGAGGGTTAACCATTAACCCGAGCAAAGTGAAGCTGTGTCTGTTCACCCACAAGAGGAACAGGCAGGGGCTTCAGACTCTACAGATTGGGGGTAAGGAGGTGGAGTTAACAACGGAAGTTAAGTATTTAGGGGTGTGGCTAGATCATCGACTGAGCTGGGAGAAGCACATAAGGGAAACTTATCAAAAGGCGATGGGCACCTTTTGTCAGGTGAGAAGGGTGGTGGGGAAAACATGGGGCCTGAACCCCAAAATGACCCTATGGTTGTACACGGGGATTATCCGACCAAGGATCCTTTACGGGGCCATGGTTTGGTGGAGGGCGGCGAATAAAAAGGGAAACGCAGCTAAACTGGACAGAGTGCAAAGGCTGGCCTGTCTGGCGACCCTAGGGGCGTTCAGAACGACACCAACAAGACCGATGGAGGTAATGCTAGGACTAAAACCCTTAAGCCTTGAACTGCAGGCACGGGCTATGGAAACGGTATACAGATTGGACTGTATGTCAGGGGAGGTAGGAAAGGGGGGGATACGAGAACACATGCGCAGAGTGGCACCGTCCACGGGCATGAGATCGGATCAAATGGTTAAACAAGGGGACTTTGGAAAGACGATCGGGGTCAAACTATCCCGGGAGACCGGGCAAGGGGGGGATACAGATGAGATTAAGTGTTTTACGGACGGTTCAAAAATTGGAACCGGGAAAGGGAAGGCGGGGTCAGGCATATACATCCCCGGAATGGGGGTGGAAGAGAGCCTGACGCTGGGGAAATATGCGACGGTGTTCCAGGCGGAGGTTGCGGCCATAGAGGCTTGTGCAATCGAACTGAGACGGAAAGGTGTGACAGATAAGCGAATAACGATATACTCGGACAGCCGAGCCGCCCTCGGGGCCATTTCCAGGCCGGTGGTCAAGTCGGGGGCGGTGGGGGGCTGTAGAGCCAGTATATCGGCACTGCTGACGGAGGGTAACACGGTTACATTGGGGTGGGTACCAGGCCATGCTGGCATCCCGGGGAATGAGAGAGCAGACAAGCTGGCTAAGACGGGGGCCATGACAGAGTATGTCGGCCCAGAACCGGTGGTGGGGATAGCAAGGGAAGTAGGACTCAGTGAAATTCGGGGTTGGGCGAAAGCTGAAGCCCAGGCACGATGGGAAGCAGAGGATCACTGCAGACAAGCGAAAGAGGGCATTAAAAGGTATGATGCCAACACGACAAAGTGGCTGGTAGGGTTAGGGCGAAAGCAAACTAGAAAGATAGTGGGAATATTTACCGGGCACTTTGCAGTTCAGAGACACTTGCACATGATGGGGCTAATAGGGGATCCCACATGTGAGAGGTGTGGAGTGGAGGAGGAGACAACGGGTCATTTAGTGAGAGAGTGTGAGGGGTTTGCGGCAGCGAGGTTTGCAATATTTGGGAGGGACAGGTTGACCGACCTAGAATTTTCCAGGACTCAAGGGGTCCGAGTACTGGATTTTCTGGGGAGAGTGAGGTGGTTTGAGGAGCCGTGCTAGCCCCTCCGAGTCCGGGACCCGTTGGGTATGGCGTAGGGGCCCAATTGGTGGCCTTGGCGTCGCCGGGCTCGGCTTGGCCGGGACGGCACCCCCAAAAAAAAAAAAAAAAATAGGCAGCGTATACTGTTGAGGCTCACGTGCGTGCGCCCTCCACGATATGTAACAGCGGAGGGTAGACTGGTCGTTAAAACTTTGTCTGGATCCTCGCCTGTGGGATGTATGTTCCATTCCTGTACTCATGTTAATTAAAACATGGGCAGCCTTGATTTTTTCAGATTTTTAGACGTAAGAGCATCAGTTTCGACGAAAGTGAGCTTGAGCTCTTTCAAACTACGAGGTGGTAACTGGAAATTACTTCAGATGCCGTCGTTTCGGTTGACAAAGCTGAGGAAATGGATAAATTTAAATCGAAATACTGCGTCAAACTCCTACGAGAACTACATTGCATGACAAACCAGTCGAAAATGATGAAACGGTCGGGGAGACAGGGATGGGCGGAGGGTATGAATTGAGAGAAACGTATCAATTAGAGTTGTGGGAAAAGGGGTGACGGTGAAGCTGATTCACATGGTAATCTCCCTTAGCTGTTACTCTCCACGAGTCTATCTTAATCCTCACCCCCCCCCAGACCACCACCAATCGTGCAATTCCTTCCTGAAATATCTCGCTACAAATCCACCAAGGCTCTGGTAATACGCCGTTTTCACTTAAGGCATATGAGCATCAGGTATGTGCTACACTCCTGCTATAGAAGGATCCTTCTTCTACACACTTGAGGATTTCACCTCTCTCTCTCTCTCACTCTCTCGCCTTAATTTAACTTTATCAAATTCGTCGCTTTTTTCCCTCTATCGTCCGCTTGTTTGGTCCAGGTAATTATTTCGAGGCCAAACAAAAGACGTACTATAATATGTTGTTGTTGTTTTTTAATTCGTCTTAAGTAGAATCGCGCGAACCTCTTATAGAATCGTGTTTGCCTCGGGGGGCTAAAAAAAAAAAAATGTGTTCGGCTGGTTTCAGTAATAGCTGAGATGATGAATGAGATATTGTTTGCCCCTTGAAGTTGCTTTGAGAACCTTCAAGTGGATAAATAATAAAAATGATAAACTGCTGTAGAGACGCATCGTTTTTTCGTCAATTTTATCTGTTAATATTGGAAATAATAACCCTCTCATGTTCTACAACTGAATAGCGCTCATGCTGTATTAGTGCTCATCGGAAAGAGAAAGAGAGGGATGAAACATAGGAGGTCGGTAAATAAAATAAAGATATTAAGTATTGTGAAGGTGGGGGACTTGAAGCTATTTTCTGTTTAGATGTATAGGGGGAGAGCCCAGTTGAATGAAATCAGTGTATGAAGTTGAATATATCCTAGGAGTAATCTACTCCTCATGCTTTTCTATAGTATTAATTGAAGTAAGTACGCCTTTATCTTTCCATTTCGCAATTAAAATTGTAATTATTATTCAATTGCGACATTTTGAAATGTAAACGATCTTCCCAATTCAGACGTAACTCATTACCTTAGGATAATGCGGTCAATTTAGCAGCCAGCCCTTTCACCTCACTATACATTTCTTCCATGTTTTCAACCACAAGTTAAAGTCTATAGAAATAAAAACCGAGTGCATTATTTATCGTAGTACTCACGAAGCGGGCGCGGCTTATAAACGTTTCCGTTCGTCGTTGACGTTTTTTGTCTTGAGTTATTGATATACGGGAACCACCACCCCTCCACCCAACAACGTGTGCACCATTTAGTTTGACGCTGTGTTGCAATCGCTTTTTAAGACAATTTTCCTTTTCAGTTCGACTCTTGCCATGTTTGAAAATGATGATGACCAACACTCATTTCTATTTTGCGATTATTTGGATCATGATCATCTCGCCAAATTCGTCTTGGAGATTCTATAAAGGTGAGTTAATATTTATCGACGCTTTCAAAAATTAGCTTCTTTCTTCCTTTTTTTTTTTCAATACAAGGAAAAAAGATGAATCGCCAAGAGTTACGCTACAAATGGTTGTCTCCATCCAACAAAAACGTTCAACACCGACTCGAATCACTTCACAATAAAATTCGCAGTCAAGTAAAACCGCCGGCGTCAAATATGCTTGCCATGGTAAGGTTACAGCTATGGTTAGTGCCCTTTTCAAACTCTTGTTTCAACCTGCGGCTATTTCCCCCCCACCACTCACTGATGTCCCTATAAGATTTGGGACGCGGACGCACAGACGGCAGCACAACGATGGGCAGAGAAATGTAACCGCCTTCATCAGGCTCCTGTTGAACATCGATGGCACTCGCAACTAGGACCTTGCGGTCAGAACATTTTTATCTCGAAAAAAAAACTTCCTTGGTAGGTAATTGATTCATTTTTTTTTTATAAATTCCTAATAGTTGTTTTAAAATTCCGATGACAAGAATTTGAGGAGAAGAATAATATAATTTAAAACAATGGGAATTGGATTTTACTAGAGTGTAGCCGTGTTGAAATTGATCGCTTTGGTAATCAGGGGGTTCTAGTTGTTTACTGTCCTGTGCATTTATAATGCAAAAACGTAAATGGTTGCACGTTCAACGTTAATGATCACTAAAAATGTATTTGCATAATGCGCAACTTGCATTTTATCAGCCCTCCCCTCCTGTCATTTTCATTTCAAACTTTAAACAACAACCAAAAAAAAAAAAAAAAAAAAAGGTGGTACGCCTTACAAGCCTGGTACCAACAGAAAAGGAAATTTCACTACGGGTCGCGTAATAATTCGGCGCACTCGACCGGTCAGTACCTTCAAATGGTATGGGCGAGTTCACACAGACTGGGCTGCGGCTTGACACACTGTAAATCGTCGAAAACTTCATACTTTGTATACGTTTGCAACTATTGTCCCATGTAAGCGCTTCAAATCCCTCGAAAATCTCGACGCCGAAAAAAAAAAGTGTTTTATTTTGTTTTTGTTTTTTTTTTTTAGAGGGAAAAATGTGTTGAAATTAGGACGTCCCTACAAGAGAGGACGGCCCTGCTCGTCGTGCCCCGATACCTGCAAGAGTAATTATCGTCTTTGCAGCAACACGTGCGAATCATTCGATCGTTGGGCGAATTGCGAAGCTATTTATAAATCCTGGCCAGACTGGCTGTGCCACTCAGACAGCGTATTGGGAAAACAACGACGAGAATCTTGCCAGGCTACTTGTACGTGTACCGATTCAATTCATTAACTTTTTTTTTTTCGTCACGCTATGATATCGAGTGTCTGTACACATTGTACTCTAACATTATGTTATAGTATATTTATTTATTTATCATTTAAATACTATGTCTACCACTGGAAACCCAAGTAAATATTTGATTTATACTGCTGAAATATGAGCGCTGAATCCTACAGCCAGAGCCAGTGCGAGCGATAGTTACTTAGATTAATAAGTAATAATCAAATTTCGTGAATTCGGCTTTTCCATAAATAAATTTCGCGGCTTTTTCTCTTAATAAAATCAATTTCGTGGGTTTGGGTCTTCAAAAAACATAATTCACGGGTTTGGCTCCCTCAAAATGTCGATTTTCCAGGTTTAGCTCACGAGAAGAGCACTTTCGCGGATTTAGCTTGGAAAATAACAAGCTAAATATGCTACTAAACTAAATATGTGGGGGTTAGTCACTTAAAATAACAATTTCACGAGTTTATCAATTTATAGCAATGGTTCTTTATCTTTTTACGGTCACACCCCCCTTGGACCATAACAATTTGTTGCGCCCCGCTCCGTAATAGCATTGTATTGATTTTTGTTTTTTCAAACAGACAATGTTTGATTTTAAAGACCCGGAACCAGAAAAAGCTACGATTTAGGTCAAACCACGAAAGGACGTACCCCTTTTTTGGCCACTTGCACACTTTTCATAACGTATAAAGGCAGTGGTCACGTACCACGAATGCCGTGGACGACAGTCCCGCGTCCTGGTGGGCCTGAAGGAGAGGTGCGAAACCGATAGCCCATATTATAGGACGGCATGCGGCACCTTGAGGGCATCCACCGTGTGAGTTCACGATGAGCGGTTGGAACTGTCGCAGCTTAGCTGGATCTGTCGATCGCTTAAGTAGCTGATGTGGAGCGCGTAAATGTTTCGTAGGATATGTCGTTGGCTCGGAGTTTGGCCAGCAGTGCCGGCCACCAGACGGGGTTGAATGCTCCGGTAATGTCGTAGCATATGACTGTGACAATTCGGTCAGTGACCTCATCGATCTGGTGTTTCAGGTGGAAGATCGCTTGTTCCGTGGATCGTCCCGGCATGCCCCCGAATTGCCACCGGTGACATTGGGAGTATATTGGTTGTGGGAGGCGGCCAACAATAAGCTTTTCGAATGTTATGGCTTCAGCAGAGAGGAGTGTTACGGGCCTGTAGCTCGTGGGATCACTTCGGTCGCGGTCCGCGTCCGTAAGTAGGAGGCTTATGATTCCTTGCTTCTATATTGTTGGGAAGTGGCCAACGTCAAGACACTGATTTATGACGAGGGTAAAAATGGCAATGGTCGAATTAGAGAGATGGGTAGCATATTGCCTGTGATCATGAATGGTCCTAGGACTTTTCGTGGGGAGCTGGTCGTGAGGACTTCCTTCACTTCATCTGGTGTCCAGGAAGGAGCATCACGAGTGTCGTGCAACTCGTTGATTTTGGTGCGGATCCGTTGGTCTTCCTCTGTGTCCTGGGCGGGATCGTCTCGTGGGAAGAGTTCTGTTAGGAGAGCCTCAAGGGTCGTACCGATGTCCTATGAGTGCTGCGTAGCAGTGAGCAAAGGTCCAAACACTGCAAAGCACCAACAACAGCAATAAGCTCTAACCACAGCCAAGCTCCAACCTCAGCAAAGCTCCAACCACAGCAAAGCTCCAACCACAGCAAAGTTCCAACCACTGCAAAGCTCCAACCACAGCAAAGGCCCAACCACTGCAAAGGTCAAACCAGTGCAAAGGTCTAACCACAGCAAAGAACCAACCAAAACAATAAGCTCTAACCACAGCAAAGCTCCAACCTCAGCAAAGCTTCAACCACAGCAAAGGTCCAACCACTTCAAAGGTGAAACCAATGCAAAGGTCCAACCACAGCAAAGCTCCAACCTCAGCAAAGCTCCAAGCACAGCAAAGTTCCAACCACTGCAAAGCTCCAACCACAGCAAAGGTCCCACCACTGCAAAGGTCCAACCACAGCAAAGGCCCAACCACTTCAAAGGTGAAACCAGTGCAAAGGTCTAACCACAGCAATAAACTCTAACCACAGCAAAGCTCCAATCCAGCAAAGCTCCAACCACAGCAAAGGTCCCACCACTGCAAAGGTCCAACCACAGCAAAGGCCCAACCACTTCAAAGGTCAAATCAATGCAAAGGTCCAACCACAGCAAAGCTCCAACCACAGCAAAGCTCCAACCTCAGCAAAGCTCCAACCACAGCAAAGGTCCCACCACTGCAAAGGTCCAACCACAGCAAAGGCCCAACCTTTCAAAGGTCAAATCAATGCAAAGGTCCAACCACAGCAAAGCTCCAACCTCAGCAAAGCTCCAAGCACAGCAAAGTTCCAACCACTGCAAAGCTCCAACCACAGCAAAGGTCCCACCACTGCAAAGGTCCAACCACAGCAAAGGCCCAACCACTTCAAAGGTCAAATCAATGCAAAGGTCCAACCACAGCAAAGCTCCAACCACAGCAAAGCTCCAACCTCAGCAAAGCTCCAACCACAGCAAAGGTCCCACCACTGCAAAGGTCCAACCACAGCATAGGCCCAACCTTTCAAAGGTCAAATCAATGCAAAGGTCCAACCACAGCAAAGCTCCAACCTCAGCAAAGCTCCAACCACAGCAAAGTTCCAACCACTGCAAAGCTCCAACCACAGCAAAGGTCCCACCTCTGCAAAGGTCCAACCACAGCAAAGGCCCAACCACAGCAAAGGTCCCACCTGTGCAAAGGTCTAACCACAGCAAAGCTGCAACCACAGCAAAGCTCCAACCACAGCAAAGCTCCAGCGACTGCAAAGCTCGAACCTCAGCGAAGCTCCAACCACAGCAAAGGTCCAACCACTGCAAAGGTCTAATCACAGCAAAAATCCAACCATAGCAAAGGTCCAACCACTGGACGCGCGCCCCCCAGTTTGAGAATCACTAATTTATAGAGTTTGTTACAGTTCTAACAAGAGGAAGGGGGAAACTAAACAATTATGGGTCTTTGTAATCACAAATAATGAATTTTCTGAGGTTTCTATCGTCAAAAAGACAGTTTTGGGATGCAGCAGTCGTTGAAAAAAATCTGATCCAGTGGATTTTACTGTTGAAAGCCACTATTTCGCGGCCTTCGATTGTTCGATAACCTAATTCAGTTTCAACCTTAAAACTGGCGGACCTGCACCGATAGGAGCCCGGGAAGGTAATCTTCAAGAGGCCTCCCAAAAGTTGAGTTTTCTCCATTTTAGCAGCAAATTAGCAATTGTTTCCGTTTTACAGTTTAGTTTGAGCTGACAATTAGCATTATTCTCAAGTTTTTTCCTCGATATTAGCCGCAAAATAGCAGGTTTTTCCAAAGTTTCGCCACAAATCGCATTTTTCTGTTCACCACGCGCTAAGAATTAGCGATTTTTCTCAGCTGCAAATCAGCTGGTTTTTTTACCTTATATGTATAGCCGTAAATTGGCTCCTTTTATAATTTTTTAACTCAAAATTGCCTTCAGAAGCAAGACGCTAATTGAAATTTTTAAAAATTTTGACCGCGAATTAGTGATTTTCTTCAATTTTACCCGGGAATTTGTGATTTTTAATAATTTTAGCAGCGTAGCATCATTTCTGATCCGTGAGTTACCGAATTTTTTCAATTTTAACCGAGAATTTGCGTTTTCCGCCGTTTTAGCTTCAAATTGGCATTTTTTTCATTGTTAAACAGCGAATAAGCTGTTTTCTCAATTCAGGCTGAAAATTGGCCTTTCTCCTTATTTCAGCTAGGCTAAAAGTTGATTTTTTCAAGCCGCATAAAACATTTTTTTTTTTCATTTTAGCACCGCATTAGCAATTTTGTTTTACTTTTTACTATAGATTAGCGTTTTTTTAAAATATCAATTTGAGATTTTGAAGGCGAGTATTTTATTTGGAAATTTTACCACAATTTTGTCCGCCAATTTGGTTATTTTCTTTATTCCAGCCGCGAACTAGCCCCTTTTTCTCAATTTTAGCAGTGCTGTTGCGTTTCCAGCCCGTGAATTTGGAAATTTCATCCACGAATTGACGTTTTCCGCAATTTTAGTTGCAAATTTTGCCTTTTTTTCAGTGTTAGCCAGCGAATTAGCACTGTTTCTCAATTTGAGATGAAATTTAGAGTTTTTCTTAATTTTGGCTTGGTTAATTAATGATTTTTTAAATTTTAGCCGCGTTATTTTTTATTTTTTATCCCCGCATTAGCAATTTGTATTAACTTTCTACTCTGGATTAGTACGACTTTTAGTTTGAGCCTTGAAAGCCGTTAGAAGCTACGGATTTTTGTTTTCTAAATTCTAGCTACGATTTAGTTACATTTTCATTTGTATCCAATTTTAGCGGTTTTCGGTAATCGTAGTGATTTTTCTCAATGTTAGCTGTTAAATAGCGTTTTTTGTTACTTTTGCAGTGAGTTGGCATTTATATTCTCTGTTTTATATGTGATATACGTGATTTTTTATGCAATTTTGTCCCAAAATTGACAAATTTGCCCCAAGAAAGATATATTTTTGGAACTAAACTTGAAATTTTTTTCTCCTGAATTTGGAAAGCCACGAAACTGGTTTTTTGAGTGCGAAATTGATTTTCTCAAGGAGTCAAACTCACCAAGATTTCTGAAAAGCCAGGACCACGAAATTGGTTTCTTTAATGTTTATGAAAGCACTCAAAATGGCTTTTTGGTGACTCAAATGAGGAAAATTAACGTGTTCGAGGCCTCAATTCGCTAATTTAGTTTTTTAAAATGATTATAAACCTCATGAAATTGGGGTTTTCCGTGGATGTTACCACGATCGTAGGGCGAGCTGCAGGGCCAAACGGGCATATGCCGTTCTCCGGGTTATTCTCGCATATTCTTAATTTTAACAGGTGAAATTCCTCAAGAACAGAACATAAGCAGAAATTGCAAGTGATTGCCAAGAGACGAGATTCGAAGGATAAAATAGCCGCGAAATTGCACTTCTCGAGGCTATAGTCAGTAAAAAATGAAGCACACTAAAGGGTGGATTTTAACTACTGTGAGGGTCAACGAGGATGTAATGGCTTCAATCAGTTACATCAGGGTATGCACTACGCCCTCATTATCCTGCTATAGTCATTGATAAATCGAGAGAAGACTTGAGCAAAAAAAAAAAAAGTCATGCAAAAAGGTTGCACTGAAATAACCCAATCGGGCTTTACGTGGTTGGGAGCGTGAACTCCTGGCCTTCATCGCCCTAATTTTCCCGCTAATCAGATTTAACTTTCCAGTTTTGTTCCCTCGGTCTTTTTTTTTTCCCCCGGCGGCTTCATTTGCATGTTTGAATGAAGCCGATGCCAATTACTGGCGCATGCTTGAAGCCTTTCTATTATTACGTAAAAACTAAAGAATTAAAGATTTTCAACGTTCAATGTAGTTGCACGCGCACGATGCTTAAACTCAAAAGTCAGCTATTTTAACGTTTGGGCTCAAATTAACCGGTAAATAAATATAAAGGAGCCAACTTGAAATATTATGATGGTTGGGGGGGGGGGTTCTTTGCCCTTTAAACGCTTAAAACTAAAAAGCTCTCTAACCCCTCAGGACTTGTTTAGGTAGTCAGTTTACAAAGATGGACTGGCTTTTTGGAGCATCAGTATCATCGACTCAGTGCCAGTCAGAGTGGTTGTGGGGACGGTTGGAGGGTGAAGTGGCAGCGAAGTTAATGGATGGATTGGGTGCGGGTAAACGGGTAATAAAGGACCATTTGAGGAGTGCGGATGCTTTACAAATGGGGTTTCAGTTCTTATTAGGAGGAAGACTGGGCTTCAACGTCCCTCTTACTCCTTTCTTTATAGCACCACTTGTTAACAACTGGGAGTGGGTTATGGGGTGGAGGGGTGCTGTAGTCAGTTTGTTTGAAAATTACTTTAATTTGTATGAGCCATTTATCTTTTACATTTCCTAGAGGAAAGATACTGAAGAAAAAACCGAAAGATCAAGGAGACGATTAAAGTCTTTTGATCCTTTCAAGAACAATTTTTTTGTCCGTTTCGTTGATTATTAATACTCCCTCAAGAGAGAAGCTCATTGCAAGAAAGGACCAGAAGGACGAGTGGGAAGGAGGTAGAAAAAGGACGAGTTAGAGATTAAGAGTGAATGGCTTATTCCGACAGGCGGGGAGGGGAGGGGATGTCGTCGGGTTTTGATAGCAAAGGAACTTTCTCTCTGGCGTCATGGTAATTGATAAGGCATACATATACAGCAAAGACGGGTTGTGCCTGAACATAAAGGCGGAACGTCACAAAGGGATCTACGTCGACCCCCATCCCTCCACATCGTCACGCTGCGCTGCCTCGTTATAACGCGTCGGGGGATTCAGATTTTAGTAAAGGGGATTGTTAGTAAACATGATTGTATACCTACATAATAAAAGATGCAGGGTATTCCTAATTTTCCATTGCGTTCGCCCACTAATAGCCACAACTCACCCCCTCCTCAAAGAAATTGTTGAAAGTAATTGGCCCCTAAATGAGACCCTACATATTTACGAGAAATGAATGTAATTGTTGTAACTTCTAAAGCCTTGGTGTCCTAGAAAAGCGGTGACGTAATATAGCGGTAGAAAAAAAACCTTTTAAATCACGCCAGTAGTTACCTAGAGAGTAGAGAGTAGAGAGCGGTCAACAGACAGCGGCACAGCTTCGAATGAGACGGCCGTTCATGACGGTGATGAACTGTCCATCAACATCATTTTTTTCTAATGTGTCTGACAATTGAGCTTAGATGACCCAATCTACGGACATTTAAGGGATTACTCCCCCTCCTCACCACACCACCCTAGTCACAACTGTGAATTCGAGGGAGTGGGGAGGAAATGCACTGACCCGATAGGTACCGTTTGAGTCCCGAGAGGGGATTTCTCCTGGGTGGATATGGTTAGAGCACCTGGCGCGAAACTAGGAGGTCGTGGGTTCGAATCCCACCTGGGGAGCAAGTTTTTCTCGGAACTCAAAACAAGTAAAAAATAGTAAGAATTTAATTTGAAGATTAATTTATTTAATTTCAGCCTCCCCACTCCTTCAAATTCACAGTTGTGACTAGCGTAGTGCGGTGAGGGGGAAGTAATCCCAGAATTGTCCGTAGAAAGGGTCTTCTAAATTCAATTAATTCACTAATTGACGGACATTTAAAGAAAAAGGTTTGACGTCACGTTTGACGGTTTTCAGTCACTGCCAGAAAATTTGCTCGCAAACATGAGGTCTGACAAACAGGTTTGATCGTGTGCGTTGTGTTTTAAACAGTTAAACTTTCAAACCATCGTGAAAAAAGGGTATTGGGACACTGCTGAAACTTGGGCGCGCGTTTGAATTTGGAAGCTTGACGGCAAGTTTGACCGTGTGGGTGCGGCGTCAAACGTCAAACACGCTTGACAAGCACCGCATGCTTGTCAAGCGTGTTTGACCGTGTGTGGCCCCCTTTACACATAGGTACTGACAATATCCACCATATGTGATCCATTAGAGAGGTGGTAGGGGGTTGTGATTGGCTGGTGAGCGTAATCTACATGACCGGAGCAGCGAATGAGAGACATCAAATCATGGAGGGGGGGGGGACCAAACATGGCAGACTGTCAGTACTCGTAGGAACTTATAGCGTCTTATCATTTCCAAGAGCTTACTTTCTTTGACTTAATTTATTGTTCTTGACGTGATTTATTGCCGAAAAATGGTAAAATACTGTTGTTATGAGGTGTGTAATAGTGAATCGCGACCCGGCCGCGTATTTACAATCCCCCTACGAGTTCAGAGCACTTGCCTTTTTTTCTGAGCAAACTTCATTGCGCCAGCAGAACCATCGCATTATACGCTGTCTTGGATTATCCCCAGGCTAGCGATTATTCCTTTCAGTGTTCAGCCAGTGTTGAAGGACTGGTCTTTAGTTTGAGGGTGATAGACATTGAGTCTCGCGTGGATGTGGTGCGTGCAGGTTTCGGGTTAATTTCATGACACAAGATTAATTTGAAAGGTGGCTGCCCACCCCAGGTGGCTGCCTTGAAAAACAAGTTGGCATTCGAATTGTTTGCCTCTGTCGGTCGTCACATATTTTGGAAGTCCATACCTCGAAAACCATTGAGCAACGAGAGTTGTTGGGACCATGTCCGATGTATTATAAGAGGCGGGTATAGCCTCGGTCCATCTTGAAAAACGATTAATTATAGTTAAAAGGTAACGAAATCCTTGAGACGGGGGTAGGGGGTCCAACTATGTCAACATTAATATGCTCAAACAGTCTACTAGGGGAGGCATAGCTACCGACTTGACTTGTTGTGTGACGCCAGATTATTGACCTTTGACAAGGTATAAATTAAAGAAATATTCGAGTAGTCACAACCATTTTTTATCATTATTTATTTTTTCGACTAGTTTCGGGGAAGCTCCCCATTCTCAAGAAACCAGCTGCCTTAACAGAAGAAAGATACAACCCCCACATTATGCGTCAATTTACTAAAATTTTTAAAACACAAATGACTAAATTAAAGGTCAGTACTCACATTATATGTGTCTCAAACGAAACTTGATATTAGACTGCCTCTCCGTACCTTGGACTACTTCTGGGAACCCCCCCCCCTTTTATTTATTATACATGGAAATTGTTTTATTAGCCTAATTATTATTTTTATACATTTGTAGGATATTTTCATACGGTTCCATTGCTATCGCATCTGTTTGGAAATTGCAATTTTTATTTTCTAGCTTAATATGAATCTTCTCTAGAGTTTTTAGCTTTCCTTGATGTTGGTCTGCATTTAGCACTTTAACATCTACGAAATTCAAGATATGTCCCGTTCTTACATGGTGCTCACTTAGACCCGTACTTTTCTTCCCATTTTTTGTATCACTTTTATGTTTTGCTACTCTATTTTTTAATTTTTGTGTGGTTAAGCCAACATAGCTATTTTCGCAACCTCCACAATCAGTTTTATAAATTACATTACTTTTTTGGGATTTTTCGTCCGTGTCTTTGATATTAGGGAATACATTTTTTAATTGGTTACCTAATTTGAAAGCTAATTTTATATTATTTTTATTACAAAACTCTTTTAAGAGATTCTTAATTTTGTATGAAAGTTCCTCTATGAATGTAATACTACAAATTACTTGTTTTTCTTTTACTTCAGAAAAGTAGTCCAAGGTACGGAGAGGCAGTCTAATATCAAGTTTCGTTTGAGACACATATAATGTGAGTACTGACCTTTAATTTAGTCATTTGTGTTTTAAAAATTTTAGTAAATTGACGCATAATGTGGGGGTTGTATCTTTCTTCTGTTAAGGCAGCTGGTTTCTTGAGAATGGGGAGCTTCCCCGAAACTAGTCGAAAAAATAAATAATGATAAAAAATGGTTGTGACTACTCGAATATTTCTTTAGTTTATAATTACAATGACACAACAAAAACAAATGTTAAATCAATTACTTTGACAAGGTATGCATGTACGGGCCCAGATCGCAACATCGCGCTTCAGCGATAGCCAGCAAAATCGCTCCTGCACCAGTTTCAAGAGCCTGAAATTCCCGGATGAGAAAGGTTGTGGAGTTGGTCGAAAATTTGACGACGGAGTTGAACAGGCACGAAAGGGCGAAGTTTGCCAGTTGTCGAGTCGCACATCAATTTGCTGCCATCGTCTAATATAAATTCCTGAAAATTAAAGGAGGACGTTTTGGAATTGATTAAGTGAGATAGTTCGTCACAAGTCGTTTGAAACTTGGACAATTCACGGTGCGAAATGGACGAAGGCATCGAAATTGTTGCGATGCGCGATCCCAGAATAACAGAAACGATTACCTATTCGTTGTCAGTAATGACCAGCTTCTAGAAGCGCTCCGCGGGCATTCCCAATTTCCCACTTTCAAGTCATTACAAGCTCTATGCTTCTGAAGGAACTTGTTACGGCTCACGTCCCGTCTTCAGTGGGCTTCTCAACGAAACTGTTTCGAAAGTATAGGACACGTGGCGCTTATGGTTATGAACACAATATAGTTGCCAGTTTGAAACGTAGTATATTTTTATTATCTGGAAACAATGTACATGACATCATTTACATCCCGGACCAGACCCGACTTCACCAGACTTTCAGGTACATAGTATTTCTGAAGAACAAGAAGATATAAAATACAATAAAAAATATGAAATCCTGCGGGTGTTAGTAAGACTGCATCGAGCTCTTATCGAAGCTGAAACGAATTTGCTGAGCTTCAGTGGAATTAAGAAAACGGGTACTTTTCCGTTATCGGGCCGCCACGCCAAGAGGGAGCCGGAGCCTCGACCCCCCAATTCCGTTATCGGACCGCCAGTGAAAACCTGACCAGTGGACCTTTGACTTGTGTTTATTCCCTTTTATCAAGCAACTCAGTGCGTGTGCAACTGCCTATCAGCCAGCATGGGCATCTAGAGTTTGCCGACCAGTGAAGAAGACGCCGTCAATTTTTTCCAGGCTCGCGGGGTTCTCCTCCGAAATCGTAGATGCATGAATGGGCACGAAATGAAGTTGAATTGCTCTGTGAAGGTACGTTGGCGCTGCAATAAAAGGGCATGCAGGGAGACAGTAGGCATACGTGAAAAAACCTGGTTTAAAGGCAGCCGCCTTAAATTTGTGACTGTGTTGAGGTTTATATTTTGCTGGTCGTACAACCTTACGAGCGTGAAGTGGTGTGAGCAGCAGTTGCACATGGACCATAACACCACCGTCGACTGGAACAACTACATGCGTGAGTTATGCCTGATGGATTTGGAACGCCAGCCTGTTACTGCAATTGGAGGACCCAATAAAATCGTTGAAGTCGACGAGAGCTTGTTTTCCAAAAGAAAAAATAATGCAGGTCGCGTACTTCCACAGACGTGGGTTTTTGGTGGCTTGTGTCGAGAAACCAAAGAGTGCTTTGTTGAGCGTGTTCCCGATCGGAAAGCTGCGACCCTCCTGAACGTCATACGAAGAATGATACGTCCAGGTACTACCATCTACTCCGATTGTTGGCGTGGGTACTCCACAGCGGAACTGGAAGCGTCCGGGTTCACTCATTTGACGGTAAACCACACCTATAACTTCGTTGATCCAACCTCAGGAGCGCACACTCAGCACGTCGAACGGATGTGGGGTACGGCTAAGTGGCGAAATAAGGCCCGTCGGGGCACAGCACGTCACCACTTGGACTCCTACCTGGCTGAATTTATGTGGAGGAGCCGTCGACAAGAAACAGAAGTGTTCGAAGACATCCTGGCTGTCATCGCTGTTTGCTTCCCCCCTGAGAGTTGAATATTGAATCTTGCTTGAAATTCACTGAATCTTTTTTAAATTAAAACATTATTTTTCAGACGAATTTTTTGAAGAAATCCCCTGGAGATTACGCTGGCGGTCCGATAACGGAATTGGGGGGTCGAGGCTCCGGCTCCCTCTTGGCGTGGCGGCCCGATAACGGAAAAGTACCAGAAAACGTTTACCTAAATGAATGACATTCGAATACTTTCAAAACATTGGAGTAAACAGTGTTGGAAATCGGATAGATGAATTTATAAAAAATCGTAGGGGAGCGCGGGGCATGTTGTCACTAGGGGTAAGTAGGCACCACTGTTATAGAACTTCCTCTTGTGGTGGTAATGAGCAGGAGAGAGCAGGTTCGTAACCTTCAGAGGGTCCTCTATCTGCGACAAGAAATTCGGTTGGTTTGGGGTTCGGGGTGTGACAAGAGGCTTGAAGAACTGTTTTTTGTCCTAGAGAGTAAAACTTGTTCATCCTTGTTTTTTCTTTCTAGTTAGCCTGAGTAATGTGATGGAGCCAAGTTCAGTGGCCCATTTGAATCAGTAGGACTTAACGTATATAGCCCACGAGCTGTTTTTCGTTTTCCTGTTAGCACAAGTTTTAGTCGACCCCTGATGCGCCCTATCAGTTCAGCATTCCATGGAGAACCTTGGCACGGTACTGGCCGAATCGTATGCAAAAAAATGGCAGGAAGAGAAGACCGAAGAAGTGCCTAATGTTAGAGGCAACAGCTCCGTTGGTAGACGTGTAGGTGACTATGCAACTTCCCTGTCCAACGTTAAGGCCATTCCAATATTTGGATCTACAGTGTCCATATTTAGGCAACAATTTTGTGGCAAAAGTTTTTTAATGACAATTTGAAAGCAGAATTCTTTGAAATTTGGTAACCGGGTGTGCTGGTCTTTATTACTATCATGAGGCGATGTCATTTCTTTTCCACAGGTTTTACTCTTGAAACCATCATTTTAATAAAATTGTAAAATAAACCCTACCTAATTGCCCCTTGGCGGCGTACACACTAGAGCAACACGATATCGCTGCGATATTACCCAAGCGACATAGAAGCAACTCAGACAGATAAAAACAACAAATAACCGTGTGAGAGTGATATGAAACCGTTCACATTGAAGCGATAACGATACTGAAGCGATACTCATCGGTTTATTGAAGGAGGCGTTCACATCGGAGCGATACGTTATCGGTGCAATATTGCCGAAGCGACGTGAAAGCAACTCGAACGAATAGAAACGACTTAAAATTAGTCGGAGTGGTACGGAAGCGTTCACATTGAAACGATAGCGAAACTGAAGCGATACCTATCGGTTCCTTGTCACGCAACGCTACATGGAAAGCCATGTCTCCCGGGGAAATTTTTTTTTTCCGTTTCATGAATGAAGAGAAAAATGCAATGGCCGAAAGAAGAGAAATGCCCGAGGGGCCTTTGGAGCGAACCGAAAATATCCTTTGGTGGGCGGAGCGTATTTACACCCGAGCTGAATTCTATCGTGAACAGGCACCTTTTGTTTGGGCATGATGTTTTCTCGCGTTTTCTGAGGTTTAATTTTTCTTGTTATTTGTAAACAAAACATTTTAGAGTTTCCTCAAATGCTTCAAAACTGCTCTTTGACGTCATTTTTCGCTCGCGCCATCCATCCCCTCCTGAAGAACTTTGAAAGTTATTTAAAAATCACCAGACGCACCAATCGGGCTGCAACTACCGTTGATATTTTTGTCCGCATGTGCCAATTCACTGGTATACTTTTCCCCCAAATCGGGCATTCATGCAAGTTCCCCATTGAGTTTTCTCTTTCGAGCAACCTGTCATTTATTTAACTGGTAATCATGTCTCGTGTTAAGGAGGACGTGGCAGCAACAATTTCTTTTGTGGACAAAATAGAAAATAATCCTATGATATGGAAAGAGTACTCTAGGCCAGATCTGTTGAGTTTGACATGGAAGAAAATCGCTAAGGAAACAAAGGACTCAGGTAGGACATTTCAACATATTTATACATATAGACCAAGAGCCAGCGACGTAAAAGGTGCAACCATTTGCTTCTTACCCATCGCATAAAATCGAGAATAATCTTCCAATAGTGAGAACAATTTTTTGCCTCCATTTGGACGTGACGAAACCAGACACCAGTCAGCATCAACCATTCACTTGTGGGGAGAAGTGTCTATTCACGTGATTACGCATTGAAAAATATGGGGAATTGAATATTACATTTAATGCAATCAGGTTTTATGGCGTCGAGCCAATGGCCAAGTCGTGAAAGCTTAAAACCCTCTAATTTGAAGTATCGGTTTTTGGCGTCAGGGTACTGTTTTCTGGGGGAAAATAAAATGAGAAATATGAAAAAAATATACTATAAAATCTACGATGAACAGTTTTTATGCTATCGTAGAAAAACAGTGTCACTTCAGGTAAGAACACACCCCAAAAAATATTTCAGGCTGCAGCGTGTGTAGGGGTGGGCAAGATACTTGAGTATTTAAAATACTTTGTATTTTAAATACAAAATACGTATTTTGTAATTGTATTTAAATACTTTTGGAAAAGTATTTGTATATCTGTACTTAAAATACAGTATTTTGGGCTTTGTATTTGAAATACATTTTCAAAAGTATTTTGTATTTCACACTCAACGAAAATACAAATACTTTTAATTTCTACGTTCTTTAGTTTCCACTTCTTCGCCATCCATCCCCTCCTGAAGAACTTTGAAAGTTATTTAAAAATCACCAGACGCACCAATCGGGCTGCAACTACCGTTGATATTTTTGTCGAAAAATTGTGACTTTTCAAGATATTTATTTTAGGTAGGCTAATTACTCAGTTTGAATGGTTGAATTGTCAATTCACGAGTCGGGGCGTGCCCGGTGCTGAACAGTCAGTTTCTATGGTCAACACTCTATAGTTTGAGTCTAAATTAACGGTTTCCTGAATGGATCGTCAGTTTCGTTGGATCCAATAACTGGCAATTAACTCACAGTGGTACAAGCACATTGCAGCATTGTACATCTAAAATAACAGTAATACGGCCAGAAATTGCTATGTTTACCCAAAAACCCCGACAATGCATACTTGGAAACGAACTTTATTAGCCTGGAACTAAAAAGTATCGAGCCAAGAAACGGACACCAGCTGCTTGACATTATCACGCTGCTTTATGGGAGAAATAGGGACATAATCCAGGCCGCAAATGATTAGCTTCACGCTACATTCTGGACGAGGGACACGGGGCTGGAGGGGCAAGAGAAAGCAGGATCCAAACCTTATTTATGATTATAGAATATAATCATTCGTATATTTATTCGTCGATATTGTAGATGTGGCATATAACATGTAGGGACAGTCTTCTTTCACCTTGGATTATTGCAACTTAGCGAAATGAGGCTTGAAGACTCCGCCTACTTTCATAAAGAATTTTAAAAAACAAAATGTACCGAATGCCACTTTTGTGACCCTCAATGGAAGTTTAGGGGGCTTCGCTTGTAATAATAAACGTAAATGAACATGACTCCGGCTTCTTCATCGCTTGAGCTACTCATTATTCTGCTTTGAAGCTCTACACAAGACTACTGGACCAATATTTTTTTAAATAAAATAAAAACGGAGAAATAAATCATGACTTTTTTTTATTTCCTGTAAGGCGGCGTACACACTAGAGCAACACGATATCGCTGCGATATTGCCCAAGCGACATAAAAGCAACTCAGACAGATAAAAACAACAAATAACCATGTGAGAGTGATATGAAACCGTTCACATTGAAGCGATAACGATACTGAAGCGATACTCATCGGTTTGTTGAAGGAGGCGTTCACATCGGAGCGATACGATATCGGTGCAATATTGCCGAAGCGACGTGAAAGCAACTCGAACGAATAGAAACGACTGAAAATTAGTCGGAGTGGTACGGAAGCGTTCACATTGAAACGATAGCGAAACTGAAGCGATACCTATCGGTTCCTTGTCACGCAACGCTACATGGAAAGCCATGTCTCCCGGGGAAATTTTTTATTTTCCGTTTCTTGAATGAAGAGAAAAATGCAATGGCCGAAAGAAGAGAAATGCCTGAGGGGCCTTTGGAGCGAACCGAAAATATCCTTTGGTGGGCGGAGCGTATTTACACCCGAGCTGAATTCTATCGTGAACAGGCACCTTTTGTTTGGGCATGATGTTTTCTCGCGTTTTCTGAGGTTTAATTTTTCTTGTTATTTGTAAACAAAACATTTTAGAGTTTCCTCAAATGCTTCAAAACTGCTCTTTGACGTCATTTTTCGATCGCGCCATCCATCCCCTCCTGAAGAACTTTGAAAGTTATTTAAAAATCACCAGACGCACCAATCGGGCTGCAACTACCGTTGATATTTTTGTCCGCATGTGCCAATTCACTGGTATACTTTTCCCCCAAATCGGGCATTCATGCAAGTTCCCCATTGAGTTTTCTCTTTCGAGCAACCTGTCATTTATTTAACTGGTAATCATGTCTCGTGTAAAGGAGGACGTGGCAGCAACAATTTCTTTTGTGGACAAAATAGAAAATAATCCTATGATATGGAAAGAGTACTCTAGGCCAGATCTGTTGAGTTTGATATGGAAGAAAATCGCTAAGGAAACAAAGGACTCAGGTAGGACATTTCAACATATTTATACATATAGACCAAGAGCCAGCGACGTAAAAGGTGCAACCATTTGCTTCTTACCCATCGCATAAAATCGAGAATAATCTTCCAATAGTGGGAACAATTTTTTGCCTCCATTTGGACGTGACGAAACCAGACACCAGTCAGCATCAAAGATTCACTTGTGGGGAGAAGTGTCTATTCACGTGATTACGCATTGAAAAATATGGGGAATTGAATATTACATTTAATGCAATCAGGTTTTATGGCGTCGAGCCAATGGCCAAGTCGTGAAAGCTTAAAACCCTCTAATTTGAAGTATCGGTTTTTGGCGTCAGGGTACTGTTTTCTGGGGGAAAATAAAATGAGAAATATGAAAAAAATATACTATAAAATCTACGATGAACAGTTTTTATGCTATCGTAGAAAAACAGTGTCACTTCAGGTAAGAACACACCCCAAAAAATATTTCAGGCTGCAGCGTGTGTAGGGGTGGGCAAGATACTTGAGTATTTAAAATACTTTGTATTTTAAATACAAAATACGTATTTTGTAATTGTATTTAAATACTTTTGGAAAAGTATTTGTATATCTGTATTTAAAATACAGTATTTTGGGCTTTGTATTTGAAATACATTTTCAAAAGTATTTTGTATTTCACACTCAACGAAAATACAAATACTTTTAATTTCTACGTTCTTTAGTTTCCACTTCTTCGCCACCATTCACCAGTATAACCTAACTTAGCGACACCATATTTGGCTCAAAAACTCGGTGTAATAACAGCCTTCGATTGACGTTTTCCTTTTTTCGAAAAAGTGGAGAGGGAAGGGTAGTCATAGTGGGAGGTGGAAGTTCCGAATTCCTTGTTAGCACAATTGCCGCAAAAATGATGCTAGCGGATGGAAACTTTGCACAAAAATGGATCATAAAGAGCCCTAGCCTACAAGTACACAAAGCTGTACAAGTAAATAAAACTCGTGGCAATCATTGCGAAAAATAACGCTAATTCGAGTTTAAACTGGACCAAAATGACAAATTCACAACTCAAATGGCGAAAAATCGCCTATTAATAAAAAAAAAAAAGAGAGAATAGATGATGTGCTAATTCGCTGCAAATTATCAGAAAACGCTATTTCACAGCTGAAATGAAGAAAAATCAATAATTCGCGGCTGAAATTGAGAAAACGAAAATCTGTATAGCTTCTGAAAGAATCAAGGCTCAAACTGAGAAACAGCGCTAATCCGTTGAAAAAAATTGCTCACTCGGGCTAAAAACTAAAAAAAAACTACGCCAACTTTAAGAAAAACTCTAATTTTCAACTCAAACTGAGAAAAAAGTGCTAATTGGCTGCTAAAAAATTGCTAAACTGCAGCTGAAAATGAGGAAAACGCCAAATCGTGGCTAAAATGGAGGAAAATCGCCAAACAAACGAAAGAATCCCTACTGCACTGCTAAAATTGATTAAAAGCGCTAACCCGTGGCCAAAATTGGTTAAAGTTGTAGCGTGCCAACAGCTAACAAACCTCAATTTTTATTTTTAAAAATAACAAATATCATGTTAAAAAAAACAACATAAGTCAGTTTGATCGCGAGTTCGTGTTTTCCCAATTTTTCATTGTCGTTATAAAAAAGATCCCTAAATTTTTCGTTGGCCGTTATTTTGTTTACCGAAGAGAGCGCGACCCACAAAGTTACTAAACCTTGAAAAATTGACAAAACGCAAATGCGTAGCTTCTGTTCGAGGCTAAAACTAAACAATATACGCTAATCCATAGCAAAAATTGAAGTAAAAATGCCAACGTGGGACTGAAGTGTAAAAAAAAAACGCAGCTAATATTGCAAAATTCACTATAATTAGCCTGTCATAAATAAATAATAACTCTCATTATCAGCTCAAATTGGGAAAAAGTGTTATTCCCGGCTAAAACCTGAGGAAATTAAGGTAATTCGCGAATTCAAAATTATAGAAACGCTTCAAAGCAGCTAAAGTTGGAAAAAACGTTAATTTACGGCTAAAATTGAGGAAAATAATCGCGGATAAAGTGTGTTGGAATTTCTAATTCCGCCTTCTGACAACAACTTTGTAGCTAAAATTGAGGTAAACTGCAAATTCATGGTTGTAAGTAAAACAAAAAACACTGATTCTGAACTGCGATGAAGCCCTATTCTACATATAATTAAAATTGAAAAAAATTACTAATGCGGTGCCAATTTGCGGCTAATATAGAGAAAATCAGTAATTATTCTGGCTAGAATAAAGATAAAAGTTAGTTTTCAGCCTAAATTGAAACAAAATGTGCTAATTCACTGTAAAAAAAAATGGAAGAATTAACATAGAGCTTGTGAACGGGCCTTAAAAACTAAAAAAAAACTACGCCAACTTTAAGAAAAACTCTAATTTTCAACTCAAACTGAGAAAAAAGTGCTAATTGGCTGCTAAAAAATTGCTAAACTGCAGCTGAAAATGAGGAAAACGCCAAATCGTGGCTAAAATGGAGGAAAATCGCCAAACAAACGAAAGAATCCCTACTGCACTGCTAAAATTGATTAAAAGCGCTAACCCGTGGCCAAAATTGGTTAAAGTTGTAGCGTGCCAACAGCTAACAAACCTCAATTTTTATTTTTAAAAATAACAAATATCATGTTAAAAAAAACAACATAAGTCAGTTTGATCGCGAGTTCGTGTTTTCCCAATTTTTCATTGTCGTTATAAAAAAGATCCCTAAATTTTTCGTTGGCCGTTATTTTGTTTACCGAAGAGAGCGCGACCCACAAAGTTACTAAACCTTGAAAAATTGACAAAACGCAAATGCGTAGCTTCTGTTCGAGGCTAAAACTAAACAATATACGCTAATCCATAGCAAAAATTGAAGTAAAAATGCCAACGTGGGACTGAAGTGTAAAAAAAAACGCAGCTATTATTGCAAAATTCACTATAATTAGCCTGTCATAAATAAATAATAACTCTCATTATCAGCTCAAATTGGGAAAAAGTGTTATTCCCGGCTAAAACCTGAGGAAATTAAGGTAATTCGCGAATTCAAAATTATAGAAACGCTTCAAAGCAGCTAAAGTTGGAAAAAACGTTAATTTACGGCTAAAATTGAGGAAAATAATCGCGGATAAAGTGTGTTGGAATTTCTAATTCCGCCTTCTGACAACAACTTTGTAGCTAAAATTGAGGTAAACTGCAAATTCATGGTTGTAAGTAAAACAAAAAACACTGATTCTGAACTGCGATGAAGCCCTATTCTACATATAATTAAAATTGAAAAAAATTACTAATGCGGTGCCAATTTGCGGCTAATATAGAGAAAATCAGTAATTATTCTGGCTAGAATAAAGATAAAAGTTAGTTTTCAGCCTAAATTGAAACAAAATGTGCTAATTCACTGTAAAAAAAAATGGAAGAATTGCCGATTTGCAGTAAAAATATCGGAAAACGCCAATTCGTGGCTAAAATGAACAAAATTCGCTAATACACGAACTAGAAATAGCTACTGCACTGCTAAAATTACGAAAAAGCGCTAATTTTACGGCGAAAATTGAGACAAATTTAAATTTGCGTCAAAAATTGGAAATACGTTGATTCGCGGCTTCCTCGGGAGACTTTGAGGTTAAAATTGAGAAAAAGCGCTAATTTATGGCTATGAGTAAAAAACTCGCAAATTCGCGGCTAAAACTGAGACGAAATCGCTATTCCGCAGTGTATGGTTACGGTGAACAAAAAATGCCAATTTGTGGTAAACATTTCGAGAATTTTACGGCTAATATTGAGTAATTTTTAGCTCATACTGAGTAAACCGCTAGAAAAAATCGTTAATTTGCAGCTAAAATTGTGGAAAACGCCAACTCGAGGAAAGTTGAAGAAACATCGCTGATTCACAGGATACCAAATCTACTTTGCTGCTAAAGTTGGGGAAAAGGGCATATTTATGTCTTTATGGCGGTGGGGGGGGGGGATTACCCCGCTAATCAGTTGCTAATTTGCTGTTAAAGTCGACGAAAAGCAGTCATTCGCGGCTAAAATGGAGAAATTCGCAGTTTAAACTTGGCAGAAGCGCTGTTTAGCGGATAGACTGTGGAAATAGCGGTAATTTGCCTACAATATACGGAAAAGGCCATGGCTAAAATTAGGAAAAGGCCTTAGAGGTTACCAGTAGAGGTTTTATGTATAGTTAGAGACTTTTAGGGGCCTCTTGAAGATTTCCGCCCCGGGCCGCGATATAGGTCCACCAGTGACCTCACCTCCTTTTCAGCTCACGATCCACCAGTGCTCGCCGGTTCGGTACTATATACTTCGTAACAACTTGCCAACTTTTCTTTGCGCATCGCGGCGTGGCGCCATTTCGCGCTGCTACATTTGGCCAACTTGTCTATTGAAGGACCTGGGCCGTATTCAGAAACGCACCTTTACGAGACCTTAACCTTTGTGGCTCCTTATAGCAGGAATTTGTATTCAGAAACCAACCTTATCCGCATTGGCTAAGGAACTGTAAAGGAGTTCTTTAAGGCATGAAAAAATTGTATTCACAAAGCCACTTTTACCTTCGTGGTTCCTTTAAAGAATGTTATTTGCTGGTTATACTTATGATAACTCTAAGGAAGCTCGGGAGCTTCCTTTACAGTTCCTTTAAGCCTTGTCTTGTGTTGTAGTGTTTCTACTGTAATTATTTTCCCTCGGTAAATGTGAGAAATGGAAGAATTTATTGTGTTTTTCGACTCGCTCAATCTTATTTCGGATCTCCAATGGCGTAATGAGCGACACAGAAGAAGCACACTATCTGAATCCAGTTCGGTTTTCCAAAAGGTCTCGTTTCGGTCAGATCAGACTGTTTGAAACGTTGTGATTTTGATCCGTCGAGCGTCGACCGACTGAAGGGTTCAAGTTTCTCTACGGCTGTCAAACTTTCACAAATTACTGAGAATTTACGCGACCGGAAATCTTCAAGTGACGGTCCCATACCACGATTTGTCAATTTATCTTTTTTGTGTTGTGCCTCCCCTTGTGTTTCAAGTGTGACCGTCCTATCTATTTCATTATTTTCGTTTTGTACGGGATTGGAACCTAGGCCAAAATAAATAATGTATAGGTCTGAAAATAATTATTTCGTCAAAGTGCACGGTGAGTGGCACCGTTTCGACCTCTAGCTCACTACCGCGGCCGGAGTTGGGGCCAGGAAAAGGCCCCAGTGCCAGTGCGGCCTGGTCAGAGGTGTCAGGGAAAAATGACGCAAGTGTGGTTCCCACGAAGGGATAATGTTATTTCTTATACGGGGTCCCTGGATCCCTCTTGCGGCATTTTATTCCCAACCGTTCGGAATAAGGCCCCAGTCGCAAGGGCGCACGAAAGCCCTCGCTCATCGTTGTCGGCGCCACCTCGTGAGACCCCCTGGAGCTAAAAGGCTTCTCTTCCATCCAAAACTCCTCTTTAGAACTTCAGTGGGGGCAGAAAACTGCGTTATTCCCCCGGAGTTTTAAACGGATTTTTGCCTATCACTCGAATACTGCGCGTTCCACGAAAACGTCTTCTGAGTCACACGTTGAAGAGCGTTACATTTCCTTCGAAATTCACAGGACAAACTCATTCCTCATAGGTACCGAGCAACGGCCGTCGCAGACAGTTTTGTGACCTACGAGGTGACGCCGGTGGAATCGTGAACATAAAGGAAGTGTCTGAAAGCATTGCGGGGCTAATAAAACAGCTTATATATTTTCCCAGTGACCAAAGAGTGAGAGAATCATCCGTTCCATTTTTCAGATTGGGTGGTTTCCCCGGTGTCGTCGGCTGCAATTATTGTGCACATATACTCCGCTTAAAATCTCCGTAGGTGACGGGAGTCTGGATGAGTCTCAAAGTAGTTGTGTTTTGCGGCCCAAGGATGGAATTTGTAGATGTTGTCACCCGTTGGCTACATTCGAATTTTCCAAAATAGAACCGTAGCCGTTGCTCGATCACGCAGTCTCCAGCAGGGCATTCCCTTGTGGACAATGGCCGCTTTCCGCACAAACTTTGCGGTTCTCTTCGGTCTTGAACTTGTCCACGCTCATCAATAAATTAAAATTACGCAATGTTAATAGGCTGGCATTTCGTACAATTTTGATAACTAATGGGCTTTTGAAGGCTTAAATAGCGAGAGGTTTCACATGATAAAGCGTACAGTCACCATTAAAAGCATATTTTCATTGTTTATTTGCTTTAAGGCCCCTTTAGCTAAAGGAACTGCCGAGGAACTCTAAAGGAACGTTTCTGAATACGATTTTTAAAGGAATCGCTAAAGGAACCTTAACTAAAGGAGCTCCTAAGGGGACGTAAAGGTTGGTTTCTGAATACGGCACCTGATGTTTTTGAATTATTTATTTTTCGTGTTTTTCGCACTATCTGCCGTCGAAATCGAATTTTTGAAAAGTATTTTAAATTGTATTTGTATTTTATTCAAAGTGTATTTGTATTTCAGTATTTAAAATACATTTTTGAAAGTATTTTGGGCTTTGTATTTAAAATACATTTTCAAAGTATTTTGCCCACACCTGCGTGTGTAAAATTATGGTTACTTTCACCACGAAATATGAAAATTCATAATACGCATTTTCCATGCACCGTAAATCACAGCACAGCCAATGGGATCTTTCAAAATGCATCGAGTAAATAAAACGTTTTCGATACTAGAATTTTTCGTCCCTCTTCTTCTAATAGACCCCATGTACCCTGTCGGTACATCAAATCAACGGGGTTTTCGACTTTTCCTTTGGCTCGCAGCCGCAGGACCCGTTAGCATGAAACGTGATATTCATTTCCAATAAAACGTCTTTGCAGTCTGGCCGGAATTATTGTTACTTCTCCCCACAAGTGCATCTTTGATGCCGTCTGCTATCGGTTTCGTCACGACCAAATTGAGGCAGACAATTTTTCCCACTATTAGGGAATTATTCTAGATTTTATGTGCTGGCTAAGAAAATTATGCAAATGGTTGTACTTTTTACGTTGCTGGCTCTTGGACTAATATTCCAACATGAATGATTAATTAAATGAAATGTGGGCCTACCGTTGCTACTGTTACTCCATTGACCGGTTTCGGCTGCTCAGACATTCCCAAAACCTGCAAAATCAGAGTTGGAATTCGAGGTCGACCTGTTTTGAGAAAGGCTCACCCCCCCCCCCCTGTTTTGAAAGCGTCAATGAAATGAGAGTAATGGCTGGAGAGGACCCACATTTAATTTTATTAATTTTCACAGCTCCCGTACTAACGACCTTTCTACTAGAGAGATTTTGAATGAAGTGAAAACATCTACGACGGTTGCTAAGGTACGGAACAGATGATTGGTGAAATTTCATAAAGACTTGAACGTTTTTCTTTTTTACCTCTTGCAAAATCTCCCTATTATTAACAACTATGATTTTTTTTATTTGTTCAATTTTGTTGATCAATCCTGCCTTGGTTTTTTATTCTTTTAACGTCGTTTTGTAGTCAAGAAAAACAAAAAATCGAAAATTGTTTGTTTTTGAAAAGTCTGTGGATGTTCCCTTGACGAAACGTCGTCAAAAGAAGACAAAAATAATGCAGGGGCCTTATTCTCTAACGAGATTGAAACATTGCTTTGGTAGAAACATGAAATTAAGAAAACTGAACGGAAACAAATGATTTTTGAAAAAAGCAATGTTGAAAAAAGTTAGTGAATAAGGCCCCAGGATCGGTCAATAAAATTGAATTAATCAAATCACTCCTGCCTCCAAGTAAAAATTATCAAAAAATAATAATTTTGATTCAATTATATGCCAACGTTACTTCCATTGGTATCGAATTTTCCCCTATTGGCTCAAAATGTATAGTTTCCCAACTTATTCCACTCATAATTAGCTTATGGTTGAGAACGGTTTTAGCCGTTTGTGTACTCCCATCGGGTGTGAAGGTTCTTGAATTTTTCCTTGACGAAAACGGATAAAATTGTGCCGAACACAAGCAGCTTTGACGATGGCCCTGGCTTTTTTTTTCGTTACAACAGATTGGGCCATCTCTAACAGTCTAAATTTTGAAGTTAACATTCCGAATGCGCATTCAACACTTTTCCGCCCTCTTGAGAGTCGATAATTAAAAATTCTTTTTGCATCGTTCAGACTTTTTTGGGGAAAGGCCGCATTAAATATGGTAACAAAGGGAACGCTACAGCCCCCACAAAATAGTATGGAAACTTTTGGTCGTCACTGCTTCCCGGAATACAAGCAGGCTTCGGAATATCCAACTTTCCTTCTCTCAGTAGTTTTCCAAAAGAGGAATGGCGAACTACAGCCCTATCACTGTTTCTCCGAGATCTCCAACATCAATTAGAGTGAACATACCATCTGCGTCATCCACAGCCATGAGCACGATTGAAAAGAACCCTTTGTAATCAATGTTTCGGGATCCCGCATTTTGAAACATTTCACTCAAATATGTTTGCCGTCGGCTGAACCAATGCAATGAGGCAAGTTCCACAACTCAAAGTAACGCTTTGCTATTGCTGTCCAAGCTCGTTCGTCTGGTATGGGCATGAATTGAGGTTGCAAATGTGTCCATATGGCTTCGCAAGTAGAATAAAATATTTCTGAAATCGTGGATTTCCCTCTATTGAATTGCAGTGCTAGGTCTTGGAAACTGCTTCCAGTTGACAGATACCTGGAAAAAATGAAGCAACTTCATTGTTTTTGTCATCATTAGCTATTCTATGTTGCGCGATATATTGCTTTTCTATCGCGTTGCTTTCATATCGTCTAGTGTGAACGCCGTCTAAGATATTTATTTTTCTAGGCACCCTAATTTCACAGATGCGAAAATCATAAAGTTCGAGCAAGACGAGCACTTCGATTCCGCATCGAGCTCGAGACGAAAACGAGACGACCCGTGTGTGGAGGGCCTTAGATGTTCAATTTCAAAGTTATCAACAGAAAAAATGACTACTCGGTCGTAGACACTGGTAACCTTCTTCCTTGAAAACACTCAATAAAAACCAATTGCACATGTTTTAAAAATGTCTATTGAAGCACTTCTTCGAGTGCAGTTTTTTAAAATCAATAAAAAAGTCATGCCGTGTTTTCTCAAATTTTTCTTTGATTTCCATCCACGGTTCGACCTCTACAACAGTAATTTCGAATGTAAAAAACGAAAAAGAAGTGTATTTTCTTGATTATACCACACCTCATGGTACATAAGAAAACACAGAGCATAAAAAGAGGGGAAATGTGTAGTTCTGATGCTCTGTTAATGTCGTACACTGGTGTGAGGATGGCGAAGGCACAAATTAACACCTTTTGTTGTCTCGGTCTCAGTTCTATTCCCCCTCATCCCACTCCCTCTGCAGAACCCCCCCCTTTTTTTCAACTCACCTAATCCAAGGTCTCCCTTTTCATTGTTTTTCTTCACCAGTCACCTCCACAACCAACTCATTCCTTTACGGAGGGGATAACATAGACCTTTGTCAATCAGTCCTCCCCAACTTTGAACAGTGAACTACCCTCCTTTTTTTTTTTACACCCTTCCCGCAACACTTCATCTATAGGTTCTAACCAGCAACCAACTTGGCAGTTTTTGCTAATTAGTAACTGAGAAGAATTGAAAATAAGGGACAAAAAGACGAGGAGAGTAACAAGAATATAGATTTGTTTTGAGAAAGTAGAAACAAGTTTTTCATTTTGATCATGGGTATTGATTAATGATTATTCGTAGAGAGTGAGTTTGAATTGTGTGTAGGCTGTAATCAAACGACAAAAATGTTCTTCCATTGCTGACGTTTTTGGCGTCAATTTATTTGATGGATGCGCTTCATCCGAAGGAACACAAAAATAAGCTCGACTTTGTCTGTGCTCTACACTTAAAAATCGTAATTTCTTCGCATCAAGGAGAATCTCAATAGAAATAAAATTAAGTGAAAGTGAAAACCATTATTTGTGGAGGGGGTGGGGGAGGCGATGAAAAACGATTTAATTTTATGCCTCTCCCCAGCCCCAACCATCGTTTCCTGAAATACGACATCAGTTTTACAAAATCGTTTTTCACGATCCATTCCACTTTTCTTTTGCCCGTCGCGTTTGCCGCCGCCACGCCCCCCCCCACCTCCACTCGCCTCGCATTATTAAAGACCAATCAGAACTTCATTAACTTTCGTGAATGACGTCAAGTTCAAAACCCACAGCCATCACAAATTCGCTTCTTCACCCTGCCTTCCACCCCCCACCCCCGCACACACCGACTCCACTATTCACCTTTTCACCACCCTCTCTCATCACATCCAACCAACTCATTCTATAACTCATCGTTATTTAACTTTCCGTCCACCGGTTTTCTTGTAAGATTGGAGGAAGAACAATGTAAAAGTTTTCAAAAAGAAGAATGGAAGGCCGTAAAAAAAAAAAGTTTTTTTTTTGGTGTTTTTTTCCGTGTCCGAGAAGCAATTAACAAATTGTTTGAACAAGTGTTGAGGGTGGAAAGAAAGAAATTTGCTGAGGAGTACAAAGGGTGTGGGGGAGGGGGTTCCGTTTCCGTGTGCGAGGTCTTCATCATTCTTAACTGCTCTTCAGCATAATTAAAGAAGTGAGTATTTTTTTCTTGAAAGGGGTAGTAAAGAAATTACAAAAAATTAAGAATTAAGAAAACTCGGGGAGATTTTTTGTACCCCTCATTTTATTTGAGAACCCCATAAAAAAAAAAAAAAGAGAAGGAAGTGAAAAAGAAAAGATTCATGTCCTTTTGTTCTTGTTCCAAGGCACCCCTGGTACCTAGGAGCATGAACAACTTTGAAGACGACCCATGCGAAACACACCCACGAGGTCTGTATTGCGTTCTTCAATTGCGTAAAGCGATCAATTTCCCCCGTCGTTAAATGAAAACAAAAGACTCGACAGAGGATAGTTGAAACGCATAGTCCACGTTGAATTGTGGAAGAGAGAGGAAGGGGGGTGAGCGATCATTGAGAACGACGGAAATCATTGACGAACCATCAGGGGAAAACGTCAATGACAGGAAAATGTGTATGTTGAGTGATGCAATGTGACTTGAAAAGGAGTGGTGAAGGGGGAGATCTTTGGAGGTTGGGATTGCTAGAACGGTCAGTTTTCGTATCGTGGCAATGCTGTCGTTGCTTTCTCCTTTTCGTGTTGTTTTCCAATTGAGCTGACGGGAAAACAACTGAGAAAGCTACGAAAGATGAACTCAATAAAATGAGAGAAATACACTTCTTTAAAAACTCAAAGCAAACAATAAGCCAAAAATAATGGCTTTTATCAGACTTGCAAAGTTGCAATAACAAAAGTATTAGAAATAATAACATAGCCCTGGTCAGCCCTGGTTCTATTAGACGTTTCTTGGCGTGGGAAGGGATGATCGATTTTCAGTAATTGTACCACTTTTATGTTTATGCTCCAAATCGAGTCTTTGATAGAGCTTACCACGTGGCCCGTGGCTGCAGCCTGGTCACTAATCGCGATCGTTGCTAATTGTTCCGCTTGGTCGCTGCCCTTGATACCACTTCCACTTGGGGCACATACAAGCGCCACTTGTTTTCCATCTTGACGGAGGGAGAACTCCAAGTTCAAGATTTCAGTAACTACCGGATTACGAGTGGAAGTATTCGTCACAGCCTATATGCCAGACGGAGATCTGCTGCAGAAAACAGCTGAATTTTCAACCAAGATTCCTCGGATCTTTTGCATTCCTCTCAGAATAGCTATGAGCTCAGCGTTTTTCGTTGAAGTCACTGTTGGAAGTTTTAGTCTTCAAAAAATTTATCGCCTTTCCATTTAATTTTACACAAGGGTCAGTGTGCGCCGTCCTCATCTTATAGAAGTGGATGGCGCACGTTCTTGAGTCAGAAAACTCGAATCCGAGACTCTTTGCGTTCCGACCGAACTTGTCAACCGCTTCCTGCAAGGTCCGCTCGATAACAGTCAAATCTCGGTGCGCCATATACAGGATGACGTCGTCTACGTAGGCCGACAGGGTTAGCCCCTCAGGCATTCCCCTCAGCAGACCCTCCATAGCGACTATGAACAGAAGTACGCTCGGAGCCCTGAGGGACACCATTTTTTGACATCGAGGAGATGACAAAATATTACCAAGTCTAACTTTGATCGTTCTTTGCCGAAGGAAGCTCTCAATTAAGCCCAACATTCGTCCTCCGATTCCCCATACAGTCAACCGTTGATGTCCCGTCTCCAGACCATATCAAAGGCTCGGGTCAAGTCAAAAAATATCGCGACAGTGTGCTCGCGATTGAGGAAGGCGTCAAGGACAACGTTCTCTAGCATTACAAGTTGATCTGTGCAGGAGTACTTTTTTCTAAAGCCGGCTTGTGATTGATTAAGCAGGCCGCGACTTTCGAGGATGTATCTTAGCCGTTGACTGACTCTCTCTCTCTCTCTCTCTCTGCGGAACTCCTTAAGATGTGGCCCTTTGGATGTAGACCTTTTTGCAGGCCTTTACCTGGCCTGTACCCCATCTTTGGCCCGGATACCGCAACAGAGTCGGTCCCATCGCTCAGCTCAACCCGTTAGCCACGGCTGCTAGCCGTTGACTGACTATCCGTTCCATGACTTTGCTGACGCGACTAGTCAAGGCGATAGGCCTTTAGCACGATGTGGTACTGACTTGGATAATCAGTGACTCTGTTCACACAGAGCTTGGGGATCACTCCCTCACGGTTCATGACGGGTAGAAGCGCCTGCTATTCTTCTTGAGGGAGGTTACTCAGCATGGAATAGAAGATACCGTCGTCTGCCGGCGCGGTGTCCTTTTGGTGCACTAGTGCATTATTTGATTCACTGAAAGTAATGTCATCATTATACGGCCCATTGCTGACGTCTATCACTGTTGACTCTGTACGACCTTCATCTATCTGGGTGTTAACAGGGCAGGCGGAATCGCTTGAGGTGCTCTCATACTGGTCGTCCAACCTCTCAACAACCACTTTTGGATCGCTGATCGTTGCTCCATCAATGATGAGGACTGGCATCTCAATAGTTGGCACTCGGTCTGTGAAACTTCGCAGACCCTACATAGCGACTATGAACAGAAGTACGCTCGGAGCCCTGAGGGACACCAAATTCGATACTTTTAAGGTTTCCCGACGATGGACGCTTCAGGAATTCCTTAAGCGCCTTTTTTGATGTGGTTTGAGCTTCTCTGTGGTTGGAGCTTTCAGTGATTTGGAGTTTTGATGTGGTTTGAGCTTCTCTGTGGTTGGAGCTTTCCAGTGATTTGGAGTTTTGATGTGGTTTGAGCTTCTCTGTGGTTGGACGTTTGCTGAGGTTGGTGATTTGCTGTGGTTGGCAGGGCAGTCTTTACTAAAGTTGGGCCCGGGATAGCACCGGGCCCCCTCCGGGGATCTGCCTCACTATAAAATCTTTTACCGAATTTTGCTCACTAAAAAAAAAAAAAAAAGAATTGTGTAGTTGATAATCTAATTTCACGGATTTTGCGCACTAAAACCACATTTTTGCAGTTCTCACTCGCGGAATTTATTTCTGAGGATAAGGCGTTGGCCTTGGAGAGTTCGGTCGTTCTTGCGGGCACGAGCACCTCCAAGGCTAGGCGTCTTGGATTCTGTGCCTGGAGCCCGCGGCTGACGACCTGCTAGGGTCCCTTCGAGCTGTCGTTGACAGAGTGGTGGCCGATGGGTGAGGAGCGTCCCTTGACGCTGCCTGTAGATCTTCCGGTTTGATGGTTGGTTAGCACCCTTGCGTTTGCCGTAGATATTCCGGGTGGTGGACGGTTAGCACTCTTGGCGCAGAATACAGGTCCTCCACCGGGTCGTCTGCATGAGCGTCCCCTGAGGTCGTCTGCACGAGCCTGCAGATCCTACGTTCGGTTAGCGCCCTTGCGCTTGCCACAGGTCCACTGAGCTGGTGTTGGGTTAGTGACATTGTGCTTGCACCAAATCCTCTGGGTCGACGGTCAGTTAGCGCCCTTGTGTTTGGCACAGATCGTCCGGGTCGTCCGTGAGTGTCCCTCGACGCTGCCTGCGGATCCTGTGGGCCGACGTTCGGTTAGCGCGGTTAGAGCATCCCTTGACGCCGACTGCCGACCCTCCGGGTTGACGATCGGTCAGTGCAATTTAAGGTGGGTGTATGAGCAGGCTTTACCACGGTCCTTGAAGTTGACGACGTTTGTTGTTGGGCTTGTGGTTGAGGTGGCTCTTGACCGGTTCTTGCGTCCTGGTCCATTATGTCGAGTTTTTTCGTTTTTCAGGTTCCACGTGGCGCTAACAGAAGATAAAGTTTACGGCGACGACGAGACTTTCGCGACTAGTTTTTCACCGAACTAATACCGAAAATTGCTTTAACTTTTACTTCTGACACCATGTTTTATATATGGGGTCCATTAATCGGATAAGACTTTTGGCGACAAGACTTTTTTATTAAGGTCTTCTCCGGACCGACATACTCGAACGCCATCTTGGCTGAAGGGGGGAGGGCTTTACAGTATGGCCAACATTTGGGCTAATTAATAGTTATTGAACTTAATGTAGTGACGTCACAAGTATACAACAAGAGGAACCGTGGAAATTATGTCCCAAAAAGGTCAAAGTCAGTTGATTATGATGGTGAGTTGGTAGAAGAATTGAGGCAGGGAAGCCCGCTTTCATCTTACGCGCTTCTTTTGTTTCTTCTTTTTTATGTCTCTGAAATGAAGTTGTGTGGCCAATGGGAGACTTTACGAAACCGTTAAATGAAATAATTATGAACCTAATTGGCTTTAAAAGGCTTTGTACGATCGATGGTAAAAAAAGCGTACGATCCTGAGGCGTATAATCGCACTACAAACTCAACCGATGAAGGCACTCGACTTCGTCTCGTGTCACAAACATCGTGCCTCGTTCGTTAAAAACTCCTTTATGCCTACGTATCGTAATTTTAAAAAAATGGTTAGGGTTCCCGGGGGGCCGGTGAAATACATTGCAACCTATGGGTGCCCGTGCACTAGGCAGCAATGATTTCCAGGCTGGGGCAGCCACTAGAACAAGCCCTACTGCACAGCAGCCAACTGGCTGCCGCGGCCAGGCTGTTTAGTGCAAGGGAGCCCTAAATTTGCGTTTGAAACTTCCCTGGGCCGCTATCATCAAAGTCGACTGGATGAGCAGGAGCAGGAGGGTCTGATGTATGAGGGGGGGGGATTGTGCACTTCTGCCTCGTCGTGTCTGGGAAGGGAAGTCTCTTGCTTGAACTAAATGAGTTGGCATCTGCGAGATTTTGAGTTGATGTCGTTGAATTCCCAACAGTTTCCCTTTCAGCCTTTCACGTTCTCAGTGTGACGATTGTTTTGAAGGCACGATTCTATTTTGGGGCAATAACAAAGCTCTTTGGTCATTAATCAATAGTGTATCACTTATCTCCCTTCGTGCCACGACCCACCAAGGAAGGAAAGCAAAGTATAAATTCATCTATCGTAGTCATCTGTAATCATTGAGTCGAGAATAGGATGACTCGTCACTAATATCACACATACTTTGAATACGCGCCTTTCACTTTTCGAGACGAGACCGAGACTTTCGAGACCGAGACCGAGACCGAGAGGAGTCCGACATTTTCATGATCGAGACTGAGACCGAGTCCGAGACCACTCAAGTCTCGTCTCGGTCTCGGTATCGTGCATCACTAAAGCCGATTTTCTCGGCATTAGTGCGGACCAGAGACCCCGCATCCTCTGCATACCTCTCAAACCAACGAACATTTTTCTAGGTGTGCTCATTGTTCAACTGGTGGCAAAAATACAAATTTATGGTCACTTCAGCCGTTGAAACTGATAACGGTTGGGCGGGGGGGGGGGAAAGAATGAATAGCCCGTCCGCCAGTTGTTTATAGCACGAATTATTGAACTGCTAACGAAACAAAATGTGAAGAACCGCGTGCTATTTTAAATAGATTCTAATACTAGAGAGGGGGCTAAATAAGGTCGAAAGTAATTACTGGGAAGAAAAGGAAGGAACGAAGAGGGGTGGAGGGACATTAATTCATTCCCTTTTCTGAAGTGAAAAATATCTTGAAAATTTCTCTTTTCACCCCGCGGTGCTTGTGGTTTGAGGGTTGCCTTTTTCGGGTGTTGTGGGAATAGTGGAGAAGAGTAATAAAGCTCTGATTGTGCGAACTGCTTGTTGTCTCGAGAAAAAGGAAAAGAATGTTGGTTGGAGAGAAAAAAAAAAAAAAAAAGAGAAAAGGCTGAAGCATTGCCAGAAAAGAGGGTTGGCGTTGTTTCTAATAAACGAGGTTTCCTCAAGCAAGCACGTTCGTGATCACGTTGCGGAGGGTTGGTTTTTGGTGCACAGTGTTATGGCGAGAAGGGAGGGAGGTGTTCATAAAACAATTTAGTAGACGTCTCCACGCTCCTCCCTCATTCGAAGGTTATTAGGCTGTATATTACCCGCGAGTTTGTTCGAGGATGTTGTGGGATGAGACCGTTACAAGAGGAGGGGGGAAGGGGTTTTTCTTGATGGTTAACCTCAAAAGAGGAGGTGTCGGAGAGAAAAAAAAATCCCAGGAGGAGACGTAGAAATATGTTGTGCTGACTAGTAGCCTAAAAAGATTCCCCTCTGTTTGTCAATGGTTTTGCACTCGATTTCTGGAACCTCTGAAGCCTCACTTTAGTATTTTTGATTGTAGAGGCCCAGTATTATAACAAAATTTGGCTTGAATTGTTGAATTTGGGACAGTGAAACGTAAAAATAACCAAACTTGACGAGATTAAATTGTTCAGATAAGCACATTTCACCGTAAAACGCCATAATAAACTAATCACCAGGAAAAACAACAACATAATATTATAATTAAACCCGGAATTATTTTTGAAAACTTCACGCACCGGATGAAATCACCGAGTAATCGAGTTATTTCCAATTTATCTACAACGCAGATCCCCCCTCACCATCCGCATGACATTTTTTGTTTTTCAAACGAGATTCTCAAACTGACCCACTTCCAATGAAAAACTTTCAGGTGTTTTTATGAGCCCTATACAGTACCATTTGCATGAAGATTAAAAACCACCAAAGACCCTTCTCCCACCCCCCCACCACCATCACTTTCTCCATCAATCCTCTCCCCGCCCTGCAACGCTTTCCAACTCATCCTTTTCATCGAACCATAACAACCTATGTTGGGTGCTCTTCTGAAAAGATAATTAGTGGGGAACTCTGCACTCCTATGTAAAAAGAGTTAAAAGGACTCGGGTGAAAAGAATTTTATAACAGTTCGTTTGAATGGGGGGTGATTGGAGGGTGGGAGACGTATCCTCAGGGGGGTTGCTTCTTGCGGCGACAGAAGGAAAAGTTAAGGAACATCAAATCACTTTTGAGTTCTTTTCTTAATCTGGTTCAATAAGTCTCGTCTTTCTCTTTTCTTCCACCCCACGCGGAATAATAATTAATTGGTTCACTTCCACTATTACCCCCCCCTCCTCCTCCTCCTCCTCTTAAACACCCATCCTGCTGCTTATGGTACGGCATCTTTTCACTCTCAGCCATACTACACAGACATTATTTCAGTCCTTTAATTAGACTTTGCCGTGGAAAGTTTATTTCTTTTTTGACGGTCAAAAAGACTTTTAATGAAATTGTATAAGACGGTCTCTTGCCCTTAACTATACTAGGAAAAGCTTATTAAATCAGCTTAACGCCCTACTATTTATAGAATCAGGACTTTGATAGAATTTACGGATAATAGTAATAAAAAGAAAAAAAGAGCGAAAGAGGAATGAGACGATTAAAAGGCAAGTTGGAAAAGTGGGAAATTGTTGATTTGTGTGTTTGGCATAAAAACCTCCCTCGAGAAGCTTTTCAATGGTAAGTGCGCGAAAAAGAGGTGATGGGGTGGGGGGCGGGGGTGCAAAAGGAGTGAAGAGAAGCCTTCCGAGGAATCCCATTTGCTTAACCCTCTTGTGCCTTCCTTACACTTGCCTCGCCATCAGTTTTTCAGTGCTCTCCCCCTGGTCTGGCAGCCCTTCAACGAAGGAATCTCACTATTTTTTTATTAGACCTCCACCATCCCTCCATCACTTCAACTCGTTTTATTTTTTCTTTCGCCCTTCCCATCCACCCCCCCTCGTCCACCACCACCATTCACCGCTTTTCCATCAAGACGAATGCCGTCTTTTCCTCTTTCCCAACCATTGCCTCATTCTCTCTCTTTTTTTTTTCGCAATCCGTATAAGGGAGTGAAGAGTAATTTTATCATTCCGACACTTTTTGGTTTCTCGCCGATTCTCTTAAAGCAATTTTGGTTCTGAATAAAATTTTCTACAGAAAATAGATCTTCAAACATTCCCTATACGTTTGTAAAGAAAGGACACCCAATTCAACAACTATTGTAACACGGGAAGAAAAATGTTCTTACTCGTAGGTGGTGGGGAGGGGGGGTGTAAAAACTCCGCATGTGGTAGTGCCAGGGCAATAACAAATTGAATAAGCATTAACGGACTTGTGATGATAACGAGAGAGAGAGAAAAAGTCGTAAACGGATCATAATAATTCTCAGGTTTTTTCTTCAGTTCTTCAATAGGAAAAAAAAACTTTTATTTAAAATTTTATGACTCCACTCTTCCTCCTCATTTTTTTTTTTTTTTTTTTCGCAGTTAATTTTCTTTGATCTCCCTACCTTTTTCCTTCAATATTTTAATTCCGTTGGACGGTTGAGGAAGTTGGAAAAGATTATGGAGAGGTTTACGCGAAGCGGCTAAAACCAACAACCATAAAATTGCTCCTTTCCTTTTTGCCATGAAAAAGAGCATTGTCCGCTCTCCATTCGCACACGACCGCGGCGCCGTATTCCCTTATACAACCCTTTTTTTCCTATACAGGGAATCACCTCTGGAAAATTTATGTAACTCTGGGAGAAATAAGCTATATAGAAGGGGATGTGAGTCGAAGAAGACCGCGATATCGGATGCAACCAGGCTTTACCTCCAACCCCCTTCACAAACCATTTTCCTTCTTTAACTTGGTTGGTGGGTGTGTGTGGGGGGGGGTGTTTTACCCTTACACTGTTTGGAAATGGTGTGTGAGTGTTTTTTTTTGAAACGGTTTTATGAAACTAATGGCGTTCCCAATTTGCATCAAATACTGCAACGGGGTAATTCATTTTCACCCGTTTTCTCCATTAACATATGATTTAATTCAGACAAGACGGGTGGAAATGAACTGCCCAAATGCAGAATTTTGTGCAAATGGGGAACGCTGTAAGTGTGGCGTCACAATTTTAATTCTTTATATTATACCTCCGCCCCCGCCACACAAACGCTACTGTCGTCCTGGCGAGGAATTCATCGCATGACACCAACACGATTAACGTCCCCTATCGCGAAGCAGTCGGCTCGCTCATGTTTGCAGCGATCGTTTCTCGGCCCAATATAATGTGTGCAGTCAGTGAGGTCAGCCACTATTTGGAAGACCCATCGAGAGAGCACTGGCTCGCGGTGAAGAGGATCTTTAAATACTTAAGAGGGGGTCGGGGGGTTGGCGGACGAGCCTTGCCGAGGCCGCTAATTAAACACGAGCGGGTAGTACCACTAACTTAATAGTCGAGTGATGTACGTTATTTTTCGCGCAACCGTCGTCGAATATTACCCAGTTTTATTTTTTCGCCAAAAAATCCATGTCTTAAGATATTTCTATAATCACGGATGAGGTGATAACATTTCAACAAATTTTGCACAAGGTTATAGAAAACTGACGTGTAAAAAACTTTTCATGTCAGTTTTAAACCCTTACTGTACAGTTTTCAAAAACTGAAGCTATAAAGTACCAGGTTATGAAAAATTCAACTTACTAGAGTTATTATGTTATCGTAATGGGCAACTTACGAAGCAGGTAGCGCGAAAAAGGTTTTCTCCAGTAAGTTTAATTTTTCATAACCTGGTACTTTATAGCTTCAATTTTTGAAAACTGTACAGTAAGGGTTTAAAACTGACATGAAAAGTTTTCTACACGTCAGTTTTCTATAACCTTGAGCAGCCTTTGTTGAAATGTTATCACCTCATCCGTGATTATAGAAATATCATAAGACATGTTTTTTTTTTGTCAAAAGATTTTTTTTTTTTTTTGGCATTGATTTTGCAATCATACAGCCGTATGATCCTATAGTATTATACTACCCTATATTCTAAAATTGATGTTTGTTAGGAAATTATATAATATTTTATACACAGAGACTGAATTAGATGCTAATATTGTACGGTAGCTGAACGGGCTTTCAATAATTTGGGTCAAGTTGTGAAACATCAACTGCCTTTCGCTGGCGTATAGGTTACAGTACATCACAATATGTTCCAGAGTACCTTCTACGTGACATTGATCACAATTGGGTGATGAAGCTATACCTATATTGTACAGGTTTTGCTGGCATAGGCCATGATCCGAGTGAAGTCTACAAATCGTTCTTATACATTCTCTAGGCACATATTCTTCACTGAACCACGTTTTTTAATCAATCGATGGAAACATCTGCTTATAGAACCGACCTTTGTTTGAGGAGGAATATCTTTCATTCCATTCTTGGTGATGAGGTGGTGAAAGCAACTTGTACAACTCGAAATACGACAATTGATTCTTACGTTGTAGAGCAGAGGAGGACATTCTAGAAGTTTTCGCAAAGGCATCCGCCTGTTCATTTTCTATTATACCTCTATGAGCGGGAATCCACATGATGGCAACCTATCTATCTTTAGTCATGCACGAGACCGAGACCGAGACTTACGTGTCTCGGTCTCGGTCATTAGCATGATGATCTCGGTCTTGGTCTCGGTCTCGTACTTAAAAAGTCGGTCTCGGTCTCGGTCTCGTCTCCTAAGTTTCGGTCTCGTCTCGAAAGTCTCGGTCTAATGACTGATGGTGGACGGGGGGGGGGATCAAAACCCTTCTTCCTCCCACGGTTCACCCCCGCCACCAACCCACCTATATGTTTAGAGTGATTATGACAGATCCCCGGTTACCCCGCCCTCTCCGGAAGCTGGTGGTCAGCTATGGAGCATTTAATTTATAACCCCCCCCCCCTGCAAGTGAATTCAGCCCCCCTCCTGGAGCTTGTCAAATCCCTTTAAACATTGGAGAGGGGTGGGGTGGGAAGGTGGTCGGGGAGTATATGGCGAGCGGGAGGGATTTCGATTACCTCCCCCTAAGAGAGGTCCCAGATCCGCCCTTGGATCTATTTGTACACATTTTGTGGGCTATGTAAGGTCAAAATGCTACACTTTAGGGGGGGGGGGAGTCTACATCCGATCCAAGAATGGGCGTAAAAATGGGACTAACCCTAGTAGGCTAGTACAGGTCTTGTCAAAAAACTGAAAACTGGGAGCCCTGCGGTACACCGTGTAGGACCGGACGAACAGACGATACCTCGGATCCAGTGGAGACTGTCTGGTAGCGATCCGTCAAATATGATTTTATTAGGCGAAAAGAGCCATCCATGAAACCGTAGCCCTCCAGCTTCCGGCAAAGAATGTCATGAGGTATGACGTCGAACGCCCTTGTCATGTCAAACGACATGACGAGGGAGCGCCCACATGCTTCGAGCCCCTGGAGGCAGTCATTAACGAGCTGAATACCAGCCGTGACCGTTCCCCTACCAGCCCGGAAGCCATGCTGGCAGTCGGAATAAATTTTGTTGGCCTCAAGGAACATGGTAATATCCCTTCGCAGGAATGACTCAAACACCCTCCCAAAGTATGGCAATATTGCTATCGGCCGATAGTTCGCTCTCTGCGGGTATACCGTGGTAATAGGCATTTTCATGTCGGCTCTGGCCGGCCTCCTCTCTTATCAATCTCCAAAGTGTTCGAGCCTGCCTCCTCTCTGTGAGGACCCGATCACTGAAATAGCCCACTTTGGCTTCTCTCACTAGACTTCTGTAGAGACTTTTCGTTTTCTTATAAGCATCTTTTGCTGTGTTGTCCCATGACGAAAGCTCGAAGAGACGAATGCATTTAGTCTTCAATGCTAGAAGTTCGAGAGTGTACCAGGGATTCTTAATTTTCACCGGAGTGATTCTTTTTTTCCGAATAACCGGAAAAACATTCCTCCAAGCTACAAGCCAACAAGCGGACAATGAAGACAACTTGCTCATCTGGGTCATTGAGTGCATACATGACCAACCAATTGATTGACTTTAATCTCTCTCGAAACTCCGAAACGTTCTAGTCACTAAGGGACCGAAAACAGAGCGAGATAGGTGGTGCTGTGTCACTCAGCGCAAGATTGAACGAGAAAATTATCCCAAGATGGTCCGAATGAAGAAAAGGACAGATTTGGGAGAAACAGGAACTACTATAGGAAGAGATGAAGCGACATTGTCAATACAAGTACCCGAGGCCGGTCTCGTCACCTGCCGTAGAGTCAGATTCAGTCCAAAGGAATCGAGAAGGTCAAGCATGTCAGACAAAATTGTAGAGGGGTCAAGCAGGTTTATGTTGAAGTCGGCCACTAGAACTACATGGCAGTTGGACTTCGTGACCTCCGTTAGTAACACGTCCAAACGCTTGAAAAATGTTGCTACAGCCTCGCTGCAAGGCGGTACAAGCAGACAACTATAATACGCAGATCTGCCAAAAAAACAGAAGCAACCTCGAATGCCCTCTCAACACACATTTTCTCAACGGACGGGAGCGGTATGGACGGGAGCGGTGTCAAAAACTGACGGTTTTGAAGCCAATTAGATTGTAGCAAGATACCTCATCGGGCTTGAGCCACGTCTCCGTGAAACAGAGTATGTCTAGGTCTAAATAACCATTAAGCACTGATATGTCCGTGAATTTATGCCGAATGCACTGAATGTTTTGATAAAAAAGTTTGTATTTAAAGGATGGCGGAACACCCTGTAGTCATGCGGCATGCTTAACGGAAGGGGTATTTGAAGACAACACAGCATCCAGAGGTTGCTTTGTCGTATTAGGAGGAGAGGTGATGTACCGAGCCACCGCCAGGATGCAGCCGGAGGGCCATATATCTGGATTGGCTACGTCCTCGTAACAGTTTTCGTCCACCACCACACGAAAAGAGGCATAGGCTTTATTCCGAGTCACAAGCTTATAGACGTCAATTTTACAGTCAAGCTTCAAGGGCGAAATGACTTCAGACACGTCCTCAACCGAGGTTTCATGATGTAAACGTGAAATAAATAAGCCTTTTCTACGAGGGGCCACCGTCAATTTTGAAGTGGTACACCGGCCGGCGGTAACCAACCCGGCTTTCCTCCGAGTGTTGCCTCTATGGAACGTACGTGGCTAACCAAATTTGACCGTGTATACGTGCCGGTAACACCGCATGTGCCGTTCGGTACATTGTCATCAGAGAGAGCAGGCATGCGTTTCCTCATTCCCTGTTTTTGAATCACTTTCACCCAGTCGGTTTCGTCAGTTGATTGGCTTGAGTGTTAAGGAGGTGAAGGGGGTGTTATCGTGTTTACATGCCCGGAAACAGCGGAATCTTTCTGAGAACTATTCGAGCCCCGTTGTTGAGTTACATATTTTGAGGACCATGATGAGTCATTTAATGCATTGCCATTCGGTTTCGGGCAGATATTATGACCGATTTCACCACCCACTCCGGAATCAGTGCAGGGGGCTTCACAATCCTCGACTTTTCCCCCGGACAGTTTATGATTGAGCTCATTTAATGATAGCCGGATAGCGCTATTTTCCGCTTCCAAAGCTTCAAGCTTCGCAAGTAGTCTAATATTTACTTCGCCCAATACCTTAAGCTGAGATGCAACAACATCATATATAGCCGCAAAGTCCAAGGCAGCCTGCTCGCCATCAGTAACCGTTGCAAGTCGGGCAGAGCACTTTTCACAGAACCATTTCATCTTGTCCGATAACCGCGACACGTCAAGAAAATCGCTTTCAGAAAAGCCAGCACAGTTTAAGTGAAAATGTTTCGCGCAAAACCCGTCACAAATTATCACCTGAGTAACTTTATTAATAGGTTTAAGGCACGGAGCACAAATCTTGAAACCAGCCTTGTGACAATTCGGGGCGCTTTCCCAAAAAGCGCCGTCTTGCGACGGTCCACTCTTCGAAGCGATTCGGTCAGGAGGCTAGGCGAGACCAGGAAGGGGATTAAACGCCGGTCGCCAGGAGTTCTTCTAGGCCTAAGAAGATCCACCTGCTAACCCTCGCAGGAAGCAACCGGCATTAGGTTCCAAAAACAAAACTCCGACTAAACCCGAGAAGTGGTCCCGGAGGACAAGAAGGTACACTGCAGCCAGTCCTCCTACAGGTTGAACTTCCGTTCGTCAGCGCCCTATCCTAGTAGAAAGAAGCGATAGGAATGCAGCGTTCTTTCACGCGAAGAGACAACCGGTTAACGCTACTATATCAATAGCGTTTAATGAGTTCGGGTTGCTTGCTGTCATGTTATAGATACTGTATCCTTGAAAATGGCCTAAGAGGCCGAAAACCGGTTTGGATTTGAATAAAAACTACGTGAGCTAGACAATTTCGTTGATAAACCTGACTCTCGATGGGTCTTCCAAATAGCGGCTGACCTCACTGACTGCACACATTATATCGGGCCGAGAAACGATCGCTGCGAACATGAGCGACCCGATTGCTTCGCGATAGGGGACGTTAATCATGTTGGTGTCATTCAATTCATTCCTCGCCAGAACGACATTAGCGTTTGCCGGAACTTTGTTCAGCTTACAATCCGTCATGTGGAATTTTTCCAAGATTCGGCGCAAATAACCTCTTTGAGTTATTTTAATGTGTCCAGAGCGATTTCTTTGGATTTCCATACCATCGAAGGCTGGCCGTCTCCTCTGGTGATTGAAAAAATGTTCGGATAGATGGCCCAGGATGCTATCGATTAAATTCTCACCTTTGCTCAAAATGAGCACATCATCTACGTAGAGCGCGACATAGACGTCATGCCCCTCGAAACAAGAGTGATAAAGACATCTGTCTGCGTTCAGTTGCTTGAGACCAAAATTTTTGAGAACATCACTAAACGCCTGGTTCCAGCAGAGTGAAGATTGTTTCAGGCCATAAATGGCCTTATGTAGCTTGCAGACCACATTTGAGGTTTCTTTGACGTAACCCTTTGGTTGGGCCATGAAAATGTCTTCTTTTAGGCTACCGTTTAGGAATGCTGACTTGACATCAAATTGCCTTTTCTTCAGATTTCTCGTTGAGGCAATAGCGAGAAGCACACGAACGGAGTAGAAGCCGGACTACGAGTGAAAAAGTTTTGGAGTAGTCGAGTCCGTCCTTCTGAGAGAATCCTTTTGCACACATCCGTGCTTTAAAACGATCAACAGAACTATCCGTCTTGTACTTTACTTTAAACACCCATTTGCAGTTCAACAGCCTGTCTGTCAGGTGGAAGTTTAGCCTAAGACCAGGTTTTGTTTTCTTCCAAGTAGTGTATCTCCTTATCCATGGCTCTCCTCCATTCTGAAGCTTCTTTTGACGATAAGGCTTCCTCATAAGTCAGTGGCTCGTCTATAGTGGCGGCGGATGCCACGAAGTGTTCATCGAGAAAACCAGGGCATTTAATTAAAGAACGGTCTTGGAGAGCTCTAATTCCCATTGGAGCACTGGGTGCGCTTTCTTCGCTGGAAGTAGATTCGCTGACGTTGTTGGCGTCGGTTGGTGATAGCTCGATTTGAATTTTATTTCCGACATCGGATTGCTGTTCTTCATCAAAGATAAAAAACTGTGTTTCGTCGATAGAGGCGGGAGATTCGGAGGCAAATGATTACTCGTCAAAAATGACGTGTCGGTAAACCATCACTCTCTTCGTTTTTGAGTCATACAACCGAAAATTGGGACTCTCACCCTCGTAGCCCACCATGAGCAACCGTTTGGCTTTTTTGTCGAATTTTTGACGAAACTTTTCGGGCACATGGGCAAATGCCACGGAACCAAATTTTCGTAAGTGTTCAAGAGATTGCTCTTTTCCGAGCCATTGTTCATACGGTGTTTTGTCAGATCCGGCTCTGGGCAGGCGATTGTTTACATAAACCGCGGCTTTGACGGCTTCTGCCCATAAATTTTCTGGGAGACCGGCGGCGTGTAGCATTGAGCGTGCTTTTTCGACTACAGTACATAGCTCTCGCTCCGCACGACCATTTTAATGGGGCAAGTACGGCGCCGCACTGGTCTCATGCACAATCACATATTTTTTGAAGTGTTCTTTGAATTGGCCGTTTACAAATTCGGTGCCATTGACACTACGAAAAAGCTTAATCTTTCTGCCCGTTTGCCGCTCAACAAGCTTTTCAAACTCCAAAAACCTCGAGAAAACGTCGCTCTTGTTGCGAATGAAGTACGCAGATGTGAAACTGGTACAATCGTCCTTGAAAATGACGAAGTAGTTCGCTCCTCCGAGAGATAGCCACAGACATCGGAGTGTATGATTTCTCCAGGTAAGGAGGCCCTCTGATAATTTAGAGAAAAAGGGTTTTTCGACTGTTTCCCATACTCACAGAATTCACAAGATATTTTGTCCGGTCCGGTTAAATTGGTGATTTTTCCAACGACGTCAACACTAGCATGTCCGAGCCTCTCAAGCCACAAACGCACAAACGGAAGTCACTTTCAGCGCTGTTAGCTTTACCAACGGGTTCGACTTTGAACATCATTTTGTAGCACTGGTTGGTTGCTTTAATACCTTCGACGGACGTGCTTTGCTTCGAAACGATGATACCCTTGTCGTTGAAGGCGACCTTGAAGCCTTTAGACGTCACAGCACCGATTGAAAATAGGTTCTTTTTGAGCTTCGGCAAATACAGAACGTCCTTGAGAGTGCGAGGCTCCCACTGCCCATTGACTTAGGCAAGAATGTCAATTTCACCGATTCCCTCGCACTCGATCAGAGAGTTGTCCACTATTTCCACGTTGAGCGGATGATGGATAGGTTTTAGGCGAGAAACCCACTCACTTTTGTGCGTCATGTGCTTGGACGCGGCGCTGTCGGCCAGCCAATCGTCGTCTTGGTTAATAGAGACAGAGTCACGAGTACGAGTGGTGTGATTTTCGAGGTCGATTTGTTTTAGGCTGATATCTATGTTCATCCTACAGTAGAGCTTGATAAGCAGAAGGAACGACGTATAGATCGCTCGTTATCGATCGATTTTTGTATGTGACGGTGACTTTTACTTTTCCGTGAGGTTTGATGATGTGTTCTGAATAATAACGAAAAACTAGGTCGGATAGTTGTAATTGTAGATCCAAATCAAGTGAGGCAAAATTGTGCGGCGGATATATTGCTGTTTTGCTGCATCAATCTTTGAAAATACTTTTTTTACTTTTAACCAAATCGCACAAGTAAATACAAAAACATGTGTTTTTTTATATCGCCATACGCCATTGTAGTTTCTCCGGAGATTTTCTTCAACTCCGCTTTAACGCCACGCCTCCTAACATTCGGCTAATCTGAAAAAAAGTTAATGACCTCATTAACACAAAATATTATATTTCAAAAACGCCAGTATCATTGTAGACGCCTGCAATGCAAATGCCGGGCTTGCAAGCAAAGTTGTTAATGCCTAACTTTCTAAAAGATCCAAAAGATCAAGTCGCCCAATTTCTTTATTCTCTTCTTCATCACTTGAAGAATCGCCTTTCGTACTCTCGCCCTGAGTACTGTGGTATCGCCTGAGAGAGTCAGCCGCAACGATCGCCAAAAACCGTTTGTACCCCCTCATACCTTTTATCGCCTCGATCTCATAACGATCTTTCCCGAGGATACGTCGAATTCGATAGGGTCCGCCAAAACGACTTGCCAATTTCGCATTTACGCCTTGTCCAGGTACATTTGTACTCGCCTGACGCCATAATACCAAGTCACCACTTTTGTATTTAGTCGCCACTTTACGCCTTTTGTCATATATTTCCTTCATTTTATGTGCAGACTTCGCCAAATTTTCTGTAGCTCTTTTTCGTCTTTGGTCGAGCTCTTCAACCAGCGCATCGCCTTCCCGCCTTGAGTCATTGGTACCTGTCCGCCTGACAAAAATACCCGCCCGCCTCTCTGCTCGCCTCGCAGATGTCTCATACCTGGTCATGTGCCCAGAATTGTCGGAGCCGTCACTCCTAAATTCAGCGCGAGATCGAACTCAATACTTGGTCAAGTAATTCCAACCCTTTATCAACATCATCGGATGGCACAAGGAGGTCATCCATGTACGCCAGGACGTCTTTGTGTCTTAAATCACCCAGCATTTTATTCACTATCCGCTGAAAAACCGATGGTGAATTGGCCAAACCAAAAGGTACTTTAAGGTACTCAAATTGCCCGTCAGGAGTAATAAATGCCGTTTTATGGACTGAATCTGGATGCATAGGAATCTGATGATACCCTTGAGCCATATCTAAAGTAGTAAAATAATGTTTTCCGGCTAAGCGATCCACTTGATCAGAAATTAGGGGCAATGGGTACCTATCTTTAACAGTTATATAATTTAAAGCCCTATAATCAACACATAATCGTACCTCATTGTTCTTTTTCGGAACTAAGATCACCGGACTAGCGTATTCAGAACTAGACTCCCGGATAACACCACCTTCTAATAGACTCTTAATACGTTTCCGTACTAATTCTCGTTCCTTCATTGCCAAACGGTAAGGCCTGTAGTAAATTTGGCGGTCCGAATTTAATTTGATTTCCATGTGTCCTAAATTAGTGAGTCCCAGATCCTCATCCCCTCGTGAGAAGAATTCCGTCCATCGACTCAACAAATTTCTCAATTTAGACTCATTTTCTTTGCCGATATCGCCTACCGATTTGACCACGTTGACCATTTCTTTATCGCCTAGTCTTTCCACCCGGCTCACTATCCGTCCGTCCCTTTTTCCACAAAATATCATGTTTGGTTAAATTAAAAATCAATAAACTATTTTTTGAGTCGCATTCAAAATTTCCAGCTGAAATAGCTACAGTTTGTTGGCCATAGGAAATCAACTTGGGACCCATAGAAACAACTTCCCCCGGATTTCCCCCGACAATTTGAACATTCACCACTGTTGACTGGTTAGCGGTCAATTTCACATCTTCATCTAAAACCACAAGATATCTCGACATTTCGCCCCCATCAAGACTTAATTCCGCAAATTCGTTGAACGCCTTAGAATGATTTTCAACATTCGTCAGCTTTATTTTGTCCCCACTCGCCACTAACGCAACGCCAGGGGTTCTAAAACAGGGTTGACCCAAGAGAGCCTCAATCGGACCCATGTCAGTTTTTGTAACTTCTGCTTCAACTTTGATTTGCACATCATCCAATTTCAAATTAAACTCTACGGCGCCACAAGAAAAACCGAAATTTCCACCGAGCCCTTCTAAAGAAACATGTTTCTTATGAGGCTTGAATCCTAAAGTTTCGCCTAGGCGTCAACAAACTAAATTACATGTACTTCCTGTATCTAGGTAAACTACAACTTTCATACTTCCATTTAAAATACCCTCTTGAAATGATACATTTTTCGTAAAAATTGAAAGAGTTTTTCTCACCTTGGACTTTGATGACTGAGGACAGTCTACCCACTTGTGCCCATAACTATGGCAACCCGTGCATCTGTCGCGTCTTTCCTCGGGACAGTCTCGACTCAGGTGAGTACCCATCTTTTGACAGTTGTAACATCTTGTAAAGGTTGTAGAAACATCTCAAGGTTGTAACATCTCAACAAACTCATTGGGCTGGTTGCAGGGACCTGCGAGCGATGTGGTGGAGCAAGCTTGTACTTCTGGGTATTTCGTGACTCCTGAAAGTCGCCTTGTCTGAAAAAGTCACGCCTTGACTCTCTGCCGACCGATGGTTTAAACGCCTCTAAACCCGCCAAAAATGTTATTATATAACGCCTCCGGAGTAGCACACCTCGCCGCCTGCGCATTCGCCCTCAGAGACTCGGGTAAGCCTCAAATGATGCATGAAACCGCATTTCTGCCAGAAATTCCACTCCTTACACATAGTTCCAATTTTTGAATGAAAGTATTGCGCCATGGATTCGTTAGAACTCTTTCGCCGTTCAACAAGCTCCTCCAACAGCTGGGAAAACTCGTAACGCCTGGGGAAAGATTTCAAAAAAATTGACCGCCACTCATCCCACGAGTTCCCAAACGGTTGAACCATTTCTTAGCTTCGCCGGCGCTAGCCTTTGTTGGAAGATTAACACCTTGACGTCATCGCTCCATCCGTGGACACGACCCAATCTGTCCAACCGGTCGAGTCACTTTTCCGCCAGATTATCAGGATCTGCGGGATCAAACGGGTCAATTATCTCCGCACCCGCCGAAAAACGACTGTTTTGTGAGAACGCGCTGCACTGATTTTGAAGGGGTCCGCTTGATGTAAACGATGTCGCGGTAGTTGAATCCTCACTTCTTGACGCCGCCGAGTCAGCCAAAACTAGAGCCGCCTGCTGTCTCACTGCCTTGCTGATCTGGTCAGCTAGTCCACCTCTCATCAATTGTGCCACCAACATCTCAGGATTCACTAGGGTTATGGAGGATGAATCCTCCGCCGCTTTCGTCCGCAATTCCTCGTCTAACCAATTCCGCCTCACTTTGGTTCGCCCGGTTGTCGCCGTTTTCCATTTCAACTTTTTCGTTTGTCAAACACGTGGATGACACACCCCACTTCTGATTTGTTAAAGTTAAAACTTTATATTTCCAAGAAAATAAACGAAAGAATCAATCTTTGAAAATACTACTTTTTTTACTTTGAACCAAATCGCTCAAGTAAATCCAAAAACATGTGTTTTTTTATATCGCCATACGCCACTGTAGTTTCTTCGGAGATTTTATTCAACTCCGCTTTGACGCCACGCCTCCTAACAATTATTATTAATACAAGAAGAGGTTTTAAGTGTACAAATGAGGTTGTGGGGCAGTAATTGATCATCTTAAGAATTATGATTTGTATTTATGAGGACAAAATATATACCTTCTCACTCTCTCTCTCTCTCATGTGAACCTGTTGAACAAAGAACTTCATGATCATGACTGTCTATTGTTCTGCTTCTGCTTAGAGCAACAAAGTGGTTGAATAGTATACCGTCTCAGGAAGTTTTGATTTAAAGCAAGAGTCAACCTTTCCCACCACCACCACCACCACCACCACCACCGCCACTACACTATTGCCACCGTCAATTTCTCCTTCTTCTCGAAACTTCCACAACGCAATTCTATAATATTCATGCGACTTGACGTATAAGAACGTTGTCGAATATACCCACACCCACACCGCGTCACCGTCTCGAAAGGTTACAAGTTCTGTTCAAGTTAGTTGAGAAGGGAAGATTTGGAAGGTGTTCTCGGTGATGAGCACAACTAACGCACGTTGGATGGCATGGGAAAAGGAGCAAGTGAATGAGTCAAGTCAAGTTTATAAGAGAAGTGTTTATTCTGCCATAGGCCTCTTAAATCAACAATATGTATATTTCCACCTCCTTCGCACCCATGTAAAATTCACGGTATACTATACTCCTACACATATCTTCAGCAGCATCTTACTCTTGTTATTAACAAAAGCAGTTAAAAGCTATTAAAATCTCGAGACGAGGAGTTCTTCACTTTTATAAGGGGAAAGTATATTAGAAATTAATCTTTTAACGGGCTAGAGAAGAAGGGGGTGCCCTAGTATATGGTTTAATCCCTTTCTCCTTTATTTAGTAAAATTTTTATGGAAGGAACTCCTTTTTTCTTAAGCTCACTTTTATTCACAAAGCTAATTAGAAATATAAAGGATGATTCTAGAAAGGATTTGGGAAGTGTCAAGTCGAATAAACTCCGATTTAACCCCACACTCCACACTTTTTTGTGGAAGATACTTTTTTTTTTTTCTTTCGTCTTACTCTTCGCCTCCTTTTGCACCCCCTTAACTACCGTCTCATCCCTGAAAGTCTCCCAAAGTCAATTATCTTTCTAAACTTGACACGAGGACTCCATCACTTTCTTAAGAGTAGGGGTTGTGAAGGACTGTTGTCGTGGGTGGGTGTTAATAACTGCCGAGTATTTTTCAAGCCGACTAAAGGAGTTAAAAGCGCCCCGCTACAGCCGTGTGGCGCTGGGTGGAATGAGAAAGAAGTGCTTTTGGGACAACAGAGTTGAAGGGGTTGATGGTGATGAAGTGTGGTGGAGACGGTGGGGGTGGGGAGAGGGTCACGGTTTTAATAATGCATTAAATTACAAAGCGCATTCGTTCTTTTTCAATCCAATACTTCACTGCCTTTCGCCTCACTCCTTTCTCACTCACTCTCCTAGAGAGAGCAAGTACTTACTCATTCTCTCGCTTGACGTTTTTTTTTTTTTTTTTTCGTCACAAGCCGTTGTTGGGGAGAAATTATTACTTTATTAGGAACCCCCAATCCACTGTCTCCATTTCAGTTGTTTAAGATAAACAACTAGGGGTGAAACTCACCCCATCCTCCATACCTTTCTTCGTGGACTTGTCTTAAATAAAGATTTGTTACATTATTTCCAAAAATAACGGGAAAATACAGCGCCCTGCCTCTATAAATTGAATACAAATTTTTTTGTGAAAGCTAATTTAAAGTTGATTATTACGCGTTGTTTGTTATTCAATTAAGCGCATGAGTTTCACAATTCACATTCACTGCAGCCAATCATCTTTCACACTGACACTCCCCTTGCAAACCTCATTTTTAAACATTTACCATTCTGTTTATGATAAAACACTCGTCGCTCCTGTCTCTCTTCTTCGTCCCAGGACGTTTCCTTCCGGTGGGAGAACGGGTCTTGCTGTCATCTATTCTCAAACACCCCTCGCCACCGCCCCCCCCCCTCACCCAACCATCATCACCGGAGAGAAAACAAAAGGAGGTCTATGAAACGTTATTCGTCTTGAAAAAGTCACTCAATAATAATCGTTTCAGGTCTTGCCAACAAGCGTGTTGGAAGAGAGAGAATACACGCAGGTTAACAATGTCACAGGGAGTTTTTCTCTCCTACCCCCCCCCCACCCAACACTCAAAACACTGAAGTTTTGGTGTCAAAACGTTTTGTGTGTGCCTTGTCTCTTTTGGAGAGTCCTTTAAAGAAAAAACAATTTTAAGTTTTCAAGAGTGAAAGGGATTAAAGGGATTGTAAGGACGAAGAAGGGTACGTAGCTAAGCTCTTTGAATATCAGTGGGGGAAGAACTGAACAGCTCATATATGAAATTTTCAATATAACGTTAACCCAAGTGGTAAAAAAAAAGTCGCAAGTATGAGTTGCGGTATTTTTTAATTCATAAGAACCGGAATTCCTGCTTGAATTACTTTCTTTTTCCGCTAAAGGCCTTATGAAACGCTGCGTTAGCCTCGTTTCAAACATGTTTTTTTTTTTTTTTCTATATGCATAAGATTATTCATCCCTTAGAATCGAATTTAATATGTTTTTGACGCGTCCATTAGCTATATAGCTTACCTTCATAACAAATCGTTGTTTCTGTAATACGCTAATCTTTTAATCTGAAAACGATTCACAAAACACGGTGAAGAAACATCACCCCTTCCCCCTACGCTATCCTAAAAAGGGAAGTCATATTTCATTCCAAAAACTCGTCTTCTCCCGCCACTCACTTCTCTTGAGTCTTTCTTTCTCAATTCAGATTTCCCAGATATTTCTTTTACATTTTTTTCATCTCTGCACATATTACAGGCCCGGAAAATTAGTGCAAAAAATGGCCCTAGCCCCTAAAAATTGCTCGAGAGCTGGAAACCGTTTTGATCCCTCTCGCGGGGGTCCTGCAATAACAAAATTTTGAGTTTGCAACGGCGGTTTCTTGGTTGTTATTATAATATATTTTACCGCGCCCTTCTCAGGAAGGTTTCACTATACATATTCGCACTTTTCTTTTCGTATTTTCGTCATTAATTTTGAATTGTTTCCTCTCCTTCAACATCCGACGGCAAATCCACCAGAATACACAACAGTTGTGCTTAAGATTTTTGAGAGCCTATATAAAAACCGCAACCTTGTTGAACCCCGAGAACTGACCCAAAATGGCGTCAGCACGTCATTGAATCTGACAGAAATGAACGCGTTCAGCGATGGCATTGTCGTTGGTTTCAGGTGATTTTACCAAGTCGGAAGCGGCGGATTTGACGCGATTCCTCGCGAACGGCTTCACTGTGTCGGTTGCAACAAGACTGGTCATGTTCTCATCAAGGTCTGTCGACGAGCCAAACGCAGCAGGCGCGGATCCAGGGGGGCCACAGGGGCCATGCCCCCCTTGGCTCCGGTAAAACAAATCTCGATGATTGATCCAATACAACAAATGTTTTCGACGTTGGTCTTTGAAGGCTCTAGCCGGGTAAGGGGGGGGGGGGCAAAAATGCCTTTTGTGTTTTTTAGGATGAAACTCCTCAAACTCCTTTTGTTGTAGGCAGCTAGAAAGGGGTGGGAGTTATAGAGGATTTTTTGGTACTTTTTAGGCCTCCTTCTTCAGATAAATGGTTTTATCTACGGTTTAAATGACCGGATCTGGACCAAAAAATTACATGATTTTCTTGATCACGTAACAAAAGTCTCCCGAGAATTTCAAGCCGCTAGCATTGTTAGTGTGGCAACGAAAAATTGATCTATATGACGCGAGCATATTTTCAATGATTGGCGATTTCTGTCCTTTAAAAATGAGATCAGGGCATGAAACTCTGGTGATTGACTATTCTCGTGGGAAGTAACTTACAGCAGGAGTTTCATCCCAAAAAACGCAAAAGACATTTTTGCCCCCCCTTACCCGGCTAGAGCCTTTTAGAGATAAATTAATATTTGATCAAATTCGCAGGCTTTGTGATGGAAAGATATAACCTGAAGACCTGGACCTCTAGCTCCTCCGCTCTTTCTGCTTTCCATGGCATCTCCATTGCTCTTGTGATAGCTAGAGAACCTTAACAGTAGTAAAGAGCCTTAGTGATAGCACTCGCAGTATCCTTGGTGTGATAGCATTATCGAGTTGTTACCGGCCTCCGCCCACCACTCGTGTTCATACCGTTTTCTGTGAAGCAAGCGCACGAAGATTTGTGTATTGGTGATTAATTAGTTACTTGTGTTAGTTTGATTTCGACTGGAAATTCATGGTGAGACCTTTATTTTAGTGTGACAATTGCATTTTTTCTAGGGGCGGGCAGTTATGGGTCAGGTACTTTTAAATTTTTGCGTAGTTATGGTACCGGTACTTCTAGTTTTTCAAGTAACTAGGTACCGTTACAGGTAATAAAACTCAGAAAGTATCTAGATAGCACCTGTGGACGTTCCTCCTGTCTTTCCGTTTGTTTCCAGAAGCAACGGAGAAAATTAAAATTAATAATGCCAAAAAGATCATTCGGTTCCTTATGCAAACAATAGTTGTTGGCAAGGCGCATTCAATGCATAATATCGCCCCCTCCACCAATCCCACTTTTATTTATTTCTATTTTTTCTTCCTTTTAACAATCTTACAGCATATTTTAATGAATTACGGTACTTGTGCACAGGTACGTTTTTTATGCCTAGGAAATTTGCCATTGCCGTCACTTTTACAGGATTCCTCCATTTTTTTAACGAATACGGCCATGATGATTGAAAAAAAAAGAACGAAAAAAATTAGAGGGATACTGTGATTGCCAAAAAGATTAAAAAAAAAAAAAAAAACGAAACAAAAAAACTTCTTAACCGTTACACCAAGTTTTTGAATGCCTAGGTCCGTTACTAGTACCTACACAAAATGAAAATGTCTAGATGCTGAAAAATGTAACTAGGTAAATCCTATCATCGGGTGCAGAAATTTCATGATGCAATTTAAGCACACAACCTCAATTTATGTAGCTCTACTTTTTCACCTGTTTTATTTTACTTGCTCCTTTTTACTTTACCTTCAAATTTGGATCAATTACGAAGGAAGTACATCAAATATAGAGGGGCGGTGGCCACCTGACACGTCATCACTTATGCACCGAAGTTTTACAACTGAATACTTGACAGATTCATGGATCGTCCTTGCACGAATTTTGCATATCTCTTGGTTGGCGACTTTTTGCAACACTTACTTATAGCGTTTTCCTTTCGAAAAAAATTCCACACAGGTGTACACTTTTCCACCCGTCCCCCTTAATTAAATCAGATGTTAATGGAGTGGACGGGTAGAAAAGTGCACACCGTGGTGGATTTTTTTTTCGAATGGAAAACGCTATTAATTTTTCATTTTTATTCTCCACCAATTTGTAAATGAAATTGAGGGTTGTTGTGAAGCTGTTCCCTGGACTTTTTTGTCCCTTGGTCGTTCCTTTACTGGTAGGTATTCATGAATTGGTCTCAATGTTGTGCAACAGGAAAAATCGAATGATATATGTGACGGCCGCCAAGGTTCCCAGGTGAAGGCAAAAGAAAAAAATACTCGGCTAATCTCGGATTTCTTTGCTAAAAAACCGAAATAGGTTCGATATAGGTCATTACGTCGACAAAAAAAATGACATTGACGCGCTCACCCAAGAAAAGACTCATTGAGGCGCCATGTGTACCCGACAAGAACTACCAGTTTCCATTTTCAACGCACGTCAAGAATAGTAGACCTGTAAGGCGCTTCGCCGGATTGCAGCACCTAGAAAAGCACCATTGGCTTTGCTTTTCTCACACCCACAGAGGTTTCTACTGCAAATATTGCGTCATATTCGCCCCAGAGTCCGCTGGAGATCGAGCATCTACTTCACCTAATATTTTGGTGAAAAAACCTCTTACTGTTTTTGCAAAGCTATATGGCAAAGACGACGCTCTGACTGTGCATGAAGGAAATAAATATCATCTTGGTGGTGTAGAATCCGGCAAGAATTTTCTAAGAGCTTTAAAAGATCCAGCGTTGGACGTTTCCAACCAGCTGTGCTCCCAGCGTCTCGCACAGGTACAGGAAAATCGATCTGCGTTCAATTGTTGAGACCATAATATTTTGTGGGCAGCAAAATAATGCTTTAAGGGGCTACAGGGACGATGGTTCTCTAAAGTTCAGCTCTAGCAGTATCGTTGCGAACGACGGAAATTTCAGGGCTCTTTTTCGCTTCCGAGTCGCGCGAGGAGATACAATGTTAGCGAACCATCTGAAAAGTGCTGGCTCAAACGCCACGTACATCAGCAAGACTACGCAGAACGACCTCATTAAATGCTGGGGGACGAAATTTCTGAAAAAATTTGCGAAAGGGTTCGCAACGCAAAATGGTTTTCCATTATCTTTGATGAAACAACAGATGCTGCTCACATTGAACAAATGAGCGTCTCGTTGCGATATGTCTTTGAGAAGACCATTCGAGAAGATTTTTTAACTTTCGTGGACTGTTACGAATCGATTGACACCGATGAGGTCGTTGGAAAAGAGAAAAGACTGACCGGTAAAGCGCTTGGTCAGATAGTGTTTGACGTCTGTGAAAAATTTGGCTCGGACATAGAATCTAAATGTGTCGGCATTGGCACTGATAACTGTTCTGTAATGGCCTCTGAGTTGAAAGGCGCCGTGAAAGTAATCAGGGAAAAGGCGATAATGGCGGTAAGGTGTCCGTGCTTCAATCACATTCTCAATAACTCACTGAAGGCAACAAAGAATTTGTCATGCAAAAACACTATCAGCAAAATGAAGGAATTAGAAGCGTGCGCTTTAGGAAGGCATTCGTGTTATCAGTTCAGTGTTTTCTCTGTGAGAAGTGGAATAAATTTTAAGTTTTTCTCGCTTTTTCTAGGATCAAGGTAATTTTGAAATCGTATACTTTTGTGGTTTATTGTATGCTAGTTGTAGAATTAAATTAACACATTTTTAACTTCTAGATGATAGTTGAAGTGAAGGAGAGCTGTGTGCCCTCGTCGGAGGGTTCGACCCAAGTTCAGCCGTGGACTCGGAATTCTCCCATGATATGCCTCAGCTTTCAAAATTACCTTGTTCGTAGAAAAAGCAAGAAAAACTTAAAATTTATTCCACTCCTCACAGAGAAAACACTGAACTAATAACACGAATGCCTTCCGAAAGATAAGAGACGCACGCTTCTAATTGATTTCGTTCACAAAGTCATCAGCAAAATTAAACGCTGTTTTTAAGAAACACCTTCGAGGCGCCTTCTCCGGTCTGTGCGAGACCCGCTGGCAAGAAAAACACGACGGGGTCTTACAATTCTCCCTCAACCTTCGCCTTCTGTGTGCGGCACTTGAAGAGATTAGTAACTGGGTACCGTCAGAATCATCTTCAAGGGCTTATTCTCTTTTAAAATCGGTGTGTGACAGCGAGTTCATAATCGTGACGTTCGCCTTGAGCGATATATTGTCAACCACAGGGCCTCTTAGCTTAACATTGCAAAAGCCGTCTCTGGATGCCATTGCAGCTTGCAATTCAGTGAGTGACACTATCGCTGTGTTGGAAAGACACAGAAGTAACGCTGAAGATTACTTCAGTCGTATTTTCAAGTAGGCTTCTGAATTGGCGGCTGAATTCAATGTGCAAATCGAAGTCCCTCGATTAACGAAAGGGCAGACACTAAGGTCTAATCACCCATTCGGAAGTACTGAAGAGTACTACAGAAGGGCCATTTTTATCCTCTTCTGGATGCAGTTGTGAACGACCTTCAAGATCGGTTTCCAGCTGAAGTGCTCGATTCTTTTGACCTGATGATGGTGCTCCCTTTCACCATGAATTTCGGAAACGATTCGGACGAAAACGACAAAAAAATACGCGCCATCGCAAAGAAATACGAGGCCGCTCTAGGCAAAAATGCAGTGGCACTAAAAGCTGAGTACGAGATGTGGGTGGAGAGACAAAAGCGGATGAAAAGAGAACAAGCCAAGATCCCGGAAAATGTCTTGGACACGCTCGACGATTGTGATGAAGATATTTTCCCAGGAATTTATACTTTGATAACAATCCTGGCCACACTTTCTATTAGTGTGGCTACGGAAGAACGATCTTTCTCGACTTTGCACCGCCTTAAAACTTGGCTTAGGTCGAGAATGGGCGAAGAACGTCTGAACGGATTGGCCTTGCTGCATATTCATAGAGACGTAATAAACTCAGTTGAGAACATCATCGGTCGGTACGCTGCAGGAGGCAGTAGGAGGCGTGAATTCCTACTGTAGTGCATTTAATGTTATTTTATTTTTGAACTTTTTGTTTTTTATATGAACGAGCTCCTCATATTTTTTCGTTTTTTTGAAGTTTAACACAAAAAATATATACTTTAAAAAACTTACCGCCTGATCCAGAAACCAGTCCAGTTAACAAAATAAGTTACTTATTCTGCACACTCCATTCATAGTCTTTGACAATCTTATATCCCAGTCTTTGACAATTGATGGGACACTTTCCGTATCACTCTATACCAGAGCGTATCCATTGAAAGAACGAGTGGTGATGGTGGGGCTGGTGGCGAGGGGGGGGGTAAAATTATTGGTGTGGCCACCCCCTTGCGGAAATCCTGGATCCGCGCCTGAAACGCAGGCAGTTTGAAAGCGTGAGACCCCTTGATACAGACAGCTCATCGGTAGAAGAGTCTGACCTCGACACGGCCATGAGAAATGTTACTCAACTAAACAAAATGCACAACAAAGGGACTTCGGGACTTCAGAAATTTCCGGAAAAATGTACTGATCTGGCGGTTTTCCACATTGATCTGCCACTTGAAACGCTCAGATTGCGCTGAAAGTTTGCACACGATTCACACTTGGGTCTGTAAACATTTATCTAAAATTTGATACGGATCATTAGGGGATAGTGGAAAATTCCGGAAAAACGTACTGACCAGGCAGTTTTCTTTGCTGATACGGCGCTTGAAACGCTCGAATTGCGGTGAAAAGTCGCACACGATTCACACTTGGGTCTATAAATGTTTATCGAACATTGATACGGATCAGCAAGCAGTTCAAAAAGCAATTTCAAGTAATTTTCTTATAAAATAATCACTTAACTGTTGCTGATTTAGCTCATTCAAACCCAGAAATTCGTGTATTTGGCTCTTTCAGGAACCATTTTAGCGGATTCGGCACCTTAAAAAAACAAAATTCCGTGTTGAGACCCATATTTGCTAATATCTAACAACAAGAGGGAGAGTGTTAAAAATCGAAAAAAAAAAAAAATGGAAAAATTAGGAGACAAATAAAATAAAATTATTGATTTATTTTTTCTTCTGTTAAAGCAAGACTCGACTGAATTTCTTTTTTCTCATTCTCATACCAATGATTCAATTTTCAACATCCTCCCACCAGAGTTGAACGAAGGACGACTCAAAGAATGGACAGATCTGGTTTCTTCAGCATCCGTGACCATCTTCAGCATTTTCTTTCTTTTGACTCATATTGAAAAACTGTCAACAGAGTCTCAAACAAAACAAAAACAAAAACAAAAAAATTGAAAAATGTTGACAATAATAAAATAAAATAGTTGCAACTATGACGATGAATCATCAAGTTTCTTCGGGCGTACGTCAAGTCGACCACTTTTGGTTTTGAATGTGATCGCCATCTTTTCAGAATTCTCAGCTTCGGCGCAATCCAGTTCGAGAGGAAAAATCCGTTGAACAGGTCGAGTGAGTTCGCCACTGGCTGTCTTCAATTTGACCACTCGAATTTTTCCGTCGACACCTGGAACTGTCTGAATTATTCTGGCTAAAGGCCATTCTAAGCGCTTAGACCGTTCATTTTCAATCAAAAATAATTGCCCCACTTTAGGTTCTCTAGATATCTTCCTTTGAGCAAATTTCACAAGAGATCCCAGATACTCGCTCCGAAACCGATCACGTAATTCTTGACGAAGTCGAGAACGATAACGAACTCTCTTCTGTAAATCTTTGGCCTCAACCATATCGACATCGGGAATTCTCGTTTCCGGAATTTCGTGAAGAAAAATCGAAGGACTCAAATGAAGTAAATCGTTAGGATCTTCAGAAAGATAAGTCAATGGACGACTGTTTATAACTGCTTCACAGTCGCACAGTAACGTGTTCAATTCTTCATATGATACGCTGGCACGCCCCAGGCTCCTTTTCAAAAGTCCTTTGAGAGTCCGAACAAGGAGCGGAAGGTGGCATCATATTCCACTGGATTCTTTCAATCGAACAGAATTTGTTCACCTTTTCCCAGTCTATTTTCATCAGAGAATTAGAAACGCCAACGAAATTAGTTCCATTATCACAAAGGATTCGTGATGGTCTACCGCTTCGCGAAATAAAACGTCTCAGCGCTAAAATAAACGAGTCAGACGACAAGGATTCGACGATTTCGAAATGTACAGCTCTGATAACGGCGCAAGTAAACAAACACTGACCATATTTTCACTCCGCCTTCAAGGATTAAGGGGCCACATAAATCTACACCGGTCACTTCGAATGGAGCAGCTTCTCTGAATCTGTTTTCGGGTAATTCTACACTAGGTGCTTCCAGCTTTTGTGATGCCAATCTCCGACAAGGAAGACACTTTATTAACAACAGACTTTACAGATTTTCTGCCACCTATCAACCAGAAGTTTTCCCTCAACAGAGCTAATAAACCTTGCACTCCAACATGACAATTTTTATTATGAATCTGCCTGACAAATCGAGACACAACTTCATGTTTTCCAGGAAGGACAATAGGCGCACAAAATTCTTCATAATCGTCGCGACGAAATATCTTTGTCTTTATTCTAATTAGCCCCGAAGAATCGAAGAAAGGGCGTAAACACGATATTCTATCGTCGTTCAAACCACTGAATGTTTCTTTCTGGACGTTTTTCCATACAAACTTTTCAGCCCCTGACAGCTCAACAACTGACAAAGGATCGTGAATTTGACTTTTCGGCCGCCGACAATTATAAATAAAACGAAAGACCCAAGCAACGAGGCGGACAATCTTCTCGAAACTGGAAAACTTGTTGTAATACCACGACACGTCCACATTATTCAACCAAAGTGTTTAATTGAATTATTTGCGATCTCTTCGTTTCAGTCATCACCTGAGACTCATCAAAGACTACATTAGGCTCAGGCCATCGTTCCGAATTTTCATAAAGCCATTTGGGACCCTCCCACCAACGGGAGTCACGCAAGGTTTTTCGACAACAACCACGAGAAGGTAAATCAGCAGGATTCATGCTTCCAGGAACATGACGCCATTTGTTGAACGGTGTTAAAGAACGAATTTCCTTGATTCTATTACTGACGAAAGCCGACCAAATATCATCTCGAGAAATCCATGCTAGAACGGTCGTGGATTCGCTCCAAAAATGACTATCAACTTTTTCGAGACCAACAGAACTGACTGTGGAGGAGTATAAACGAGATCCAATAGTGGCCGCGTTGTGTTCGAGTCGAGGTATGGTGTGTTTCTTCAGAGCAGAAACTCGAGATTTGGCACAATTAATTGAACATAGACACCATTGGAGGATTCCAATCTAACAAAAAACGACAGCCGAGTATGCTAAGGCACTAGCGTCAACGAAAGTATGGAGTGAAACGTCATTCACAGAAAAACCGAATACCCAACGAGGAATCTCGATTTCAAAAATCCAAGGAATTTCTCTTAACCATTTCAGGAATTCTTTGGACCACTCCGACGGCAGCTCTTCATCCCATCTTAGTTTTGTTTCCCACACTCTTTGCAAAAGTATTTTTGGAACGACTGAAACAGGCTACGTAAAACCAATGGGATCGAAAACACGTTGAGCCGCAGAAAGTACAACCCTTTTTGTAATCTTGGACGTATCTAATGTTCGAAAATTTTCGGGATTCAATTTCAGGAGACGTCATTTTTCCTATCCCACAACAATCCCAAGACTTTGGAAAAACTGTCCTCACCAACACCAGTCTCCAAGTGGGATGACTCCCATTCATGAAGTTCAAATTTGTATTTTTACAATAGAGAAGTCACCGATTCGATAACTACGTTCATTTCACGTTCACTTTGAACGCTCAAAATACAGTTGTCGACATTGAAACTATTTCTAATTTTCGGAATGAGATCTTTGAAAAAATCAGTCTCACCATGTCCAACGATTTGTCGAGCGATAACTCGAAGATGTGTTCCAAAACAGCTCCAAGTAAAAACGAACTGCTTCTCACTCCAAAAACAACGCGCCTGTGACGATAGCTGACGATTTCTCCATCTTGAGAGCGCCACAAAAATCTTAAAAAATCGCGGTCGTTTTCTTTGATCGATATCTGTAAAGACGCTTTCTTAATATCGGCAATAATACCAATCTTATTGAGTCTAAATCTTAATAAAAGGGATGGAATCAACTCAATTAGATTTGGTCCAGTTTCCAGACAGCCATTAAGCGAGGGATGTCCAGGAGCTCTTGCTGAAACTGGCCGAACGTTTGTGGTGCTGTTTGTCTTAAAAACAGGGCGATGTGGAAGGTAGTGGTTCCTAGCATCGTTCTCCACGTGAGGTACTCTCTATGATTCCTTTGGACATCCAGTCTTCGAAAACTTGAACATATTCGCTCAATCGACCTTTCTGTTTGAGCAAATCGTATTGCCGATTCATCCTCGCCCTTGCTAAGTGATAGTTAGAAGGTAGGGGCGGACAGTCATCTCTCCAAGGCAAAACTACTTCAACTCTACTTTCTTTGTTTACAGATACATTACGTTTGAAATGACGCATAACTTCGTAAGTTTGCTCTTGACGAGAAATTTTCAACGATGGTTCCGTAATTCCGATAGCATCTAGTTCCCATAACTTGGGTATAGACTCATCAGCGGAGAGAAAACGCCGTTCTGACGATTACGGCGAGGGTTTGAAGCAAAACAACAGGTGCTGAAGCGACGCTCGAAAGAACCTGTCCAGACGACGACATTGACGAGTTTCCGTTACTTTCGTCCCGATTACCAAAGCACATCGTTGATGAGTGCCCCTTTTTACACTTGGAACACACAATTTTAACGTGACACTTACTTTGTGTGTGTCCTCGGCTCATGCATCGAAAACAACGGCCATTTTTGAGAAGGATTTGTCGCTTCTCACCCAAGGAAAGTCGTTGGTCGCCGCATTCCAAACTGTTATGAGCCTGTTTGCAGAACAAACAGCTGGCGAGAATGCTCGAAACTAGTTCAGAAGTGGTAGGCACGCTGCCAGTACCCGACGAAGATGACTGAACTTTCTTCTTTAATGGTTAAACATTCTCCTTCATGCCGAAACCAGCTACTGCGAGGGCGACGCGCTCTTCTCCTTCAACTTCAGACCTCATGAATTTTACGAGACGATCAAGTTTCGTGGCTGAAGAAGCTTCACGAAAATCATTTCCGTCAGAAACAATCGCTTGACGCTGCCACGTTCGAAGAAGTTCCTGAGGTAGACACGACTCAACCATCGGGAAAAGAATGGCAGCACAAGTGTCGGTTGACACTCCGAGTGACTCAAGAGCTCGTAATTGAGCTTCTAGCCGATCGAACAGAGACGATAAACTAAAGTTTCTCGGATCGAGACTTTTCTGCACGACCAAGGACAAAAGTTCCCGAGAATAAACTTCGATTAATAAATCTTTTCTCCCAAATCGATCTTTTAAGGCTTGAATAGCTTTTGAATAATTTTGACTCGATGGAGGATAGGCATCGATCACTTCCCGAGCCTTTGAACCAGGGACTGTGGACTGTATGAGGTACTGAAATTTTTCAGCTTCGTCTAATTCCTCATCATTATCAATTTTCTCAAATAGGGCCCAACATTTCAACCATTCTTTCAAATCGCCGTTAAATTTACTAAAGTGTAACTTATGTAGCTTCAACTTACAGTTTTTCGACGAATTATGAGACGAGTTTACACTGTTTCGACTGTTTGAATTGCTTTCGTTATCCGTCTCGTTGATAATCTTTTCAACGCAAAATTTCATAACGTTGAATTTCGAAATGTACTCGTCACAAGCCGTCGTTTCATCGGTAATTATTTCGACTTCGTCCTCAATTTCTCCTCAATAAAAGATCACGTGGCAGTTCGAAAATTAAGAAAAAGCGCAAATTTGCGGCTGAATTTTCAAAAAAGCAACTATTTGGGCTAAAATAGTGAAAAGGCGTTCATTCGCTCATTTAGCTAAAATGAGTGAAAAACGCTAATTCGCTGCTACACAAAACACAATAATGCATCGTTGATTCGCTGATAAAATGGATACAGGCTCTAATTCGCTGCACAATTGAAAAAAAACTGGGAATAGGAAGCTGGGAGATTGGGGAAAAACACTCATTTAAAGCTAAAGGCGAGAAATCGCCAATTCACGATTTCTGGGGGCAATTCATGGCTAAAATTGAGAAATAGCACTAACTCATGGCTGAATACATCGCTGATTTCCTGTAAGTTGAGAGAAAGCGGAAATTCTGGCTAAATGTGAGCGCTAATAATTCACTGCTCAAATTGATAAACAGCGCAAAGTTGCCGCTAAATGGAGAAAACCGCTAACTCACTGCGAAAAAAGAAAAAAAAAATCGCCGCTAAAATGAAGAAAAAACCCTCATTTAAAGCTAAAATTAGGAATAAACAAAACTGCGATATCTGAAGGTGTTTTCATTGGTAAAAAAAATCGTTAATTAGCGGCTAAAATTGAGATAAAGCGCTAAATCGTTGCTATTATGTGAATACATCACCAATTCTCTGTTAATTTAGAGAAAGAGCGTTATGTAGTTTACTACTGAAACTGGGGAAAACCGCTAGTTCGTGGCCAAATATGAAAACCCGCTAATTCATTGGTGAAATTGAGGAAACGGGCAAATTCCAGAATAATGTGAATACATCGCCTATAATTCACTGCGCAAATTAAGAAACAGCGATAATTTGCTTTTAAAATGGAGAAAAAGATCCAAATCATCGATAAATGTGAAGAAGTCGCTAATACTCTGCTAAACTTGGAAGAAATACAGCGCTAATTCGTAGTTATAAATGGAAGACATCGTCGGCTTACTGCTGAAGTTGAGAAAGCGCATATTCATGGCTAAAATTGAGATAAAGCGCTTATTCACTGCTAAAATTCATAAAAAAGAAAAACACAACTTCTGGAGCCACCTTGAAAATTGACAAGAAGCGCTAATTCATGGATAAATATGAAAAAATCGCTAATTCACTGCTGAAATTGAGAAAAATTAATAATTCTTGCCTAAAAACATAAATAATTCGCTGCTAAAATTGAGAAAAAGCGCTGAATCGCTGGTAACATTGACAATAAGTCCTAAAATTAAAACGTGGCTAAATTTAAAGCGCTAATTCATGGCGAAAAGTGACTATTTAACACTTTAATTGTTTACTGACTGAGAGGCATCATTGAGATTACTGGTCAGTCATTATTTATGTGTAGTTTCACCGGTGATTATACACTACACATGCAGGGCAATTTCACGGCAAAACAAGCAATTCCAGTGGTTATTCAACCGCTTTCGTCCCTTGTAGATAATAGGGAAGCAGATTCAGAAATTGTTTCGGTCAAATATCTTGTTTAAATGACTTGGGTTAGATGGCTATGTTTAAGTCACGAATCGTCCGCAGTTTGACCATTTTCAAAGGCACGAAGGCTTAGTTTGGCGATTTTAGAAGAAAGAATGGTAAGTACCGTAATTTTCCACCCACGAATGGTCTCATTAGCAATTTCTAGGGGTGCGATTAGCCAGTCTGGCAATTCATTTTTTTCGCGTCAGTGTATTCCAGATTATCCAAACTAAAGGGTGCGTGTAACCATCGCTGTGAGAAGGAGCTTCGTTAGCTGGTAAGGTGAGGGCGGTTAATGCTTTAGGGGTGGGAACGACAGTGGTCAGTAGGGGCACGAATCGCCAGTGAACTGCCATTTTTGGGTCCAAATAATCAGTTTTATACCGTTTTTAGAGCGGGAATTGCCAATTTGGCCATTTTATAGGAACGAATGGTCATTTAGGCCATTTCCAGGGCTGGAATCACCTGCTCAAATTGTCAGTTCACCTTTTTTCAAGGCACACGAAGTCAGTTTTGCCATTTATAGAGCTTCCACTGCAACGAAGGCCAAGGCGAGAACAGCGATGGTCGATTTTAACCATTTTTGGAGCAGGGATCACCTGTTCGGGCATCAGGAGGGCGGAAATTGTCATCAAGAGGGCTCTTGATGTCAGTTTGGACATTTTTAGAGCGGAAATCGACAGGTCGGGTATTTTGGGGGCGCAAATGGTCAAGTTTATTCGAGGAATGGTCTGTTTGGTCATTTTTGGTGCGTGAGTGGTATATTTTTCCAGGTTTGCGCTAAAGCTAGACGGAGTTAAGAGTCAGGGAATTCGAAAGAGCAATTCGTGGTCCTGGCCGTGAGACTTCGTCCCCTTCTCTGCCGCCCCCCCTCCCCTGCCACACACACTAAGACCTCGGTTGCGTTCTCTAGAAGGTCAAACATCACTCGGAGTTGCCTCATAATTTTCTGGAATATCTCAACGATGAAATCACGGTGACCTGATGTAAAAGTGGTTTCCGAGGACGCCTGGTACGCAAAAGTAGGGCGCTTTCGACGGAATGCAGGACACAAAAGTAGGACGCCTAAATACAAGTGAACAACTACTAATCGTTCATTAGTTTCATGTTAAAGGAGGTCCGCGTTTCAGTTAGGAAATAGGTTTTGAAAGAACGAAAATCCCGAAAATGAGATTTGAAAGAGCCAAATCTATTAAAATATGGTTTTTGAATGAGTCAAGTTGGCGAATAAATTTAGATTTTAAAAGAGCGTAACTGGGGTTTGTGAGAGCCAAAATTACAAAATTTTGTGTTTGACCAAGCCAAATCCATGAATTTTCTTTCGAAAGAGCCACGTTATGTTTTTCCAACAAACGAAATTTGTGAAACTGATTTTAGAAAAAAACTTAGGATACAGAATTTGTTTTTTTGAAAGAATAAAAATACGAGAAGTTATGGTTTGAAATAGCGAAAATTCGTGAAATTAGGTTTCGAAGAATAAAATCCTGTGAAATTGGTTATGAGAGAACGAAATTTCTTAGTGAAATTCGGGTTCAAGCTACCAAAATCAAGAAATTTATGTTTTCCATGTCAGCTTTTTGAATTGGCCTGAGCCGTGTGACTGTCGACTCCAGAAAGAGCCAAACCCACGAAATTTGATGAGTAAAATAATCAACATCATATGTGAAATTGTGGTTGGAATCAGTCAAATCCACAAAATTAGGTTTTGAATGAGAATAAATCTGCGAAATTTGGGATTTATAAGACTCAAATTTACGAAATTCAAGTTTGGAATAATTCAAAATCGGGACTTTTGATTTTAAAAGAGCCAAATTTGTGTTCTGAATTAGAAAAAACCTGCGAAACTGGTTTCAGTAAGATCTAAAACCACGAAAGAGTTGTTAAACGATTGAAAATCAGTACAGTCGGGTAATAAATAACAAATATTCATGAAATTTGGTTTTGATGGCATCAAATTTAAAACATTAAGAGCCGTTTTCACCAAGTTTTCTGTGATCTGAGATCAATTGACGGAGGTTAGAACTGAACGCGATTTCTTAACGGCAGTCAAGAGAAATGGTTTTCTCCACCAAACCGCGAAAACGAGTTCAACTAACGTCGTTCAACGAACCATCAGATGACCCGAAAATTGACCCGTTCATTAAAATCAAGACGTTTTTGCTAAGCACTTTTTAGCACAAGCAGTTTTTGCTACAGTTGGGAGGTGAAACCAGTAAAGGGGGAGCTGCAGTTATGATTCCTTGACCCCCCCCCCCCCTAAATCATTCCACGTCTAATACTCGGCATACATTTTCTCGCCTAATTTCTGCACCAATCGGCGCAGGTTTTTTAAGGACTCGTTTTAATGTTCAGGAAAGTCCGCATATGCAGTGCTTTTCCTTTTTTCAAATAAGTCGAAAAAAAACGTGAAATTACAAGGTAAAAGTTCAAGTCGAATTTAAACTAACTTCTGGGATGAAATTTGATAAAAAGGAAAACTACTGCAAATGCGGAATTTCCTGAAGATTAAAACGAGTCCTTAAAAACCAGGATTGGTGCAGAAATAAGGTGAGAACATGTATGCCAAGTAGTAGACGAGGGCTGATTCGAGGGGGGGGCCGAGGAATCACCCGTGCGGATAAATTATTTATTTGGCAAAAACATGAGGTATTCGTTTTATGAAATTATTTCTGTGAGCAAATTCACTGATTGACGCGAAAATAGCTGTTTTCAAATTTTTATGCTTGGTAAAATGTGGCTAAATTTGACGATCTGATCAGGAATTTCTGAACGTTCGCTGTAGTATCTCAGTCAGAAATGCGTCGATTTTAAAATTTAAAAAGCCATTTTGTAGCTTACAACATTTGCATGGTTTTTCAATAATTTGACCGTACCTTCACCACTTTTGCAAATTTGCACTTTTTCGCTTTTTCAAGAAATAAAAGAAAATACTTAAACATTAGTTCGGTTAGTTGCAACAGCGTTTCTCAATCCCAAAATGTCTGCTCTTTTCAGAAATGTAATCAGTATTGTTCTGTTACGAATGGCTAGGACGCTAGAAATGATTATTGACGAAAAGAACGCGTCTGGCCGGAAAATAACAAAAATACCTGTAACCCGGAAACGAAGCGTTTGCGACCCTATGTTCATATTATGGTGATTTTGGTTCATCCTCGTTAGTACTACGACTGGTTAAAATCCTGATCATTCCTCCTGAAACACCCGTATATACTCTGGCTACTCCTTCCTCCTCCCACACTCGTTTACGTTGTGCGAGTGAAATAAAGTGGGTTAGATTTTAGACAATCACAGATCAAAATATCGCTGATCTTGTTCTTTCCAAAAGCCAATTTCGCGGGAGCTGACTTGTTGAGAAATGCAGTTTCACGGGATTTGGTCATTCAAAAAAGTCATTGCCCGAGTTGGCCTCTATATTTTGCGGATTTGACACTTATGTAACCCAATTTGATGGCTATGGCTACATTGGCGGATACAAGGGGGGGGGCGGTAGCCGTAGGACAGAAAAAAAGAACCTGGGAAACTCTATAAATTTGCTTGAAACCGTTAAAATAAACTCGAATCTGGAGTTTAAAACATGGAGTTGAACTCATTATCAATTGAAATCATCTATTGAGGTTTAATAAATCGAATTCCATCAATTGAGACACAATTGGGCCCTGAAAATCTGTTTCAGCGGAGCTTTTGGAGAGTTGTTTTTGTATCAGAAGAAATTGACAACTTGTTCGGATTGAGAACAATCAGAAAATACCGCAGATTTGGCAGTAGAAACGTTCATCACTGTGACAAAGAATTATTCACGACTGTCGCTAGAATTCTGAAATCCTGACAACCTTTTCTGCTCGGTGTGCTCCAGCAAAAATCACCTTTCTTTGATTTACGTGAATAGAAGCATTTCTCTCGAAACCGAAGAAATTTTGCAGCGCTTTGCAAAAATCTCAAGTAATTTGGAATTTGCGCTATCTTGATTTTTTGTGATTTAAGCCCTGTTCACACGATAAAATGTTTGAAGCTATGTTGCATGCTGGTTTTTTAAAAACATATGTCCCTTGGTAGTGATCGGATGTTTTTGAAACCAGCATGCAATATAGCTTCAAACATTGCATCGTGTGAACAGGGCTTTAATCTCGCAGTGTTCATGAGAATCATAATAAAATTAGTTGCTGTGCTTTACGATAACATTTGTCATTCAATCGAGTTCCGCCAATACCCCCCCCCCCAACATGGATTTCGTGTGAAAAACCGTACCCTCCGTACAGGATGGCTGGATCCGCCTATGTATGGCTATTTCAATAGCTATTTTTATTATTAGCTCTGCGACAACGCAAGGCGACTGGTTTAAGTCTTTCAAAAATAAAAATAAAATGTTTAAAGGTCAGAAAAACCAACTTCGCGGGAATTTGTCCTTAAAAAGGCTAACTTCTCGAATGTCAAACGCCTAAAATCAAAAGTTCAGGATGCCAGCCCATTTTGAAGAGCAATTTCATGGATCTTGCTCGCGTAAAAAACAAATTTTAGCGGGCTTGTTCATTTCAAAGCCAAACTATGTGGATTATTGAACTAAGAGAACCCAATTTCGCGGATTTTACCCACTCAAAAAACTTCATTCACAGGTTTTACTCCCTAAAAAGCCAATTTTGCAGGGTCGACTAACACAAAAATTCAATCTCACGGGGTTGACTCATTCACAAAGACGTCTTGGTCAAAGACGATTGGTCTGAAAGTGTTTTGGTTCTTCAAAAAGCCTGCATAAAAAAAAAAACGTTTCCGTCTTTTGGCGTCAAAATTTCGCTCAAAATTCCACGGATTTGGCTAGTTCATGAACTAAATTTCGTCTTCGTTTCCCTTAAAAAAATAAATCTTTCGGTTCGTCTCTTTCAAAAATAAAATTTGGATTGACTCCCTAAAAAAGAGCAACTTCACGGATATCACATCACACTCAATCATTTCCACAATGTTTGCTCAATTCAAATAGCAATTTCGTGAGTCTGTCCGTTTGTAAAAAACTCTTACTGGATATAAGATGTATGGATCCGGCGCCGAGACTTGATTCAAAGGTGAACGTGTACTATGTTGTGGGCTGGACCAACTAGACAATCGGACGTTGGATATTCAGGACCGGAAAGGAGGGCAAAAAAAAGAGAAAAATATTGACCATTCCCGTGACATCTGAAAAATGAGCCCGGACGCACTAAAATGTAGGACATGTCCCGGAAAAGTGGACGTCTGGTCACCCTAAGGCCCTGGTGACTACTCTGTTGCGTGTCGGGCTGGAACTGAATGCATAGAAATATTGCATAGAAACAGACAACTGTCAAGTACGGCTCGGGAGATTCATGAATCACTTCTGTGTCATGTCAGGTCAGTACTTTTGAGAAAATAAACCCTGAAATTTGGGATGACCATGACCACCCCTTGGAAGGTGGTTTGATGATTTTTTGCGCAAGTGACTGCGATTCCAAGGATCCGCCACTGTGTTAGGACCAACTAGATCCTACATCCCAAATGAAGTCGACGTGCGAAAGTTAGGTTTTTTTTCGTGCAATCCTAAGACAAGGGATGGCCCAGACGGGCGTACGGACATTCCAGAAATCGAATCTAGACATCTTGAAACTTACAAGGATAAAGTTTGAGGGCGGTTAAAAAAAAAAAAAAAAAAAAAATCCTGACGGAAAACATTAAGGTGTAGAAATTTAGAATGTATTGAATAATGAACCAATTGATTAAAACACCAAAATCCGGGCAAGATTAAAAAAAAGACAGCACAGCGTAAAAAAAAAAAAAATACGGATCAAGAAATTGCCGCTCTCGAAGTCGAATCTTTTCACTGAAGTGAAAAGATATAGAATAGAAAAGAATGGTAGGGACGAAGGGTAGGAAAAAAACGTTGCGAGACCTTGAAATCTTCAAGACGAGTCGAGTGGTCTGAGCAGTGGTGATGGTGTGGCAAGGGGTAGGTTCGAAACTTGAAGCAAAACCGTGCGGACAGGATTGGTAGGGGGCAAGCAGGGGGTTCCTTCGTTACCATTTCTCATCCACTGCGTGTCTTTGCGGATAATTCTTGAACTATTTATTGAAAAATCCTCTAAATAAATTAATTAATCTAATTTCTAATTATTAATTAATCTAAATTAATTATTAATTTATTAATAAATTAAGTTTTTTTCAGTCGTTTTTGAACTTTTTTTACTTTTCTTTTTTTGTAAATTCATTAAAAAATATGGACTATATGCATGCGTAACAGATTTAGGAAAAAGTGAAAATTACAAAAATTAGAAAAATAACTTTTTTAATAATTAACATAATTAAAATCGGTTACGCATGCATATAGCCCTTATTTTTTAATGAATTTACAAAAAAAAAGAAGTTGAAAAAGTTTAAAAACAACTGAGAAAAACGGGTGCCCGTCTCAGAGGCCCGTGCAGCACCCCCTTAAGAGACCGAGGAATCCTTTTAATTCTTTACTTGTCTTGGGTATCGGATATTTAGTTATGGCTTCCATTTTTTCTGGGTTCGGCTTAATGCCTTCGGAAGTTATCAAGTGACCTAAATAATTTAATTCTTTACGTAAAAATTCGGTTTTATCTAATTGAATTTTCAGGTTCGCTTGTCTTAAACGTTCAAATATTTGCTTGAGACGAATTATGTGTTCTTGAAGACTAGTACTAAAAACTGTGATATCATCCATAAAAAAAGCACAAATTTCGTTTTGTAAGCCACGGAGACAGTTGTCCATCAATCTTTGAAAAGTAGAAGGTGCATTTTTCAACCCAAATGGCATTTTTCGGAACTCCCATTTCCCATTTTCCGTGCTAAACGCTGTTTTTTGAATGCTGAATTGTTCCATTTCTACCTGATGAAAACCGGAAACAAGATCGATTGTAGTGAAATAATTACAGTTGCTTAATTTCGTCAGAATGTCTTCTATGTTGGGTAGATCATATTTATCATTTATTGTTTTTTCGCTCAATTTTCTATAATCAATAACTAACCTAAACTTTTGTTTGCCCGATGCATCCTTCTTCTTTGGTACAATCCATAAAGGGGCGTTGTAAGGAGAGTTTGAGGGTTGTATGATTTCATTATCTAATAATTTTTGAATTTGATTTTGAACTTCTGCTCGATAAATTTCAGGGTATCGATATGATTTCGTGTACGCAGGTATTTCGTCTGTTGTTCTTATAACATGTTTCACACCGGAAGTAGAACTTAATATTTCATTTTCATCGTACAAAATATCGGAGTATTCGCTTAATAATTTCTTCAATTCTGATTTTTCTTCATCGTTCAAGTGTTCAAGCCTCATTTGTTCCATTAATTTCGTTAATTTATTCGTATCCTTTATTTTTTGAATGAAATCCCTTTTTTATTTTTCAATTGAAAATCGGAAGACTCAGTTTGCGCAATGCAACCTGGTTCTCTTGAATGTGAGATACCGTAACCATTGTGCGCAATGTAGTAAGGTTCGGCCTCACTTTCATTTAAAGGCCTCTTCACATAAATTTTTTTATCTGAGGTGCCTGTATTGATGGCAAGGCAATATGCTCTTCCATCATTTACTGAAACAATACATTCGGGAATTTCAATTTCTCCAAACTTTGTGTAATGAATTAGAGCTTCTCCGTCTCTTACGGCAGAAAGTTGTAGCTCGATTTGTTTCGCTGAACGACCGTCAATAGTTATCAATCCTTCTATTTGGGGAATAGAATACATTTTTAAGGGAACATTAATTCTACCCAATTTCAGCAAATTAGCCACCAAGTCTAGGGTGGCATTCAACTTTTGAAGGGAATCTAAGCCCAAAAGAATATCAAAAGATTTATGGAAATTAAATATAAAAAGCTTGCAAGGGACTTTTGTTTTTCAAAAAAACTCATTACTATTTAGTATGAGGCTACTTGAACCTGTGCTCTCTCCATGAGCTGTTCTAACTGAAAAATTATCTTTTTTGATTTTTTATTTGAAAATTTCCTCTGCAATAGAGGGGTTTATGAAACTGTTTGAGCTCCCCGTATCAATCAAAATTCTTAAGCCTAAAGGGGAAGTAATGTACGGGAGCTGTTGTGATTTTTCAAGATGCATGAAGTCAATTGCCCGGGGGGGTATGGGGCCATCTCCTAAAAAAGGCTTTTCTGTCATTCTGTAATGGTCTTGATTCTTATTATCAAAAGATTGGTTTGGCGGGCAATTTTTCTCCGTATTTTCGGTCACTTCATGGTTTAAAATTGTTTGGTAACTCATTGGAGTCGGGGTGTAGACATTTTGTTGTGTACTCTGTTGAGGTGGTGTTATAATTTGTTGTGACCTTTGGTTCTGATAATTTTGTCGGGAAACATTGTATGGGTTGTTGTACCGTTGATATGTTGATTATTAGGACTGAACCTTTTATTTTGGTTAGGAGGATGTTGTAACTAAAAATTTTTATTTTGGGAAAAGGAATTCTGGTTTCTAAAACTTTGGTTTCGGGGGAACGGTTTTCTTTGGAAATGATTGGGTCTTTGGGCTTGGAATTGGAAGTCATTTGTTAGTATGCTTAATGCTTCGTTTAAATCTTTGGGTGCTTTTGTCTTTAATAAAGGCCCGATATTTTCGTTTAAGCCGTTTAAAACGCATCGCAATGCGTGATTCTCCATGAAAGGGACAAGCTCTTTTGGATAATTATCTGAATGGTTTTTAATTTGGGCAATGATATTGAATAACATTTTTTGAATTTTTTCTAGGAATTGAAAAGCGGAATCTGAATTTTGTTTGTAAGAAGATAATTCAATTAAAAGATTGTGGATATCTCGTTTGTCACTGTAGTTTGCGGGTAAGGCGTCCTTTACGTCGGCCCAGGAAGAGATAGGGCGTGAATGAATATAACGAGAGGCGGGCTCTTTTATTTTTGCGATTATGCAATTTAGAAGATAATAATTTTGGAAGTTGTCTGATTCTTCGGGGCTCGAGAAAGTTAAAATTAAATGTTCTGCAGTGCCTATGAAATGTTGCAGGAGTTCTGGTTCTCCCCGAAATTCCGGAAGCATGTCCAACTGGCATTTCTTCAAACTTGGTGGTTCGAGCGTTCTTAATTGGCAATAGAGATAAGCAAGTTGCTCGGGAGTGAGAGAAAGTGGTGGAACTTGTTGTTGTGGTTGTTGTTGACTTTGTTGTTGAGACATTTTTGGCAGATGAATTGTTGTACTCACAGTAAGAATCCAAACATGAGCCAAGCTCAGTTATTCCGTGCCAATGTTGTTGCTGGGATCTCGCTTCGAGACGAAAATGCCGTCGAGTGATTTTGTATGCGTCTCCTAAAATCGTTGAAACGATCCGAAGCTCAATGTTTCGTGGAGACGTCCTACCGACTGCGCCAATTAAGTCACGACGACGACAATTTTAGTTTTTAAAAAACTTTATTTCCCGAATTCGAAACACAATGTTCTACGAGACTGAACACAATGTTCACAGCAACACAAACACTTAACTAAAACTTGCTCTGGACTCCGCGGTACTGCAATTAGAACTCACTGCTAATATAATAATGACTGACTTGCTGACTTACTTAAGTCTAAGCCTTTATATACAATAGAAAAAAGATCTAGAATAATCTAGTATAAAACGGGGGGGGGGAGAAAGATCTCGGCTTTACTTGTAAACAATTCCTGGAAAAGCGCGCGTGGTAAATGCAATGTTTATTTTTTATAGCTGATTAAGAGGTTTGACAGATATAACTTATATATATATATCCTGGAGACCACTGAATTCGTGTTCTAGAGGTTCTGAAACGTGAAAAAAACGTGACATGACCCATGTTTGCCACCATCACGACGTGACCAATAGTGCATTTTCAGAATGAAATGCACTAAAAGTGGATTGAAACAGCCATCACGATTTTTTATTCGTTCTTTTTTTAAATTTTGGCTGTTGACTTGACCGAATACCATCGAAATCCATTTTACAAAGAGGCAAAGCCTCGAAATTTTGGTTTTCAGCGTGCGATAAATCCCCTCAAATTGGGGTTTAAAGGAGTGAAGTCCACGACATTTTGTTTTGAAACAGCGGAAGATCGTAAAATTGACAAAATTTTTATTATTTCGTGAAGTTTAAAAAACTTTAAGTAATTAACTAATTTCTTGAGTAACACATTCTTCATTCTTTACCACGCCGACTAGTTTCGTGGTAATGCACCGTTGCACCCCATTCTCAAGGCGTCCGCCGGCCGAAAAAAATCGTAAAATTGGTTGTTTAAAGAACAAACCCCTACGTCATTCAAGATTTAAAAGCGTAAAAGTCAACAAAATTGGTTGACGAAATGACAAAAATTAGTGGAATTTGGTTTTAAGGTGCCAAATTTGAAGCGTTTGTTCATGGACGAATGAAAATCTCCAGCCAAAATATTTAATTGATTAAGCAAAAATTATGAAATTTGTTGTTTTTTTCTTTGTTTTTTTTGCGAACTAACTCTACTAACTCTACTAACTTTACTAACTCTACTAACTCTACTAACTCTACTAGACTCTACTAGACTCTTCTAGACTCTACTAGACTCTACCAGACACTACCAGACTCTACTAGACTCTACTAGACTCTACTAGACTCTTCTAGACTTTTCTTGACTCTTCTAGACTCTTCTAGACTCATTCTGGAATCTTCTAGTCTCTTCCAGATTCTTCCGGACTCTTCTAGACTTTTCTAGACTCTTCTAGACTCTTTCTAGAATCTATAGTCTCTTCCAGATTCTTCTTCCGGACTATTCTAGACTTTTCTAGACTCTTCTAGACTCTCCCAGGCTCTTCTAGACTCTTCTAGACTCTACTACTACTAAACTCTACTAATTCTACTAACTCTACTAACTCCACTAACTCTACTAACTCTACTAACTCTACTAACTCTACTAACTCTACTAACTCTACTAACTCTACTAACTCCACTAACTTACTAACTCTACTAACTCTAGTAACTTTACAAACTCTACTAGACTCTACTAGACTCGTCAAAGTTAGAAATTACAGGAAATGCACGGTTTTTGACGGGGCCCCCCTCATAAAAAAAAGTGGCTCATAGAATCTTCTCGAAATAAATCACAGGCACCCCGCAACTGCCCTCAAACAATAGTCAGTGGTTAGCCTCATCCGACCTCTCACCCCTCTCCGCTAAAAATCGTCTACTAGACTCTACTAGACTCTACTAGACTCCACTAGACTCTACTAGACTCTACTAGACTCTACTAGACTCTGCTAGACTCTACTAGACTCTACTAGACTCTACCAGACTCTACATGACTCTAGTAGACTCTACTAGACTCTACTAGACTCTACTAGACTCTA